>OX578151.1:13804884-15004884 GCA_951213105.1 Amaurobius ferox
TCATTCATATCACTTATATTCCAGACTCCAGAGCTAAATGATTTTGAGTTAAAAATATTTAGCAATTCTTAAACAACTCATCTTACAGCTTGATTTGTTTACATTCTGCATACGTTAAAATTAGGCTTCGTTGTAGAAATAGTTAAAGTTTGATGATCATTTAAACTCAAAAATATTGTAATTGCGTTGGCGTAGAATATAGATGCAGAGAAAATTGTGCAAAAATAAAGCAGTTTTTGGACGGATGCAACAATAAATATAAATTTAAAAGAACTTTAAAAATCACGATTTTGACACTCGTAAAAAAGATGAACGCCCTATTTTATTTTGAAGCGGGTCACGTGATCTCTTCATATAATATGGGTGTAATTATTATTTTAATTTTTATTTTAAAAACTGCCGAACATATTTTGCTCAATTTTTTTTACATATTTTATGAGATAATTTGAATATTTTCTAATATTTTCAAACAATTTTCGAATTTTAACTGCGCTTAAAAAATGTTTGAAAAATAAGGTCCCATACAGTTCAATGCATTTCACTTTTTCAACCTGGATGCAACCAGAAACTAATTGGGTGATATTACTCATTTACATTCCCATATGTCCCACAGACCCTCTAAACAACATACTAAAATCCAATTTTGATGAAATTATTTTTACGGCATTTACCGTGCGAACGGACAGACAGACAGACAGAATGACCAAAGTCAGAAACACTTTTCAACTATGTTGGAAAGTGTTAAAGGAAATTCAAAAATATTTATTTTTTGTCGATGTTGTATGTGTCTTATCCTCGAGTTTTTCTCATTCCGGAAAAAAGTTTTATGGGGCGCCCATGTTTCTTACAGAGTTCTTGTGGCGCTTTAGAACTTTCTTAGGAATTATGCATAACTACTACCGTTCTTAACTCACATGCAAAAAAAAATTTTTTTATTAGTGACACATAAAAAGTTATTTATCTTTACCGCTCGCACGTCAGTTTGTCGGTGTCATATTTCTTTCAGCTCGTTGACGCGATTTTTTACACCATTATTTCTTTGCATCATTGCAGGTCATGGAATGATGGATCACTTCACTTATAATGCAAATGACTGCCTGAGGTTATACAGAATGATTAATAATGATGCATTCGAAAATGTGGCGACTTATAACGTTTCTCTGGAAGATTATGTCGCTTAACAAATTTTGGGGAAAGAACTCGTTAAATGGGTGACGTCATAGTTTGCTAAAGCAATTCCCCTTAAAAAAATTGATTTGGGGAGCGGTTGAACTTCGCTACACTTATTCGTCAGTAGCGTAGGTTGATATTTTCGAGTGCGAGGCTGAACTACTGGCATTTTTAATTGGAAAAGGATTTGATATTACAAGTAAATTTATATTGGAATTCACTCTTTTAATAAGTTTTGTTTCTTTGGTGAGTAAAATAAAATAATTTAACAATAAAATGCAGAGTACATGAAATTGACGAGATTTTAAAATAGGTTACCCATGTGAGATGAATACATACAGATGTAACATTTTGGACCGAATAAATATAAGTAGGAAAATATTTAAAATGTTATAAGTTAAATGAAATTTTTACAACCTTTATATTAAGTCTAATTTGGGTGGCATTTCCCGGCCGTCCAAACGGTTACCTTACATCTTTCTGGTAGGACGGGCGGTCTGGATCTCAATAACAACAACCTTTATATTAAATAGGAAGTAGAAATATATTTTGGAATAATATTAGCAAGTGGCAGAAAAAATAGGTTTTGTAAATATAAACGGAACTAACAAAATTAAACAATTCAAAAAAGTGCACTGAAAATTGGTGAGAAATAAATCTAGCAAACTTGAGAAAAACTTCAACAGTGTATATAAGTACAAATAATACAGCGCTGCATTATTGTGTTATTTGTGCTTATATACGCTGTTTAAGATTTCTTTATTCTTCTCCCAAAGTGTATTTTACGTACTGAGTAGTAAATTTAGTTGAAAATCATTGCACTCAACGATGTACTTAATAAAATTTGTATATTAATTATTTACAAATACTATGTAAAAATTTAAAAATATCTGATACTCTAATTGCAATATGCTAAAAGTCCTCTAGAAGAATTATTAATCGCTTTTGTCTGAGATTCTCACGTAACATGTGATTTCATTCACGAAATCAGATTTATTCTTTCTGAATCTCTTAAATTCGTAAACGGATGCTCGCCATGTTGATACCCAGATAAGGCGTCTACTTCGCAAATCACTTAATAGTAGTCATTATTGCATAACTTCGTCCTAATCTTGTTTAAAATTAGGTGATTGTCAAGTTATTCGTGAAAAATGCCTCGCACCTTTTAGAATTACTAAAAGTCATTATTATTATTATTATAATTATTTTGAAGATTAATTAATACACTGCTGGATATTAAAATTGCTACACCATGAAGCAAACGTCAAATTTGCATGAAAGGTACTACATACTGGGATATGCAAATGATTAGCATTGCAGCGCATGCGCACAAAGCAGATATGAGTAACGCCATCTTTGTATAAAAGGGAAGATTGCACAGAGGGGTTTCTCATTCGGAAATCGCATTTGAGCGTTGGTTGTTTGTGTGAAGTTCGTATTATGCCTCGTGTAAGAAAGAGAAACTCCTACCAGCACATGTCGAAATTCGCCCGCGGCGGGATCGTGGTCTATCGGGACTACGGTTTATCGCTCCGCGACATTGCTGCTTGCGTTGGTCGGGATCCCATGACTGTCAGACGAATATGGAATCGATGAGTCCAGGAGGGTCATACTGAACGCCATGCAGGATCTCAGCGGCCTCGGGCCACTAACGCCGGAGAGGATAGGCATGTTGTCCTCTCGGTCTTGCGGGTTCGTACAGCCACGTCACATACCCTGAGTCAGGAAGTTGGCTCGTTTTCAGGATGACAAGTGTCTTCATGGACAGTGCGACGACGTCTGCAGCACCACGGACTGTCATCACGGCGACCATTTTTGCGACTTCTCTTGATGCTGTAGCAGAGACAGGCGCGCCTACAGTGGAGCGACGAACGACGACACTGGGCACGGCAGTGGCACCACGTCGTCTTTACAGGCGAATCCCGGTTCTGCGTACAGCATCATGATGGACGTATCCGTATGTGGAGGCAACGAGGAGAACGAACATTGCCAGCTTGCAACATTCACAGCACACACATACTGACACACTAACACACATATACTGATACACTAACACACACACATACTAACATACACACACACTAACATATATACATACACACTAATATACATGCACAAATACATACACATATATATCATCTCAAAATCGTTCGATTCCAGTTCAAGGATACTCAAAATTCGCTCCATTCCCTATATATTATACTATATATATAGGAAAAATAGACAATATTTCTAGTACATTTTGAGAGTACTAGAAAGTAGTACTCGTTAGTAACACCTAACGAGGAAAAATCAATTATTTCAATTTCACGTACATTATCTTACTATTAAATAATATTGTTAAAATTTTAATTGCAGCATTTTTCGATCACACTGCGTATGGAATATGACTGTATGAAAAAGTCAGGTGGTATCTTCCTATTTGAGATATTTTTAAATCAGTCCAATTTGCATAAAAAGGTGCCAATTTTCGCCTATAAAGTAACCGCAAAAGCTCTTAATGCGATACAAAGCGACCGATTTCTCTTTCCATCATCCTCTACATACAGGACAGATTCCTTAATATATATTTCTCTTTCTATATCCGCCTTTACGATATCTCCAACGCGGTACTTCTGCATAAATCCTGAAACTCTTGTGGATTTCTGGATGTCTTTCCCACCTGCTTCTACGGAAACTTCTTAGCAATCTATGAAATCCAGATGTGGGCAGAATTCAACTATTCCCATAAAATTAAATTTGTGCATTTATAATTATATTTGCGTATTTATATTTATACTTGTGTATTTATATTTGTGTCTATATATTTATATTTGTGTTTTTATACTGTTATCTATATTTACTGAAATAAGTTATATTTGTTTTATCGCACAAATAAAGTAAAATATCTGGAATGAAATTTTTCAATGGACTTTTCACGCATTGGTCTATATACTAGAACGATTTAAACTGAGTTGTTGCCCGCCTGGGTTCAAAAAGCGCCGGATACTTAAATCCATTTACGGAGTTGCTTGCCTCTTCAAACACAGACGATTTTTGTCAACTCCGGAAAAACTACGACTGAACAATGTTAATCTGCGATAAGCACTTACTCCAGTTGCATATTATAGCTCAATGTTAATTCCACCGCGCATACGCCCCGCAAGCGTCGAAAACAAGCATAAATAAATAAAAGAAACTATCCTTTTTCTAGGAGAGATCTCATGCATGCGCAGTCCTTCGTATTTCATTAAGGAAAATGCGTTAGTTGCTTTTATGCGTTTATTTAAAAAATCGCAAAAAATAAAATAATGTAGTAACTCTCCCCCAAAAATATTTTGTTAGAATACGAATATATATACAAAACTTTTTGGTAAACTTACTTTTTATGCTAATCTTACTTTTTCGATGCGGCGAAAGAAGTATCAGTAATATAAAAAATGCAAATTTTAATGCATCTAAAAATATAAATATTAAAGAATTGTCCTACGGATTTGGTTTGAACATCGTCGGAAAGAAGTTCTTTGTTCTTTCCGATAGTGTCAAGATGGAAATTCTGTAATAAAATTTTCTGTCATTAAAAACAGATGTGTGTTGAAATGGTTCAAAATCGAACTGAAACATAAAATAGCTAAAAAAATTATTCGAATTTAAAAAAAAAATCTCGCCGAGGTGCATTTTTTCGGGTCTTGAAGTACCTTTGTACCAAATTTTGTCGCTGTCCAGTGCTTATATTTTCCACTACAGACGACACACACACCTTCTTTCATTATGGATACATAACCGGGAATAGGATTCTCTAGTATACTTTCACAAGCCTTTATATATGCAAGGTGTGCCTTTACGCCACGCTAAAATAGCTTCCTTCTCCTCCAATCAGGGTTGGAGATATCAGCACAGTCTCCGAACTTTTTGATCCTACCTTGTATTTATTTTAGAGTTCCCGTTTGTCAGTTTTGCAAACTTTGTCGCCAAAAGTCGCTCCATTGGCGATATTGTGGCAAATATGTCTTCTAGCTGAAGATATCTTATAAAATTAGGCGCCAAATGGAAACAAGAGGACAATGTTGCCCGGTAAGTAGCATTCTCCTCTAAATTTTGTTCTAATCGTCTGATTTGTCCAATCTTGGGAATCCCCTATTTTAACAATATTATAAATCCTCTCTTTTAACAATATTATAAATCTCCTCTTTTAACAATATTATAAATCTTCTCTTTTAACAATATTATAAATCCTCTCTTAACAATATATTATAAATCCTCTCTTTTAACAATATTATAAATCCTCTCTTTTAACAATATTATAAATACTCTATTTTAACAATATATTATAAATCCTCTCCTTTAACAATATTATAAATCCTCTCTTAACAATATTATAAATCATCTCTTTTAACAATATATTATAAAATCCTCTTTTAACAATATTATAAATCCCCTCTTTTAACAATATTATAAATCTTCTCTTTTAACAATATTATAAATCTTCTCTTTTAACAATATATTATAAATCCTCTCTTTTAACAATATGTTATAAAACCTCTCTTTTAACAATATTATAAATCCTCTCTTAACAATATTATAAATACTCTGTTTTAACAATATGTTATAAATACTCTCTTTTAACAATATATTATAAATCCTCTCTTTTAACAATATATTATAAATCATCTCTTTTAACAATATATTATAAATCCTCTCTTTTAACAATATTATAAATCCTCTCTTTTAACAATATATTATAAATCCTCTCTTTTAACAATATTATATTAGTTTTAGCCATGGAATCTAAGATCATGATAATATTTTGAAAAATTGTTTTTTTTCTAATTCATATATTTTCGAACGTAGCTACTGTAAATATTAATACATATATCTGAAATGTCTTCCGTGCATATGTTCTATCCCCGCTGAAAAGGCAGTTTTACAGGCAGCCACAATGAATACTTAATTGAAGGACGAAATCTTTAGAAGAAAGGAGGAGATAAAACTTCTACTGATGTAAAGCTTGAAAACACTATAATCTTTTAAAAATTGTACCTAGGTATAGCTAGTGTTAGTGAAGTCCCATCTGTTGTTCTCATTTGACTCAACAGGAAAGTGTAGTGTTTAACATATATGTGTTTTTGCATATTATTTTCCCCATATACATAGTATAATGTATAGGGAAGATATTATGACGGAGGTAGAAAATTGTTTGGTGGAATTTTCAAACATCCCTGAACTCAAATAACGTTTTTGAGGTAGGTGTGTGTGTGTGTGTGTGTGTGTGTGTGTGTGTGAGAGAGAGAGAGAGAGAGAGAGAGACTGTGGAAGGGATATCTCACGAACAAATCGATCGATTCAAATGGAATTTGGTACAAATATTACAGTCGGTTAATACTGGAAGCTTATTAATTTTAAACACAATCGAATGTCACATTAAAAAAATCATAGCATTTAATAATGTCACTTAAGTGATCATTTCTCACGTAACTTTTCCTTAGAAAACGATTGACAAACTTTATAATGCTAGCATGAACCATTCTCGAGATGTTGCAAATTTCTTAAATACATTTATCAAAAAATCACTTAAAATACAAAAAATATATTAACCGTTATGAAGTATGTTCACTTTTTATATGTAATATTATGCGATAAATTTGTTAACATCATTCTTGTGGATCCAATTTGTTCCATTCACGAGAGAAGATACTTTAGGTAATAGTTTTTTATTTTGACGCCTACCAATTTGCCAACAGTCATTTATATATAAAAAAAAAATGCCTTTTTCTCCATTTGTCTGTAATGCTCGGCGATCCATTTGGCGAACTTTGTGACTTATTTAGCAAAATACTGCCAAGATGGCGATATTTCGCCCCAGATTAACAAAAATATTATTAAAATAGCAAAAATAACGCCAAATTAATGAATCAATTGTTTAAATATTTGAATATATGGACTGTACTGTTTATTATGGATACTATCGATATTGATAAGTATCGATTTAGAATTGCACAAAGTATAAGTTAATTGGATACTTCGAAATAGTTTTACATGTTGTCATCCAAAAAAAGCTCAAAGTGTATAATTTATATACATCATTTTTTCACTGAGAAATAAGTAAATTCATTGCACTGTATAGGAAAAATTATGTGCTGCCAACATCATATTTGTAACAGTCTCCAACATAAATGTTAAGTGTTTATGGTCTTGTTTATTGTGTCTGTCTGTCCGTTCGCACGATAACTACCGTAAAAATGACTTTATCAAAATGAAATTTTAGTATCTTGTTGAGACATTATGTGGGACATATGGAAATGCAAATGAATAATACCACCCAATTAGTTTCAGATTGAACCAGGGTTAAAAAAGTGAAATACATTGAACCCTTTGATACCTAATTTTTCAAACATTATCTAAGTGAAGTTAAAATTCACAAATTGCTACGAAAATTTTAGTCAATATTCAAATTATCCTATAAAATGCATGAAAAATTTGAGCAAAATATGTTTGGTAGTTTTTAAAAGAAAAATTAAAATAATAATCACACCAATATTATATAAAGAGATCACGTGACCCACTTCAAAATAAAAGATGGCATCCATATTTTATCCCAGTGAAAAAAATCGTGATTTCAAACGTTCTTTTACATTTATATTGAGTGTTGCATCCGTCCTAGAACCGCTTTAGTTTTGCATATTTCCTGTACATCTATATTCTGCGCTAACGCAATTACAATATTTTACAGTTTAAATGATCATCTAACTTTGATTATTTATGCAACGAAGCCTAATTTCAATGGAAGCAGAATGTAAACAAGTGATTACAAGATGAGTTGTGTAAGAATTGCTGAATATTATTTAAGCAAAATTATTTAGCTCTGGAGTCTGGAATAAAAATGATATGAATGAAACATTCGTTGCTTTTGGATGAGATCCAGGCGATTTATATTTCGATTACCACATTTGAATAAAGTTCATTTTATTCGATGAAGTTTTAAGTTCTTAAATATAATACATTATTGTAGTACGGTGATAATTTAAAATATATCAGAGCTGAATGTATCGCATTTTAGAGATGTTTAAACAAAATTGCATTTCAGTTGGAAAGAGTTTCATAATCAATGTTTTATGCATGATTGATCTTTTTATTTTTTATATTATATAGTAGTTCAAAAAATAGGTAGATGGCTAGTAATATAATAAATGGCTGAATATCCAGCTACCTCTGCATCTTTGCCATCGTCGATTATATGCCTTGCAAAATGCATTTCCTCTTTCATCAGTTTATCTCTCTTACGATATCCCATCTTAAATCCTGGTTCTTCTTTTAGCGAATGGTTGACCGCCATTTGCACCTGATGCTCCGAGAATTCTGCGGAATTTCATCCGGAAAGAATATACATGGTTGGTATAAATAATGATCCAGGGCTCAGTTCTCAAAATGTGAAATAACTGTGGCTATTATTACTTCCCCTATATACATAGTATAATGTATAGGGAAAATACTGTGACGGGATGAAAAATTCGAAAAGCACGTTTCAAGCGTCCCTGAGTTCGAATCGAACATTTTTTAAATTGTTTATGTATGTTAGGTATATTAGTGTTAAACATGTATGTATGTTAGTGTGTATGTCTGCAGAATTTCAAACGTAATTTGGTATGGTTACAATCAGTCAATACTGAAACCCTATTGATTTTAAAGGAAATTAAATGTTCTACTTTTTTAAATTTATGTCATTTTTTAAAAAAATTATTTGAGACACGTGCTACATTTCGAGAACGTTTAATAGTAGTATTTATTTTAAAAATGGGTGTCATTCATTTTCTAATAAAATATCAAGTTGGAAACGATTATTTATCCATCATTTAAAATAGTACTGATATTTTATGATTCTTTCAAAAGTTCATTCCAAAATCGAGGGGAGAGATACTTCTGAACATTCGATTTCTTTTAAACCAGTACAGCTCTGGTATTTGTTGTTTGCGGTGATCGTACCAAATTATTTACGAAACGCTTCATTTGTTCGTGAGATATCGCGTTCACAGTCTACAATTACACACTAACATACGCACACTAACATACATACACACTAACATACGCACACTAGTACACACACACTAATATACACACATGCACACTAACATACACAGAGAGAGAGAGAGAGAGAGAGAGACTAACAGAATATACACAGAGACACCACTTCTAAAATGTTTGCTTTCAGTTCAGGGTTGCTTGAAACGTGCTCTTCCATCAAAAATTCGCTTTCGACTTTTCGATCCCGCCATAGTACTTTCCTTATATATTATACTATGTATGTAGTGAAAGTAATAAAAGTGTGTAAAAATAAAAATATATGAAAATAATAGTGTGTAAAAATAAAAGTATATAAAAATAATAGTGTGTAAAAATAAAAGTATGTAAACATATTAAAGAATACTCCTGTGTCCAAATCTTAACTTTCCCTAAGATTAATACAGATTAATAAACTTTGATATTTCGGGAAAACAACAATACAAATTGGAACATTGTTATTATTCGATTTCGTAAAAAAATCAAAAGACTTTTGTTGTCACGGGTTAAGGTAAGCATACCAAAATTAATTTGAGATCATATGACTCTGGGAAAATATAGTTATTCCTGAGGAAAAATATAAATTTCTAATATCTTGAGAACGGCTTGCGGTAACTCCCAAAAAACAGCGTCCATTTATTTTTTATGACAAGTGCTTACAAAATATTAACTCATTTAAAAGTATGTGCATTTCATTTTTTCCCTGCAATGCAATTTAATGTATAAAGTTTGGGGGCGTGGTCTAAAATCAAAAATATAGTTTTCCACCAACTTTCTTCTTTTCGAATCCTCTAGAATAACAATACACTATTTTTAGAGTGATATGTCTGTCTGTAGGTGTGTCCTATTTGACTATGTGTTTGTCCGTGCAATGTATGAATGCACTCTAGTTCAAAAACTATAAGACGAAATATCATGTAATTTGGTAGCTAAATCATTCATGTGTTACCCTGGTGCTGATTAGATTTAAAAAAATAGAACTAATCCTTTTACATTCCTTGCATATAGTATAATATTTAGGGAAAGTATTAGGACGAAGGGGACCAATTCCATACATTGTGCAGTATAATGTTTAGGGAAAGTATTGTAACGAAGGGGACCAATTCCATATATAGTATAATGTTTAGGAAAAGTATTGGAACGAAGGGGACCAATTCCATATACAGTATAATGTTTAGGAAAAGTATTGTAAAGAAGGGGCCAATTCCATATATAGTATAATGTTTAGGAAAAGTATTGGAACGAAGGGGACCAATTCCATATATAGTATAAAGTTTAGGGAAAGTATTGTAACGAAGGGGACCAATTCCATATATAGTATAATGTTTAGGAAAAGTATTGTAACGAAGGGGACCAATTCCATATATAGTATAATGTTTAGGGAAAGTATTGTAACGAAGGGGACCAATTCCATATATAGTATAATGTTTAGGGAAAGTATTGTAACGAAGGGGACCAATTCCATATATAGTATAATGTTTAGGAAAAGTATTGTAACGAAGGGGACCAATTCCATATATAGTATAATGTTTAGGAAAAGTATTGGAACGAAGGGGACCAATTCCATATATAGTATAAAGTTTAGGGAAAGTATTGTAACGAAGGGGACCAATTCCATATATAGTATAATGTTTAGGAAAAGTATTGTAACGAAGGGGACCAATTCCATATATAGTATAATGTTTAGGAAAAGTATTGTAACGAAGGGGACCAATTCCATATATAGTATAATGTTTAGGAAAAGTATTGTAACGAAGGGGACCAATTCCATATATAGTATAATGTTTAGGAAAAATATTGCAACGAAGGAGACCAATTCCATATATTGTGCAGTATAATGTTTAGTGAAAGTATTGTGAAGAAGGGGGCCAATTCCATATACAGTATAATATTTAGGAAATGTATTGTGACCAGGGCCTAATCAAGCCAAAATGGGACACAGGGGCATGAGGCCCTTAATTCGGGGTGCCATGCACTCAACGCATACCAAACACATGGAGAACATTAACCTATAACAAGTTTGGGGGCTCAGGCCACTGATGAAGGGCACAGAAATGCCCGAAAGCGTTATGGCCGTGGGATTTTTGTATGTCGTAAAAGGAGATTTTAATAAGAGACTTTTAATTGTGGTCAAATTTTTTTTGGTGGCCATTATTTTTAAAAATATTAATTATTTGTCGTGTGAACCATACTATTTTATCATAAATCATTTAAAAAAATATTTCTAAGTAAGTAAAATCTTTGATGCATTAATTAACACAGCGCGTTCAAGACTGGCGTGACCTCAAGCGCCACCTTTTTAAGTATATTAATATTAATGAACCATAAAAAATGTCATGCATGGAATCATCTTGCCTGGGAGGTCCATCCATCATTTTGTTAGCTTAAGAACGAAAAAAAAAAACTAAAATTTAACAGTAAGTGTGGGGGGGGGGGGGAAATGTGTTAAGTGATACGTGGCAAAGCGGTCTTTAAAAGCAGCTGTCACCCTCCAACGCTCGGCTGTTTTATAATGACGTAAGTGGCTGAAACTATAACCAAGTTTTGACAGATTTCGGAAATAGAAAATCCTGATGTAACATCATGCAAATTTTCATATCCAATATGAAATGGTATTTTTACTTTCTCTTGCTATGTAATATAATATAAAGTATTGTTTTCACGAAAATTTTCGAATTCGAGTTTGGTTGCCAATATACGTTTTAAGGCCTCCTGAACGCCAATTTGACTATTTTTGAAGGGATGTCCTGTGAAGGCGTCGATATGAACACGCAGGCATCTTTTTATAAAAACAACAATTTTATTCTTAAACTGTAGAAATCATAAAAGAAACTCCATTGACTTAAATTACACAAAAGAAATCAGAATATACATGGTCCACCTTTTTAACCATCGTCTGCATCCACACACACCACGTTCTCCGTCGTACCAACTCGTATCCTCTCGAACCCATCCGAATCATCTCTCACCATCGTCATGTCTCGCCTTTTTATAACCCGGTTGCCAGAACCCTCTACCGCCCACAATCTGCTAGGCTGTTATTTAAATTTAGGCTTTTCTTTCCCTCGGGGAAGACACTGCTTGCAAATTAAGAAATCGAGAATAGAAATTGTTAATACTTGCAATCTGTTTGTCTATCTGTCTGTGGTCAATTTCTTGTATACAGGACAGCGGCTATAAATATTAATGGGTTTTCATGACACTGTATATCCGTCTTTGTTATCGGAAAATCCAGAACTAGATAGAATTTTTTTTAATTCGAGCGAAAACTTCAAAATTTAGTATTTTTACTTTCTCATAAGCAGTATTGTTTTTACGAATATTTTCAATTTCGAGATTCTGATGCTAATATATGTTTTAAGACTGTCTGAACACGTTTTGACTATTTTTGGAGTCATGTCCGTCTGTGTGTCTGTTGTTGATGTCTTGTGTACAAGATAGCAGCCATAAATATTTATCGATTTTTACAAAACTTACAAAACTTATCCGGTTTTGATATAAAAAAAAAATCTAGAACAATATAGAATTTTTTTTAATTCGAGCGAAAGCAAGTTATATCTTTTAACATGGCGGCATAGGACAAAATTGGACATAATCATGCATGAAAGGGTTTATTTATACGATCACGAAAATTAATAGTTTCAATCATTGTTGTGAAAAATAGCCGCGATACAATTTTATTTTGTTCATGACGTCATTAACCCCCCTTGGGTGGCAAGTTACCCCCAGGGGGGGGGGGGGCTTTGTTAAGTATGGTTTCAATTGGTTTCAAGATTTTTCAAGCCTTTTAAAGTGAAGGGTAATACGCTATAATTGTAATCATTTGCTTACAATACCGATTTTTCAAAATTTTTCTTGTAAAATTTGAAAAGAAAAAAGTTACTGAAAATGGATTCTAGTATGAGAAAGTCGAGTTGAGCCACACTCTAGTTAATGTTTTCTGCATACATATAATATTACGGCGTTTACTCTAAATTAGAGGTGTATATTCGAAAGATACAAGAATACTCCAGAATAGTTGTATAATGTAAGCCTTATTCAAAACGGCAAAAATAGTAAACAGTAATAAAATGAATTAATAACTACAAAATCACAAGACAGCCGTTAAACGCAATTAAAAAGCAATAATAACTGTTACTCATTATGGATTGATGTGAAATATTACATCTTTTGCATATTTTGAATGGGAGAAAGTTGCTATGTGTTGAATGTGATGATGATACACAGCGAAAGGTTTCAATATTTTTAATTTTTTGAAAGTGTTTTTATTTTGTTTATTTTGCAAAATTATATGGTTTTATGCACAGATGTCGTAGATCCGAAATTTATTTTTTTTTATATTTTCTACTTTTATACTATAGCAAATAAGGCTATTCTTATAACACAGCCAATTAATAATAGCTTAAAGGATATATAATCAAAAGATAAATGACATATTGGGTTCTGTAATGAGTTCGGCAGTGCAAGTATAGTAGCGCTGCCGTTCATATTTTAGTTTCATTCGCGTCACATTTCTTTCATGATTTACTCAGGAACTGACGTATTCGCAATCCACTTTATTTGCAGCACGTCAACAGCCCAATTGAACAATAGTGAACTTATTATACCCTCTGTTGAAAGTTCTGGGAAAAGCCCTTAACTCGTGAAGTCCTAAACTAATCCATAAAATTCGAGAAGTTTCCAGAACTTTCAAAAGTGTTATATTTCGTCAGATTCGTAACACTGAATGTGTCGTCAAGGTTACGCGATTTGGACTTTCAAATTATAACAATGATCTCCTAAACTATAAGGTGAAACATCCGCTTTATTCCCGTCACATTTCTTTCATGACTTACTTCGTACACTACGCCCTAAGATATTTCACATGAAAAATATGCTTAACATGGCACGAATTGGAGGGTATGTTAACTAACACGTACACTCCCTGCAGCGTATTCTTTAAACACTGACGTATTTAGAGGCATCCTTATGCACAGTGTTTAAAAAGATACTGATCAGGATTATTACTTTTGAGTCGTGAGTGCTTGCTAGACACATACTTCTAATTAGAAAATTGCTTTGAATCTTTAGAAGAACTGTAGTAAAACACTTTTAAAATTGTGTGACATAATATCATAAAAATACAGAAAATTTCTTTTTATATATTATAGAAAATTCATAACTTTCTCAGTTAACTTTCTTAGTTAAAGTTTTTATAACTTGTTTAAAGTTCTTATAACTTTCTTAGTGAACGACATTGGCGTCCATGGACGCCAATGCCTGCAAAGGGGGATCGAACTGTTTGGGATAGCGTATGTCAAATACCTGTGTCTTTGAGAAGTTCTTCGTTTGGGATGGACGCTGTCCCACCCGTAAGCAAAAGGTTATAGTTTTTATAACTTAAGTTCCTATAACTTTTTTATTTAAAGTTCTTATAATTTTCTTAGTTTCTTATAGAAAAAAGTTCGATTAATCGAAAAATTTTCAGTAAATCTGGAGTTCTTTTAACAAATTGGCAGTTTTAAGTGAGAAATTCGTGATGATAATAGTATATATCCATGACAAATTTTTTGGCGTCATCTATAAATATGATAATGGTTTGTAGCAAAAAATCGGCGGTGATTCTAGTCCGATGGAGCCGAAATGGTTTTGCATGAATAACATTAGTAAAATAAAACTCAATTTTTGTAATATCGATAAGAAACCCGATCCAAAATCTGAATACATACACTTATAGTGCTTTCAGAGAGATACAAATTCTTGCTTATTGTTTATAACTATATCTTTTAGTTTTTAGGATTACAAACTTGAAAAACTGAAAATTTACATACTTTTTTAACTTGACAAGACTATTACTCGAAAAATATAAGAGATTTTGTATAAATAAATATAAATCTAGGAACTAAATTTCCTCATACATATTTATGTCCCTTACTATTTATATCTATCTATCTTTGATAATTTCGGGGATATTTCGAGTGAAAGTATGAAAAATCAAAAACCTCTTGCAAACAGATACGTTTTTAATAATAAATATAGATTTTAACATTAAATTTTCTAGTACGCAATTTTTTTTTGTTTATTATTTATATCTATATTTTTTATAGTTTACTATATTTCAAATGAAATTTGGAAAATTACAAAACAACACTCGCACGGAGAAATACTTTCTACATCTTTTTTTTTTTCGTAAAAAGCAGTTCAAAATATTAAAATAGTGAAATTATTTTTATATATTCATAATCTGGACTATTTGCGACAACACAAGAAAAAGTTATTTACATTTTTACACAATACTTTCCCTATATATCGTATTACGTATATTGGAAATGTAATATATTCTATATTTTAAATATTTTCTTTTCAAATATTTTTTACTTTTCTTTTTATCCTTTAAAACCTTTAATCAACTGTTTATACTGCTATTAATGATATCTCCTTACTTTTAGATTATCCATTTATGTTTTGTGTCACGTTCTGTATTTATATCTGACATTGTTGCGTGGTGAAAACATATGCAATATTTCCAGAAATAGTTTGAAAAAATTTTCCCAGAAGAAAAATCCAACTTGCAAAGACGACTAAAGAAGTGCCATAATTATTCTTAATTATACGTAATGAATGGTCTTTTACGAAAGGTTCACATAGTTTGGATAATTTATCATTCTGGTGTGAATTGCTCATGTGAGGCGTGCTATATATAACGCAAAAAATGTAGCGTTTTTTATTTCGCGTTCTAACGTATAAAGAACGTATTGTTTTTCTAAATAATTCAAATGTGCCGCTTTGACGGAATTGAGCATATTCTAACCCCAATGGCGCAACACTATGACATAACTTTAAGAGCGTTAACCTCCTTTTACTATCCTTATATACATAATGTATAAGGAAAGTATTGTGACGGGGTCGAAAATTCGAATTCGAGTTTTCGACGGGAGAGCACGTTTCAAGCATCCCTGATCACGAATCAAACATTTTTGAAGTGATGTCTGTGTGTGTGTGTGTGTGTGTGTGTGTGTCAGTGAGTCTGTGGAGACGATAACTGACGAACGAATGGACCGACTCGAACGAAATTTGGTACAAAAATCACAATCCGTAAATACTGGAAGCTTACTGTTTTTATACGCAATCGAATGTTCAGAACCCCCCTAAATTTTCGAGTGAAATTTTGAAAAAATCGTCAAAAAATCAAAACCGCTAATAAAGTTACGCAAATAGACATTTCTTATGTAATTTTTCATTTGAAAACGATTGACGTAAATTTTAGAACGCTAACATGAACCGTTCTCGAGATATTGCACATTTTAAAAAAAATATCACAAAGTTATATAAAAAAAAATATATATTTCCTATTGAGAAACATGTTCACTTTTCATATGTAATACCATGCGATAAATTTGGTGACATTATTCTGGTGGATCTAGCTCGTTCCATTCATGAAAAACGATACTTTGAGTAATACTTTTGTATTTGAAAGCCAATAGTCATTTATCTGCTGTAAGAATAACTTATTTCTACGTCCATAACGCTTGGCGAGATTTTGGCGACGAATTTGGCGGAATGTCGCCAACTTGGCGACATTTTTAATTGTTGCCAAAATAACAAAAATCTCGCCAATATGATAAAAATGACGCTAAATCAATGAAAATGACTGCTCATTGAAGAAAATTCAATATCTTGGAAAGAATATAAGTATCTACTATAAGAATGACATTTTTTTTAACAGTAAAAGTAGTAAATGCATTGCATTATATAAGGAAAGTCATGTGTTGCCCACATCAGATTTTTCAGGATTAAATTTATATATATATATCGTGGGTTTAACCTCTCACCGATCACCATCTACTTCTACTTCCACTCCCTTTCGACTTGTCCATTCCATCACACTTTTAGTTTTACGTGGTGAGAATTCAAGCTGGCGGTCGTTTTAGATTTGTGAGCTGCCTTTTTTGAATGTTTGTGCATTGTATTTTCCATGATTATGTGTTATTTTATGGTATTTTAGTTAAATACTGTCCTCTTGTGTTGTTTCTCTGTAGATCTCGTTTATTCCGTTGTTGGGCACAGATTGCTTAAGTTTTTCACTACGTGTTTTTATGCAATCATAAAAACAACGGATTTTAGTATATCTGTCTAGAATATGCCCCTGAAGACGTTTCTGGCAGATATACTACTCATTGGTTTATTTTCTTTTTCTTATCATTCAATGGTCTACTTGTCCTGCTCTTTCGCGTTACTTTTTGCTTTTAATGTAAATTAAATACGCGCTGTTTTAAGATCCGCGGATTGATGCTGTGTTTATAGATATACATATTTTGTTTTTGTCATTTTTATATATATATATATATATATATATATATATATATATATATATATATATATATATGTATATATATATATGTGTGTGTGTGTTTTTCAAGATTAAGGATATATATACATATATATATACATATATATATGTATATATATATGTATAGATATATATATTATATATATGTGTATATATATATATATTAAGTATATGTTTATATATATGTATATATACACATATATATAATATATATATGTGTATATATATATTATATATGTGTGTATATATATATATATATATATATATATATTATATATGTGTATATATATATATATATATATATATATATATATATATATATATATAATAAAAGGCAATGTCTGTGTGTCTGTCTGTCTGTCTTATACACTATACGTTTCGCGACCGCGCGTCGGAGAGCTACGAAATTTGGCAATCGCAGACCTGGGGGGGAGGGAAGGGGACACGTGAAAACCGATTTTCAAAATTCTAATTATTTTTTTATTTATTTAATGTTTTATGCGATTTCGACCCCTTTTTGCCCTTTTTTCTCCACGATCCAGACGTCGTAGAAAAAAACAACTCACACCATCGGAAAGAGCAGACAATTGCGAGTAAAAATATATCAATTTCAAATCTCCATTTCGATTTCTAATATTTTTTAAAGATTTTAAAACAAAAGTCACTTTTGGCTCGAAAAAACGATTTTTGGTTTTTAAATTCTCGCATAGTAAAAAGTACTCATAATTTCGACTAATAATTTACATTTTTAGAAAGCTGAAATATCTGGCATTCTTACAAGTCTAATCTGGTCCAGAAATAATGAAAATTGCCTTCAGGATCGCAATTTTAAAGACGTCATGATTTTAAATTTCTCGGCGTTCCGTTCGTTTCTCCCCCGCTGAAGCAGGGAAGGTGGTGGGTGGGGACGTCAAGGTGGAGGTGACGTCACGGTTCTGTATATGCATAGCGATGGGTGGGACAATAAGAAACCGAATTAGTTTTTACTTTCCGTTTCCCGCGCTTCCGATTTTAAATGAAATAAGAGCTTAACATATGCACTGTAGAAATTATTATATTTATATTTTAAATGATGGAACGATATGGATTTTTTAAATGGATATTTTAATTTTATGGATATTTTAAATGATGGAACGATGGATATTTTAATTTTATGGATATTTTAAATGATGGAACGATGGATATTTTAATTTTATGGATATTTTAAATGATGGAACGATGGATATTTAAATTTTATGGATATTTTAAATGATGGAACAATGGAATGAGGATGATGGAATTAAGAGCTTAGAGAGCATATGGTCATTTTAAATTGTAAATTAGCGCGCGGGAAGTTAGCGGTAGGCCCGGGTACGATTCCCGCCACTGCCAAAACTGCCGAAGTGTTCACGCGGAATACGATCACGTTAAACATGTGGGCCCGTAAGTCCTTCCGAGAGGTTGGTGGTAGGGGAAGGAGGGTACGGTCCCTGTGGATGCCTCCTTCACAGGGTTCCCGTCTAAATTGGGTGAATATAAAGAAAGTTGCGGAGGGCGAGGCAGCCCAGTGGTTAGCGCTCAGGAATTGCACTCGGTAGGCCCGGGTTCGATTCCCGCCACTTCCAAAACTGCCGCCGTGTTCACGCGGAGTACGATCACGATAAACATGTGGGTCCGGAAGTCCTTCCGAGAGGTTGGTGGTAGGGGAAGGAGGGTACGGTCCCTGTGGATGCCTCCCTCACAGGGTTCCCGTCTAAATTGGGTGAATATAAAGAAAGTTGCGGAGGGCGAGGCAGCCCAATGGTTAGCGCTCAGGAATTGCACTCGGTAGGCCCGGGTTCGATTCCCGCCACTTCCAAAACTGCCGCCGTGTTCACGCGGAGTACGATCACGATAAACATGTGGGTCCAGAAGTCCTTCCGAGAGGTTGGTGGTAGGGGAAGGAGGGTACGGTCCCTGTGGATGCCTCCCTCACAGGGTTCCGTCTAAATTGGGTGAATATAAAGAAAGTTGCGGAGGGCGAGGCAGCCCAGTGGTTAGCGCTCAGGAATTGCATTCGGTAGGCCCGGGTTCGATTCCCGCCACTTCCAAAACTGCCGCCGTGTTCACGCGGAGTACGATCACGATAAACATGTGGGTCCGGAAGTCCTTCCGAGAGGTTGGTGGTAGGGGAAGGAGGGTACGGTCCCTGTGGATGCCTCTCCCACTAGGTTCCGTTCTAAATTGGGTAAATAAAAAGAATGTTATGGAGATAGTCGCTGGGGGCGAAGAAGCCCAGTGGTTAGCGCGCGGGAATTGCACTCAGTAGGCCCGGGTTCGATTCCCAAAATTGCCGCCGTGTTTACGCGGAGTACGATCACGTTAAACATGTGGGTCCGTGAGTCCTTCCGAGAAGTTGGTGGTAGGGGAAGGAGGGTACGGTCTAAATTGGATGAATAAAAATAAAGTTATGGAGATTGTCGTGTAGGGCAAAGTAGCCCAATGGTTAGCGCGCGGAAATTGCACTCGGTAGGCCCGGGTTCGATTCCCAAAATTGCCGCCGTGTTTACGCGGAGTACGATCACGTTAAACATGTGGGTCTGTAAGTCCTTCCGAGAGGTTGGTGGTAGGGGAAGAAGGGTACGGTCCCTGTGGATGCTTCTCCCACTTGGTTCCGGTCTAAATTGGGTGAATAAAAAGAAAGTTATGAAGAATATCGCGGAGGGTGAAGTACCCCAGTGGTTAGTGCGCGGGATTTGCACTTGGTAGGCCCGGGTTCGATTCCCAAAATTGCCGAATAAAAATAAAGTTATGGAGATTGTCGCGGATGGCACGGTAGCCCAGTGGTTAGCGCGCGGGAATTTCACTCGGTAGGCCCGGGTTCGATTCCCGCCATTGCCAAAACTGCAGCCGTGTTCACGCGGAGTACGATCACGTTAAACGTGTGGGACTGCAAGTCCTTCCGAGAGGTTTGTGGTAGGGGAAGGAGGGTACGGTCTCTTTGGATGCCTCCCCCATTGGGTTCCGGTCTAAATTGTGTGGCACTTCCTGGCCTTCCAAGCAGTTACCTTACACCTTTCTGGTAGGTCGCGCCAACGAGTTTGCCACGGTCAGAATTTTCAAGGGTAGCGAACAGGCTGCAACGAGGTTGCCACGGTCAGAATTTTCAAGGGTAGCGAACAGGCTGGTCGCCAAAGGCGGCTAGTATATTATATATATATGTATATATATGCATATATATATATATATATATATATATTATATATATGTGTATATATATGCATATATATATATTATATATATGTATATATATATATATATATATTAAGTATATGTTTATATATATGTATATATACACATATATATAATATATATATGTGTATATATATATTATATATGTGTGTATATATATATATATATAAATATATATAAATATATTATATATGTGTGTATATATATATATATATATATATATATATATATATATATATTATATATATATGTATATATATGCATATATATATATATATATATATATATTATATATATGTGTATATATATTCATATATATATATATATATATGTGTGTGTGTGTCCATAGAATAATGATGTGAAGAATCTGTCATTTCGTTTCTCTTATTTTGCTGCAAAATAATTTTTGAAAAATCTAAAATAATAAAAACGAACAATAGTTGAAGCGCCGATAACAATAAGAATGCGAATTCCACGGTGCATTTTTCCTTTTCAATAAACTAAAGATAATATAAATTATGGCATGCAAGAAAGTACGAGATTTCTTCTTTGAAGTCGTTTGCTTATCCATATTTCATAGATGTGAAATTTTTAAGAAAATCTTAGAGTGCATGGAATTTATCAAATCTTAGGGTAAAAATTCACTCATTCTTCTTTGAATAATGCAAAATATTTTTAACAACTTTAAGCAATGGGACTTCGTATTTTATATATAAACAATTAGAGAAAATGTGTATTTAATATTTATACACAAGATATAATAACAGCATTCTATGCAACTACGAAATATTGCTTACCAGATGTTAGCAAATATTTCCACTTGTCAGATTAGATTTGCGCAAAATATAGGTTAATTTTGTATTTCAAAATAATATTGCATGTTGTCATCCAGAATAGCGCCCCCTTTTCAACGTAAATATATTGTGCCGTGAATCTTGTCCATCATTATCTTGCAAGAAAAGACATATAATAAATGCATTATGTAAAGAAGTCATGTGCTCCCCACATCAAATTTATTATTTCATAAATTGTATATTAGCGTTCCAGGTTGAACGCCACACTTTAAAAAAAATATATCTAAAAAAATTATTTATTTAATATTATTGGTAGTTATAAGACTTAAAAACAGTATTCGAAAATTTTAGGAATTCGGAATTTTTGATTGAGTTTAAAACCAAGGGATTCAGTATTCACTAATTTTTATAATCAAATTTTTCCGAATTCCAAACCAATAGAGATTGAGTATTCACTAATTCTTCGAATCACATTTATTCGAATTTTCAATTGTATTCAAAACCAATAGGGATTCAGTCTGATTCACTAACTTTTAGAATCAATTTTTTTTCGAATTTTCAATTTCATTCAAAACCAATAGAGATTCAGTCTGATTCACTAATATTTAGAATCAATTTTTCTTCGAATATTCAGTTGCATTCAAAACCAATAGGGATTCAGTCTGATTCACTAATTTTTAGAATCAATTTTTTTTCAAATTTTCAATTGCATTCGAAATCAATAGGGATTCAGTATTCGCTACTTTTTAGAATAGTACCAAATTTAATTCTAATAGACCGTTCTTGAAATTTGGTGCTTATAGCTTCCTTTTTCCTCGCGCGCGCGCACACACACACACACACACACACACACATTTGCATACCAATACAGAGAAGTGACATTCCCTCAGAAAAGTCTGATTTGAGCTCAAAAATGCTCACTGAAATGTCTCACCCCGCCACAATACTTAACCTATACATATACGTAAAATATTAATGCACTTTTAATTAAATTAAATCATTCTTAACATATTCTCGATGCAAAAAAACTGATGTGGACAGCATATGACTTTTATTACATATGCAAACTAATGATATGCAAGATCCAGGGCACTATGTTTTAACGTTGAATTGTATATTTACATTTTGCACTGTTTTGGATGACAATGTATAAAGTTATTTCGAAGTACCCAATTAAATGTGAAGCTATTTCGCGCAAACGTAATTCGGCAATTAGAAATAATCCTACCATCCACTAAGCAATATAATACATAATTAAACGACTTTAACCATTAAAGAATATTGAATTTCCATAAATATTGGCGCCATTTTCGTTCGTTAAGCATAATTTTCTCCAATTCGGCTACATTTTCGTTATTTTAGTAACATTATCAAAAGTCGACAAGTCGCCATTACGTTACTGTTATCACAAAGTCAATCAATCCATTTAAAAATGTTTGCTACTTATTTTAATTTTATATAACTTTTTCGAAAGATTTGCCTGAAAACGTGTTATATCTCGAGGTTCAGGCTAGCCTACTTAAGTACATGCTATTAGTTTTCTAATCATAAATTACACAAGAAATGATTATTTAGTCAATATTATTAAATATCTTCACTTTTTATTGATTTTTTAAACATTCTTTCAAAAATTGGGGAGGGGGGGGGATCTTCTGAACATTCTATAGCGTTTTAAAACAATAGAGTTCCGTTATTCACTGATTGTAATATTCGTACTAATTAATTTTAGAAACAATTAATTTGTTCGTGAGACATTGCTTTAAACATTATTTTTTTAAACATTCTTTCGAAAATTGGGGAGGGGGGGGGGATCTTCCGAACATTCTATTGCGTTTTAAATCAATAGAGTTCCGTTATTCACTGATTGTAATATTCGTACTAATTAATTTTAGAAACAATTAATTTGTTCGTGAGATATTGCTTTAAACATTATTTTTTTAAACATTATTTCGAAAATTGGGGGGGGGGGGGGATCTTCCGAACATTCTATTGCGTTTTAAATCAATAGAGTTCCGTTATTCCCTGATTGTAATTTTCGTACTAATTAATTTTAGAAACAATTAATTTGTTCGTGAGATATTGCTTTAAACATTATTTTTTTAAACATTCTTTCGAAAATTGGGGAGGGGGGGGGGATCTTCCGAACATTCTATTGCGTTTTAAATCAATAGAGTTCCGTTATTCACTGATTGTAATTTTCGTACTAATTAATTTTAGAAACAATTAATTTGTTCGTGAGATATTGCTTTAAACATTATTTTTTTAAACATTATTTCGAAAATTGGGGAGGGGGGGGGATCTTCCGAACATTCTATTGCGTTTTAAATCAATAGAGTTCCGTTATTCACTGATTGTAATTTTCGTACTAATTAATTTTAGAAACAATTAATTTGTTCGTGAGATATTGCTTTAAACATTATTTTTTTAAACATTCTTTCGAAAATTGGGGAGGAGGGAGGATCTTCCGAACATTTTGTGGCAACCGAAACTCAAACACTCCACTTATTTCATGCTATTAGGCGGTTCTATCCACAAGTCATATAACATATCTGCACCAGTCAACTCTGAACAACTGTTCACCAGGATCTTTCTTGAGTCATTTTAATATATCTCATTTTTAAGTCAAAAATCATGATTGTCTTATTTCTGGTCTTCTCTTGTCTCAAAAATCCATCTGTCATCTCCAATGTCTGATCTCGTTCTCTTTTCGTCACTGTCTCATCTCATTCTCTGGTCACAGGCTGTGGTTTTCCTCGATGTGTGTGTGTGTGGGGGGGGGGGGGGGAGAGTAACTCCGCCTTTACTTCTTTTTGGCGCTTACTGGCTACTCCTTACCCAATGGCACCATTGCACATTTAATACGGCCCAGCTCAGCCCCTCTGGTATGGCACCGCTAAATTTATAGTCTTCTGACCTTTAGGTTGAAGTCGTAATAAACCTTGGTGCCAGCCAGACTACACGCTTTGTTCGCCATTTTAGGCACAATAAATACTCACATAAAAGTGTTTCATCACATGTGAGAACAATTTCTGGTCTCACACATTCTATTGCATTTTAAATCAATAGAGTTCCGTTATTCACTGATTGTAATATTCGTACTAATTAATTTTAGAAACAATTAATTTGTTCGTAAGATATTGCTTTCACAGACTACCATACGCACACACTAACATACACACTCAGATTTCCCCTCTAAAACGTTCCATTTGAGGTCAGGGATGCTTCAAAACAAACTTGCCTTTCCGTCGAAAACTCTAATTCGAATTTGCAACCCCGTCACAATACTTTTCCCTATATATTATACTATAAAAGTAATAAAACACATTCAGAACTCCAAAATTCTCAATTGAATATTATAAAAAACTTATTTAAGAAGTGCAGATAATAGTACAATAGAAAAATATTGATTAAAACTCTCGTCTTTTCATTAAGGAACACAAAGGACGAATACTAATTTACACATGTTTTTGAAAATGGTTCAGACTTAAAAGTTTTAAAATTAAAATCATTGTAAAGCCGGGTTTTAATTCATGTTTTTAAATGGAATTAAATCTTTTGAATTATTTATATGGAAATGAAAATTTTTCTTTATATAGAACTCTTATTATAAACAAAAGACGCTTTGAATTTTAAGGTGAAAATTAGCTTTTGAAATATGTTTATTCATTTTAAGATTGATTGTCATTTGTATTCATTTTAAGAAAATTGCTGTTGCATATCTCGATTTTGAAAATATTAAATAGAAATTTTTATATAAACATAAAATTTTTCTTTTTTACTTTCCCAGCAATACATGGTAATGTACAGTTAAAGTATTGGAATCATGCCGAAAATCACAACTTGAGTTTTCAGCGGATCTACACGTTTTGGGACCTCTAGAATACGAAAAAACCATGTTTAGAGTGACGTCTGCGTGTGTGTCTGTCTATCTGTCTGACTGTGCTATGTATGTATCCACTCTAACTCAAAAACTAATGGACCCAATTTCATAAAATTTAGTAGGTAAGTCACTTGTATGTGACTTTGGTTCTGATTAGTTTTCAGTGCGATTCGGGATAAAATAACTCGCCAATTTTTGCGAAATGGTCCGCAAAAATTGCCTGTATCCATTTTAGCTGAAAAACTAATAGATCATATTTTACAAAATTTGGCAGATAAGTTACTTGTGGGTGACCCTGGTTCTGATTAGATTTTGGTACGATTAAAAAAAAATAGCCCGCTTTTTTTTGTGAAATGATCGTCAAAAATCGTCAAAAGTAAAAGGCTACGTATGTTCAAATATATCCATTAAATGCTTATTTCATACGTAATTTTTAACGATGAAAAGAATAAGACCAATCCCATTACACTAGGACTAGCCGTTCTCGAGATATTGTAGTTTTTTCGCATTTTCACTACGCCACCTTTGTAAAATAAGTCCAGTTACCCAATGAGAACGAATATTGAATCATTGAAGTTCAAATTCAGTGTCATTTCAAATAATTCTGATTGTTATTTTGTGCAATTAAACTCGATATAATGAATTACTGGAGAAATAAAAAGAACATGAGTATGAGTCTGCAGGGAAAGTTACGTGCTGAGCACATCAGATTTTCATTTCCTCCCACAATACACGTTAATGTTTAGGGGAAGTATTGAAATGGTGTCAAAAATCGCAACTCGAGTTTTCTACGAATCTACTCGTTTAAAGCGCTCTAGAATCTGACAAAACGATTTCTATCGTAACGCCTGTGTGTGTATCTGTACAATTCAAGTATCCATTTCAGTTCAAAAACTAATTGATTTTGGTACGATTCGGGACTCGGGTTCTTTCATCGTACGATTTGGTACGATGAAAGAATCTGCCTTATTTTGCGAAATGGTCCGCAGAAACCGAAAAGTAACCTTGTTCAAAGTAATACGGTTATTTAACGAAAAATAACTATCCCCAGAAAACGATTGATTTGTATACACAACCTGATGATTTTATAATTTCATTACCGTCTATCTATCGTTATTCATTCTATTTTTTTTCTTAGTTTTGTTTCCTCTGGATTGTTGTTCTGCTTTCCTCAACTAATTTATATTAGTTTTAGGTGATATACGATGTCTCATCATATACAATTTTAACTCTTTTAGTTAATATTCTTTTAATTAGTTATGGCTGCTATACTATGTCTCAAGTTCTACTTTAAAACTATATATATATATATATATATATATATATATATAAATTATTAAATCCAAAGTTAGAATGTATGTAGTAACTCATAATACACTATTCCAAAATTTTCTACAAATACAAAGAAATAAAAGAAATTAAGACAAAAAGAGGAAATAATAAAGCATAATGCAAGTCATAAGGACAAAGACAATCAACAAATTTCAAAAATGAGGAATGCAAATAAGAAAACAAAAAAATCAAGCAAAAAGGCTTGCACATGGAGGAGATTTAGGCTTACGAGATTAGGCTTACGAAAAGTTCATTTCGAAAAAATTCTCATCGGGTCCATATATCCTTTCGAAATGAACACAAAAATGCTTGTTTCTGAAACACAAGATAGATTTTATCTATAAACTTGTGTTATATGGACGACAAGCATATAGATTGGAACAATAAAGGAAACATAAATACCTCAAAACGCACCTCTTCAGCGCAACCATGACGAGCAAAATATGACTGGATCAATGTTGCCATATGCCAAAATGAAAAGATGTGATTTGCTGTTGCCAAAGAGAGTAATAAAAACTGTACTGCGCAAAAGCAATAAAATGAAATAAAATGAGTTATTCAACTGTTAAAGCTTCGAGATAAAAAGATGAAAATATAATTGCAGGAGAATGAAGAAGTACGGCTAAAATAAGATAATAAGGGGAGAATATGAGAATTTTAGGCTAATCGAAACTTATTAACTATACTATTGACTAAATATGCAGGATATTGATACATTTTACTGGTAATTTTGAGGTTATTAATGTGCAAAGCATGAAATTTTTTATCTGATAATCTATAAATTCTAAAAAGTTGATTAAGTATAATATTTCTAAACAATTGAATCGAGTTGCAGGAATTAAAAGGTAATAATTTATTAATATTAAATTTATAAAAATCTTTTTTATCATATAATTTAGTAACTATCCCATGAGCAGGTTCTATAATTAGATTTAAATCCAAATAATAAACATTATTACTAATAGAAGTTTCATTAGGTATTAATTCCAAATTATCCGGATAGAAATCTATATCTATGACATAGTTATCAGTAAATACAAGACAAATCAGATCATCTACATATCTATAAATTTTATAATCAGTTGAAGTAAAGAATTTTTCATAATGATATAGGTATAAATTAGCTAACATACTGCTACTACAGCCACCTTGTGGAACACCTGAGACTTGTAAGTATAATTTATTACCTTGAAAGATATAATTATTGAAAAGAACAAAATGGAGAAGCTTAGGAAAATTGGTAAATTTTGTAAGATTAGAATGTTTAGTAATATAAGCATTATATAAAGCTAAAATGACATCATATAGATCAGTGATCTTAATATTATTAAATAGATCTTTAAAATCAAAAGTTTGAAATCCTATTATTTTACCAAGCGTTTTTAATTTATTTTTTAATTCCTTACTGTTATTTAGAATAATATAGCTATTACCAGAATCTCGTAAATTGCTATTTAGTACATTTAAATAATTTAGTAATAATTTACTAGCAGTAGTAGAGTATGAATTATGACCACTAGTAACAGTTCTAAATTTAATAGGATTTTTATGAAATTTAGGTATAAGCACAATATATGGAAATGTCAAAAATTTATTATTAATATCTAAATCACTATACATATTGATAATTTTCAATTTGATACTATTAAGAGAGTGTGAATCAATTTTAAATAGACTATTATTTTTTAAATAATCTAGCAGATATTGAATATAGAATTTTTTACAAATAATAGCATAATTATTAGAGGCTTTATCTACATAAGTAATAACAAAAGATCTATGTAAATCATTAACAGAATGCTTTATATTATCCATATTATATATAGATCTAGATAAATTAATACTACAAATGGTATTTTTAATAGATCTTAAAATAGTAAATTTCCACATATTAAATGCCTCTAAAGGCTGAGCATATTTAGAAGCTAATCCATAAATAAATTTATCAAGGTCCAGATTGATTGACTTTAACACTTGTTTAGAATTATTACACGAAGGTAACCTGAATTTAGTGCCAAATGACATTATAGTTCTTAAAGATTTATCTTTTACAATGGCTAAGTCTCCAGTTACTATATGACCCAAGTGTGGATTTATAAATTCAGCATAATTATCAACACTACAAATACATTCACCATCTAAATTTGTTGAGGAATCTTTGTCGACTGAGAGAGATTTTGAAATTGCATTGTAATTAAAAATGGTTCTTCCAATAGGCTTGTTATATTTAAAAGTTTTAGTAACATTCAAATCCTTTACAGGCAATAAATGATGAAATTGATTAAATAAATTCTTAAAGTTTATGGAATTATAAATAGGATGCTTAAATGATATTACACAATAAGAATTAGAACAGTTATTATTATGAAATTGATTAAGTTTTATTTTTAAATATTTTGATCTAGTAATGAGCAAATCATAGAAAATATGATTAAAATGTTCATTAGTAAGATTTAACTTTAAGAAAATAGCATAAACTGTGTTTAATTGTTTTTTCTTAACTGCAAATACCCATGATTTAATAAATTTCCATTGATATGTGTTATTGAATTGTTGATGCATACTTTTAATCTCCACTTTAATATCATATTGGGAGGAGCTTCCTTTACCGCGTTTAAATCTTTTGAGTTTAGCCAATTTACTATTATGTAAAAGAGGTTTAAAAAAAAGGTGATTAAAAATAGAATATTTATTATCTACAAAATTATTCTTAACAATATTACCATTGAGATATAACTGATTTAATCCATATGGAAACAGAGTACATTGTGATTTAATATAGAAGTTTTCAAAGAATAATCTCTCAGCAGTATTTGTTTTAATGTCCAAAATATGTATAGTTATATTTTCAAAACCATGATGAGCAAAGTGTTTATATTCGATTTTATTAGAAGTAGGAAGAAAATTATTATTGTGGATATATTTTTTAACATGATCTCTATGTACATTCATACGTAGATGAATAGGATTACTGGTTTGTCCTATATAAGATATATTACATATATTACAAGATAATTTGTAGATGCAATTAAAAATTTTACAGAAAGTCTTATGACTATTTAGATTAGTAATTTGTGAGTTAGAAGCATATGGGCAGGTTTTACAATTTTTATTCTTACATTTATTGAAGTTATAATTTTTAGCTGGGCAATTATTATATCCAAAACAATCCATGGCACACTGTTGGTAAAATGATAACGGTCTAAACAATTCCCAACAAAATTGTAAATACCGGGCAATATTTATCAAATTATATAATAACAAGAATAAATATATTTGCCAGTCACTAAATCAAATAAGATGTGTAATTCATAAGAGTTAAAGTAATATAAAGAGAATAGCATTAACATTTATAAATAATATAAATAAAAATAAAATAATTGCTTATATATAAAAATATATACAACTAAGTCCATGTAAAACCTAATAAAATGTAATAAGTAGGATATTACAAGACAAAAAGAAATGATTAACAATATAAATATAATCAGTTCTAAACTAGATTAATTAAAACACAAGGTATAATAAAATATATACTGTGTAAATCTGGAATTCACATAGAATCCTTTCTAAAAAAGTAATAAAAAGAGTGTACTAAAAAGTACAGTTTATAAAAGGTATCTATAACACCAATACAAAAATCCCAAATGCAGTTACCCAGTCATAAAATCACAAAACCAATAAATTAGTAAGAAATAATAACTATAGATGGCAGCACTAGAATAAGATACTTCTAATATTTAATTACTAATAGCGAAGAAAATTTGCAGTAAGATTTAAAAACGATAGATGGCAGCACTAGATTAAGAAAATTCTAATATTAAATTACTAATAGCTAAAGAATAATTGCAATACAAATATTTACCAAATAATAAAACAGAAAGGAAGACAATAATTAATAATACTTTAAGCAAAAATATAATAAGTAACCTATGCAAATAAAAGAAAAGAATAAAATAGGAGAATGAGCCACAATAAACTACAATTAACAATGGATGAAAGTAGAGAAAGTAATACATAATAAAAAATTAAAATGAATTAAAATAAATTCTATTACTAAATTTAGCGCAAATGATATATATATATAATTGCAAACTCAATGGTATAATGTAAGTAGTAACTCATAATACACTATCTTAAAATTTGCCTACAAAATACAATGAAATTAAAGAAATTCAACCATAAAGAGGAAATTATAAAACGTAATGCAAGTCATAAAAACAAAGACAATCAACAAATTTCAAAGGTGAGGAATGACAAGAAAGATCAATCATGCTTAAAGCATTGATTAAGAAACACTTTCCAACTTCAATGCAATTTTATTTAAACATGTCTAAAATGTAATACACTCCTCGGAAATATTTTAAAACTTCTCACAATAATACATTGATTTATTATAGTTGAAAACTTAAACATTCATCCAAAAAAATGAACTTTATTTAAATGACGGCATTGAAATATAAATTGCCTGGTTTAAACATCTCTAAAATGTGATATATTACTCGGAAACAATTTTAGAATTATCATAATACCACGATAATTTATTGTATTTAAAAACTTCATCGAAAACAACTGAAATTCATTCAAATGACGTCATAGAAAAAATAACACGCCTGGCTCTCTCTAAAAAAGCAGCATTTCATTCATAAATAATTTCCCATTCATGTCATTCTTCACAATACTATAATAATTTATTTTATTTAAAAATTAATACCATGGAGCTATAAGTAATTTAACTCTATGCTTAAAACTTCATCGCAAAAAATCGTCCTTCTCTCGGTAAAGTCAATGAATATTTCTTTCATATCAGCTATGCAGACTCCATGAGCTAAATTCTTTTGCATTAAAAAAATACAGCAATTCCTATACAACTCATCCTACATATTTTGCTATTTACATTTCACATAAGTGAAAAATAAGCTTCGTTAGAGAAATAATCAAAGTTGGATGCTCATTTAAACTCAAATATATTGTCATTGCGTTGTTTCAGTATGTAGATGCACAGAATTTAAGCGAAAATAAAGAGGTTTTACGACGAATATAACACTCAATATGAATTAAAAAGAACTTTAAAAATGACGATTTTGAGACAAGATGGATGCCGTATTATATTTTGAAGTTGGTCACGTGATCGTTTCATATCATGGTCACGTGATCGCTTCATGTAAGAGGTATAATTATTATTTTAATTTTTATTTAAAAAACTACTGAATATATTTTGCTGAATTTTTTTTTATATATTTTATGGAACAATTTGAATATTACCTAAAGTTTTCGAAGCAATTTGTGAAATTTAAATCCGCTTAAAAAATGTTTGAAAAATTTGGTCCCATTGGGTTCAATGTATTTCATTTTTTCAACCCGGGTTCAATCCAAAACTAATTGGGTGATATTATTTATTTATATTCCCATAGGTCCTACAGACCGTCTGAACAACATACTAAAATTTCATTTTGATTAAGTCATTTTTACGGCAGTTATCGTGCTAACGGACAGACAGACAGACAGACAGACAGAATGAACAAAGTCATAAACACTTTTCAACTTTGTTGTAAAGTGTTAAAAATAGGAAAACAAAAAAAAATCAAGTATAAAAGCTTGCACGTGAAAGAGCCCTAGGCTTAAGAATAGTTAATATATATATATATATATATATATATATATATATATATATATATATATATATATATATATATATATATATATATATAATAAAAATATAATATGAATATCCAATGATAGAATAGAGAGAATTGTAACTCAAATATCCCGAACTTAAAATATGCCTAGAAATTAAAAAGAAGTATTAAATAGAGAATCATCAATCATTAGGAAAATAAAATGCATATTTCTAGTCATCAAGATAAAAATAATCAACAAAAATCAATTGTGTGGATTCGAAAATAAAAAAACAAAAATATTCAAGCATTAAAGCTATACACGTGGATAAACACTAGGCTTGAAAAATTGTTCATTTCGAAAATAATTCTTTTTCAAGGTATTTTTCAAGTATTTAATCAAAACGAATACAAAATATGCTTGTTTCTGAAAAGAGAAATAGATTATATCTATAAACTCTTTTTACTTGGACGTCAAGCATAAAGATTGAAAAAGTATATAGGAAATAAGAATACCTGAAATACACTACAAATGTTCTATCTATTCGAGAAATAAATGAAGAGACCAATGTTGCCAATCGCAAAAGATAAAAGCAGAGATCTACTGTTGCCAATCGTGAGAAATAAATAACAGTATTGCGAAAAGTCGATAAAATGTGATATATTCTATAGTAAAAGCTGCAAAATAAGGGGGCGTGTAATATAATAGAAAACATAGAGGCTAAAGTATAAGGCGGTGTAAATACATAGTAATGCTTATTCAAGAGAATGTTGATGTTTGGCTAATATAAGATACTAAGAAGAGAATTTTAAGAATATTCAGCTAATCCAAACTTATTAACTATACCATTTACCAAATATGCTGGATATTTGGTAATTTTTAGGTTATTAATGTGCATATCATGAAATATTTTATCTGATAATCTATAAATTTTAAAAAGTTGATTAAGAATAATATTTCTAAACAATTGAATCGAGTTGCAGGAATTAAATGGTAATATTTTATTAATGTTAAATTTAAAATAGTATTTTTTGTCATATAAATTAGCAACTATTCCTTTAGTAGGTTCAATAATTAGATATAAATCCAAAAAATTAATATTATTACTAATAGTAGCTTCATTAGGAATTAATTCCAAATTATCCTAATAGGAATCTATATCTATGACATAGTTATCAGTAAATACTAAACAAATCAGATCTTCAACGTATCTGAAAATTTTATAATCCGTTGAAATAAAATATTTTTCATAATGATAAAGGTAGAAATTAGCTAACATACTGCTGCTACAGCCACTTTGTGGAACGCCTGAGACTTATAAATATAATTTATTACTCTGAAATATATAATTATTGAAAAGAACAAAGTGGAGAAGCTTAGGAAAATTGGTAAAAATAGTATGAGTAGATTGATTAGTAATATAAGCATTATATAGAGCTAAAATTACATCATAAAAATGCTGGTCTTCTAAATACGTTTAAAATCAATAGGATTCCAGTATTTATTGATTCTAATAATCATGTCAAATTACGTTCGAAATGCTCCATTCGTTCCTGAGATATCGCGCGCACACGCAAATGTTCTCTTCGAGTTCAGAGATGCTCTTTCGTCGAAAATTCGATTTCGAATTTTCGACTCCATCACAATACTTCCCCTATATTATAATATGTATGTAAGGTAAGTAAAAATATATCAGTATTATAAGTGCAGGAGATATAATATAAAAACATCTATATCTATTATAAATTATACAATAAATATTTCAAGATCATATTTTTAATTTTATATGCATTTGACGTATTTTGATATAAGATTATTTTGTTCATTAATAACGTTTTGATAAAAAAAAATTTAATTCTGCTTCCTTTCCTTAAGTATTTCTGAATATACATATGCACCCCATGTTTGTCCTAATATAGGTACATACATTCAGTCAATTTTCTTTTCCGGATAATAATCATTGTTACAACAGGATAGTTATCAGAAAAAATACAAACTATATTTAGAATTATAGAAAAAAGAATCACTCTTTCAGGATATATATTAGAAGTTGTTCTCACATATACCATGATGTCGCAATACCAATTTTCTCAAAACCCGTTCGAATCTCTCTCTCGCTCTCTTTCTCTCACAGACACATACATCACCTCAAAATTTCCACCCCGGCATAATATTTTCCCTATACATTATTCTATGTATGTAGGGAACATAATCTCTCTCTCTCTCCCCTCCCTCTCTCTCCTCTCCCGCGCTCTCTCTCCTCTCCCCTCCCACTCTCTATCTCCTCTTGCCACCCATAAATAATACTGAGCTGTACCAAAGTACGACAGCATACCCCGGCCGTCCAAACAGTTGCCTTACACCTTTCTGGTAGGTTGGACGGTCTGGGTCTCAGCAACACACTTAGCATTTCTGTAACTGAGTATTATTAGATTTGTAGGCAATATAAATCCTTTGAGATCCAAATCATACTCGTCAATACAAGTCTTTTTTTTTTTTAGATATAACCATAAGCCATTAAAAAGAAAGTAAAGTCATTTTGACCGAGCAAAAAGTAATAAAGAATAACTGGAGTAATTTAAAAAGAAGTTAATGGTCAACCGTTTTCAACGACTTCAGCCATAACCACACAAGCCTTGATGATGGTCAAAGAAAAGAGCCATTTCTTTATTATTTGGCCTTATAAAAGTATTATGTGTGGCCACAGCTGTTGATACTTCTTACTTGCTTTTCTTTATTGCTTGTGGTCAAATCAAATGCTTCATTTAATTTCGTTTTTTAAGTGAGGGAACGAAGTGAGTAAGCTTTTTACTTTTTACTTAATGTAAGAAAGCAAAATGACTCATTTTACTTTTGATTATCAAGTGCGATTTTCTATTGTCTGTCAGTTTACATGCGTTATCCTACAATAACTGCTTTCAAACAACCGATTTTTTTTACTTTCCCTATAATAATGTATAGAGAAAGTATTGGAATCGTGTCGAAGTATAATTTTAAGTTTGTTTTAATCATTTTCGTTTTTATTATTTCTTTAATTTTTTTGAGTTTGTTATTAATCATTTCGAATTTCTATTCTTTCTTTATTTTGTTGTTGATTTTGTTATTAATGGTTTTCCTTTCTACGCATAAAATGCAAGATTTTCAAGAAAGTACTGGCAGCAATTTCTATTACTTTTACTAATTTATTACAAACAATTTGCATTATTTTTGTTAAAATGCCATTTCCAAAACGTAAATTTATCATTTCGAATTTTAGAATACCGGAGTCTAGTAATTTTCATTTAATGAATGAACATGCATGTTATCAGTGATAAATCTCTCGAAATAATTAATTTTTTCCAAAGAGCATTTTATCTAAGTCCAGGTAATTTGTCATTCAATACGATAAGAAAGCTATTTAGTAATTGCGCAATTTAATTGCATGCTACGTAAATAATTTATTTATTACTTTCCTTATATACATAATGTATAAGGAAAGTATTGTGACGGTGTCGAAAATTCGAATTCGAGTTTTCGACGGGAGAGCACGTTTCAAGCATCCCTGATCACGAATCAAACATTTTTGAAGTGATGTCTGTGTATGTGTGTGCGTAAAAGTGTGTGTGTCAGTGAGTCTTTGGAGACGATAACTGACGAACGAATGGACCGATTTGAACGAAATTTGGTACAAAAATCCCAATCCGGAAACACTGAAAGTGTATTGTTTATAAACGTAATCGAATGTTCAGAACCCCCTAAATTTTCGAGTGAAATTATGAAAAAATCGTCAAAAAATCAAAACCGCTAATAAAGTTACTCAAATAGACATTTCTTATGTAATCTTTCATTAGAAAACGATTAACATAAATTTTAGAACGCTACCATGAAACGTTCTCGAGATACTGCACATTTTTCAAAAAAATTATCAAAAAGTTATATAAAATAAAAAATATATATTTTCTAATGAGAAACATGTTCACTTTTCATATGTAATACCTTGCGATAAATTGGGTGACATCATTCTCGTGGATCTAGCTTGTTCCATTCATGAGAAAAGATATTTCGAGTAATACTTTTGTATTTGACCGCCAATAGTCATTTATCTGCTATAAAAATAACTTATTTCTCCGTCAGTAAAACTTGGCGAGATTTTGGCGACGAATTTGGCGGAATGTCGCCAACTTGGCGACTTTTGAAATGTTGTCAAATTAACGAAAAAATCGCGCCAAATGGATTAAAATGACGCTAAATCAATGAAAATGACGACTAATTGTCAAAAATCAATATCTTGGAAAGAATATAAGTATCTACTATAAGAAAAACCCATTTTTTTTACTGTGAAAGTAGTAAATTCATTGCATTATATAAGGAGAGTCATGTGTTGCCCACATCAGATTTTTTTTATTTATTTTTTATTTAAAAATATGAAAACTGCAGGATAAAGTCGCAGTTACAAAGTCAATATACAATATAAAAATATTTACAAATAAAGTATTGTAAGATATAATAAAATACAAAAATTTTGAAAGAAATGATTTTCAAAAACACTAGCAGATGAAAAGATTCTCAGGAAAGCCGTTACAAAGTTTATAAAAGTCATTAATGGCGAAATAACAGTATCAGCTTCAACATTATTTTCAGCAAATAAACTCATATTTCTTGCTGAGTACCGAGGAACATCAACCACAATTTTAAAATTGAACATATTATTGAAGAAGGAATACAGAATGATATCCTTTCTGTTTTGTTAGCTTTCAACAATAAAAACATTTCGAAGAAAGGTAGCAGATAAAGTAAAACAGTAAATACCACTCTTTTTTACAAAATAAATATTTTAAAATTTATTTTAAATAATTTCAATATTATTAATATAAACTGCACAAAAAAACCTCCATATAATGGTCATATAATCCATATCCAAGCTTTGACCACCTGACTAAAGCATAAACAAAATAATAACGCTATTCCACATTTATAAAATCCTGAGCAATTCTCTTTAAGTAAACAAATTTCCTATAAGACTAACATATCAGTAATATATATCGAAATAGAGAAATGAGGCGTATAAATAACACTAAGATAAGAAACAGAAAGGTATCTAACCGAAACAGACTTGCCAATACTATAAGAAAATAAAATAGAATAATACAGATAAAGCCACACGATTTCAAAAACCCAGATTTAAAACAAATATCATTCCTGCCCTCCGTTTTTATGTCAACAGACAGCTCTATTGATTTTAAACGCAATCAAATGTTCGAAAAATCCGCAATTTTTCTTTTTTTTTTATAAAACTTAAAATAAAATATATCCAAAAATCAGAAATTTTTAGATGTTACGTAATTCGATGTTACGTAAATAATAAACTTTTACGATAACTTTTCGTTACGATAAAGTTTCATTACAAAACAATTACATTGAAATTTTCAACACAGAATGAACCGTTCTCGAGATAGTGCACACATTTTCAATTAAATTTATCAAAAATTTACATAAAATTAAAAACATGTTAACCATTAGGAAATCTGTTCAATTATCATACGTAATATTATGCGATACATTTTTAATATCATTCTCGTGAATCTAGTTCATTCCATTCACAAGAGAAGATTGTTTAATAGTTTTGTATTCTGACGTCTAACAATTCGCTAACAGTCTTTTATACATAGGAAATGCTCTTCTCTCCTTTTGTCTGTAACGTTTGGCGATAAATTTGCCAAACAAGGTGACTAAGTTTGCGAAATTTTACAAACTTGGCGACATTTCGGCCTCAGATTAACGAAATTGTTCGAAGATATGTGTTTACATTTCTGGTAATGCTCCAATTTAAAGGAGAGATATCCAAGTATAGATGTTACTCACTTCAAAAATTTATATATATATATATATATATATATATATATATATATATATATATAATATTAAAAATGAAAATCCAATGATAGGATAGAAGTAGTAACTCATAATACACTAACTAACTTAAAATTTGCCTACAAAATACAGAGAAGTAAAAAAGAAAATCAGCCATAATGAGGAAATCTAAATGCATGTTGCTGGTCATCAAGCTACAGGTAATCAACAAATATCAATGTTGTGGAATCGAAAATAAGAATACAAAAAATACCAAGCATTAAAGCTTGTACGTGGAAAAGGTCTAGGCTTAAGAATTGTTGATTTCGAAAACATTCTTTTTCAAGTCCAAATATTTAATCGAAATGAACACAAAAATACTTGTTTCTGAAACACGAGATAGATTCTATCTATAAACTCTTTTTACTTGGACGACAAGCAAAAAGTTTGAAAAAATAGATAGGAAACATAAATACCTTTTAAGTGTCATTTAATGCTCGTCATGGTTATACAAGACCAATGTTGCCATTCGCTAAAGTTAAAAGTAGAGATTTACTGTTGCCAATTGTGAGTAATAAATAACAGTACTGCGTGAAGGCTGTAAAATGGGATATTCTACAGTAAAAGCTGCAAAATGAAAGTACATTGTAATGTATATTCAAGAGAATGTAGATGTTTGACTAAAATAAGATACTAAGGAGAGATTTTTACGAATTTTAGGCTATAATATATATATATATATATATATACATATACACTCTAAGACAAAAAATCGACGCACTCCGCAAAAGTAATGAAACTTTACCTGTAAATACATTTCCACCGAATATGCAAATAATCAAAAATTCGCAGCCAATGAATGAATAGTCGGAACTATAGCATATTGAAACTGAGCATCATAGTGATGCATATAAGGAGCGAACTCACTTTCAGGAACAGAACGTGCAGTGGATTTCGATTGCTTTTGCGTACCTTGATTACATGATACAATGCCTCGCCGGAATACAATGCCTCGCCGGCGAATTCGCGGCCACTACAAACACATGAAGGAGTTTGAAAGAGGACGTGCGATTGGACTGCATGAGGCTGGATGGGCATACCGACGAATCGCTCGACATTGGGGTAGGAGCGATGCAGCAATTAGATGATGTTGACAGAAATGGGTCCGGAATGGCAGGTTTAAGCAAGCAGCGGACGGCTAAGAGCGACGATAGAACGGGAAGATACAGCGATTGTCAGAGCAGCTGTGACAGCACGAGGTTCGTCGTTATCGACCATCCAATGTGTGACAAACATGAAAGTGACCACCCGTATCATTAATAGAAGACTACGGGAGCGGAATCTATACTCGCGGCGCCCATTACGCCGCCTACTATTGACCAGTATGCACCTTCAACAGCGATTGCAATTGTCCCGGGCCCGATCAACGTGGAATTGCTCGGATTGGGAACAAATTGTCCCGACGACCCGTCTGAAGACAGCCCGGATATCGCCAGGAACCCTCTTACTGTAACACGCCACACGGCCCGACAACAGGAAGTTATGGTCTGGGGTGCCATTTCGTTTGATAGCCGGATCCTTTGATAGTCCTCAGTGGCACCATCACAGCACAGCGGTACGATGCCTACATTCTACGATCCGCTGTATTGCCCTTCTTCCGCGACACCCCGGGCTAACTTTTTAGTAAGATAATGCCGGACCACATACGGCACACCTCGCTATTGATTGTCTGCGTGCTTACGACACACTTCCTTGGTCAGCCAGATCCCCAGATCTCTCGCCTTTTGAGCACATTTGGGCTGAGATGGAGCGTCGCCTGCAACCATCCCAGAATGTAATCGAATTAGCTCGTCAATTAGAGGCCATTTGGAACGACATCCCTCAAAACACCATCCGGCAACTTTATGCATCAATGCCACGTCGGGTAACAGCTTGTATCAAGGCCAGATGTGGACCAACGCCATATTGACGTGCTCCCTTTGTGTAGATTTTGCAGTGCCATAAATCATCCAATTGTTATGAAATTCTAATCATTTCTTTTTTTGTACATCCACATTACACGTACCACATTTTGTCTCATTTGGACAATTCGTCCTTGGTCTGTCCATTTTTTTGTCTAAGAGTGTATATATATATATATATATATATATATAACAGACAAGAACAATACATGAATTGTTTATGTATATATAATAGACAAGAAGGACAATACATGAATTTATATATATATAATAAAAGTAGTTTATGAAAATCCAAAGATATATCAGAGAAATTTTGTAACACATACATAAAACCACAACTAAAATTAGGCTTAAATGGCATTTCTTCAAAAAAAAAATACAAAATGAAAATTTCGCATCATGAATTTACCAAATCGCTGGTTTTCGATCAAGTTGTAATCAAGACATGTAATAATAAAAGAAGATTTCAATTCACATGCTTTTTCTTCTAGCATAATGGCCTTCTATTGAACTACAATATGCATGTAAAATGAGATAAACGTGAATTGGATTTAAACTCGTCCATTGAAATAACATTTCGAGAAACTTTCTTTGCTGTGATGCATTAAATTTCAAAAGAAGCTATTACTTCGGAGTAAATTGCGTATTTTGGGAAAAAATGAAAATAACGTTTCTGGAATTTGTAATTTCGGAAAGTACAGGGTAATAATTCTTAAATAGAGTCAAACCTGTCTTAAACGGAATTTCAAGGGACCGGGAAAACGTTCAGTCTTAAAAATGTTTCCGTTTCATGCAGGTCATGTCAGGAAAAGTGAAGCTTAAGGTTTGACTGGAAATGCAGCTAGCCCATATAGAAGGTGATTCAAAACGATGGGGCAAAACTTTAAGGGGTGATAGAACACACCTAAACAAACACTTTTCGTCATACAATGGTCGTAACTCAAGCGGTTAATTACTAGGGTTTAACATGTATTGTTGCATGAAATGATGGAACACAAGAATGACAAAAAAGGTATAGAGTAAGTGAAGAAATTACAGAACCTATTTTAACGAACAACTTACAGAAGCTGCTGTTCTAAACAAGAAATCGAAGAAATTAAAAGAAATTGTAATGAATAACTTACAGAAGCTGCTCAAAACAGCGACCGCCAACATGAATGCAGGCCTCACACCTGTGATGTAGTGGACATTGGCGGAAACACCAGGCATTTCTCGTATAGCGGCAGCAGCAACAGAAATCCTGGCAACAAGGTACTCACCAGAATCGAAGAGGCTATCGTATAGCAGGTTTTTCGTATGAACCCATAGGAAAAAGTCCAGACATGAGAGATCGAGCGATCGTGCCGGCCAAGTGATGGGACCACCCTGACCAATCCATCATCCTGAGAATGTTGCATCCAAGGCGTTTCGCACAGCCACGCTGAAATGGGGTGGCGCTCTGTCATGTTGGAATCACATACGGATTTGAGCTTTCCTTGCAATCCTGTCCACAGCTCTACATGAAATACATGTCAGTCTTCTCCCGATTTGTGAAACAATCCATCCCTTCTGAAATACAAGGTAGAACTGACGACGAGTGCGACAACAGGCACTTAATGCGTTCGCTGGACAGCGCCTTCCAGCGCTTAACCGCATGCGCTGCGACCATGCATTGTATGACAAAAAGTGCTTGTTTAGGCATGTTCTATCACTCCTAAAAGTTTTGCCCCATCGTTTTGAATCACCCTGTATAATTGCTCACCTATACACCAGACTTTAAAAATTCTGAAACGTGTATTTAGATACATCTGATGAATACTATATATTATACCATAATAGCTAATTTAATAATTTTAAAGATGTATATACGTACAATTTTGCACACTGCAATCACAGGAATATATAAAAATAAAAATATAGTATACCCCATGTCCTTAACTGTTAGCTTATTGCCATATTTAAAACCCAGATGAATTGACTGATAGGCAAAATATTACTTCTTACCATGAAACAAAAGAAAATTGAAATTAAACATGATTTATTGAGATGAACTTATAAAATAATCCAACATGGTTTCCTGGACATGTGTCTTACTCATAATGTGACTTTTAGTTAAAATTCGCGCATTGATAATTATTTCTAGCAATCAGAATCCCATGATTAACTGAAAATTCTTGAAGTTCTCAAATAACGTTCAGAAAGTGTTATAATTTAATAGAAAGTTCTGTGAAAAGGATTCTCGCGGAAATAAATGGCGAAAATAGTTGGATGATTTTTCCAGTTCTTGTTAGTTACAACAGATGCTTTTATTAACAAAATATTTTGCATTGGCTGTCCGTTTTTGCTTTGTGCAATTTCCGTTTCACACAGGGGAAAATAACATGAATTTCCTATATTGTTGGACATGGCTAAAAATATTTTCCGCTTATTACAGTACTCCGTTTCTTACAGCTTCCGTTTCAAACAGGTTTGACGGTAATCTCTTGTTCAGAGATTTTGCAAAGAACCTTGCTGCGCCAACCGGGAATCGAACCCTGGATCTCCGAACTCGCCAGCCGACGCTCTACCATTGAGCTACTGGGACGAAATTGCAAGTTCGTATCGTCGAAGTGTACTCTGCAATTTCATCAGAGTTTTATACGTAAAAAGATGGAATCGCTTGAGGTGATGGATGACTGTAAAGTATGTGGTTAAATGCGTCCCAAAAAAACTTTCCACATGTTTTGTGTGCGCGCAGCTATGTTTGGGCGTGCATTTTCGTGCTATAAGTTTAATCCATACACTCATTTTGAGATAATTTTCAGCCGATCTGTGGTCTTCAGCTTGCATAAAAATAAAGCAGGCCCACTCTGTGAATCTCACACTTAGCGGGTGCTTCTATCAAAGTTGTTTAATATAAAATTGGGAAGTCCACCCGCCTACGAATCGTAAAATTTTCAGCCTAACGTCGTAACGGTTAGATTCGTGATGCCACACTCTTTCGGGATTTCCGAGTGGTTGGTGGTAGGGGAAGGAGGGTACGGTCCCTGTGGATGCCTCCCCCACTGGGTTCCGGTCTAAATTGGGTGGCACTTCCCGGCCGTCCATACAGTTACCTTACACCTTTCTGGTAGGTCGGACGGTCTGGGTCTCAACAACAACAACAACACTCTTTCGGGATGTCATGGTTCAGAGTAAATTTTGGGAGGAGTTGCCAAAACAGAAAAAGTTTTCCCATTATTACAGTTAGAAATTGTTTGTTAATTTTAAAGTGGCAATGTCCAAACGTAAACAACTTGCGCAGAGATTTTAATTTGTGTTATGAACACAGGACTCATAGACATCCAAAGCGATTTACGGACGTCGGTGGTATAATATGACAGTCGCAGTTAACAAGTTAAGTCCCTCTTGATAGTCCCAGAACAAAATGCGCGCGTTTCTGATCCCCATGACATCAAATGCACAGAATCGGATAAAAATAATAAATTCAGTCATGCACAGGACGCACATTCTCTGGCTTCTATAATCAATGATATCCTATATAATAGACGGATAACACAGGCCTCGGAAACGGTCCAAATGTGTTTCTTAGATGGGTTGAGAATAAACAGCATTTTTTTTAGATGGCGAAGTAAAAATTACTTCCATGAAGTAATTAAGGAAAAGTGTCGGCACTTATGATTCACACGGGTGGTCGACGTTTAAATTCCATTTGCGTACGAAAAGAAGACGTGGACATAAAGTGATTAACAGTTGACGAGCAGAACATCAAAAAAGTAGCCAATCAGAGAAGATTTTTTACCCGTTCTCATTAAAACCACGAGGTCAAAGTGAGAGTTCCGAGTGAGATGTTACACCCGGAAAGTTATCATGGTGAAAGCTAGGAAGACTCCATCTACCAGAGTGAGTACAGTTTCCTTAAAAAAATTTCAAGCACTTTTCATGGATTTTCAAACACCCTGAAATTATTTCTCAGGGGGACATCATTTCTTCCATATTATAAAGTTGTATGAGCTTCTGGGAGGAAAACTCATAGCAAACTAACATTGTATAATGTTGAAGCCATTGAGGAAATTTTTGAGTAAAAACAATGTTGTTTAGGAAAATTTTAGCGACAACGTAACTGCTAGAGAAATTTCCAGAGAAAGCAGAACTTCTCAGAAAAAACATAATGCTGTGAATCTTTCAACCCTGCTTTTTTTAAGGACTTAGCAAAAAAATGGGAATTTTAAAGTACTTTCAAAGCCTTAAGAATGCTGCTCTAAACTTCAAGTACTTTCCCAATTTTCAAGCACCCGTATGCACCTTTTTTGAATATCTACGTCTATAATATATTGACAAAAAATAAGACAGCACGGTAAGAACGAAGTGCATCAGCCAACTGTGTCGTGTGGTGTGTAGCAACTGGTTATCGATGTGAAAGCTTCCATAGTAACTGGTCGGCGTGTAGCAATTGATTATCGATGTGCAAGCTTCCATAATAATTGGTCGGCGCCTAGGAACATACCAAAGGTTCATTTTTTAACGGCTTTAGTATCTTCTGGGGGTGATATTGCAAACTTTTCTTCATAAAATAACATCATTCGAAACACTCCCATTGAAGTGTATTTCGAATTTTGGAAACGTCTCTTATAGGTGAGTTTTGTATTTATAACATCAACATGATTTGACGAATATTCATACAAAGTTTGGTAGACTGTGATCTACCGTAAACTCTGTCCACAGATGCTGTCATCTACAATGGCAGCGCGATTTTCTATCTTTAGGAGTGCCCCCCACAGGTAGGCTGTTCTAAAATTCATTCATGTTTTAAATCTTTAACGTTATTGTCTTATTCACTCACACTCACCATCATCTCTCGCTGTTTAATTCTTCCATTCCGGCTTTTACTTTCCCTAAACACATTTTTACTTTTCCTAAATGCATTTTTACTTTCCCTAAATGCATTTTTACTTTCCCTAAATACATTTTAACTTTCCCTAAATGCATTTTTACTTTCCCAAAATACATTTTTCCTTTTCCTAAATGCATTTTCACTTTCCCTAAATACATTTTTACTTTTCCTAAATGCATTTTTACTTTCCCTAAATGCATTTTTACTTTTCCTAATGCATTTTTACTTTTCCTAAATTCATTTTTACTTTCCTGAAATACATTTTTACTTTTCCTAAATGCATTTTTACTTTCCCTAAATACATTTTTACTTTTCCTAAATGCATTTTTACTTTCCTTAAATATATTTTTACTTTCCCTAAATACTATGTATTTAGGGAAAGTAAAATGCATAGAAGTATAATATATAGGGAAAGTATTGAGTCGGGGGTCGAAAATTCGAATTCGTGTTTTCGAGGGGAGAGCAAGTTTCGAGTACCCCTGGACTCAAATTAAACGTTTTTGAGGCCGCGCGATCGTCAATGATTCAATTCTAAAGTTTATCTCTGTGCGTATGTATGTATGTGTGTGTGTGTGTGTGTGTGTGTGTGTGTGTGTGGACGCGATATCTCCCGAACGAAAAGAGCGTTCCGATCGAAATTTTGTACAAAAATTACATTCAATGAATACTGGAAACCTATTGATTTCAAGTCAATCGATTGTTCAGAATACCTCTAAATATTTGAATGAAATCCTGAAAGAATCATAAAAAATTAGAGCATTTAATTATGGTGCAAAAATGGCCATTTGTTTATGTAATTTTTCATTTGAAAATGAATGAGATAAACTTTAGAATGTTAGTATGAACCGTTCTCGAGATATTGCATATATTGGAAATACATTTATCAAAAAATTACATAAAATGAAAATATTAAATATTGTGAAATATGCTCGCTTTTCATATGTAATATTATGCGATAAATTTTTAACACCATTCTCATGGATCTAGTTCGTTCGATTCACGAGAGACGATACTTTGGGTACTATTTTTATATACTCACACCTAACGATTCGCTAATAGTCATTTTAAAAAGAAAAGCTTTTTTCTCCATTTGTTTGTAACTCTTGGCGATCAATTTGGCGAACTTAGCGAGTCATTTAGAGAAATATAGACTAAATTGCAGAAATAACACCAGATTAACAAAAATGACTAAAAATTGGTAAATTAATTATTAAAATATTTTAATATATGAAATATATTGCTTATTGGGAACGCCATCAATAGTGATAATTGTCGATTCAGAGTTGCGCGAAATATAAGTTAATTGGGTACTTTGAAATAGTTTTATATGTTGTCATCCAGAAAATCGCCAAATGTACAATTCAACGATAAAAACACAGTACCGTAGATCTTATACATTATTTTTTTACTGTAAAAGTAGTGAATTCATTGCATTATATAAAGAAAGTCATGTGCTGTCCATATTAGTTTTACATGTTGCCATCTGGAAAAGCGCCCAATGTAGAATTCATTGCTATAAAATTTTTTGGCGTGGATCTTATTATACATCATGTTTTCATTGTCAAAGAAGGCAATATATGAGGAATTTTTTCCCCTAATATTTATTTATTTTTCCCCACCTTGGTGGAAAGAAATATCCCTTTACGCCGGATTAACTTTTAATTAATATTGTCTTCCGCGGAAGAAGGTAGAGCGAATGGAAGAAGTGGCTTTAACCATCAAAATAAAAGAGCAACCCAGAAAAAAATAAGAAAAATTTACCCTTAAATAAACACAAATAATTCGCTGGCACACAATTACAGTCTATAAAGTCAAAGCTGTGTTTGTTTTTCATAACCTTGATTTAATGTGGATGAGCTTGTGGTGTTTGGTTGATGACATCTATACGGAGTTCTGAAAGAGTCCTTTAAACAACCCAATAACTTTGTATGGAAAAGTCCTTGGCCATAAAAGTACTTTGCTGCTTCCTGAAAATACCCTGTGCTCCGTGTTTAAAGTAATGAGATGACAACATACGCGTGGGAGTGTCCACAGCAGCTAGAACAGCTCCGGAAAAAGGGGCCGAGCCGCACTGGGTAATTGGCTACGTTCGTTAAAAAAATCTAAGACATGCCTCGGATCTAAAATGTATAATTGATCAATGGATGGGTTTATGAATTATTTTCTGGAGTAGTCTGTGATATATTTAGGAGCAGCTGTTACATTCGGACGGCAGGCCAATTTTTCTTATATCGTAATATAAAAATCAGAGAGGTTTAAAATGCACGAAATATATATATATATATATATATATATATATATATATATATATATATACATTTCGTGCCTACATTTCGTGCCCTGTATATATATATATATACAGGGTGTCCCAAAAACATTGACCTCGGCTTTCATTTCTTAAATATTGACCTTAGTCATATATAATAACTTACAAAATTGCGTAAAAAAAGGTACAGAATTTTATGAAATCCATTAAAATTTTCAAGGGAATTAAATTTTAAGAAATACAAAATTTATATTTTTATACGGCCCCCGTACAAAAACATTTCCAATGAGTAAAATGTGCCCCATACACTAATAGGGTAATGTAAAAAAATTCAGCATTTTATCATAAAAATCCAAGAGATATGAAAAGACAAAAATGCTGACTTAAACCACTTTTCGATGCATCGACATGGGTTCTCAGAGGGGAAAAATCATGTCCGCAGATTGCGTTTCAGGGGTCATACACAAATAACGAAAGAAATCAGTGATTACATAAATAAATAATAATTCTGTTATTTACTGGTACAAAAGTGTCTACACTGTAGAAATAATAACTTTACACAAAGATTACAAAGTGTCCAAAATATTTTCCATCCATGCCAAAGATCCATTAAAGGTAAGAGGCAGATATTATTTGCATATGATGCATTTCTGCGTTGCGTCATTTGCACTCTTTCTGTAAACAGTTACATTTTTATTTGTAATTAATCCCTCACCAAATTTGTTTAAACGTATCTCTGGGACTTTTTATGATAAAATGCTGAAATTTTGTACATCACCTTATTAATGTATGGGGCATATTTTACTCATTGGAAATGTTTTTGTACGGGGGCCGTATAAAAATTTAAATTTTGTATTTCTTCAAATTTAATCCCCTGAAAATTTTTATCGATTTCATAAAATTCTGTACCTTTTTTTACGCAACTTTGTAATTTATCATATATGTCTAAGATCAATATTTCTGGGACACCCTGTATATATATATATATATATATATATATATATATATATATATATATATATATATATATATATATATATATATATATATATATATATTCATTAAAATTTGTCTATTAATCGTATGATTTCTGTTCAAAGTTTGTTTGAAAGAGAATTCTTCTATCTTTCCGTTGGTGTCTGGATGGAAACTGTAGTAATATTTTATGTCGCTAAAGATGGAGTTGTGTGAATATAGACAAAAGCATAAAATAACTCAACATTTAAAAAATAACGCCAAAGTGCACCTATTTGGATCCGTAAAACCCTGTATGCCAAATTTCATGGCAGTAAGATGCTTATATTTCCCGCACAACCCCCCCCCCCCCCCACACACACACACATGGATTCATGAGAAAGTCGCGTTGCGTCACACTCCAGTTCATTTATACTAGTCCTTCTGCACATTTTATGCACATAGATTTTTAGAGAATGTTAATTCCTATCCTATGGTGTCTTAGAATTTTTTCTACTGTGAACGATGAACGAATAATGAGGTATTTTCTTCTGCAGTTGCACATGTCGAGGCTACTCAGAGGTGTCGCCAAGGGGGTGTTGGGAGGCGCCATAACTTTCCCATCCCATAACTCCTATAGATGTATATAGTATAGACATATTTCTTTTATAGACATATATTTTTCACACTTACGATAACCCCCATAGAGGTATATAGTGTAGACATATATCTTTCATAGACATATATTTTTACATTTATGATAACTCCCATAGACGTATATAGTATAGACATATATGTTTTATAGACCTATATTTTTACTTTCCTTATATACATAGTGTATAAGGAAAGTATTGTGACGGGGTCGAAAATTCGAATTCGAGTTTTCGACGGGAGAGCACGTTTCAAACATCCCTGATCACGAATCGAACATTTTTGAAGTGATGTCTGTGTGAAAGTGTGTGTGAAAGTATGTGTGTATGTCAGTGAGTCTGTGGAGACGATATCTCACGAATGAATGGAGCGATTCGAATGAAATTTAGTACAAAAGTCACAATATGTGAATACTGGAAGCCTATTGTTTTAAAACACAATCGAATGTTCAGAACCCCCCTAAATATTCGAGGGAAATTTTGAAAAATTCATCAAAAAATCAAAACCTTTAATAACGTTACGCAAATAGACATTTCTTATGCAATTTTTCCTTAGAAAATGATTAACATAAACTTTAGAACACCACATGAACCGTTCTCGAGATATTGCATATTTTTCAAATAAATTTATCAAAAAATCCCATAAATTAAAAAAAATATTAACTATTAAGATACATGTTCACTTTTCAAATGTAAAATCATACGATAAATTTGATGATATCATTCTCGTGTATCTAACTCGTTCCATTCACGAGAAAAGATACTTTGAGTAATACTTTTGTATTTGAACGCCAATAGTCATTTATCAGCTGTAAGAATAACTTATTTCTCCGTCCATAACGCTTAGAGAGATTTTGGCGACGAATTTATCTGAAAAAATGAAGCTAAATCAATGAAAATGACGACTTATTGAAGAAAATTCAATATCTTGGAAAGCATATAGGTATCTACTAAATGTATAACATTTTTTTAACTGTAAATGTAGTAAATTTATTGCATTATATAAGGAAAGTCATGTGCTGCCCACATCAGATTTTTTCACTTATGATAACTCCCATAGACATATATAGTATAGACATATATATTTTACACTGACAACCTCCATGATGCATATCCCATTGAAGTTTAGAAAAATTATATTTATAGAAATGGGAAACAAACAATTTGTAGAAAATGGTTACCAACACCCCACAATCCTGGAAGGATTCGTAAGGGTACGAAGAAGGGTAATCATTTTTTTCTGTAAGGGTACTAAAAGGGTACGTACACTCAAGGTTTGACTGTATATGTCAGGATCCTCATAATAAAAACGTCAGTTTTTTTTTTAGTCAAATTTTAAATCGCTTTAATATCGATTATTTTGCATTATATCGATTCTTTATTAAAAACCACCTTACACACAGCATCGTCTATCCGTTCTATTTTCAATCCCGACTTTTCACACTTGATCAACTTTCCATCGACGAAAGAATAACTTTTCTTTTATTCGTTTCCCATGATATAGTTTTTGAGGAAATAGAAAAATCCCTTCACACAGCATTCTTCCCTTATCAATTTTGTCATCCTCCGAGTGAATGGATGCGAGATGTGAAGGTACTATTTTTTTTTCAGACTAAAAGACAAACTCTCCTGGATCATGATTCCGGATTAAAAGGTATGGTTTGTGATTCTAGTTCCTTTTATGTAAATAAAATTATCGCACGTGTGATAGAACTTGACTTCCGCTTCAAAATTTATATACAACACACACACACACACACATATATATATATATATATATATATATATATATATATATATATATATATATATATATATATATATATATATATATATATATATATATATATATATATATATATATATATATATATATATAAGTATATATATATATATATAAGTATATATATATATATATATATATATATATATATATATATACTTATATATATATATATATATATATATATATGTGTGTGTGTTGTATATAAGTTTTGAAGCGGAAGTATATACATATATGTATATACAGGGGCGGCAAATAGGGGGCGCGGTCGTGCCCCCAAATTTTTCTTCGTCGTCTATCGGCTTCTTCCTTTTATTATCGACTGTCCACTGGTCAGTTTTCTCACGCTATGGAGCTTCAAAAGAGCCGACCTTCACAGTGAAGCTTCTTTCTTCCGGCTGGAACGAATCCTTTTCAACTTGAAAATATTGGGGTGATGAAATTTCCAAGTGAAAAGGATAACAAGTGTCAGATTAAATTTATGTATAGTTAGTGCATACTCATCCATTCCTTTTGCTAGAAATGTATTTCAACAGCTCAATTCATTATATTCTTTCATAGAAACATCCTATAAAAACATGCTATTTTAGAAAAGATTCGCTCATCAACAAACACTTTTTCTGGATATGAAATTATAGAATCAGTATCTAATGAAATTGAGACAAGATTTAATGAGAACAATATATCTTTTATATTTGTCCTTAGTTCAGTATTATAAGGATCAGATGTCGAAAAATAAAATGTTTCAACCATATGCAAAGTATATAACTTCCAGAACGAGGAATTGTTATGTAAATTGCGACTGTTTTATTTAATGCTGAAAAATGAAAACATAGACTATCCCAATTTTAAAAGTCGCCTGGATTATTTGAAAGAGCGGAATTTAAAAAATGTGTTTCATGTCACAACATTATCAGTTAAATTGTTTTTGACTGTGCCAATCAGCTCAGACAGCTGTGAAAGGTATTTTTCGTATCTCAGGAGGCTGGAAAATTATTTTTGCGGTACAATGGAACAAGAAAGACTTTCATCTTTAGCTGTTTTAGCTATATAACAAGATACACCACTGGATTGTGATGATATTGTAACAAAATGTTCTCTTCTTCTAGACTCTATGAACCGCCGTTTAAAACTTCAATAAAAGGCAAATAAATATAGATATTTGTATTTAGAAAAATTATGTTAACAACAATTGTGTTAACACAATTATGTACAAAAATTATGTTAACTATTATTTTTCTCAACATCAATTCAATTTTGTGATCCCTCTCTCCCCCCTCCCCGTTAACAAACATTTTATTTATTCCATATTGTGGATTTTCATACCTACAAATCTCACCCCCCCCCCCCCCCCCCAAATAAAATGCTGAAATGCCGCCACTGTATATATATATATATATATATGTTCACTATGCTATATATATATATATATATATATATATATGTATGTGTACATTAGGAAATACTGTTTTATATTGCTTTATACTACGAAACACATTAAGAGCTTTCCATGGATGTAAAGATCCCTGAAGAGAAGCATTTATTGACTCTCTGTCCAATTCCCCTTCTCTAGTGAATTACTTCTTTTCATTATTAATTTTTTTTTTGGCTTCTTGCATTTTCTTGCTACATTTCTTGCTACTGCATTTGGTTTAGCATTGTAATAGATACTTCTTATTGCATGTGTCATATCTTTAGTATTGACTTCATTTAATTCTTTGTTAATTTAATGACTTTAATTCCCTTTTTCAATAGAAATTAGCGTTCCCTATGTTTCTCTTTTGCTTTTTAAGTTATATTTTTAGAATTACAATGTATTCTTCTTAGCCATCTTTCTTATCCATTTTACGTTATTGTAATTTTAGTAAATTTTGTATCCTCATAGTCAAAATTCTTATACATTTCAATGTCGATGAACTTGGGATGCAAGCCATTAATGTTGCATAAAAATGGAATGCAAATTGTAAAATGAAAATTAGTCGGGGTAAGCAGAAAAACAATCCGTATGAATTAAAATTAATAAAAAAAAAGAGAATTAACAATGGATCAAAGGCAATGAAATTGTAAAATCGTCAGGAGGTGTATACAAAACATACCTTCTAATAGTTATTTTTATTTAATAACCTTGTTACTTTGAACAAAAAGGTTATTATACACCTCAGAGAACTATAAATACCAAGAATAATGGAGAAAAAGTAAGAGATATCTCTAAAACTGAAAATTTCTTTTGAAAAATAATTTAAAACTACTACTTGCATATAAATGTAAGTAGTAAGCTTAAATGCTTAGTATTTTTCCCTCTTTGAATTGATTGGTATTAGTTCCATTTACTTATTAATCTATTTCTCTAATATTATATATATATATATATATATATATAATAGTTTGAAAGTCCAATGATAGAAAAGTGAGAAGCTGCAACTCGAAAAACCTAACTTTCTAATAAACCTAAAAAATAAAAGTATAAAAGTATAAAACAGCAAATCTTCAATCAAATGGAAAAAAATACTAATTTCGAGTCATCAAATTAAAGAAAATCAACAAATTTCAATAGTATGGACACGATAACAAAAAAACATAAAAAATCCAATCATTATTGCAATACACGTGGACAAGGTCTGGGCCTTAAAAAATGGAATTGTTCCCTTCGTCAAAACTCTGCATCAGGTCCAAGTATTTTGTCGAAGCAAACACAAAATATGTATGTTTCTGAAGAAATAGATAGATTATATTTATAAACTATCTCTACTTGAACAACATACATAAAGAAGGAAAAATAAAGGAAGCAAGAATACCTGGAAAAAAAGCTGCATATGCCCGAACCAGTCGAACCCTGGAACCCTGAATGAGGAGACCAGTGTTGCCATTCGCAAAGGAAAAAGAAATGATCTACGGCGAAAAGGTAAGAAAAAGTAATAATATACAATAAGAGCTACATAAAAGTGGGGCTAATAATAGTAAGGTTTATATTTAAGTGGATGTAATAATAAAAGTATTATTAATACAAGAGAATGGTGATGTCTGGCTACTATAAGATACTATGAATATAATTCATGAAAATCCAGCTACTCTAAATTTTTTAACTATACCATTTACTAAATAAGAAGGATATTTATATAAATTGTTGGTAATTTTTAAATTATTTATATGCATAGCATGACATTTTTTTATTAGATAATCTATAAATTCTAAAAAGCTGATTAAGTATTATATTTCTAAACAATTGAATCGAGTTGCACGAATTAAATGGTAAGATTTTGTTAATATTAAAATTAAAAAAGTCTTTTTATCATATAAATTAGTAACAATTCTATTAGAAGGTTCAATAAAGAGATTTAAATCCAAAACATTAATATTATTACTAATAGTAGCTTCATTAGGAATTAATTCCAAATTGTCTGGATAGAAATCTATATCTAAAAGATAATTTTCAGTATATACTAAGCAAATCAGATCATCAACATATCTGTAAAAAGTATAATCTATTAAGGTAAACGACTTTTCATAATGATAAAGGTATAAATTAGCTAACATACTGCTACCGCAGCCACCGTGTGGAACTCCTGAGACTTGTAAGTATAATTTATTTCCATGAAAAATATAATTATTAAAAATAACAAAATGAAATTTAGGAAAATTTATAAAATTTGCTTGAGTTGATAGATTAGTAATATATAAGCATTATATAGAGCTAAAATTATATCATATAGATCAGAGATCTTAATGTTATTAAAAAGATCTTTAAAATCAAAAGTTTGAAATCCTATTGGTTTTTTAAGTGATGTTAATTTATTCTTTAAATCTTTACTATTATTTAGAATAAGGTAATTATTGCTAGACTTACGTAAACTATCATAAGATTTAAAAAATTTAGTAGTAATTAACTCGCAGTAGTAGAGTAAATATTATGACCCCTAGTTACTGTTTTAAATTTAATAGGATTTTTATCAAATTTTGGAATAAGCACTATATATGAAAATTTAAGAAATGTATATTTAATATTTAAATCACTATACATATTGATAATTTTCAATATGGGACTGTTAATGGAACGTAAATAAAGTTTCAAAAGACTATTATTTTTCAACTAATCTAACAGAAATAATATATATAAATTTTTTTACAGATAATAGCATAATTATTAGAGGCTTTATCAACATAGGTGATAACCAAAGATTTTTGTAAATCATTAATGGAATGTTTAATATTATCAATATTATATAAAGATCTAGACAATTTAATACTACTAATAGCATTTTTAATAGATTCTAATAAAGTAAATTTCCACTTGTTAAATGCCTCTAAATGCAGAACATATTTAGAAGCTAATTTATATATATATTTATCAAGATCAAGATTAATTGATTTTAAAACTTTAAAAGAATTATTACAAGAAGGTATTCTGAATTTAGTGCCAAATGAAATAATGGTTCTTAACGTATTGTCTTTAACTAAACATAAGTCTCCTGTAACTATATGCCCCAAGTCTGGATTTAGATATTTACCATATTTGTTAACTTTACAAATACATTGATTATCTACTGTTGACATAGAATCACAATCCATAGAGAGAGATTGTGAAATTTCATTATAATTAAATATAGATCTACCAATAGGCTTGTTGTATTTAAAAGTCTTTGAAACACTCAAATCTCCAATAGGCAATAAATGTTTGAACTTGTTAGATAGATGATCAAAATTTATAGAATTATAAATGGGATGCTTGAAAGAGATTACACATGAAGAATTAGTAGACGTATTATTATTATGAAATTGATTAAGTTTTAAATTTAAATACTTTGATCTTTTAATAAGCAAATACAGGGTGATTCAAAAGTTTGGAACAAAAGTAAAACGCTATAAAAAATATCTATGGGTCGGAGAGACATGCGGTTTGCAGATTAATATTCACCGTAGTGGGGAATTTTGTATGGCATGAAAAAAATAGTTCAAAATCTCGGCACTAGGGGCGCTGCTGCAAAAATAACAATGCGAGGTAATAATTGTGAAATGAGATATTTTATTTCAGAATGATTTACAGCTGCAAGTGCTCAATATGTCCACCACCACATTCCAGTACTGAGTGCAATCGCGGTATTACGGCTGATACAGCATGAAACAGCATATCAACGAGAATGGCTGCAACCTCCTGCCGTAAGGCGTCTTTCAGTGTTGGTAAGGACTGGGGGTTTTCCTCTATAGAACCTTGATTTTAGGTATCCCCACAACCAGAAATCACAGGGTGTGAGATCTGGAGATCTTGCAGGCCATTCATTTGTGCTATGCCTGCTCAGTAGGCGATCGGCGCCAAACGTTTACCGTAGCAACTCCATCATTTGACGTGCCGTGTGGGGGTGGTATTCAATAACGTTTTTGTCTGATCCTAATTGTGCGTTGCGTGAGCGATATGCATAAGTCACCTCCATGGCTTTATCTGCAGCAGCGGCCCTAGTGTCGAGATTTTGAACTAATTTTTTTTCATGCCATACAAAATCCCCCACCACGGTGAATATTAATCTGCAAACAGCTTGTCTCTCCGACCCATAGATATTTTTTTATCGCGTTTTACTTTTGCTCCGAACTTCTGAATCACCCTGTATATATATAAAGACAAGTAGGCACCATATGTAGCGATTTCGATGTTTGCGAGTAAACAAAGATGCAAACATATAGTCACCACCTTTGACAGTTTTGGTCCGGAAAGTTATTACCCCAATCATACACATCACTCAAATTGTCGGTGTGGTTGGGGCATAAAAAACACCCTAGGGACGAGACTTGAACCAAACTTTTGCATCAGACAAGAGAATGTATTAGAAAGTTGAAGTCGTATGACAGTTGAAATGGTGTATCAGAAAGTTGAAATATGAGTCAGTTGTTAGATATGAGAAACATGTCATGAGTTGTATGTGCGAATTAAAAAATTATAGTCAGCCTTATATTAAAAATAATAGACAGAATGCAGGCAGTTGGTGACATCCACGCAGATCAACAGACCAGCAAAATTGGGGCCAAAATGCAAAGGTATGTGCCGATCTTAATATATGTATAGTAGGTCGTTTTGCTAATTGGAATAAGATAACAGTGAACTCACACGGGTGGTTTCTCCTCCTTAAGCGATGTTATAGTAACATTAATTAATTTTAATTACCGTAATAATAGAAGTGTTAATAAATGCTAATTTGTTTAAAGTTAAGCATGTGGATTTTAATGAGTAATGTTTTTTATTTATTGATATGGGAAGGGGGGGGGGGGGGGCTCGCATAAAGATGTAATAGTGGCTATTGCGACAATGTTAGCAATTATTATAATAAAAAGTTAATACATAAATATATAAATTAATTTAAATCTCCACTACTTAAAGTAAATATATATTTGTCAAAATCACCACAATATATACTGTAGGATTCTGTCGAATTGCTCTTCCCAGAAAAGCAGAATATTTCTATGAAACAGACCCCCACCCCTACCAGCCTAAACATCGGGAAGAAATAAAAATTTTCCTTGCCGAACAAAATTAATTTATTTATAAAAGTATCGTTATTTGTGTGTATATTAGTGTATGGGCGTCCGTGAGGCTGAGGCCTCGTTATCTAAAGAACTAAACGAAACGATTCGAATATAATTTGGTACAATTATTACAATCAGTGAAAACTGGAAACCTATTGATTTAAAACGCTATCAAATATTCAAAAACCTCCCTAAATTTTCAAATCAGTTTTCGACAAAATCATGAAAAAAAACTCAGGACATTCAATAATTTTAAATATATAATCGTTTCATACCTATTGTTTTTATTAGACTACGAATGGCACGACCTTAAGAACGCTAGCTTGAATTCCTTACAACTGATTGCCAGTATTTCAAATTAATTTATCTAAATAATTACTTAAAATATGTGTATCATCTAAATAATTACTTAAAATAATTACTTAAAAAAATTACTAAAATAATTACTTAAAATATGTGTATCATCATGTTCATTTACAGTGTACAATGTTTGACAACTAGTGTGGCGAAATATAGCTTTGACGATTTCCAGAAAATGGTGCCAAAATGACGTAAATGATGCCAAATCGATGAAATGGACGCCAAATTGGCAAAAATGATGCCAGATTGATGAAAATGGTGCCAAATTAACGAAATTGACGCCATATTGGCAAAATGATGCCAAATTGATGATAAATTGGGATTTACTTATTAAAATCTTTTAATATATGAACTCTATTGCTTAGCGGATGCTGGCAATGTTTCTTATTCTTAAGTTAGATTGACGGTAATAATAATATTATTAATTTGTTAATTCGGTAAGCTTTCGAAACAGTTTTACATTTTAACATCCAGAAATAAGTCAAATATTTCGACGTTAAAAACATGGGGTCGTGGATCCTGTGCATATTTATTACTATGAAAGAAATTTCATTAATGAAAGAAATGAAATCACTGCATTATGCAAGGAAAGTCACGTGCTTCCTGCCCCAGACTTTTGCTTTCTTATAGTATGTAATATAGCATAAAGTATTGTTTTCACAAGACTTTTTGAATTCAAGATTTGGATGCCAATATATGTTTTACGATCTGCTGAACACGTTTTGACTATTTTTGGAATGATGTCCGTCTGTCTGCCTGTGGTCAATTTCTCAAGTACACGATAGCTACCATAAATATTATTGGATTTTCACGAAACTTTATTACTTATAAAAAATATATGTATAACTAGATAGAATTCATATTTCGGTATTTCCTTTTGACAGCGGACCCCGCAATTACGATTTCGCCAAGGTCCGAAAAAGCAATATGACGATAATATAAATACGTGCTGTTTATTTACACAAAGGTTTGGCAACATATTACAGCCTACCTTGGCGATACATCTCGATCGCTTTACAATTCATCCTTGGGGGTCGCTATGATAATATACCTTTTTTTTAGTTCGAGCAAAAACCTTGAAATCCATTCAAAATTATATATTTTTTAAGATGGCAGCATAGGATAAAATTTGACAATGATACATAAAAGTGTTTATTCATGGCTCAATGATCACTAGAGCGAATAGTTTTAATCTTTGTTGTGAAAGACAGCTGCGATACAATTTTTGTGCTCGTGACGCCATTAGTCCCTGCTCGGGGAGAGGAAAGCTGCCCTCCGTGGGGTGCATTGTCAAGATATGGCATCAATCGAAAAAAAAATGTCAAGCCCTTTAACGTGAAGGATAACACTGCTGTATTTGTAATTATTTGGACCAGCTATACCGATTTTTCAAAATTTTACGTGTAAAATTTGAAAAAAAATAACCTCACAAGCTACTACTTAAAAATGGATTCTGGTATAAAAAAGTCGAGTTGAGCCACACTCCAGTCAATTTTAGTTTGTTACTATATCTCTTTTTAATCTTTGCATATTTTTAGCTTGTTTTTAACACTTTACAACATAGTTGAAAAGTGTTTATGACTTTGTTCATTCTGTCTGTCTGTCCGTTAGCACGATAACTGCAGTAAAAATGATTTCATCAAAATGAAATTTTAGTATGTTTTTCAGACGGTCTGTGAGACCTATGGGAATATAAATAAATCATATCACCCAATTAGTTTTTTATTGAACCCGGGTTGAAAAAATGCAATACATTGAACCCTATGGGACCTAATTTTTCAAGCACATTTAAAATTCACAAATTGCTTCGAAATGTTTAGGAAATATTCATATTATACCATAAAATATATAAAAAAAATGTCAGTAAAATATGTTAGGTAGTTTTTTAATTAAAAATTATTTAATATAGGGAGAAAAACGAATTCAATTAAATTCTGACTTTTGCGAACTCCTCCAGAAAGAAAAAATAGATATATTATATAATAAATATCTTTCCATAAGATTAATTATTTTGTATATGAGAGAGGCTTCACATTTTAAAATAAATTTGGTAGATAACAATTTTTCAATTTTTTTTTTTAATTTTATATAACTTTTCATGATATACTTATTTGATGGCGTTTTTAATGCACTTTGCTACGTCCCTAAAGAGTTAAAATTTGGTACACAGCTTAAATTTGTAGAACATTTTATTCTACAGCAATTTGGTGGATCTTTAAATGTAGATCCTACATTTTTTTCGAAATGGCCTGCAAATAATCCCCGTTCACTTCTATAAACCATTGTTGTAATATTGTTAAAAATTCTGATGTGGGCAGCACATGTCTTTCCCTGCAGACTCATATTTCTCTTTATTTCTTCAATAATAATTTGAGTTTGTCTGCACAAAATAACATCCATAAGTATTTTAAATGACATTGAATTTGCACGTTAAACTTAAATTTGGTTCTCATTTGATAGATGGACTTACTGTCAAATGTGGCGTAGCGAAAACGCGAAAAAACTAAAATATCTCAAGAACGGCTAGTCCTAGAGTAATGGGGTTAGTCTTATTCTTTTTGTTGTCAAAAATCACGTATAAAATAGGAATTTAATTGATATAATTAAACACAGGTAGACTTTTATTTTTATGTTTAACGATTTTTGCGGGCCATTTCGCAAAAACAGCCCATTCCTTTTTCCCGAATCGTACTAGAATAACCTACAAGTAATTTATATAACAAATTTTGTTAAATTTGGTATATAAATCACATATAGATTGTTGAAATATTATACACCAAATTATGTTAAATTTGGTCCATTAGTTTCTAGCTAGAGTGGATAAAGACAATTTCTGCCGGCCATTTCGCAGAGAAGGCAGATTCTTTTATTACGAATCGTACTATAATCAAATGAACATCAGGGTTTCCCACAAAAAACTTACCTACTCAATTTTATTAAATTCGGTCCATTAGTTTTTTAGTTAGAGTGGATGCAATATCCCCACAGACACACAGATACATCCTTACACGCACAGACGTCTTCCTAAAAATAGTTTTTTCGTGTTCTGGAAGTCCCAAAATATGTAGATCCTTCGAAAATTCGAGTTCCGATCTTCGGCACGATTCCAATACTTTGAATACATACACACGCACATACATATATTATCTGTGTATCTAAATTCCGTGCCTACGCAATTACAATAGTTGTGATTTTAACTGATCCCTAAACTTTTATTATTTCTTCAACGAAGCCTAATTTTAACTTATGCAGAATGCAAATATCTCAAGCGATTGTAAGGTGAGTTACAAAAGAATTGCTGCATTTTTTTCACACAAAATTACTTAGCTCTGGAGTCTGGAATACAAGTTATATGAATGAAATATTCATTGATTTTGCATAGAGAATCAGGTGATTTATATTTCGATACAGTTTTAAATATTTAAGTATAATAAATTACTGCAGTGCTGTGATAATGTAAAAGATATCACCACTGAATGTATCACATTTTAGAGATTTTTAAATGAAATTGCATTTCAATTGGAAAGTGTTTCATAATCAATACTTATGCATGATTGATCTTTCTTGTTAATCATTTTCATTGCATTTGCTTTTAATCATTTTAATTTTAATTCAGTTGTTAAATTTTATTTTATTTGTAACCGTGTTAAAATATACAGCATGAAACTTTTTATTTGTTCATTTTGGTCTCTGGTTTTATCTATTTATCACGCGTCGCCAATGTTCATTAACAGATAATTCCTAGTTCTGATTTCATAAGCTTTATTTTTAGTTTCATAGTCCAAAAGAAAATAAAAGACGTAATAACATTCTTATCTTACTTGCTTTTGTCTTGATTCAGAATGCGTCCTTTCTAGCTCTTAGAATTCCCATTATGATCAGCAGGCGGTTGCAGTTAAGCCAGATATTCCGTTTGAGAGACAAAACAGACGATACTTTTATTTCATCAACGAAAATGATCCGTTAAATAGAATAAAACATTTATTTTCTAATGAAATACGCAAGTGTTTAGTTATTCTATATTATTTTGTTATATTTTACTGCAAATTCAGTACTTTTGGAATCAATATTTTGAATTTAATAATATTTAAAATATAGAACTACACTATAATAAATATCTGTGCAAGGCTGTCGCTTGACCTTCAATCACATTGATGTCAGATATGGACTCGAGTGGTGAGGATGACTTCCGTTGTGACATTACAATAAAAACGGATACGCTAAATTTTAAATCAAAGGCTTTATTAAACCATTAACTAAATTTAAAGTTCAAATAAAGCTCTCTGACACACATTCAAACAATTTAGAAAAGTCAACAAATCATTTCACAAGAAATTTAAATAGAATTTAAAGTTTAAAATGATGTTATAACAACTTAAACCAAAATTAACATTTTTTAAAACCTCATAAAGCATTTTCAGACGTACATTAAGAGTTAGGAATATTTAAAATGCTCCCCTCCCCGCTTGCTCATTAGAATTAGGAACTTAGAAGCTCGCATGGAATGAATTAATGGAATTTAAATAATGCTTTCAAACAATTCAAAAGCATTTTTTATATTACATAAAATAAACTTTAATAATAAGGAAAGGTTCCAAAAGGTAGTTTAGAAAGTAGTCGATGGGAATAAACTAGAAACAATCGGAAAACTCGCAAATTTTACAAAACGGGGAAAAGGTACAGAGGACACAGCAATCGCCAGCTATAATGAAGAATATAAACATGGCGGCAATTGAAGTTTTTGAAAACGCAACCTTGCATGGAATACATGGAAAAGTCTTTGAAAGTACTCCTTTTATGTTTTGTAAATTTAAATGTATGAAAGATATTAGGTTCATACACTCGTCAAAAGAGAAATTGCAACAACATGAAAGAATGAACATAGCCATATGCAAATCACAGCACCGGTAGAAAAGAGAGTCATATGCAAATAAGTTTTCGTACGTATCGTGTCACGTGGCACCCAGTTTCGGGTGATAAAGACCAGCAGGCGGCTCGTCTTGTAAATGCTATCACAACGATTTATAGCAGTCGAACTTTTGAAAAAATGAAGAAGAGATGCCTCGATGACATCAGCGAGCTGTAAAACAGCAGTTAACGGCCGGGGGAACGAGACCGTAACCCGGAGCTGCTTGACGTGGGTTTGTCGATGCGGGTAATGGCCACGTGTATTGGGAACGACTTGAGTACCATGTGTACAGCGATATGTGACACGATGAACGCAGAAACATCAGAGAACACGTCGAAGAGGGAGTGGATCGAACAGAACGCGCAGACCGGCAGATTCCCCGAAACTCGTCGAGAGCCGTTCGCAACGGCAAGTGACATACGAAACAGCCTGCCATCATCAACGTTTGCACCTGCGTGCACCCAAACTATTCGCAACAGGTTGTATAAAGTACAGCTGTTCGCACGGCGGTCAGCCACTGGGGTGCCATTAAACACAACAGGGATGCATGTCTGGCGTGGTGTCGTCGTCATCGCAACTGGACCAAGGAATGGCATCAGATAATGTTTACGAATGAATCTCGCTTCTGTCTATGGGAGAATGACAGCCGTAGACGGGTGTGGCCCATATCATCGAGCGTCATACTGGCCCCACCCCTGGTATTATGGCTTATCGACCATGATACCGTCCCCCGTATCGTTTGGGACGGTATCATGGTCGATCAGCGGACAGCTGTGGTACGCATTGCAGATAATCTGACAGTAGACCAAGTCATGGGTTTCGTCCAGAAAAGAGCACCAGGCGCGAAGCGCCTTTAATCTCCAATCTCTAGGTGTGGTTCTTATCTTCATACTGTGACATTATTTCATTTGCCCTTAGTTGGAGGTTCGAGGTTTTTGATTTACTGTTTTTATTATTTGACTTAGCTCCTAGTGTGGCAGTTTGTTGCACATTTAGAGTTTGAGTAATTTTGGGGAGTTGATGCAGTTCTAAGGATTTCCTATCAATTTGGCAGTTTAAGGTTTAAGAACATTTTTTAGAAAACATTGATCGAGTTTTAATTTAATATCAACTATTTAAGTTGGGACTTACCTAATTCCGATTTTCAATATTAAGTACCGCGCGGGGTCTCTTACGTGATTTGGCTTTGCGATGATCATAGTCATGCAGATTGAATAGTAGTTCATTTGGAACAGATGGCAGATTTTTATAGAATTTAAGCGCTAGCTTTTTAATTTGGGCTCTAACAGTTTTTATTTTGAAGTCTTTCCTAATTACCGAGTTTCTTAAGTATCTAGGAGCTTTCCTTATAATCCTTAGGGTTTTGTTTTGTTTTGTCTCTAGTAAGTCTATAGTAGTTTTACAGGCATATCCCCATACGGGTGCTGCATACAGCATTCCCGGGCGGATGACCGATTTATAAATTAGGAGTTTATTTTGATAACTTAGATTTCCGTTTCCTATCATTGGGTATAAGGCTCCTGTGGCCATATACGCTTTTTTGATTAAGTTCGTTACGTGCTGTTTCCAGGTTAGGTGGGAATCTATCGTTACACCTAGGTATTTAGTAGATTTTTCCGCTTTTAGGGCATGGTTGTTTATGTACAGAGGCGGCGGAGGTTTACGTTTTCTAGAGAAATAAATCCAATGACATTTATTGGGGTTTAATTTTATTCGCCATTTTTCCAGCCATGTTTGGAGTATGTCTAAGTGTTGTTGTAGCTGTCTGTGCATTACTGAGACGTAAGGATGTTTTGCAAGTATCGCACTGTCGTCTGCATAGAGTGCCAGCTCCGTGTCTAGGGTCCTGGGGATGTCATTTAGATATATGTTAAAGAGTGTCGGGCCCAGGATGGATCCTTGAAACTGACAGTGGACCGGTACGTCACACAAGTTTTTATACTTGTAGTTCGACCACTGGTAAAGGCCCTCCCCGGCAAGCTGTTGCAGCAAGACTATGCTATACCGAACAGCGAACTCTCAAAACCCTAAACGAAATTTACATCCTTTCCTATCCGACAGCCTCGCCAGATCTCTCTCACATTGAACACGTGTTGGGTCTCATCCGGCGTCAGGTGCACATGGGACCATCGGTATATACCGTAGACAAGCTGCGTACCGCAGTGGACACTACTTGGCAAGGATTACCTCAGGGAACCATTAATAGCCTCATCGATAGTATGCCTTGCCGTTTAGTAGCCTGTATAGCTACCAGTGGGGGCCACATTCTTTATTGAATAAATAGGTTTCTTTTGCATATCTTTGTTTGTTATTTTAATAATTTGCATATGACTCTCGCTTCTATCGGTACTGTGATTTGCATATGGCTACTTGCATTCCTTCATAGTGTTGCAATATCACTTTTGACGAGTGTAGTAAGGTTAAAAATCCAAAGAGTTTAAATTGAACCACAAAATACAACAGTATACTAAATTTGAAATTTCTATCTCTCCCAGTTCTCGAGTGATTCTCAAAAAAAACGATTACATTCTTATGGTGGGCCCAAGACAGGCTAACCCGATATGGTTCAAAATCAAAAGAAATAAAATGTACCCCAAACGACAACATCATAACACATTTCCTGCGATTAATGGAGCCAAGCTAGTTACGGCCTCAAAAGTTTGAATCACACTGGCAAACTAAATCAGATTAAATAAAAGGTTGTAAAATTACGTGCATTTAATTCCTCAAAATATAATAATCACTATTTAAATGATATTTCCTATTCCTCCAAATTAAAACTCTGCTTAAAACTCTTAATAATTTTCTTCCGGTTCCAGACGTTAATATCCAAATACGTAGCATTCATCATTTTAACACTTCGGTAAACTGAAATCTGTTTAACAATCATTAAGGAGAGAAAAAATTCCTGATTAATTCTTTCAAGATGATTCATTTTCCTCGAAGGATTCCTTGTTTTTTTAATTAAACAAAAAGATATATTTCTCTCTATAATCGTAACTACTGAAAAAAAAGCAAAACGAAATTAAAAATTGATTTGGATTTTGGTTGAGATCTTATTATGCTTATTTGGTTTTTAATTTCATGGTTTCCTTTAAATAAATTGATAAGTTGATTCCTATTGGACAGTGAATTTTCAGAGATAATGTTGTCTGTTCCGGCTGATGTACAAAGAGTATTTGATGTGGTCAACATGACTTTCCCTACATAATGAAATGTCTTAACAACTTTCACAGCAAAAAAAATGATGCATAAGGTCTACAGTACAATTTTTTTAACGTTAATTGCACATTAACGTTGTTTTTTTTCTTTGGTTGACATGTAAAACTGTAATGATTAACAATTTCTATTTTCGACTTCTTATTTTTCGAGCAGTGTCTCCTCCTAAGAAAGAAAAGTCCAAATTTAAATAGCAGCCGCGCAGATTGCGGACGGTGCTGGCAACAACATTAAGATTGTTTTTTTTTCTTTGGTTGACATGTAAAATTATTTCAAAGTATCCTTTTAACTTATATTTCGCACAAATCTAACCCGATAATCTTACATAATAAAATAAGATCTCTCTCTCTCTTCTTCTTCTCTCTTCCCCTCTCTCTTCCCCTCTCTCTCCTCTCCTCTCTCTCCTCTCCCTCTCTCTCACTTTCCCTCCCTCTCTCTCACTTTCTCTCCCTCTCTCTCACTTTCTCCCCTCTCTATATCTGTGTGCCGTGTGGGTAGGTGTCGTATGTGTAGCAGAAAATCAAAGCTTTGGACAGCCACGAAATTCGGTACAGGGGTAACTGAACTCCCTGAACGATATGGCTCAGCGAGATTTTTTAATTTAAATTTGAATCCGATTTATAGTTATTTCATGTTCAGGCACGATTTTCAATGATTTTCACACAAATTGGTACTTGAGCCATTAAATATATTATCACAGAGTGTCCATCTTAACATTGTAAAAGTGGCAAAATGATCACGCAGGCATCTTTTGATAAAAACAAGAAGTTTATTCTAAAAACTATAGAAAATCATAAAACAAACACCCATTAAAATAATTTACAAATAATAAATCAGAATGTACATGGTCCACCCTTTCTACCATCGGCTGTAGCCACACACTCCACGTTCCAACTCGTGCTTCGCACTTTGCAACTTTAGAACCTAGTTGCCAGCTCAACCTACCATTCGCAATCTGAGCGACTGCTATTTAATCTAGACTCTTCTTTCCAGGAGGAGAGACGGCTTGAAAAATAAGAAGTCAAGAATAGAAATTGTTAACACTTACAACGTCACCGGACAAAATCGGAGAACGTTTTTTTTTTGACGATTTTTAAATGGAGTACGTTGGACAAGTATTCATTTATTATAACAATCGGCCAAAAAAATTTTTTAATACTCTTTCTAACGTATGATATCGCTTTACAGACTCATTGACACACGCATACATACATACAGACATCACCTAATTAGCGAGTTGAAGGATATTTGAAACGTGCTCTTCTATCGAAAAATCGAATTCGAATTTACAACCCCTCACAATACTGTCCCCTTACATTACATTATGCATGAAGGGAAGGTAAAAGCTGATGCATCCAACACACGATAATTTTCATCGAAGTTTTGGAAGTCAATCGTCTGCTTAATACTATTTTCATGATTTGGTTCTTTCTTCACTTTCCTTATATACATAGTATAATATATACGGAAAGTACTGTGACGGGGTCAAAAATTCGAATTAGAGTTTTCGATTGAAAAGCTCTTCTCAAACATCCCTGAACGCGAATTGGACGTTTTTGAGATGATATCTGTGTGTGTGTGTGTGTGTGTGTGTGTGTGTGTGTGTGTGTGTCAGTGAGTCTGTAGAGACGATATCTCACGAACGAATGGAGCAATTCGAATGGCACTTGGTACAAAAATTACAATCCGCGAATACTGGAAGCCTATTGTTTTTAAACAAAATCGAATGTTCAGACCCCCCCCCCCCCCCTACATTTTCGAGTGACGTTTTGAAAAAATCATCAAAAAATCAAAACCTTTCATAAAGTTACGCAAATAGACATTTCTTATGTACTTTTTCCTTAGAAAACGATTGGCATAAACTTTATGTCAATCGTTAAATAAATGTATCAAAAATCAGATAAATTAAAAAAAAATATTATCTATTGTGAAATATATTTACTTTTCATATGGAATATCATGCGACAAATCGGGTGACATCATTCTCGTGAAACTAGCTTGTTCCATTCATGAGAAAAGATACTTTGGATAATACTTTTGTATTTGAACGCCAATAGTCTGCTATAAGAATATTGAACGTCAAAGTTATGTGCTGACCACATCAGATTTTTTATTACAACACCTGGTCCTAGAAATTTAAAACACAAACCAGGTTACCCGATGGGAATTATGAAATAAACATAACAAATATTTTCTAACAAAGACCACAAATACTTTGTAAACTGTATTTAACACGTTAAGAGCAGAGTCAGTCTGTGGGGAGTGACAGTGAACTTTTCGTTTGGGTGACGTCAGTCAGTGGGGTAGGCCTTGTCCGTGGACAAGGTTAAAAATTAAATGTCATACTTTTAATGGAATTTATTAAAACATTCTAAGCAAAGATGTGGTTTGGTTTTACACATATTACAAAAAGTAACTGCCTGTTTGTTTAAGGGGACGGTGGACGTTGAAATTTTTTTATTTATTTATTAACTTAGAAACGTGAAAATATGTATAAATATTCCTCTTAACATTACTATATACAATACCATTAATTTTTTTTTCAATTTTGTTATAATTTTGTATTTTTTTTAACGAAAATTTGAAAATGCTCCTTGCATGCAATTTGTTCACATTTTTGATTAATTTTACATTATAATCTCTCATTATGAAACGCATTATGAACAAATTTGGGTATTTATTTTTAAATCCCTTAATAAGTTATTTTTTTAAAAATATTTTTCTGCATTAAAACTTAATTTTGATCATTTATTAGGTTCTTATTCACTTTTAATTACCTTAATAAAATTCAATTATGAAGTGCATACCCAGTTTCATTAAAAAGTATGAAGGGTTTCTTCTTGCCAAATTTCATGCATCTCAGACAAAAATTAAGACGCATGGAGAATTTTAAAAATGTAAAACCTTTGAAAATTCCGTTTCGAAAAAAAAAATGCATTCAACATTTTGCTTACGGGTGGGACAGCGTCCATCCCAAACGAAGAACCTCCTAAAAAGACAGGTATACCCTATCCCAAACAGTTCGATCCCCCTTTGCAGGCATTGGCGTCCATGGAAATCGCAGACAGAAACAAATATCAAATACCTGTCTTTTTGGTGGGCTCTTCGTTTGGGATGGTCGCTGTCCCACCCGTAAGCAAATGTTAAATATGTAAAATAATGTGATATATTAAAACTGATTTTAGTCGATTTTTGCTCATTTCAACGTCCACAGCCAAATTATTAACATATTTCAAAATTTAAAATAACAACTAATATTACTAGCTTTAAATTAAAATATCATTTCTGCTTAAAATTTTTATCGCATACAAAATTTAGGGTGGGCCCAGGGCTGCGGCCCCGGAGGCCCGTGAGTTGATCAGGCCTTGCTCTGACACTCTAATATGTAAAATTTGGTGAAGCCCCCTTAACTTTCTGGCTGTTTTGCGCCCGAATGAAAATTGGCTGCGCCATTCGCATAACCAAAACGGACAGTGAAATACAATCGTCATCTCGACTTGCGTGATATCTCCTGTTTATACTCTATGACCAAACACCTCGCCGAGCTGTGTGCTGCCTGAACGGTAGCAGAGCAAGAACGGCTCTGCGCCCAACGTGTTAATACCACCATAAATGACGTACACCAAATTTTACATATTAGTGTGCCAAAGCTTTTTCGAACGTCAGAACGTCCATCATGAGTGGATATGACGTCCGACAGCTCTCTGATGCAGGACCTGATCTAGCCGAAGTGGGACCCAGGGCCTGCTGTTCATTTGGGGCCCCATTACATATCAAACACATGCAAAACGTCAATATAAGATACATTTAGGGGCTCAGCATCATAATCCCGAAGGCCCTTTTGTACATACAGAAAACGTTTTACTTTTTTTTTACTTTTAATTAATATATGTATAATATTTAAAATTATTAACATATTTCAAAATTTAAAATAACAACTAATATTACTAGCTTTAAATTAAAATATCATTTCTGCTTAAAATTTTTATCGCATACAAAATTTAGGGTGGGCCCAGGGCTGCGGCCCCGGAGGCCCGTGAGTTGATCAGGCCTTGCTCTGACACTCTAATATGTAAAATTTGGTGAACGTTTTTTATGGTGATTTTAAATAAAGAGGGTTTACAATGTATTTGTGACTTTTGCTAGAAAATATTTTAAAATATTTGCGGGACGTGTTTTTCATACTTATAAACATAACACATCTGAAAAAAAAAATCTGTCAAAAACTGTATATTTGTATATAGAATAGACAAAGAAACTTTCCATTTTGGAAAATTTTCTTCACAAGTTTGAGGATTAATGGTTCATTCCCCCTAATAAATAAATTCTCCACCCATTTTTTTTCCAGGAAAATGCAATATCAAACATTTTACTACATGCGGTAATAAAATTTATAAAAAAATGCTGATATCTCTAAACTCAAACAAACGAATTATAGAATAATGAATTGTTAAAAATCTTCAAATAACTTTAGAACAATTAAATAACTTTATGCAAATTAACAAAGTAACTTTTCATCAAAACATGTAACACACTCTTAAAAAAAATTACCAAATGATAATGACATTTTTTTGTCGTAATCGGTAAAGAAATTATATTACAACAGTTTTTGATTTAAAATCCAAGAGCCTCTTTTTAAATTTCATGCAATGGTTAATATATTGAATAAAAGCGAGACAATTTTTTAACATTTAAGTGAATCAACTTCCGAAAAGAATCCATTAGAAGACTTTGAGTTGTCTAATTAAAAAATACCTCTCCTAATTACGCATTAATTTTAGTTCCAGAAAAAAAATTCTAATCTAAATGTATGTTCAGTTATTTTATCCTGAGCTTTGAAATTAAAAGATGAAGAATTATTTTTCTCACTTAGAATAAATTAGTCTGTTTCGGAATGCAAAATGTTCAAGATGGAAAGATTTTGCTTTTATTGTAATCTATAAATATATGATGAAAAAGAGGACTTTTTGGTCAAAAAGGGTGCTATGGTGGACCACAGATTCTGAAAGCCTATAACTTTTCATTCAGCACAACTATACGTTAAAATGCTACACAAAAGAGAAATTGCCGGCCGTCCAAATAGTTGCTCTTAGTCCTCTGGCCGAGTCGGACGGTCTGAGTCTTGTGCCTATGGCTGGAAAACATTTGGATGAGTGCCTTACACTAGTGACTTTTAATTCAATCGTCGAGAACTACTGGAGAGCTCGCTGTCTAATGACATAACTGTCAAACGACCGGCATTTGTAAACAATATAAATATATGCATAATTATGATACAGAAATTTAATCTACATATACACTCAAACGTGTTTTTGTGCGGTCTTTTTTTGTGCGATTTTTTATTTGTGCGATTTTTTGTGCGATTTTTTTTGTGCGGTATATGAAAATTTCAATCAAATTGAAATATAATTGACGAAGTTATCAATAAAAAAATTAGTAGGTTTAATTGACCATTTAGTTTTTCGGTGCCAATTCTGAAAGAACTTCAAAATTCCAAAAGGAGCTTCAATCTTGTACATCTGGCTACCGAGACATATACAAGCGTCTAGTGAAACACCAGTCGTCGCAAAAACTGATCACCGACGACATGGTAACTGAAAAAAAGTCAACTCTAAATGAGTGCGAGGTAGTATCTTCAAGTGACGAAAGCGATTTTGAACCAGTTTACCACAAGGAAGTTCGCGTATTGTCAGACTACGAAGGATAATGGTTATACGTTTTGAAAAGTTTTGTATGTGTAAAATAAGTACATATGTAAATAAAATATTTAAAAATGTTCGCATGTGTGTGAGTGTGAAGACCCAGACCGTTCGACTCATCCAGAGGACTTGAGTATCTAATTGGACGGCCGGGAAGAAAATTTAAAAATGTTCGCATGTGTATTTTCTAAATCAGATTCCAAAAGGTTTGGCGAGATTCCAAGTAGCTGCCAAGCCTCGTGTCTTGATTTCGTTTAAAAAAGCAATTCCTAGTTATTTCGCAAGGTTTTGAGTTATTTTCTACGTGAGACTTTTTTTATGCGGTCCCTTTTCACCGCATAAAAAAAATACTTTTTAATTGTGTTGCGAAAACTATTTTTTATAGCTACTCGTGAAGTTTTGTGCGATTTTTTTATGCGGTCTCTATCCACCGCACAAAAATAGGTTTGAGTGTATATATATATATATGTGTGTGTGTGTGTAAAGTATCCTTTTCTATCCTAATTTATGCCATTCGCCTAATTTATTCCTTCTTTTCATAAACATGTACAATTTTGGTCATAACATAAATGCTCTCAGTTCAATTTTTCTACTTCATACAGTTTCTCAGCCTTTAAGGACTATGATCATAAGCTATATGGCTAAAATATGGCTATAGCATAAGCTTCACAACATTAAAATGATCCTCTATCACATTCCTCTGTATAAAACATTCGAATAGAAGGTCATAAACTTTATTTTAGCAAGAAGCTCATCAAAGTAGACACATCTGGTGATAGGCAATCATTTGCGAACTCTCTCATATATTTTATCTACAGCCATCCTTTGCATACGATACTCACGGTAATGTTTAGGGATTTTATATTTGCACTATATTCTGTAAAATGTCATATCTTACTCATTTGATAAAGATCTGCAACTTTTAATTGGCATTTTACTGCATCTTTCACAATTTCTGAGAAAGGAGTGATAACTTATGAATTTTGCCGCTAGGCGCGCAGTCATCAGTCTCAAATGGTAGCGCATTGTCGTTTTATTGTACCGATACATCAATTTGGTAGCTCTAGCTACCATAGTTCAAAACTTACTTGACTTACTTACAATTTTACCGGGCACTCTATTAAACAGTATATGTAGAAAAAGTAATCTTACATCATAAAGGAAGAAAAATGTATGTGTGTGTGTGTGTGTGTGTGTGTGCGAGGGAGAAGGGGTAGTTTGTAGCAGAAAATCTAAGCATCGTACGGCCATGATAACATAGTATAACGGTTTCAAGCATCCCCAAACTTGAATCGAACGTTTTTGAAGTGATATGTGTGTGTGCGTGTGTCCGTGAGTCCGCAGAGATGATATCTCACGAATGAATAGAGAGTTTCGAATGAAATTTGGTACAATCAATGAATACTGGAAGGCTATTAAATTTTAAACACAATCGAATGTTCGGAAGATCCCCATATTTTTTAATGAAATTTTAAAAAATTCATATAAAAAAATCAAAACCTTTAATAATGTGGCGCAAATAATAATTTATTATGGAATTTTTCATAAGAAATCGATTGACATACATTTTAGAACGCTAGCAAAACCCGTTCTCGAGATATTACACTTTCTTCAAATAAATTTATCAAAAAATTCACATAAAATTAAAAAAAAATTAAATATTGTAAAATATGTTCACTTTTCATATATAATATTATGCAATAAATTTGTTAGCATTATTCTCGTGAATCTAGTTCGTTCCATTCACGAGAGAAGATACTGCTTAGTGTAATAATTTTGTATTTTGATGTCCAACCATTCGACAACAGTCATTTATATATAAGAAATGCTCAGTTTGTCTATAACACTTAGGGATAAATTTGGTGAGCTTAACAACTTATTTAACTAAATATCGGCCATTTAGCGATTATTCGCCCCATATTGATGAAAATATCATCAAAATTGCAAAACTGACGCCAAGTTAAAGAAACTGACGACAAATGGATGAATTAATCATCAAAATATTTTAATATATGTAATTTATTGCTTATTGCGGATGCTATTAATACTGATAATTGCACACTTAGAGTTCCATGAAATATAATTTAATTGGGTACTTTGAAATAGTTTTACATGTGCCATAAATCTTATTTCACTGTGAAAGAATTGCATTACATAGGGAAAGTTATATACTGCCCACACCAGATTGTTTTAGATTTTGGCGCGATTTTGAATGATATTCACGATTTTCACACTAAGACCGACACTTTAGCAATCGAAAATATTATTAAAGAGTTTGTATCATCGGACACCATCAGAAAGATCAAAGAACGTTCTATCCAACGATGTTTAAACCAAATTCATAGACTAATTCCTTCAATAAAATTATATGGAATGGCGGCAAAATGATCAATACTATAAAAATAAAGGCAACCAAAACATTGGCCATAATTAAAAGTATTTTATTAAAATCCCTTTTTGCCACATACTAAAAACCACCAGCCATAAGCGCTTTCGGACATCACCATGCCCTTCATCAGATGAAGGGCATGAAGGGCTGATGAAGGGCATGATGCTGCCCGAAAAGGCTATGGCTGTGTGGTTTTTAGTACTTCGCAAAAGGAGATTTTAATAAGAGACTTTTAATTATGGCCAATTTTGTAGTAGTCTTTATTTTTAAAGTATTAATTCCTTTATATATATATATATATATATATATATATATATATTAAATATATCGATTTTTTTTTTTTTAAGTTATGGGATACTTCTTTTGCTGCATCTGAAAAGCTATGATTAGCAGAATTCTGTAGTTTGGAAAAAAGTTGGGTGTATGTCTTCGGATTCTAGCATTTTTTTTCAATTCACCAGCAATTTTAATTTTGGTGATTTTTCAAGCGAGCGAACCTGTAAGATTTTTGATGCCCCATATCAAAAATCCTAGTTGCTCAGATGAGGAACAAAGTTGTCCTTCGCCCTTCGTTTCGGCAGTTGCGAATGAGCGTAAAGAAAGTATTTTCTTTTGAATATTTTATTATTATTATTATTATTATTTATTTATTTATTTATTTATTTAGTTATCTAATTATTTTATTTTTTTGGTTTTATCGTGTGAAATCGGATATATTTTAAGGGTAGAGGAAAAGGGATAAATTGGAAATATGGTAGAATTTTTCGCGATTATTCTTTATGCAGTCTTTGATATTTATATGAATAAAACTTATTTATTTTATTATTTTTTAGATTGGGAAATACAATTTATCCCTGCTTGAACGCCAGAGCAATACCGAGTACATTTACTAGTATATTATACAATAAACGTGAGTAAAGTAATAAGTTGTAATAATGACATATAAAAGAATACAAAAACATAAAATGCAAATCACATACTTCCATATGACAAAAAAGTAATGAGAAAAAATACAAACTAAAATGCCATCCTTAAATATTACTTCACACAAAAGATCGAAAATGAACTTCTTTATTTCCACTTAAAGTACTAGTTTGAATTTTATAACAAATGGTGTTCGAAATCGTTTGAAATATCAAAATATCAAATCACTTAAAAGAAAAGAATTTTGCATTTCAACAGAAGAAAAAAATATATGTGTGAATAAAACATTAAATTAATTTTCAATCCATCGGTTGAATCAAATTTAAAAAACTAATACGCAATCAAGGAAGCAATTTCAATCATTATTTGTGAAATATTCTTGACGTTTTGTAAATATAAACTGATTTTCTTTGCTTAAAGATTTGCAGCATTTTGAATAATTTTAAGGTTATATCTGACGCATATTTTCCTTTATACAGTGTAACTATTACTTTCCCTGCAATATATGGCAATGTAGAGGGAAAGTATTGGAATCATGTCGAAAATCGCAACTCGAGTTTTCGACGGATCTATACGTTTTGACGCCTCTAGAATACGAAAAAACCATTTTTAGTGTGACGTATGTGTGTGTGTCCGTCTGTGCAATGAATATATCCACTCTAACTAAAATACTAATTAACCGAATTTCATAACATTTGGTAGGCAAGTCCCTTGTGAGAGGCCCTGGTGCTGATTAGATTTTGATACGATTCCGAATAAAAGAACCTGCTTTTCTTGTGAAATAGGCAGCAAAAATTGCCTATATCCACTGTAGCTGAACAACTAATAGACCAAATTTTACAAAATTTGGTAGATAAGTCATTTGTGGGTAACTCTGATGCTGACTAGATTTTGGTACGATTCTAAACAAATTAACCTGTTTTTTCTTGCGAAATGGCCCTCAAAAATCGTCAAAATCTACAATAAAAGACTGCGTATGCTGAAATATATCAATTAAATGCTTGTTTTATATGTAATTTTTGACGATAAAAAGAATAAGACCAATCCTGTTACACTAGGTCTAGTAGTTCTCGAGATATTTTAGTATTTTCGCTAAGTCACCTTTGAAAACATGCCCAGATACCAAATGAAAACGAAAACTGAAGTAAAAGTGCAAATTTAGTGTCATTTAAAATAATTATGTTTGTTATTTTGTGCAATTAATCTCAATTTAATGAATTGTTGAAGAAATAAAGAAAACACGTCTGCAGGAAAAGTCTTGTGTTGCCCACATCAGATTTTTTTACTTTCCCTGCAATACATGGTAAAGAAAGCATTGTAATCGTGCTGAAAATCGCAGCTCGAGTTTTCGCAGGATCTATACGTTTCGAGCACAGTGTCTGTGTGTATGTCTGTGTATGTGTTCAATAGATGTATCCACTCTAACTCAAAAACGAATTGAACAAATTTCATGAAATTTTATAGTTACATTATAGTCAACAGTTTTTCTCTTTCACCTGTGGGTTGTCTTGGTGCTGATTAGATTTTGGTGCTATTCAGATGAAACGATTCTGCTTTTTTCTGCTAAATGGCCTACAAAAATCGTTAAAGTCTACAATAAAAGACCCCACCTTCTCAAATGTATCAATTAAATGCTCGTTTTATTTCTTTGCCTTTGGGGCACTTTTGTGTCGTTTTGACTTATTTTTCATCTTGTTGGATTTCGTTTATTCTTATTCGCACTTGACTCAACTGGTTGGAATATTTCTATTGTGTTTTGACGCACTCCAATCTTAAGTGTTACCTTTCATTTATGATTGGCTGAACTGTTCTTCATTCTACTTTCTAATTGGCTCTCTCAGGTGGGCTCTGAATCCCGAACTAACGCAATAATGCAAGAATAACGTAATAATGTGTGAATCCAGAAAGTAATAATGCAGCATATAGGTGTTTCGAAAATACGTTGGATAACCTTCATCTATGTAAGATAACCAACAAACCCAAAGTCAAAAGACTAAATGGGCACAAATAGAAGAAACAGAGTGGTTTATATAATCCTGGATTAGGAGTCACCTGTGTATTAGTTTTCGTTTCCGATTGGCCGTACCATTCTGTATTCTGCTTTTTGATTGGCTCTCTCGAGTAGACTATAACTTCGGAACGTGGATACATAAACCCTTTTTTTCTTCTATTTGTACCCATTTCGTCTTTTTGACTTCGGATTTGCTGATTCCCTTGTACTGACGAAGGGGATACAGCGTATCACGAAACACCTGTATGCAGCATTATTACGTTGCTGAAGTCTTTTCTAACAATCTGTTACTGGAGTACCTATGATTGACACACAAATATCCGCTTTCAGCCAGTTTTAAATAAAATTCCAATTTCGATAACTTATCGAACCAAAAAGTTTTTCTCAATCACATGACGTACTAAATAAGATTCAGCCCCAATATCATATTATCAATAGAAGAGAGAGAGAGAGGGGGGGGGGTGATATTTTTTTTATTTCCAATAAAGGAAGTTGTCACAAACTAGTAATGTAAGAATCACGACCAAGAAAGAGCCCTTCCGTTTAACACGTTGTCAAGTAGGACTTTGACAAACTTCGCTTTTAGATAAAAAAAAAACACCAAACATATATTTTAAGCTGAAAATATCCAACCCATTTTCATTTCAACATTTTTATCGATCTTTCGAGCTGAATATAAAGTTGAAATAAATTGATCTTTCTGTTTGAAGAAATTGATTTTGCTGTTTGAAGAGCATATAGTATCTGTATTTATTTATCGGAAATCTGAGGAAGAGGAAACTGATAGAGAATTCGTTAAAATAGAATTTAAAACGAAGGTTTTCTGCTCCGTAAACATTATTTAGTTTATATATTTCATCGGAAAGTTTTCCTTCTGAAACAATTTTTGATGGAAAACTTTAATGGTGCGTGGTAAATCATGAAAGAAATGGGATGAAGATGAAACGGAAGTACGTGGCGGAAGTGACGTCATATTGTTACTAATACCTAACGAGAAACAATTCAAATAATTGCACAAAAGCTGGCTGGAATAAAACACAATCAGTAAAAACTTCTTAGGACTCTAATCATGTTTTCAATTCTTCTTAAGTCAATATACATTTTTCTCATAATTCTATTTTTTTTTATCTTTCTTCTTTTTCCACATTTTAATTACTAACACTTTACAACAGAGTTGAAAAGTGTTTGTGACTTTGGTCATTCTGTCTATTAGCACGATAACTGTCGTAAAAATGACTTTAACAAAATGAAATTTTAGTATGTTGTTAAGACGGTCTGTGGGATATATGATTATGTAAATGAATAATATCACCCAATTAGTTTCGGATTGAACCCGGGTGGAAAAAATGAAATGCATTAAATCCTATGGGACCTAATTTTCCCAACATTTTTTTTAAACAAAGTTAAAATTCACAAATGGCTTCGAAAATGTTAGAAAATATTCAAATTATCCCATAAAATTTATAACAAAAATTTCAACAAAATGTGTTCTGCTGTTTTTAAATAAAAAATTAAAATATTAATTACACCCATATAATAAAGAGATCACGTGACCCACTTCAAAATAAAACATGGCATCCATCTTTTTTTCCCAGAGTAAAAATCGTGATTTTTACAGTTCTTGTAAATTTATATTGAGTGTTGCATCCTTCCTAAAACTGCTTTATTTTTACGCATTTTCTGATGCATCTATATTCTGCGCCAACGCAATTATAATTTTTTTGAGTTTAAATAATCATCAAACTTTGATTATTTCTTCAACAAAGTCTAATTTTATTGGATGTAGAATGTAAACAACTGATTGTAAGATGAGTTGTATAAGAAATGCTGAAATTTTTCCATTCAAAATTATCTGGAATAAAAGTGTATGAATGAAATATTCACTGCTTTTACATAGAGAGCCAGACGATTTATATTTCGATGACATCACTTGAATGAAGTTCATTTTTTTCGATGAAATTTCAAGTAAAATAAATTATTGTAGTTCTGTAGTAATTAAAAAAATATCACAGCTGAATGTACGCATTTTAGAGATATTTAAATAAAAGTACATTTCAGTTGGAAAGTGTTTTATAATCAATACTTTATGCATGATTGATCTTTCTTGCTTTTTCAGTTATTTTTCGACGAAGTCAGCTCATATGGCTCTGAAAACAGTTGGTTCCTTTCTGTTTGAATTTCGCCTTTACCTGTCTGTTCTAATTGATTCTATGTTGCTTCTAATTTTATCTTTGAGCCAGAATCGAGCGTTTTTGAGGGATATCTGTGTGCATATGTGTGTATGCATGTGTATTCGTGAGTCTGTGGAAGCGATATCTCATGGGCAAATGAAACGCCTCGAATGAAATTTTGTACGATTATTACAATCAGTGATTAGTGGAACCCTACTGATTTTTAACACATTCGAATGTTCGAAAAACCCTCCATCCCCATTTTCGAATGTATGTGTAAAAGAATCATAAGATCTTTAATAATGGAAGAAAAATAATAGATATGATTTTTCATTATCATTTAGATATGACTTTTCATTAGAAAACGAATGACACTTATTTTACAGAAATTTTTCTGTAAAACACTAGCATGAACCTTTTGCTCTCAAGGTATTACACGATTTTCAAATAAATTTTCGAAAAAAATATTTTAAAATCATGACTTTTAAATACATAAACACTCTGTACGTAAATTTTCATTAGAAAACGAATAATTCAAACTTGAGAAAGGTAACATGGACTGTTTTGGAGTTATTGAACGTTTCAAATAAATTTTTCCCAAAAATGACACGAAATTCAAAAACGTAGTAAGCTTTGTCCGATATGTTGGCTTTTGTGTGCCATATTACGTAAGGAATCTGTTAACTTTATTCTCAGGAATCTAGTGCGTTCTATGCAGAAGAGAAGTGGTTTTGTATTTTGATGCTCAAAAATTCATTAATAGTTATTTATTTAACTTAATATTAATGACATGTCCAGTGCATTTTGATGAAAATTTTGTTTGTGAATATGAACAAGTTATTCTCTTTGGAGCCACTAGTTGCTAAAATCGCTCAATTTCAATTTATATAGCATTAATTTAATACCAAAAACATTACACTGTGGATTTTATTCACCATTATTTTGCTGTAAAATAAGTAAAGGCATTGTATTATGTAGTGAAAGTCCTTTGCGGCCTACATTAGATTTTTTTTTCTTTTTCTTTTCGACTTTCACTACATTCGTACTTTTCGTATTTTTATTATGTTATTCTGACAACGATCTACCATCCTCAAGGCTTATTTGGAGCGTATCAAAAGGAGTTAATTTAAGGCGTATTACGCTCGCGTTATATAATTGGCATGGTTGACAATGGGAATGATCTTATTTCAAAACAGGCGATTTGGAAATTGAGCGGTGTTATATTTATCTGTATTACTTAAGTAGCGGGCACTTATTTAGGACCTAATAAGTCTTTAATATTCTAGTTTTATTCTAGTTTTTAATAAAATGATAAGAATGTCACATATTTCTCTTTATTGCTAAATATGTCTTTATTATTACTAGCTGAATACCCGTTGAAAATCAACGGTCTCACAATAAGCAACCACCGAATAACTTAAATTTTTAAATAATTAACGTTTCTCATTTATTCAAAAAATCGAACATTTGTGTTTACGGCACCCCCTAAAGCAGAATGTATCGAAAAACTGAAACTGCACATGCTCTTCCATTCGAACTATCTACCCGTACATCAAATTTGAAGTCTCTATCGCATCTATCTCAAAGCATGGTTTCTCGTCATTTCACCTTTCGAACGTTTTTCTCTGGAGCACCCCCTTAAACGAACATTTTTTAAAAACTATTTTGTTTTGGGTGTTTTCATTAAATGATTAATTAGCTCATATACCAAATTTCAAGCCTCTATCAAATTTTAAAATAGACGTTTCTCATTTGTTCGGCAAATCGAACATTTCAGTGCGCGACACCCCCTAGAGTAGCAAATATTGAAAATCTGAAATTGCACACTTCCTTCTTTTCGAGACCCCCTCCCCCCCTCTACAGAACATTTTTGAAAAATTCGATTTTTTTTTAGTGGTTTTATCGAACGATTAGCCCGTGTACCAAATTGCAAATCTCTATCTACTTGGGAAGTGCCTAAACAAGCGTGACAGATAGACAGACGGACAGACAGACAGACAGACAGACGAACACTTGGCAATTAGCATAATTAGATTATTATAAAATATCTCTTTCTACCGATTCTCTATGTAATTATCTCTTCCTTATTTTATAAGGTTTAATAAATTAAAAATGTCACATATTTCTGGTTAGTTTCGAAATATTTCATAGATAATAGGAATATTTCACACATTTCTAAATAAATAATTGCTGTGCATTTGCTGCAAGCCCTCTTCTTTAATGTATTCATCAATATTAAACACTTTAAATGTATAACTTTCCTTTTTTTCCTCCAGCAAAGTCATAGAAATATGTGGGTGATGCAATTCTTTTGAACAACATTGTATGTATGTAGGAAAAGTTACAATTCCAAATTCGATACTTAATCGCACTACCACCTCTATCACAAGACATAGATAAAATTCCGCCCCTATATCATTCCATCAAAGGAAAGGACAGACGGCACAATTTTTGATTTCTGTTAAAGGAGGGGATGCACAGGGATAGGGATGTAAGGACCACGACAAAAGAATGTTCTATCATTTGATGTGATGTCAAATACCGCTCTGAGAAGGTTCGCATTTAGTTACAAGGCGCCAAATATATATTTTAAGTTAAAAATTTCAAACCGATGTTCGATTTGGGCTTTTATCAATTCTTCGAACTGAGTGAAAATGAAATAGATTGAATTTTAGGTATAAGGAGTTCAGCTGTTTGAAGTGCATCTAGAATTAGTATTTATTTATTGGAAAATCTTTTCGAGAAGTGTTAGCGAAATTCTTTCCAGATTTTAAGAATTTGGTAACATAGAATTTGAAATGGAATATTTTATGCTAAGAGAACACTATTTACTATATATCTTTTCTCAGCAAAACTGAAGTTTAAAAAGTTTTTAAAAGTCCGATGTGAAGCAGCAAATTATTTTTCCCTTGAATCTGGAGTACTTACTTCTATTTCATAAAATATTGTAAAGTGAACCAGAATTAAGATATTTTACTCACTTACCAAATTTATGAATGCACATGATATTAACTGGTTTAGGACTTTATTACTTTCCCTACATACATAGTATAATTCCCTACATACATAGTATAATTCCCTACATACATAGTATAATTCCCTACATACATAGTATAATTCCCTACATACATAGTATAATTCCCTACATACATAGTATAATTGTAGGGAATTCTTGTGACAGGATCAAAAATCCGAATGCGAGTTTCCGAAGGAAGAGCACGTTTAAAGCATTATTAAACTCGATGCGATCGTTTTTGGGGTGATGTGTGTATGTGTGTGTGCATTAGTGCGTCCGTGTTTCTGTGGATACGATACCTCACGAACGAATGGAACGTTTCTAATGTAATTTGGTACAATTATTATGATCCAAAAGTAGGTACAATTATTATTTTTGGTACAATTATTAAGTACAATTATTACAAAGGAATACTGAAACTATACCGATTTTAAATGCTATCGAACGTTCGAAAAACCCACAAATTTTGGAATGAATTTTTGAGAAAATCATAATAAAATCAGGATATTCAATAATGTTAAATAAATAATTATTATATAAGTTTTTTTTTATTCTAAAACGAATGACAAATTTTGTAACGTTGATTTGAACCATTTTTGATATATTGCACGTTTTTTAAGAAATGTATCTCAAGAATTACATAAAAATGAACCGTAACAAGTATCATCTAATATGTAACACTTGGTAATAAATTTGGTGACCTGGCGACTAAAGTCGCGAAATACCGTCCACTTTGGAGACTTTTTCGAATGTGGTGCCAAATGAACGAAAATGTCGCCACATTGGCAAACCTGACGCTACTGTTGCGGAAATCACGCCAAATTGATGAATTAATAATTAATATAATGAAGTATATTGCTTAACAGATGTCATCAATATTTTCAATTGCCAAGTTAGCTTTGCACAAATTGGCAATTTTATTAATTGGTAATTTTATTAAAAACTAGCCGCCTTCGGCGACCAGCCTGTTCTCTACTCTTGAATATTCTGACCGTGGCAAACTCGCCGGCGCCATAACCCCGTGGAGTTAACAAAGTTTGTTTTAGTTTCATTATTAAACTTTAATGACGTTAAAAATAATAATGAAATTTTAAGATGAAAAATAATGTTCTAGGGGGGGGGGGGGGGGTCTTGAAAATTGATTTGTAAAGTGAATTTATTCTAATGTTTGTGAACTGTGAGATTCTGAGAATTTCTGTACCTGTAACCCTAGGAAAGGGATCCCTTTAATGTGTACTTACAGCCGAGATCAGCTGCTCCTATGTTTTCTTATAGAGGTATGCTCCTCTATTTTTTGTTTTACATAAATGAAATTGTATCTGTTTGTCTGCATTTTTAGTATTGCATCGCAAATGACATGAAAATATTTTTGAAGCTGATGATGTTGAATGTGAATTTAGTATATAAGAAATAATGATGCTGCTTTAACGATGCTGCTCAGCGATAAAAAGTTGTTTTTTTTTAAAGATTGTCCCCACCACCATTAGATAAAACGCTTCAATCAAAATCCAACTGCTAACACAACAAAGTGAAAGGTTTGGGTTGAGTTGTAAGAAAAAAATGACGTTTTTAAAAAAATAATAAATGCATTTCAAGCAAATTGAAATTTAAAATGAAAAGTAATTTATTTCGAAAATAATTTTTTATTCCAATAAAATGGATGGTTTGTTTTAGTTTAATGACGTTAACACAAATAATTAAATTTTAAGATGAAAAATAATATATTCCCAAAACAAAAACATTCATTATTTAAGCTTGTATATATTAAAAGCTTTTTTGTTTGTCATCAAAACACGAAACAAAATTATAAACACCCATAATACCAATAGTCCTCTGTTAAAATAAACTCTAAATTGAATAGAATGTTTACAAATTAAACAAAAATCTAAATACAATTCTAGAATAAAAATCGAAAACCTGTTAAATCAGAACAATTTTAAAACAATATAAATAAAATGCACTATAAACTTGTAAATACACTTAATACGTAATGTTCTCTTCAGAATCGTGACGTCATAACCTCGCCCACCTTCCCTCAACCATAGAAACACCGTGCGTCTGCGCGCGCATGTGGATGAAAAATCGATCCCGCCTTTCGCGGTTTTCCCGAAAAATTGAAAATCATTACTTCCTTAAAATCTGGATCGTTCGGCTACTTTTTCTTATTTCTTGACCAGATTAGGCTTGTAAGAAAGCCTGATCTTTGAGCTTTCTAAAAATGTAAATTATTAGTCGAAATTGTCCGTGCTTTTCCCGACGCGAGGATTTAAAAACGAAAGTTCTTTTTTTTTAGCTGAAAGTGATTTTTGTTTTAAAACCGTTAAAAAATATTAGAATTTGTTCCTGAGATTTAAAATTGATATATTTTTACTCGCAATTGTCTGCTCTTTCCGGTTGTTTGATTTGTTTTTCTCTACGACGTCTGGATGGTGGAGAAAAAGGGGAAAAAACGGTCGAAATCGCATTAAACATTAAATAATAAAAATATATAATTCAAATTTTAAAAATCAGTTTTCACGTGTCACCTTTCCACCCCCGGGTCTCCGATTTCCAAATTTCGTAGCTCTGTGAAGCTCGGTCGCTGAGCCTATAGTGTATAAGACAGACTCACAGACAGACATTGCTTTTAATTATATAGATAATTTCATTTAAAAATTATTTTATACATTGTCATCCAGAAAAGCGCCCAATGTTAACGTTTTAAACATTGTGTCGTTTTGTCCATCCTTATTTAACAATGATAAAGTACTTGCATTATGTAGGGAAAATCAAGTGTTGTCTATATCAGATTTTTTTAATATATATCAAATTATGTATGTTTTAGGTAATCTGACTCTTATTCGTTTGGAAGAATAGCATAATTCTATAGTTTGGCAAAAATATAAGTATACATCCGCGGATTTCAGTAAAAAAAATGTTTTTAACTGTTCTATTTTTTTATTTTCTGTAAATTTTCAAACAGCACAAAAATTGAAATTTTCCATTTCGCGGGCGAACCGCTTTGGTCTTTGGTTGCTAGTTTCTATGCACTGGGAATTGCAACCAAAGTCATAACCTGTATCCGTTGGTGATAAGGCACATAAATAAATGCATATATATATATATATATATATATATATATATATATATATATAGGAGCCTTAGTTGGTATGGGAAGCAGTGACATAATTATAGAGTGACATATTTATTACGAGAATTCGCTGTACTTTCGATGTCATGTGAATTCTAAATCCCAGGCTGCGACGTGTACATTTCTTGGTATTAAATGTAACTCTATTTCCTTAATTGGTTTGATGAGATATATAAAGCTATATGTAGAAAAGTAAAATTTCTAATCTCTCAAAAACGGTTCAGGACAACTTGTAAGGATTAGCAATTTCTATTCTCGACTTAATGGCCTTCATTATTTTTCAAGCAGTGTCTTCCCCGGGAAAGAAGAGTCTAAATTTAAGAAGCAGCCGTGCAGATTGCGGATGGAAGGTGGAGCTGGCAACCAGGTTATAAAGATGCGAGGTGCGAAGCACGAGATGGTCGGAGATGGTACAAGTTGAAGCTTGGCGTGAATTGATGCAGACGATGGTAGAAAGGGTGGACCACGTACATCCTGGTTTATTATTTGTAAATTACGTTTATGGAGTTTATTTATGATTTCTACAGTTCCACAATAATATCCATTAATTTTTGTCCCTCATCCAATGTTTTTTCTTGTTTTTCTTTTTTCCGCAAATGAAATAAATCGGGGGAGGGGGGAAGAGTAATGAAACTGATGTGAACTCCATCTTACCAATAGCTTTACAGAATAGTAATATGAGTATTTTAAAACCTCTTAAAACTGGGATGAAAGAAAACTACGCGTTTTAATATATACATTTTCGAAAACTTTTAAATTATTAATAATTAGAATGGATACATGTCCACTTTAATAAACTATTAAATTAAAGACAACTAACATAGGTTTAATAAGTCATTTAATAAAACTCCTTTCCTCTACGTGCATAAATGTATAAAGACAAAAAGCTTTCGGGTATCACCATGGCCTTCATCAGTGGCAAAATAAATTTCTTTTACAGAAAAATAATATATTTGCAGGAAAAAAAAATCTGGTGTGGGCAGCACATGACTTTCCTTATATGATGCAATGATTTTACTACTTTTACAATAAAAAAATAGATTATTTTTATAGTAGTTATTTATATTATTTCCAAGATATTGAATTTTCGTCAATGAGTCGTCATTTTCTATGTCGTCATCATCAATGAGTCGTCATTGATTTAGCGTCATTTTTATCAATTTGGCGAGTTTTTCGTTAATGTAGCAATATTTAAGAAAGTTGACAAGTTGGCTACATTCCACCAAATTCGTTGTCAAAATTTCGCCAAGCGTTATGGACGAAGAAATAAGTTATTCTTACAACAGATAAATGACTATTGACGTTCAAATACGAAAGTTTTACTCAAAGTATCTTTTTTAATGAATGGAACGAGCTAGATCCACGAGAATGATGTCACCCAATTTATTGCATTGTATTACATATGAAAAGTGAACACGTTTCTCAATAGGAAATATATATTTTTCATTTTATATGACTTTTTGATAATTTTTTGAAAAATGTGTAATATCTCGAGAACGATTCATGTTAACGTTCTAAAATTTATATCAATCGTTTTCTAATGAAAAATTACATAAGAAATGTCTATTTGCGTAACTTTATTAGCGGTTTTGATTTTTTGATGATTTTTTTTCAAAATTTCACTCGAAAATTTAGGGGGTTCTGAACTTTCAATTGCGCATAAAAACAATAGGCTTCCAGTGTTTACGGATTGTGATTTTTGTACCAAATTTCGTTCGAATCAGTCCATTCGTTCGTCAGTTATCGTCTTCAAAGTGTCACTGACACACACAGAGACATCACTTCAAACATGTTTGATTCGTAATCAGGGATGCTGGAAACGGGCTCTCCCGTCGAAAACTCGAATTCGCATTTTCGATCCCGTCACAATAGTTTCCTTATACATTATGTATATAAGGAAAGTAATAAATGAAACATAAAAGTAATAGTATTAGAAATAAAGCCATAAACGTTTTGACAGTTTTGATTATTGATTTATTTAAAGCGTACTCAAAATCACAGAAAGTGTTGTAAGATTTTGGGAGGTTTTATTTTCTCATGAGTAGTATTGGGACAGTATTGTTTTCGCGAAAATTTTCAGTTTCGAGATTTTGATGCCAATATACGTTTTAAAAACCTCCCGGAACGCTTTTTGACTATTTTTGGAGTGATGTCCGTCTGCCTGTTTGTCTGTAGGCGATTTTTTGTATATGCATGATAGTTGCTATAAATATTCTCGAAACTTAACTTTGTATTCGTTTTTGTTAACGAAAAATCTAGAACTTTGAAATTTATTCGAAATTTTCTATTTCTTTTTAACAGAGTAGTATAGGACCAAATTTTCCGTAATCATGCATAAACGATATTAATGATTCAATGAATACCAAACTTAAAACAGTTTCAATAATTGTAGAGAAAAATAGTCATGAAAATGGTCATGAAAATAGTGGTGATAATAGCCATGAAAAATAGCCATGATAATAGCCATGAAAATAGTAGTGATAATAGCCATGAAAAATAGCCATGTTCGTGACGTCAGTAGCCCATGCGGGATAGGGGAAGTCATCTCCCCGGGGTATACATTATTATCCTTGGTATCAATTGAAAGATTTCTTTTAAGCCTTTGAAAATAAAGGGTTGCATTCTATAATTTTGGACATTTCAAATTTTTCCTTGTAAAGTTTGCAAAAAATAAATACATAGATGTAAATAAATAAATAAATCACAAGTTGCATAAAAGTGGATTTGGGTATGAAAAAAATAAGAGTTAAGCCGCTCTCCAGTTAATTCTTCTTGCTTTATTGAGACAGTCAGTTCATTGCGGCAAAGATTTTATTCAGTCTTTCACTTTTTACTTGGAATAATGAAAGAAGAAAACACAGTGCCTTATCCTTCTTAAAATACGCAAGACGGATGGTTAAAGTTTGGGGCATATTGTCGAAAGTCGTAATAAAGAACTCTATATATCCCTTGTGAAATATTTGATTATGTGCGGGCTCGTCTTAGACAGTAGTGTTTTCCGGCAGCACAAAGAACTGTCAGGACACTGGGATAAAGTAGATTTTCGAATCAAATGAATTTTTAGCATTCTGGGAATATTATATGTCCAATATAAGATGATTATGCTATTTGATGAGTAATTTTTTAAATAAAAAGTCAATGTAATTATGTTAAAATGTTTTATTCTGGAAAAATAAATTCTTAGAACGCATGGCCATTCATAGGTACTGTCACTTTGAAAATCAATAGGTTTCAGAATTTTCTTGATTGAAATAAATGTACCGAATCTCATTTGATTTGCATAATTTGTTTAAGTATGCAAACAGATTTACAGATAGACAGACAGACACACAGAGATACACAGAAAGATAAATATATATACACATAGAGCTATACAGACAGATAGACAGGCAGACACACAGAGAGACACATACATACACAGAAAGATAAGTATATATACATAGAGATATACAGACAGATAGACAGACAGATACACAGAGACACATACCTGTAGATAGACAGACAGATAAATACATACATACATACATATAGACAAATAGACTGACAGACCCACAAATAGGTAAACAGATTCACAAATATAAGGCGTTGTTGAAAATGTGGTAGATTCGCATTTATGGATATTCAAAAGAACACGTTTCAAACATATCTGAACCCGAATCGAACGTTTTGAAGGTGAAGAAACATACGGATTCGTTATACCAATAATTAGGGAATCTTAATTCAAAAATACATATATTCAATACCAATAGACCTTTCTATTGTGCCAAATGGAAACTAAGGGCGCATTACTAACACTAGAAACAGCTAGATATAATTCTCAAAACGTTAACAGCTAGATATAATTCTCAAAGCGTTATGACATTTTCAAGTGTTTCATCCATAGGAGTTGTATCTTCTTCACTCTAACTCCATGACTTTTTCTCTTGACATTCACCTCATCTCCATTTGTCAATGCATTTCAAAGCACAACTACTTCAACTTTTGCACTAGCATTGAGCGCTAGTGAGACCCGCGGGCATTCTGTCCTATAAATAATAAACAAAAAACACGCCAGAAAGTTTCCTACTTTTGTTGAGCTTGTTTACCGAGTTGAGTCGTATATCTCAAATAAAAATTTATGAAATGATAAGAAATAAAAGAACATCATGGTCTCACTTACAGTATCTGATGTCATACGCTACGTAAAGCTCCATGGTTATATCTCAGTTTTTAGCTGTGAAAGAAGTACTGTCATTGCATTATGAAGGGAACGAGCCGCCCACATCATGAACTCATTTTCCGTATTTGATGTCAAAAGCTCAATTAGAATGGGCGATCCTTATTGGATGAATTATCCAACCGGGGTTAGAATGTTGAAGACCCAAAACGGCTTTATTCAGTTTGTCCAAAATATCAGTAAGGAATATGAGTTGCCTGATAATATCCAGGAGATTTCAGGGCCAATAAACCCCCTGGAGTTGGTACGGACTGAAATAAATTTGAATCTTGGGGAGATATTATACAAGAAAGATACCTCTCCAGCTGTTTTAAGGTGTTACGCCTTGGAAACAATTGACATGAGGTACCCGGATTCTGAGTGGTTGCACGTCTATACGGATGGCTCTCTCTTTGATAGTTATATGAGCGCAGGGTCAGGAGTTGTTTCGAGCCTTTTCTCCTTTTATGCTTCTGCGGGAAAATATATAACTGCCTTCGATGGAGAGATGGAAGCCATTCGAATTGCTCTTAAACAATTGTTTGTATTTGAAGATAAATTTAATAGTGTGGTTCTGTTTTCAGACTACCAAGCTGTATTCCAGGGCATTGGCTCAACTAGTCCTCCTTCATCGGACGAAATCCTTCAGTGTCGGGATTAGTTACGGAAGTTGGCTTTAAAGAAAAAGCATGTGGCGCTTCAGTGGATACCTGGACACTGTGGAGTTACTGGGAACGAACAGGCTGATTTCCTTGCTAAAAAGGGCTCGAGGTTGCTCCCGTCTAGATGCTCGGCCCTTTCTTATCATTATATTAAGCTGTATATTAGGCAGACTATGTCACAAAATTATAAATCGCAGCTACTTCACCGTCAACAGGCAAAGCGGTGGAAAGTTGAGGATCTCCTCACCATTCCCAACGGCCCACGCCGTGAAGCTGTGGCCCAGTTACGTCTTTTGAAGGGTCACGACTGTTTGGGAGAACATCTCCATCGCATCGGGATTTTTGACCATCCAAACTGCCCTCTTTGTAATATGGCAGAACCAATGAACCGCGCCCATCTCCATCGTTGCTCGGCACATCATGGCGACTCTGAGGCGTGCATTGTATAGGCGTGCTACAGAACTTTTAAGGCAATGACTTCGGTCAACATTTGTTGGACTTTTAGTCTTTCTCTGTTATTTGTTGTATTTTTCTGTCACTTGTTGCATTTTTGTACTTTTCTTCTTGTATTGCCTTGCCATTGGAAATAAAAAAAAAATGTCATACGCTCATAAAACCCCATGGTTTCCTCGCAGTTTTTTGCTGTGAACGAAGTATGGTCATTGCATTATGCAGGGAATGCCCCCCCACACACACACACACACATCATGGACTCATTTTCCGTATTTAATGTCATACGCTCATAAAGCTCCATGGTTTCCTCGCATTTTTTTGCTGTGAAAGAAGTATGGTCATTGCATTATGTAGGGAACAGGCCCCCACATCATGGACTCACTTTCAATATTTGATGTCATACGCTCATAAAGCTCCATGGTTTCTTCGCAGTTTTTTTGCTATGAAAGACGTATAGTCATTGCCATGGAGTTAGAAAGAAGGAGATGAAACTCCTATGGATGAAACGCTTGAAAATGCCATTATACTTTAAGAATTATATCTAGGTGTCAATAGTGTTAGTAAAGTAGCTGCTATTGGTAGTTGACACAGAAAGGAGTAGTATTTATTATATGTATTTTTTATTATTTTTAAATTGAAGGTGCCCTAATTATGAGTATAATTAACCAGTATTTATTTATAATTGTACTATAGAGTACAGAATATAGGGAGATAAAAACAAGTTGAAAGGTAGAATAATTTTGAATGCGTAACAATATTATTTATTGTTTTAATTCAACTTTGCGTTGACCTCATTTATTTTTACAAAATTGACAGTTTAAATAAATATTTTAGGCCTTTTGCCATAGAAATGCATTCAATGCAAGGTTACATATCTTATCTCAACGTAACCTGAATGATTGTCTCAAACGATATTGGCATTTTCCTAATATGAAGATTTATCTCCTTACTTTTACCTACATGGTCATATTGTATTATATAGGGGGACGCCAGTGCTTGCAAAGGGGAATCGAACTGTTTGGGATAGGGTATGTGAAATACCTGTCTTTTTTAGAGGTTCTTCGTTTGGGATGGACGCTGTCCCACCCGTAAGCAAAAGGTTAATATCATAAAAGATATGCACGATGTAACATCAGTCATTTCAAGAATGTTACAGTCGTTACAGACAGTTTACTTGACCCTTGACCATCATATTAAGCGAATTTGCATACTTTAAATTTACAGGATTGTACATTTTTCAGAAGTTTCACTCTTCCCTCTTAGCTGTATTGCAAGCGTGAAACCGACGCCGAGCAAAGACCTACGTTTCTTTTCATACAAGCTCATTTTCTGAGACATGTGTTTGTCTTAATTCCTTCCCAAAAGTACCCAAAACTGACATACCGAGAGAACTGTTTATCTCAGAGGAATTATATTGATTTTATTCGTTCCGTCAGGAAAAGTTATACGCATACAGCAAGAATTTAAATAATACATTTAAGCGCATTTAGTATTTAATTTAGGATTTTATGGGGTATCGAAGGACGTTTTAAAAAAATCGCCGCTTCTATTTTCTTGTGCCCACATCTAATCCGCACCAGGGTTAAAGTACATGAGTGGTTTAACTACCAAATTTCATAATATTTTGTCCGATAGTTTTTTTTAAATAAAGTAGATACCTGATACATTCCTTGAACACACACATACACACAGAGATGTCTCGCTTAAAATAATGCATTCCTGTTCTAGAGTTCCCTAAACGAGTACAACTGTCTAAATAGGGCTGCACATAAGAAAGTACGGACACCACTCGAGCACCACGACCCAGACTGGTGGGGAGGGGTCGCCAAAGAGGCGTAGAAAATATATTACCCCAGGAAATAAATGCCCTCTTTGACGCTAATATTACTCGAGTTGCTGCCTCCAATATCTTTTTTAGACTGTAGAAAGCATGAAAAATTCACAAGGAAGCAAAAATAAAATAAGAGAGAGCCTATGATAAATGTTTGCAGGAAGCCCTTTCTAATACTTTACTCCGGATCAACAATGGTATTAAATATCTGGAATATAGACGGCTGTATGTTGTCTTCTTGTTCTTTTATAAGATAATACATAATAATATGAACTGTCCGGACTTGCTAAGTGAAATTATTATCTATGTACATGCTTATAGGACAAGAAATAGGTCTGTACTCTTTGTGGAGTTTCATGGTAAATTTTTTTTGAAAATCAACCAATTGCACAATTCGTCAGAGCGGCCAATGATCAAATACCTTTCAGTCTTGACATTTTTAGTGATCCGAAAAAAAATTTCGGACCTTGTTGGATGTAAATTTTAATTGTGTTTTACTGTATAAGTTTTTTATTTGTGTTCTTTATATGTGTCTTTGTAGGTATATGTGCTGCTTTTTACCATTCTCTGTAATTGGGCTTGTTGTGTCTGTTGAGATGCATATAAATAAATATAAATAAATAATTGCTTGTAGTACGCCCACAATTTGTATGCACGTTTAAAACTCAAGATCCAATTTTTGACTACATTCCAATATTTTCCATATGCATTACCATATATTCTAAGAAAAGTAATAATGCTTTGACGGATCATTGATATATTAAAAAGGGCCTTAAAATCCTTAATATCGTGACGAAGACTTGTAAACTTTTAAAGGAATAAACTGTTTTTACTTTACTGGTAGAGAATCGATTCTGAAAAATATTTTATTTCACCGGTTTTTTTTTTTTTCCACTGAATAATGGAAACTAAAAGAGAGCGAGTTATCTCTTTTAAAATACGCAAGATAAATGATCTAAGTTTGGGACAGATTGTCGAAAGTTGTAATAGAGAACCATATATATCTGATATATGGGGTATTTGATTATGCGGCTATTTGCAGCCTCAATAACACTGCTTTCTGGAGCTATTAGATAACAAAAAAATACAGACTCTTTTAACAGGAAAGTAAAATATATTATAAAGTTCTATGAATGTTTTAAAAGCACTTTGCGAGTTTTAAATTTATTGCGTAAGTTTGTATGGGAATCACCTTTCGTAATGAAAGATGTTTTTGTGTGTGCGTCGTCTAAAATCTAAATTTGTTACAGAGGTATTCATGATTTGTTACAGAGGTGTTAAGGATTTGTTACAGAGGTATTAAAGATTTGTTACAGAGGTATTCAAAATTTGTTACAGAGGTATTCAAAATTTGTTACAGAGGTATTTCAGAACCCAGGACAATATGGTTCAGTGAGCTTTTTTTAACAAATCGAATTCCTTTGTTTCGTTATTTTATGTTTTATCCCCAATAAGAAAGTGTTTGAAAGATTTTTACACAAGACTGAAATTATTATCACAGATTTTCCATGTCAACACCATCAGAAAGCTCGAAGAACGTTCTTTCTAACGATCTCTGAACCAAATTCGTAAAAGAATATTTTTCATATTTATTTATTTATTTAAAATACATCCAAATTTCACAATTTTTGGAGTTATCTGACACTTATTTCGCCGTATCCGGAAAAGGAAAATTAGTACAATTCTATTGTTTAGTGGGTATATATATATATATATATATATATATATATATATATATAACATATATAAAATTAATCATTTACATGCAAAAAAAAAAACCAGAAATCTCACTAATAAGGCGCAGTGGTGCCCGTCAAAGAAAATTATGATATAATATCCATAAGGGAAACATGAAAGAGAATAAAAAAGCAAGGTACCACAAATTGGCCGAGGGGGGTGTAACCCCCGACTCCCCGGTTAAGCAAGCTTTATATCGCGACGACACTCCCGGTAGCCGGTACTTTGCCATTACTAAAAGTATCATTTCATACAAAACCATTTCAACTAAAGTTTTATATTTCCTTTTGTTATTCTGGATTGCATAGAGTATTGTTCGTATAATTCCATTGTAATTTCAAACAGGTCGTTTACATTAATATTGCTAAATGAATCGTTAAAATCGTAACTTTTGTAATATAAATATTCTGGTATATTTTTAATTTTATTGATGACTTCGTTACTGTTATTAACGAAGTAAGCTCCCTTATTTTTAATTTTTACAACTACTTCCTTCAAGATTTTAAGAGATATCCTATTTGCAATTGAATAAATCAGAAATAGAAAATCGTATAAAGGCAAAACACGAAAAATAGGATATAATGTAAAATTCATACGATTCCCATAAGTAACTTTAATACGAAAGCTGCATAAAGATTCAACTAAATTTCGTCCAATAACAAATGGGTATAAAACGTATTTAAGGATTGCAAATAAGATATTGCTCTTCGGAATTTTTATGCTAAATTCCAATCAGTCATCACCTTAGCTCTAAGCAGATTTTGAGAAACAAATGTTTGAAGGAAGAAAGAATTGTAAAAACTGTGTGTAGCAAACGCTCGTAAGGCAGTGTTGCCTTGAGCTAAAGGCGTCTCCAGCTCAAGACAATTAATAGTGCCTTACGAACGTTCGCTACAAAACAATAGTATAACAACATTTTTGGCAAAAGTATAAAAATTTTCAAATTTGATATCACTTATAATGCATATAATATTCGTATTCGTTTCATATACTTGTAGTATGTGGTGTGATCAAACTAACACGCCTCATCTCAATAAATAGAAATAACAGAAGAGAAAAATCAATTTGAATCTGCAGAGAAATTCATGCACTTATCACATCGACATTTTAATTTATACCACTTGCTGGAGCCGGTATGATCAATATTTCATTCTGTCAAACGACACATCCATTTTGAGCCAGGAAGCCGATCGACATTTCTTCTGAATGATAACCACTCACAAATACAAGATCGAATATCGGATTTTCTGAATTCTTATTCATTTTCTTATCTGTGCGCTGTCCCTTCGCAGACTCGGAAGTTTTGATTTATTTCGCCATATGTTTGCGGCATTCTGTCCGAACCCCTTTCTAATATCAAATTTTAAAACCTTCTTTCTCAGTAGCATGCCAATATTGGCGCAATATTGCCATATTGGCATATACAAGGTAGGATTAAAAAAGTTCGGAGACTGTGCCGATATCTCCGACCCTGATTGGAGGAGAGGGGAACTATTTTACCGTGGCGTAGAGGCACATGTGACACGAGATGTGGAAAGGAAGAAGTTTTTCCAGACAATGCGTGTCAGCGAACTGTAGTCGTTCGCGTTCGTCGCAAATGGAAATGGCGTTTGAAGAACAGAGTGCGAATATCAAATTCTGCCAGCGTTTGGGAAAATCGCCGTCAGAAACATTGCACCTACTGGCGGCGATTTCCCTAAACGCTGGCAGAATTTGATATCCGAATTATTTTTTATTATAAAACGAATAATACAAACTTAAGAACGCTAGCACGAACCATGCTTAAGATATTGTACGATTTTCGAATAAATTTTTGAAAAGATCATTAAGATATCGGGGTCTTTAATACTGCAAAATAATTAATCATTTTATAAGTAATTAATTTTCATTAGAAAACGAACGATACACACTTTAGAACTCTAGTACGAACCTTTATCGAGAAATATTGCACGCTTTTCAAACATATTTATAAAAGGAACACACACAGAATTAAAAATCTAGTAAGTATTGATCTGCGCTCGGAGGGATCGTTTGAACAACTTGGAGGGAAGAGATAAGTGCTTTATTTAAGGAAGCGTTTGCAAGTTTTTAACACTTTACAACATAGTTGAAAAGTGTTTATGACTTTGGTCAATCTGTCTGTCTGTCCGTTCGCACGATAACTACTGTAAAAATGACTTTATCAAAATGAAATTTTAGTGTGTTGTTGAGACGGTCTGTGGGACATACGGTAACGTAAATAAATAAAAATGTTTTTACCCAATTAGTTTTGGATTGAACCCGGGTTGAAAAAGTGAAATACATTGAACCCTATGGGATTTCTTAATCGAAGTTAAAATTCATATATCCTATAAAATATATGAAAAAAGAATTTAGCGAAATATGTTCGGTAGTTTTTTAAATAAAAATTAAAATAATAATTGCACTCATATAAAGAGATTACGTGACCCACTTCAAAATAAAATATGACATACATCTTTTATCCCAGTGTCAAAATCGTGATTCTTAAAGTTCTTTTAAATATATATTTATAGTGTTGCATCCGTTCTAAAACCGTTTTATTTTTGTGTATTTTCTGTGGATCTATATTCTGCGCAATTGCAATATTTTTAGCTCAATTTGTCATCAGATTTTGATTATTTTTACAATGAATCCTAATTTCAACGCATGCAGGATGTAGAGAAATCAAGTGTAATATGAGTTGTATAAGAATTGCTGAATTTTTTTAAAGCAAAATTATTTACCACTGGAATCTGGAATGTAGGTGATGGGAATGAAATATTCATTGATTTTACATAGAGAAGCAGACGATTTTATAGCATCGCATTTTTCGATGAAGTTTTAAGCATGGATTTAGAAAGTACTTTTCCCGCTATGGTTTTAAGTTTTTAAGTAAAATAAATTATTGCACTACTGTGATAATTTAAAGAATATCAGAGCTGAATGTATCGCATTTCAGAGATGTTTAATTAAATTTCATTTCAGTTGGAAAGTGTTTCATAATCAATGCTTTATGCGTAATTGATCTTTCTTGTTATTACAGTTATTATAAATTTTCAAAAGGAAGACTCCAAATAATAAAAGTTCACCGTGGAATTGTGAATTTTATATTTTACTTTCCCTATACATTACCATGCATTGTAGGGAAAGTACTGGAATCATACCGAAAATCACAACATGAGTTTTCCACGGATCTACACGTTTTTGAACCTCAAGAATACGAAAAAACATTTTTGAACGTGACGTCCGTGTGTGTCTGTCTGTCTGTCTGACTGTGTGTGTGTGTGTCTGTCTGTGCAATGTATGTACCCACTCTAACTCGAAAACTAATTAATCAAATTTCATAAAATTTGGTAACTAAGTCACCAAAGTGGGGTAAGATTCGGGATAAAACAATCCGCCTTTTTTTTGCGAAATGACCCGCAAAAATTGCCTGTTTCCACTGTAACTGAAAAACTAATAGACCAAATTTCACAAAATTTGGTAAATAAATCACATGTATGTTATCCTGGTGTTGATTAGATAATGGTACGATTCGGAAAAAAATAACCTGGTTTTTTTTGCGAAATAGCCCGAAAAAAATCGATAAATCTAAAAATAAAAGACTACGTATGCTCAAATATGTCAATTAAATGCTTAATTTATACGTAATATTTGACTACATAACGAATAAAAACAACTCCATTACACCAGGACTAGCCGTTCTCGAGATATTTTAGTGCTTTCGCATTTTCGATGTGCCACCTTTGAAAACAAGTCCAGTTACCAAATGAAAACGAAAATTGAATTAAAAGTGCAAATTGAGTGTCATTTAAAATAATTATGGGTGTTATTTATGGGTGTTACTTTGTGCCATTGAACTCAATGTAATGAATTATTGAAGAAATAAAGAGAACATGAATGGGAGTCTGAAGGGAAAGGCATGTTCTGCCTACATCAGATTTTTTTAATGCAAATATTCTGTACGAAAAAACCGGTATACTGTTAGTTCAAACATATAAAAGAAAAAAAAAACTACCGGAAGAATCGTCGAAAGCGTCTAGTAAATCATAGTTATAATTAAACCCATATATCCCAATGTTTGCAGTCGTTCGATAAATAGATTTTGGTCATTTCAAATCTCGGGTGTCAGTCTCCGACAGTCAGCCACGTCACGAGACTGACACCCTCATCACTCTCTACAATTCAGATTCTCACATCCACACATCCTGCGAGACGCCTCGATGAAAGGACCTTCAGGGTTACTGTGACAGTCTGTCAGTCCTCCCCCCTCTGCTCTGACAGTCGGAGAAATGTTGACAACTGTTTACAGCTACGAAAAGATTTGAAATAATATTTCACACTTTCGATGATTGGACAAAGCGAATTCTGAACACCACTCCCTGAAAAACTGCAGACTCGGCGTAAAATGATTTTATGGAGAAGTCTGACGGCGTTCGAAAGAACCGCCACCACGCGTGTCAAGACGGTGATGGAATTTATTTCGCAGTTCCAACAGGACGATTAATAAAGGGGACATTTTTTAAAGCAAAAGGCATGCATAATGGATCAATGATTATACATTTGAAATGCGTATATGCATCTCGCAATACATTTAAAAATACAACCATAATTAAAGTAGAGGTGTTAAGATCTCAGTAGTGAGAAAACTGTTGGGCCAAACTCAACCAAACTTGCAGTAAATACTATTTAGACCATGGGACTTTGATTTTTAAAAGAAAACATAAAGGTCCAAATTTTGCCATCGCGGGCCAAACTGGCGCTGTAAGGTCCATTTTGGAGAAAAATAGGCATAGGAAGTACAGAAAGTTAACATTTTACATGCATTTTGATATTGACATCACATTTTACATTCACATTTGCACCTACATTTTATCAAACATTTTAGCAATCATGTCTCCCATATGCAGTAGTGCGTTGTAGTGAATATGCAGATTTTTACGGAGAAAAGAGATGGTAATGCAAAACGTTATGCCAATTTTAGTCAGCTGAAGCTGAAATTTTACTAGCAAAGCACGATCACGTATTTTAGCATAGCGAACTTTTAACAGCAAAGCACGATCGTAAAAATGTAGCGCATCATTGATTCTGGCACATTCTTTCCGTTTTCATTATATCCTCAAAACTAGTAGTACGATACTAATGCCGTCAGCGTCAGCTGACTAAAATTTGCATAACCTTTTACAGTACCACCTCTTTTCGCCTTGAAAATCGGCATATTTACTACAACGCACTACTGCGTATGGGAGACATGATTGCTAAAATGTTTGATAAAATGTAAGTGCAAATGTGAATATAAAATAGGATATCAATTTCAAAATGCATGTAAAATGTTAACTTTCTGTACTGCCTATGCCTATTTTACTCCAAAAATGGACCTTACAACGTCACTTTGGCCTGCGGTAGCAAAAATCCGAACTTTTTTTTCCCTTTTAAAAATCAAAACCCCATGGTCTAAATAGTATTTACAAGTTTGGTTGAGTTTGGCCCAACAGTTTTCGCACTATCGGGCTCTAAACACCTTTACTTTAATTATGGCCACCCTGTATTAAATGGGAAAAGACTTACCAAACGTTCTTCCCACTCTGGCCTCGCCCCTGCCAAACATAATGTCTTATTCATATTTACGTGCAAAATCTTTATCAGAAAGCAATGGACATTGAATTAATATCCCGTGAAATAAATGACTATTTGCGAATTCTTTAGAGTAAAGTACAAAACTGTTACAAAAAAGTATTTTCTTTTGTGAATTGAATCCACGAGAATGGTGTTAACACATTTGTTGCGTAATATCTCATGAGGAAAATAAACATATACGATGACACTTAAAATTAAAAATATAATAATAATAATATGTAACTTTTGGATAAATTTATTGATAAAATGCTATAGTTCCAAAGTTTATATAATTTGTTTAATAATAAAAATTACGTATACAATTATTAATTATTCATCATTATTGAAGGCCTTCCTTTTAAATAATTTTATTAATTTATGCCAGTTATATAATTAAATCTGAAAGAGTTTTTGACATTAGTTATCAGCAATTGTTATTAAATAGTGTGTTAGTGTCACATTTAATGATTATTAGCCATTCAAACGCAACAGATGTGAGTGGAAATGGTTAGCATATTAAAATTCCTTCGGAGTTGAGAAGGGTTGAAGTTCCTACGAATACTTTTGATTGGTTCAAATGACACCTGATTGAGCCGTAAAGAGTGATTGCCTCCCTTTGTCGATTAAGGGAGAAATCCCAGAAGTTTGGACACAGCTTCCTGGTGACTTTCAGCGCCATCTATATTTGATAAATTGAACCTATACTGGTCTCGCTTCTTTCAAATACAATCTTAACGAACATTATCTTACTCTATTTTTCAACATGTCACTATATTTGTGTCAGCAAATGTTCTTTTACTACCCCTTATCTTTTAGTATTGCTTATTATTTTCATAGATTGTTAATGAGCCCCCCTCAATCCTTCTTGGCATGTATTTAATTCACCTTTTTCACATACCCGTTTCAGCCGCCTTGGTTAAAAGCGTTTATTAGCACCACGCTAAATTATAATCGCTACAAAGGAACTTGATTCCTAATTCTTTTATTACCCGCTAAATTAACTTATTATCTTAGTCTACTATTCGTTAGATCCTCTTAACTTTATATATCCAGTCATTTAAGTTTATCTAGTTTAGATATAAAACCTTTTATTCAATTACTAAACAATCATTTTCGCGGCGAAAGAGAAAGTTTGCGCCATTTAGCCCTTCAACGAGAACATCTGTACTAACTTCAACCGCGTACAGACGATAAAGGGGAAATTTTGAAGGCGAGAAAGAGAAATATTTCGGATCTCTCGTGAAATTAAATAAAGGATGGTTTCACGAAGATATTATTTCGCCTTTCATTATCTCTCTGTATGTAAAAATAAAGATAGAGTGTGGATAAACAAAAGTAAGCGCTATCATGTCAGAGCAAATTGAATTATATCAAACTATCTAGAGAGTGTGTGTGTGTTCCTTCGATTTTTTCATACATATTCTTTATTGTTTAGTTCTGCTTGTATCATAATCAGTATCAAAATGCGAAAAAAAAAAGCATCTTTCATCAGTCTTTGTTCCAAGTTATTATTTTAAAATGTTTTGTAAAAATAATTACTTTTCTTACATTCATCTATATAAATGAAATTAAATGAATGTATGTGTGTGTGTGTGTGTGTTGTGCACCCAGAGTGGTGTCGTCCACATATAAGCAAATACGGAAGAGAGGGGGGTCCTGGGAATGTCGTTTACGCAGAGATTGAACATTCTGTGTCCCACCAAAGAACCTTAAGGGACTCCGCTAAGAATGTCTCTAGAGCTAAATTAGGAATTTGAGACCTGAACCCCGAAATTACGATTCGAGAGATAATAGTGAAATATTTTAAATAATTGGGAGGGGAAAAGTAATCCATACGTTTAAACAGAAGACTTGACAAATATACTTTGTCAAATGCTTTCTGGAAGTCCAAAGAGACAATACCAGAGAGTTTGGGGAGAATGGGAAGAAATATGTCTAAAATTGGAGTGTTGAGGGCGAAAGTGTCTGGGGCCCTGACAGATTACAATTTAAAAAACGCTATCATATTCTCCTGAAACATACTGCTTCTATTGTGAAAGTCAAGAATCAAAAGAGGGATAACCAAAATTAGATGATCAACAAAGGAGAATTTTCAGACCAGCAAAAGTTACGTTTACAAAATGGCCCCTGATTCAGAAATTCAATGGAATTATTTTAAGAAAAGTGAAATATAAATTAAAGTGGGAGATAATTAATCTGAAATATTAATGTCATTATTAAATTACAAATATTTGAAATAAATGTATAACGCTAATAAAAGTTTTAAAATGTTTTAATTTTGAACACATTTAAGGTATTGCGATGATCGATCACATCGCAACACCTAGCCATAAGAGATGAATGCAGAAATATCGTTTTTTCGCGGCAGTCAACAATAAGTGCGCCAAAATAAGTGTGTTGCACTGAGGTCAGAAAGCAGAGAGGCACTGGTTCTCACCACTTTTCGCCCCATGCTTTTTTCACTGGGATACAAAATGGCGGCTATAGGTCAGCCTGTTTTATAGGAGCTTTAGTTTAGAAAGGACTTTGGAAGGATCCAGTTTTCACATTATTACAGTTAAAAACATTATTTTGTTAATTGGGAAGTGGCAATATTCAGACGAAACAATTTGCGCATAGGTTTTGAATTGTGCCATCTAGGGTAAATAGCATAAAGCTGCGCACACAGGAAGACACACTGATGTCCAAGGAGATTTAGTGACATACTAAATGAGGTAGGATGACAGTCGCAGTCAATGTTAGTGGAATGTCACAGTTAACAAATTTAATTCTTGAGAGTCCGAGAACAAAATACGCGAGTATACTACCACACTGCCATCACATGCGCAAAGCCAGGTAAGAAAATTGATTCCATCATGTCCGTCACGAGACATCCCCGCTATAAGATAACCTGAGGTTGTTTGTTCTACCTATTTTAATTTTGCTGCGGCTTTATTTAACGCAGCTTTCCAGACTTGCCAAGAAACAATTTTGAAACAATTAATCAACTCTATTTTTATTTATAATATATACGCTTTGAAAATATTAGTGGTAATCATTAACAGAATACAGAAAAATATTTCTCTTTGATGTTTCGCATTCTCATACTCTAACGGAATGATAAAATAGTGTTATTTCCTTAGTGCTGAACTAAGTGCTGCCCAAATGGCTGCAATTAGAAAAAATAAATACCTATGACCTATTGGGCCACAAATAAAATAAAAAATGAAATTTAGACTTGAAATTGCATAATTAGTACCAATACTAAATCCAAACCAAAAATGCATTTCAATTTCAGTAATTTTGCTATATTACTTTAGCACTCACAGAAATAGTGATTTAGAATGAAATCATCTGTTTAAAAATGTATTCCCCTCTTTATTTATTGCAAACAAACACTATTTAAATATCCCAAGAAAATTCAGTTTGTAAAAGAGATACACGGGAGTGATCAAATGTGGGCACAGCCATTTACACTATTGATACATGTCCTGACTATTCGCAATAATATCTTGTGTGTATTTTCTAAATAACACATATTTTCTGTAATTAAACGTAATTGTCGGGATTGGTAGGGGTGTCGTGTCATAAAAAAGCGTCTGGAGTCGTTTCGGTGTGAGATTCTGTGTCATCCTTTGATATTATCTTCATCTTCGATATTATTTCACTGATCTATCTGGAGGATCTAGGTTTAGGGGTTTTTTTTAAGTTTATTTTGCCTAAGATAATATCCCTAATGTGGCATTTAGATACATATTTGAGTTTAGGCAGTTTAGAGGGTCGGCACAAATCTGAGTAAATTTAAACTGTTTGACAGTTTAGACTGTTTAGAGGGATGTTTTAGGATATTTATTTATTCTGGTTCTTGATTTTACATTTAGTTTGGGAGTTCTAGAAAAGGGATTTACCGGGTTTTCAATTATTCTGAGTTTCTAACTGCGCAAGATCTCCCGCGAGATTTAGCTATTCGGTGATCATACTCATGTAGATTGAAAATTAGTTTATTGGGAACTGCTGGCAGTTTACTAAAAAAGTTTAGCGCTTTGTTTTTTAATTTTTTTTCGGGGGGGGGGGGGAGTCTTGTAGATTCGATTTTAAAGTATTTCCTTATAACCGAGTTCCTTAAGTATCTAACGGCTTTCCTAATCGTCCGACGAATTCTATTCAGTTTTGCTTTTAGATTGGTTTTGCAAGCATAATCCCATACCAGCGACGCACATAGCATTATGGGGCGGATGACCGATTTGCAAAGTAGTGTTTCTCTTTGGTAGTGCTGAGGTAATCGCAGAACACATCTGATCAATAACTGTAACCGTTTTTGTTATATTTCTGCAATTCGTGTTTTGGCAACGTTAGTTGAAGTTCTAGCTGCCATGTTGTTGTTGTAGTTTTGAAATGCTCCAGTGTATGTTGTTTAGATGAGAAGTAAAAATGTTGTTTTGATGTTCTATCGGACTCTGGAAGTATATTATTTCTACTTGTTATTACAACAGCAGGGGCGGCTCGTGCATAGGCTCTGTGGCACTGCGGGAGCGACAGTGCTATCTCTCCCTCGCAGCCCCACGTGCAGCTTCCTATTTGCGCATGTGCACATAGGAAGCTGCACGCGAGGCTCGAGGGAGAAAGAGCACTGTCGCTTTCGCAGTGCTGCAGTGCCAATGCACGAGTCGCCCCTGACAACAGGTAACTCAGACTGCATTTGCTATGAGTGGGTATATGACACCTGTTGCCATTTGAGCTTTTTTACGTTCTTTATATGTAACTTCCAGATAAAGTGAAAGTCTACCGTTACACCTAGGTATTTGATTGATTTTTCAACGCAGAGAAGGTGATTATTTATATAAAAGGGCGGAATGGGGTTTTTCTATTCATTTGAAAAATAAATCCAGTGACATTTATTTGGGTTTCGCTTTACTTACCACATGAAGAGTGTGTCTAAGTGTTGTTGATAAGTGACATAACCACCAAATCTTATGAAACTGCATCAGGTAGTTTTTGTGCTAGAGTGGATAGATATATTGCACAGATAGACAATCACGCATACACACACACACACGCGCGCGAACAAACGTCATGCTAAAGAAAAGCTGTTTCTTATTCCAGAAAGCAAAAGTGGCGAGGCATTTTGAGGGACGAGGGAGGTCTTTAAACACGGTTTGCCTAAAGCTCCTTAATCTCAAGATAAGCTGTATATGCATGATAGATAAGCTGTGTATGCATCCTCTATTGCTTAGACAATAGTCCATTAGGATAGCAGGTATTCATTGCATCACTCCTTATATGATTTAATTGTAATGCATGCGATGTGATGCATTTGTATATGTGTTACTATTTGTATATGTGTTACTATTTGCATATGTGTTACTATTTGCATATGTGTTACTATTTATTGCCCACATAAGAGTTGTTTTTAGTTTTCTGGGAATTGGACAGAAAATCGTATAACTGCCCAGGATGAAAGACGCCTCTACCCCATGCCAGTGGCCAATTGCACAGCGACGCCCATGGTCTAAGCACAACAGCTATCACTGGTCAGGCTTTGCCATCCAATATAATCATCTGCTCGATGATACGATACTCAACGTAATCTACTTAACAGAGGACTAGTTGCACAATACCCATTTCTATGAATTTTATTGGTCTCACCCACCAACGCCTCAAGCTGCAACATGATTTAAAACACAAACATTGGCGTTGTGATTTGAAACACGAGTTACGATTCAACTTGTAACACGGTCGTATATGTGTTAAAAATATCAGGGTGAACAGAAGCTTGCAGCGTGCATTTTGTAGCGTCATCCCGACCCAACACCAAGTGTCATCGTTTGGGGTACCCTTGGGTTTCATTCTTGATCTGGCCTGACACAAATTCACGGAACCCTCAATAGTCAGCGATACCCCAGGGATGCTTTAGAATCACAGAAGATACTCATCCTTCAGAGTTGTTCTGGCACTATATTCCAACAGGACAGTGCTCGCCCACATGGGGCCTAAAGTGCCAAAAACCTTTTAACAAACACAGCAGATACCGCTTCTTCCTTGGTACACGTATTCCCCAGAGATGTTCACGATTAAACATGTCTGGAACATAGTATCTAAACAAATGGCCCAACGAACGGCTCCGCAATGCGCCACAGCCTCCAGGATGATATCAGAAACATCTTGCATTCAATGCCACGTCGTATAACAACCGTTATTGCTGCTCGATGTAGCTTCACACGATACGGAATTCTGGAATGAAATAATCTTTTATAGGGTCTGCAAATGGAATCAGTTACCTACTGCAACTTGAGTAATCGGTGAGATAAATATCATTTCAGAAGCTTGAATCTTTCTTCGTGTATTTTCTTCGTTTTCACAAGTAGAAATATATATTAATATTCCGTTTGCGCTTTACGAAAGCTATCATACTCTGCAGCAGAAATTTTTGACTGCATCACAATATCTGTGTTTGCACAGGTTCTTACTATCCCACTATTTTAAAAGTTATGACATATTTTTATAAATTATTTATGCAACGTTAAGCCAAGCCTCCTTGACTTCTATACAATGTGTGTCATCACACAATGCACCCCCTCATTCACACGCACACACACACTTTCGGCGGGGTACCAAAAAAACATTTATTACAGCCAATTTATACTCGCTACAAAGGAGCGCGATTCCTAATTCGTTTAGTACCCTCTAAATTATCTTATTATCTCAATCTTCCCCTTAAGTATATTTTACCATCCTAATTTTTCAATTCCCGTCGTTTAAATTTATCTAGTTTAGACATAGAATCCTTTATTCAATTACTAAACAATCGTTCTTGCAGCAAGAGAGAAAGTTTGCGCCATTTAGCCCTCCAACGAGAACATCTGCACTAACTTCAACCGCGTACAGACGATAAAGGGGAAATTTAAAATGTGAGAAAGGAAAATATTTTGGATCTCTCTTGAAATTAAATAAAGGGTGATTTCATGAGGATATTATTTCGCCTTTTATTATCTCTCTGTGTACGAAAGTAAAGATAGTGTATGTATAAAGTGTGTGTAAGGGGTATCTGTGAATAAAAGTATCATGTCAGAGCAAATTGAATTCTATCAGAATACCTAGAGGGTCAAATAATAACTCAATGCAATAAAACACAATAAATAAAAGCTTTGTAAATGCAGTATTAAATACAAAAATAAACTGGTCTACAAGTTTTGGAGGCAAATAACAACCTTCTTCAGAACTGACAAGAAGAGCGACCTCACTTACTCAATGTAAATCAGCAATTGATTACCGTGCTCTAACCTTGTATTCTGGTTCTCAGTCAATTATAAAATTGACTCCTTAAATCCTTGGCCGTTTCTCAAAGCTGTAATCCCACCATTATTACAAGTTTTTGAATAAATTCAATAAGACAAAATTGAGTTTTAACCGACTACGACTGTAGCTGTAATTCCAACTCTTTATATTTTCACTCATTTGTTGACTATAAAGTTGCTAATATTTATTTCTCGTTTTAATTTAAAGTATGTATTCTCAGTAAAATTCATTTCTCTTTAAGAAGACTTCACTCCTGTTCTAATTTCTTGGGGTTTTTTATCGAATTCCATGCGAATGCGATTTTGGCTGTGTAAGTGGAACAAAAAGGGCTCTTAAATTTCGTCTTAAAGAACATAAGTGTTATGTTTCTAAAAAAATGGGGTATCCAAGCGCTCAGTTTATAATATAAACACCTTGATTTATCTGTCTGTTTATCTATCTATCTCTCGCTTAGCGAAATTTTGGTGTGGAAAATGTCGTAATAACATCAACATGGCGAGATTTTTAAATGTTGCCAAATGGAAGAAAATGTCACCAAATTGATAAAAATGCAGCCAAATTGATAAAAATGTAGAAAAGTTGGTAAAAATGACGATTAATTGATGAAAATTCAATATCTTGGAAAAAATATAAGAAACTACCATAAGAATAACCTATTTCTGCTTATGCAACGCTTGGCAAAATTTTGGCAACGAATTTTGACGGCATATCGCCAACTTAGCGAGACTTTTTAAACTCTGCTAAATTGACGAAAATGTGGCCAAATTGATAAAATTGGCGCTAAATCAATAAAAATGATGACTAATTGATGAAAATTCAATATCTTGGAAATAATAAACGACTTTATGAATAACCCATTTCTACATTAATTACAGTAATGGTTCAAAAGAGCAACCCCCAAACCTGAATGCACGTCTTACAGCGGTGATGGAGGAATTGGCGAACTTTCTCGAACAGACCAGGCATGTCGGCACTTCGACAGCAACGGCAGAAATTCTTGCGACGAGTTCCTCTTCCGATTCAAGGGGAGTGTCATAGACGGGACTCTTCAGATATCCCCAGAAAAAGAAGTCAAGACACGACAGATCCGGCGATTGGCCTCTCAAAAGTTGGAGCTGTGAATAACTATTGCAAATTGAAAATCGATAAGGCCTACATTCAATGTTACGAAAATTTTCTTAAGGGTTCTTCTTCCCTAGGTGAAATTTGCATACGTGGTTTTTTTCTTCAACCAGAAAATAACAACCAGAATGACGCTTTTAAGTTTGCGGAGCGACCTCTTACCAACTAGTAAGCACCCTGTAAAGCCTTTACGTTTCATTTCCGACCCAATAAAATATGACGAAAATGCTTGGTTTGGTATGTACTACCACCTCGTAAAACTTGGCCCATCTTTTTTTAATCACCCTGTATACGTAATTTATAAAAATTTATATTTACTTTTAAGCTTCAGTGAGTTGAGATACAGACGATTCTAATTTTTTTATATGAATATGAAGTTTTATATCTTCGCATGTTAATAAAATAAATTTAATTACTCTAATTCTGATTTCTCTGTGATTTTTTTTTTTCTTCATTTAAATTTTCAAATCTTTCATAGCGGAATCCCGAACGTCATATTTCTTTCTTGAACGGTATTTTCTCTGTTCATACGAGATATACGTGACGTTTGGGATAGAAGAGGGGAGGGCATGAGCCCTGAAAATACGTCCCCAGAATCCTGAAGTCACAGCGCCTGCTTTCATCGAGGAAAGCTCGAAAATTGTACTCTTCGTTACTAGTGCAGAATCGTTGTCAGTTTGAAAAATTCTCAAATCTAAATATTAATTTTTAATTTCGACGTAATATTTTAACAAGAATGATTTTGTGCTCCGCCGTAAATTGCAATCATTGAATTGTAAGGGATTCCTACTCTTTTTATAGATTTCTTAAAAATATTTTCAATTCTGTTTAACTTTTCGAAATTTCGGATACCACTGCTAGAGTGGGAATTAAGATGTATTCTTCTTTTGCCGCAACTCAAAGCTCTACGGCAACCAATAGGTTTATGCCAATGGGAAAAGGTAGCAAGAAAAGGGTTTTATCGCTCTCAGCCAAGCCAGAAACAGGGGAACGAAGTAGGCCGAATCACACACGGCATGGTCTACACAGACAATTCGCCGAGTCTCGATACCAGTCGCCGACAATTCTGAAAACTGGCCCCCAAGACACAGTTCCTCTCAGCCACATAGAATAGTCGGTTCATGAATCCCCGGATATACCCAGGCACATAAGCGACGGCACGGGGTGCTAGGGGTGTCGCGGCATCCCCATTACAAATTGTGCAAACACTCCATTTTACTTAACTGGGGCTCCGCCCCCTACTAGCTCTGCTCGAGCAACCATTTTTATTACTTTCCTTTTATATACATAGTATAATGTATAAGAAAAGCATTGTGACGGGGTCGAAAATTCGAATTCAAGTTTTCGACGGGAGAGCACGTTTCAACCATCCCTGATCACGAATCGAACATTTTTGAGGTGATATCTGTGTGTGTGTGTCAGTGAGTCTCTGAGGACGATATCTCTCGAACGAATAAAACGATTTGAATGAAATTTGGTACAAAAATTACAATCCGCGAATACTGGAAGCCTACTGTTTTTAAACACAATCGAATGTTCAGAACCCCCAAAATTTTCGAGTGAAATTTTGAAAAAATCATCAAAAAATCAAAACCTTTAATATATTTACGCAAATGGACATTTCTTATGTAATTTTTCCTTAGAAAACGATTGACATAAACTTTAAAACGATAGCATGAACCGTTTTCGAGATATTGCACATTTTTCAAATAAATTTATCAAAAAGTCCCATAAATTAAAAAAATAATATATTAACTGTTGAGAAACATGTTCACTTTTCATATGTAATATCATGCGATAAATTTGGCGACATGATTCTCGTGGATCTAGCTCGTTCCATTCATCAGAAAATATGTTTAGTAATACTTTTGTATTTGAACGCCAATAGTCATTTATCTGCTATAAGAATAACTTATTTCTTCGTCCATAACGCTTGACGAGATTTTGGTGACAAATTTAGCAAAATGTCGTCAACTTGGCGACTTTTTAAATGCTGCCAAATTAACGAAAATCTCGCCAAATGGATAGAAATGACGCTAAATCAATGAAAATAACGACTCATCGACGAAAATTCAATATCTTGGAAAGAATATAAGTATCTACTACAAGAATAACCTATTATTTTTTTACTGTAAAAGTGAAGTCATTGCATTATATAAGGAAAGTCGTGTGTTGTCCACATCAGAGATAATTGCCCCTTATTCCAACAATTTTCAGTTTCTCTTTCTTCTTTTTTAAAGTTGTAAATTTATTTATTTTTTTTTTACGGATTTATATATCTGAGATCAACACCTCCAATTGCATAGCACCCCCATCTGTGAAAGCCTGCCGCCGCCGAGGCATAGACCTTATATACTAGATCCGCTATTGGGCGGGGCTTTCTACTGTTACTGTATTGGGGCATTGCTAAACAGCACAGCGCACTTGTCACGTAATCCAAAACTCACTCTACCAGCTCAAGGGCGAAGTAGCCCAGTGGTTAGCGCGCGGGAATTGCACTCGGTAGGCCCGGGTTCGATTCCCTCCGCTGCCAAAACTGCCGCCGTGTTCACGCGGAGTGCGATCACATTAAACATGTGGGTCAGTAAGTCCTTTCGAGAGGTTGGTGGTAAAGGAAGGAGGGTACGGTCCCTGTGGATGCCTCCCCCCACTGGGTTCCGGTCTAAATTGAGTGGCTCTTCCCGGCCGTCCAAACAGTTACCTTACACCTTTCTGGTAGTGGGCCAACGGCCGTACCGTGCTGAAAACACCGGTTCTCGTTAGATCACCGAAGTCAAGCAGCATCGGGCGCGGTTAGTACTTGGTGGGTGACTACCTCGGAACACCGCGTGCTGTTGGCCATCTCGGGTGCGGTATCCCCGTGGTTTGCGCGATAGATTTGCACGCTACCACAAATGCCGCCGTGTTCATGCGGAGTACGATCACGTTAAACATGTGGGTCCGTAAGTCCTTCCGAGAGGTTGGTGGTAGGGGAAGGAGGGTACGGTCCCTGTAGATGCCTCCCCCACTGGGTTCCGGTCTAAATTGGGTGGCACTTCCCGGCCGTCCATACAGTTACCTTACACCGTTCTGGTAGGTCGGACGGTCTGGGTCTCAACAACAACACCTTTCTGGTAGGTCAGACGGTCTGGGTCTCAACAACAACAGCAACTCTACCAGCTCAGAGCTCCTTCCGATAATCTCCGACCGATCGATGATCCATCCTTCGTAGCGAGTGAAAGTTCTTTAATAAGATTGTGCTATAAGCCCCTGGCAACCAATCAAATCACTTGTCAGCCTGACGTCGACGAGAGTAGGGTTTTGTGATTGGTGACGCGACGGACTACGAGTGTGGTAGCCAGAACACAGCAAATTTTCCCCTAAGTACAATTAAAAATGATTTGTTAATTTTGAAGTGGTAATATCCAGACGTAAACAACCTGCGCAGAGAGAGACATGAATTTTAATTGTACTGCGCACACCTTCTTTAGTGATGTCCAAAGTATCTTCAGAGAACTCGCGAACAAAATGCGCGCAAAAACAAAATGACATCATATGCGCAGAGTCAGAATAAAAAAAATGAAGTCCCCCCCCCCCCCCCCTACAACATTGTCCAACAACCAATTCATCATGTCCCGAGTCTGGATGTATTTGATCATATGACAAGTTGTACTAGATTAGATAGCAGAAGAAACTCCCCCTTAGCGTATCTATACTTGTAAGATCTATGTACTAAAAAAACTCAGGGGACAATCCTACGATTTGTATATCCTTTTAGAAGGGCGCCCCTAGGAGAAAATATGTTACAGGGAGATATCGTCGTTCGCTGTTCAGCGCTGTGTTAACCAAATAAATACTTTAAATGCGGAACAATAAAAGCGGTTTATTTTGTGAAACCACGAAGCATTATGTACAAAGTTATATTCTGGATTATGTACAAAGTTATATCCTAGATTATGTGAGAAGAGTTTTACTCCGGACATATTAGCGGAAATCATTTATTTAGAACGAATAACGGCCGAAGCCGCTTATTTAGGGCATATTACTCCAAGAAACGACCTTAGCCTAACGAGTGTACTGTTATTCAATAAAGTTATAATCCACTTATATCATTTGTCAACATGGTTTTCTCAAGGTCCCATTCGACGAGCTAAGCGGATTAAAAAGCTATTTGAAAATGCAACACTATCCTAATAAAACATCAAGAAAGTTCTCTATAACCATTAAATCTTTCGCATTTTCAAACTTTGATTTAAAGTAGTATAGTACTTCATGCTGAAACAACTATCCATTCACTCAAACCGAAATTGAAAATATTTCATTCAACCCAAACAGCCTCTCAAGTAAAACCATGGACACATTGCGCCATCTGTTGACCAGTTATGATAATGTTGCCGTTCGTTACATTCAGATTGTTTAAAATTTCAAGTAATGTATCCTGCTGGAATTAAAATTACATTCTGTGATTAGGTTTAATTTTTATCACTGCCATACAAGATATTTTTATGCTTGGTAAATCGTGGACATCAACTTGAATGAAATAATTTGTTTTTATTAAACTTTCACAAGTACAAAGAACATTATTAACTGAGGAAATGTTTTTAATAAAAATTGCAGCAGAGCCCACTTCCACGAGAAGAGCTTGCAATTCCGTCCTAGTAGCTCAACGGTAGAGCGTCGGCTGTCCAGTTCGAAGGTTTGATTCCCAGTTGAGGCAGCAAGATTCTTTACAAAATATTAGGAGTTAAAGTTAAAGTTACATTAGGTGTTAAAGTTAAAGTTAAAGTTACATAAAAATGGTAATATAAAATTCAAATTTTAAATAGAAAAGTTATATGAAATTTAAATTTTCACAAGTATTCTAAGATTCTATATTATGGTCGGGTAAAACATGCATATTTTATCCAATTAGTTTTAAATAATTATTCATTTTAAAATGAACAACATTAAAAGTAACATCGCAATGAATAACATTAATGTACTCGCATCCGATCGATTTCAAACGCGATAGAACGTTCGAAAGACCCCCCCAAATTTTTGAACGAATTTTTGAAAAAATCGTAAAAAATCAAGGTATTAAAAAAAAAAACATTCTAATTTTATACTTAAATTTTCATTCGAGAAAGAATGACGCAAACTAAAAAAGTATCATAAACCATTTTCGAGACACTGATTGTTTTTCAAATAAATTTTCAAGAAATTACTTACAAATAAAACAAAATGTGAGTATCGTCAAATATGCTTGTTCCCTTTTTATATCGCAAATCTATTAGCATCATTCTCGTGAATTAGCACGTTCTAGTCATGCGAGAGAGAAATATTGTAATTGTTTTCGATTTTGACGCCAAAGAATTCAACAGTAGACATTTATTTCAAGGTATATTAATAAAATGTAAATTGCACTTTAATGTGGATTTCTTAGTCTTCGATCCAGACCGTCCGACCTACCCAAGTGTATAAGGTATGGTCAGACGGGACAGTGCCACCCAATTTAGACCGGTACCCAGTGAAAGTGGCATTCACAGAGACAATACCCTTCTTTCTCTATCACTAACCTCTCAGAAGGACTTTCGGACCCACTTATGTAACGTGCCTGTACTTCGAGTGAACACGGGAACAGTTCGGGAAGAACCAGCAATCGAACTCGGGTCCTCAGAGTGTAATCTCCGTATTTTAACCGCTGGCTATCTCACCCCAGAGCTAAAATATCTTCTTCTTCAACCCAGATCGTCCGACCTACCCGAAGGTGTTGAAGACCCAGACCGTCCGACTCATCCTAAGGACACGAGCAACCATTTGGACGGCCGGATATCCGAAGGTGTCGAAAACCCAGAACGACCGGCTCGTCCGAAGACATGAGCAGCAAATTGGGCGTCCGGGAGGATATCCGAAGGTGTGAGATAGCTGTTTAGACGACTGGAAAGTGTCACCCAATTTAGCAGCAACCCAGTGAAGGCAACATCCATAGGGACCGTAATCTCTTTCTCTTACTACTAATCTCTGGAAAGGTCACCGACATATTTAATGTGCCCTTACTCCGCGTGAACATAGGGACAGTTTGGGCAGAGCCGAGAATCTTTCTCGGATCGTCCGAGTGTAATCCCCGCGAGTTAAATACTGGGCTATCCCAACCCCTTAATGGGGATTTTGTCCGTAAATATGAATAAGTTGATCTGTTAGAACTCCCAAAAAAGCACTCAATTTCAATTTATGTGGTGTAAATCAATGCCAAGATCATTAAACTGCTGATCTCTTACTTCATAATGTGGCTATAAAAGAAGTAAAGTTATTATGTAGGAAAAGTTATGTGCTGTCCACATCAAATTTTTCTATATAGTGTGAAGAAGTAATGATAAAAACTTCCAGCCATATCAAGCTTGGATTCCAACATGAAATGGAAAGTGGCACACATATTGTCCTGAAAGATGTCTTTGATAACAGAAGTCCCTACTCAATGGAATTTTATCGATCACTTTGTACTGGTGTGTTTTTTTTTTTATTCCAGACCCAAGAATGCGCCGAGATTATTCCTGTTCGAATTTCCGTAACGATTGCTTCCACGTGCTGCTAACAACGTCATGGCCTGTCATCATGAGATTAAGGAAGGCAGAAACAAACAAGCAGCGCAATTTCCCTTACGAGCTTGGTCTGGATGCAGTTAGATAATGAACTGGTGAAATGCACTTTTTATTTAAGGGAGTGGTGATACTTGATAAGATTTAAATATTTATAAGTTTAACAATAATTACTCAAAGATCTTTTTGATAATATGAAGATATGTATGATACAATCACTTCATTTTCACTTTCCCTACATGCGTAGTAATGTAGTATTAATGTATATATTATTAATGTACAGGGAAAGTATTGTGGTGGCGTCAAAAATTCGAATTCGAGTTTTCGACGGAAGAGCAGGTTTCAAGCCTCCACCTTTTTAAGGTGATACCTCTGTCTGTGTTTATATTAATGTTAGTGTGTGTGTGTGTGTCTATGCTTATGCGTATATGCTTCTTTTCTGTTTATGTTAGTGTGTGTGTTTATGTTAGTCTGTGTGTGTGTGTGTCTATGCTTATGCGTATATGCTTCTTTTCTGTTTATGTTAGTGTGTGTGTTTATGTTAGTCTGTGTGTGTGTTTATATTAGTCTGTGTGTGTGTTTATATTAGTGTCTGTGTATAGGGTATGTATGTATGCTTGCTTGCTTGTGTGTTTATGTTAGTGTGTGTGTATGTGTGTTTATGTTAATCTATGTGTGTGTTTATATTAGTGTGTGTGTATGTGTGTTTATGTTAATCTGTGTGTGTGTGCTTATATTAGTGTGTATATGTGTTTATGTTAGTCTGTGTGTGTGTTTATATTAGTGTGTGTGTGTGTGTGTATAGGGTATGTATGTATGCTTGCTTGCTTGTGTGTGTTTATGTTAATGCATGTATGTGTACTTGCTTGCTTGCTTGTGTGTGTGTTTATGCTAATGTGTGTATGTATGCTTGCTTGTGTATGTGTATGTATGTGTGTGTGTATAAGTGTGTGTATGTGTGGAAGAGAGAGAGAGTTTCTGTGGCTGCAATATCTCACGAAAGAATGCAGCATTTTGGACGAAATATTACAATCGGTGAATCTTTACAATTATTATAATCGGTATATACAATAGTAAAGATATTACAATCGGTATACAAATATTATAATCGGTGAATACCGACAGCCTATTGATTTTAAATGCAATCGAATGTTCGAAAGACCTCCAAGTTTTCGAATGAAATTTTGAAAAAATCATTTAAAAATCGGAACTTTTAAAAATGCTATGTAAATGATCATTTTTTATGCCATTTTTCATTAGAAAAAGAATAACATTAACTTTAAAAATCTAGCATGAACCGTTCTAGAAATATTGCACGTTTTTCTAATACATTTATCAAAAAATATTACATAAAATTGAAAACGGTATTGATTATCGTGAAACATGTTCACATTTCATGCAATATTCTGCGACAAAAGTAATCATATCATTCTTGTGAATGTAGTTTGTCCCCTTAACAAGAAAAGATACTTATGTATCAATTTTGTATTTTTACGACCAATAATTCAACAATAGTCATTTATATATATGAAAGAATCTTCTCTTTGTCTGTGTGTAACGCTTGATGATACATTTGGCGAACTTGTCACCTTATTTAACGAAATATCGACAACTTAAGATAGCTCGCCCCAGATTGACAAAATATAACCAAAATTGTAAAAAAAAAATGACACTAAAATAACGGAAATGACGCCAAATGGATGATTTAAATATTAAAATATTGTAATATATGGACTATATATATTTGCTGATTGCGGATGCTGTCAGTATTGATAATTGTCAATTTAGAGTTGCGCGAAATATAAGTTTATTTGGGTACATCGAAATAGTTTTACATCTTGTCATCCGGAAAAGCGCCTAATGTACAATTAAGCATTAGAAACATTGTACCGTGGATATAATACATCATTTTTCATTATGAAAAGAGTCAATTCTTTGTATTATATAGAGGAAGTCTTGTGCTGCCCACATCAGACTTTTTACTCGTGCAGTCTGTGTTCGATTTTCTTTAAAATTAAGATCGGCTGCTTAATAAGACTGACTGTCACAACAAAGCACACATCACAAAGAAAGGTGACACAAATACAACAGATTTTCAAGAGAAAGGAAAAATTAAACCAAACTGATGGAGCCTGGACTACGGAGAATAGAGGAGTGAAGCAAATTCCGTTCTACATTCCTAACGAAGCGAATTCAACATTTACCTGAATTGTGTGACCCTTCGTACTCTAAAACTTCAATAGTATGAAAATGCAAATGTGCTCACGTACGCAAAATATCACACAGATGTGCGAAATCACACTTTCAATCATTGAAACGAACTGTAATAGGAAGAAACGCCCATTTCTCATAAGGGGCATGCTCACTACTTCATACAAATATCAAGTAAACAACCACTTCTAAACGGCTGATCAAAGCGTGTGGCCGTGTATGCAATGCGATTTAAACGTACTCCTGTATATTAAAATACGGTTTCTCAATTTCATTGAATTACTTTGATTTCATTTTTTTCCTATATTCTAATGTGTTTAAAATTTAATATTCATATTCTTAAAACATGTATCTTAAAAGATGTAAAATTCTACGCAAATGTGCGGAATCACAATTTCAATCATTACAACGATCTGCAACAGGGTGAAATGCCCCTTTTATACCGCGCATGCTCACTACGCTTTGTGCAAGTAACAAGTAAACAACTTTTAAACATCTCATCAAAGCGTGTGCACCTGCATGTATACTGTGATTTAAACGTGCTCATGTATATTAAATACGATTTTGTGATACGTTGATTTTATTGTATTCCAATTTGTTTAATTTAACATTCAAATTCTACAAACTTATAAGCTCTTTTGTATTAGGATTCTCAAATATTGAAATTAATTTTTTACACTTCTAATTTCATAATGATTTGTTAAATTAAATTTTAATTCGAAAATTTTCACGGCTTTATATGCGCGAGTCTGTTCAAAGCCCGGCTTTTTGCCAGTGATCGAAGATCCCACATACATTTTGCATTCCACTGTGATTCTATTTTGCATGCATTATATCGGAAATTATTTTACATTACAGATAAAAGTGATTTTACACCACGTTGCTAAACACCCAACGATCAACATGCGAGTCAATATGAACATATTATCTTAAAATTTCATATAAACGAGGTCGATAACACACCGTTGTGCGTCATCGCTATCTGTCTCGGATGAAATCACGCGCCAGATATAATACCCACATATTTCAGATAACCTGGGTATCTGAATCTGGGTATCTGTAATCTCCAACAGGACCGGGAATAGGTTATCTATACCGATCCGTTCATTGTCACGCGGTAGGTAAAAGGCACCGGTATGTGTTGGTTCGAATCATCTTGATATGAAGGATGATATTATCTTACATCAGAAGTAAGATGATTTTTCCCGTCTCTTATCGAATTCCTCTCATCTTCTGGATCTGATAATTACAAATACCTTTGGTATGTGCATTGGCGAAGCGCGATAAAAAAAATCTGATGTGGACAGCACATGACTTTCTTTATATAATGCAAGGAATTTTACTACTTTTACAGTAAAAAGAAAATAAGTTATTCTTATAGATATCCTTTCTAAAATATTGAAATTTCGTCAGTGAGTCATCATTTTCATTGTGTAGCGTCATTTTTATCCATTTGGGGAGATTTTCATTAATTTGGCAACATTTGAAAAAGTCGCCAAGTTGGCGATATTCCGCCAAATTCGTCACCAAAATCTCGCCAAGCGTTATGGACGAAGAAATAAGTTATTCTTATAGCAGATAAATGACTATTGGCGCTCAAATACAAAAATATTGCTCAAAGTGACTTTCTTATGAATTGAACGGGTTAGATCCACGAAGTGATTGATGTCTGTGTGTGTGTGTGTGTGTATGTGTCAGTGACACTTTGGAGACGATAACTGACGAACGAATGAACCGATTCGAACGAAATTTGGTACAAAAATCACAATCCGTAAACACTGGAAGCCTATTGTTTTTATACGCAATTGAATGTTCAGAACCCCCTAAATTTTCGAGTGAAATTTTGAAAAAAAATCGTCAAAAAATCAAAACCGCTAATAAAGTTACGCAAATAGACATTTCTTATGTAATTTTTCATTAGAAAACGATTGCTATAAATTTTAGAACGTTAATATGAACCATTCACGAGATATTGCATATTTTTCAAAAAGTTATCAAAAAGTCATATAAAATAAAAAATATATATTTCTTATTGAGAAACATGTTCACTTTTCATATGTAATACCATGCGATAAATTGGGTGACATCATTCTCGTCGTTCCGTTCATGAAAAAAGCTACTTTGAGTAATACTTTTGTATTTGAAAGCCAATAGTCATTTATCCGCTATAAGAATAACTTATTTCTCCATCCATAATGCTTGGAAAGATTTTGGCGACGAATTTAGCGGAATGTCGCCAACTTGGCGACATTTCTAAATGTTGCCAAGTTAACGAAAATCTCTCCAAATGGATAAAAATGACGCTAAATCAATGAAAATGACGACTAATTGATGAAAATTCAATATCTTGGAAAGAATATAAGTATCTACTATAAGAATAACATTTTTTAAACTGTAAAAGTAGTAAATTCATTGCATTATATAAGGAAAGTCATGTGCTGCCCACATCAGATTTTTTTAACATATATTGATTTTTTTTTTTTACAAGCGGGCCAGAATATTTCGCTTCTGTCACTATAAACTTCTGTTTAGGATAAAATATTTAAATATTTTAATAGAATGATTTGAATAACAATATCATTTTGAATGGTATAGAGATATTCACATGATTGCGAATTTTAAGTTTCTTTTTATATTATAAAATCCATACGAAGAACGAGTATACTGCTAATAACACATATAAAGTTCCATGCTGTATGTTTCACCACCAAGGTCAGACATGAAATAAAATATAAGTTAGCAAAAAGCTGAGCTTTGAATCACTCGCGTCTATAAAGTATGCGAGCTGTGAAAGGTTTCAAATTAAAACTGAATTTAACAAATGATTATGAAATTAGAAGTCTAAAAAATTAACTTCAAGTTTGGAGAATTTGAATATTCAATTAAGCAAATTAGAATGCAATATCATCATGGAATACAATAACAGCATGGAAATCGCCGACAGAAACATTGCACCTGCTGCAGCAGGTGCAATATTTCTGTCGGCGATTTCCATAGACGCCAATGCCTGCAAAGGGGGGTTACTGTTTGGGATAGGGTATGTCAAATACTTGTTTTTTGGGAGGTTCTTTGTTAGGGATGGACGCTGTCCCATCCGTAAGCAAAAGGTTGAATGCATTTTTTTCGAAACGAAATTTTCAAAGGTTTTACATTTTTAAAATTCTCCATGCGTCTTAATTTTTGTCTGAGATGCATGAAATTTGGCAAGAAGACACCTCTCGTACTTTTTAATGAAACTGGGTATGCATTTTATAATTGGTCTTTATTAAGATAATTAAAAATAAATAAGAACCTAATTAAATGATGAAAATTAAGTTTTAATGCAGAAAAATATTTTTAAAAAATTAACTTTCTAAGGGATTTAAAAATGAATACCCAAATTCGTTCATGTTCATAATATGTTTTGGAGTGATCATAATGTAAGATGAATCAAAAATGTGAGCAAATGGCACGAAGGGAGCATTTTCAAATTTTCGTTAGAAAAAATTAAATTTGAACAAATACAAAATTATAACAAAACTGGAAAAAAATTAATGGTATTTTATATAGAAATGTTAAGAGGAATATTTATACAAATTTTCATGTTTCTAAGTCAATAAATAAATAAAAGAAAATTCAACGTCCACCGTCCCCTTAAAGTACATGCAAGTGCAGACACTTTGATGAGCGGTTTAAAAGCTGTTTACTTTTTACTTGCACAATGTGTAGTGAGCATGCACCGTATAAAAAAGAGCGTTTCACCCTGTTACCGTTCGTTTTAATGATTGAAAGTGTGATTCTGTACATTTGTGCGCAATTTTACATCTTACCCACTGTAGGTTTCGAGCCAAATGTATCAGAGAATTCAAGGAAATGTTGATTTCGGTTCGTTAGGGAGCATGGCCATGGCGTCACTCGTCCATAATAAATATGAATGACATTTGACAATTTCGTTAAGACGGTGAACCCCGATTTTGCGTTTCTTTGTGGGCCCGATTCAAAACGTTATATGCTGGAAAACATTTTGAGATATATCTGTTCTGAACAAAGCGTCTGCACTTACATTCAACGCCAGTCGGTGCAAAAATATATCTGCATATCCCTTCGTTTATTTACAATAATAATAATAATAATAATAATGTTGCGAATGCACAATGTTCCGTTTGGCGCCTCCTCTTTCATCTGTCTCGAAGCTCAGGCGAAGAAAATACAGTGCATGACATCAGTATGACGTGAGCCCAGGGTTTCCCAGTTGGAAGAAGGGTTGTCAGATTTGGTGACATTTTGCGTGTTCCGGAATGCGCCTGAAACTTCTCGATAAAACGATTATTCTTTGAGATATAGATTTCCAGAAATTTCTCTTGAGAGACTATAAAAAGGACCCACCCCTCCGTTGCAGAGGAATTAACGAATACACCTGACACGATGAGCTACATTGGACTGTCATTTTGTCAATGTTTTGAAAATAGTAGCGGCTGTTTTGTGAAATTACTTTCCTCAACATTTTCAGAATAATATCGTTTATTCTGTGAAATGAGTGTAGCATTTAAGTGCTGTTTGATTGTATACTGTTCCTGTTTACTTTGTGCTGGTGAATAACCGTAAGTTATCCATAAACTCGTTCTTGTATCCTGCGTATGTTTTGTAACAATAATAATAATAATAAAATAAAAAATGCATTTATTTATACAATTATATTATTTATACATTTATTCTAATAATACATAATTTCAAATGAATGTTACTTGATCGTAAACTATTTGGACAAACACTGTCTCTCCTGCCTCCCCTGACGCTTCGCCACTGCGTGTGCAATAAAAGTTGCTCCATTTCACTTCTATAATCGCCAGCAATTTTATATAACAAGAAAGATCAATCAGGCATAAAGCATTAATTATGAAATACTTTCCAACTAAAATGCAATTTTATTTAAACATGTCTAAAATGTGATACATTCAGCGGTGATATTTTTAAAATTATCACAATGCTACAAAAATTTATTATATTTGTAAACTTCATCGAAAAGAAAAATGAACTTTATTCAAACGACATCATCGAAATATAAATCGACTGGCTCTCTATGTAAAAGCAATGAATATTTCATTCATACACTTTTATTCCATTCCTTTCATTCAGCGGTGATATTTTTAAAATTATCACAATACTACAGTAATTTATTTTACTTAAAAACTGAAAACCATGGAGGTAAAAGTACTTTTTAACTCCATGCTTAAAACTTCATCGAAAAAGGCAATGGTATAAAATCGTCTCCTTCTCCATGCAAAATCAATGAATATTTTAGATAATTAATATTTAATTAAAATAATATTTTATTCATATCAGTTATATTCCAGACTCCAGAGTTAAATAATTTTGCGTTAAAAAATTCAGCAATTCTTATACAACTCATCTTACAGCTTGATGTGTCTACATTCTGCATAAGTAAAAATTATTCTTCGTTGTAGAAATAATCAAAGTTTGATGATCATTTAAACGAAAAAATATTGTAATTAAGTTGGCACAGAATATAGAAGCACAGGAATTACGCAAAATAAAGCGGTTTTAGGACAGGTGCAACACTAAATATAAATAAAAAGAACTTTAAAAATCACGATTTTGACACTCGTAAAAAAGATGGACGTCCTATTTTATTCTGAAATGGGTCACGTGATCATTTCATATAATATGGGTATAATTATTATTTTTATTTTTATTTTAAAAACTACCGAATATATTTTGCTGAATTTTTTTTACATATTTTATGGAATAATTTGAATATTTACTAAAACTTTCAAAGCAATTTATGAATTTAAAATTCGCTTAAAAAATGTTTGAAAAATTAGGTCCCATAGGGTTCAATGTATTTCATGTTTTCAACCCGGGTTCAATTCAAAACTAATTGGCTGATATTATTCATTTACATTCCCATATGTCTCACAGACCGTCTCAACCACATACTAAAATTTCATTTTGATAAATTCATTTTTACGGCAGTTATCGTGCGAATAGACAAACAGAATGACAGAATGAACAAAGTCGTTAACTCATAAACATTTTTCAACTATGTTGTAAAGTGTTAAAAAGCATTTTAAATTATACTTCGAATTTGATATCTTAGCGGAAAAGCACGTTTTAAAACCTTCTGAAGAATTTTGAACATATACACCCAATATTGGCTTAAATGAGGCGTTCCTAAAACTAGGATTGCTCTCTCATTGCAACTGTTTCTACCTAAATGGTGTTTCAGTTCTACACCATTTAGATAGGTTCGTACACGTAAAGTCTAGTATTCCGCCTGACCAGAACGATCGAAGCTTAAAAGGCCGAAATTATATGTCTGGAGTGGCTTGCCAATTGGAATGGTGGACTGCGGAAATTCCTGCAGTTCTACCGCGCGGCGCTGCGATCGAACTGCAGTGTATGGCGTGCTGTAGAATATGGCCCTTGATGATATATTTCACCCAGGGAGTGCTTGTCCTGGAAATTACCGACTTATTATTTTTTTTACATGGTTCTGCGCATGTGACATTACGGATTAGCAAACGTGCGCATTTTGTTCTTGGGCTCTCTAAAGGAACCGAATTTGTTAATTGCGACTGTTATTCTACTCCTTCGACGTCACTCAATATTTTTGGACGTCACTGAGGAAGGTGTGCACAGCACAATTAAAAATCTCTGCACAAGTTGTTTACGTTTGTATATTGCCACTTCAAAATTAACAAACAATTTTTATTTGCAATAATGCGTAAACTTGCTGTGTTTTGGCAACAACACTCAAAGTACTCCCTGGTCCGTGGCGTCACAAATGACGAAATGCTAAGCTCGCCGACTTCAGGCTGACAACTTTTTGATTAGTTGCCGGGCTGATCACCCAACCTTATATGAAAGAACCTAGATTCCACCAATAATAGTATACGCAACACTCCACTTCACTTACAGCACAATGCCAAGACCTCCATACCACTTACAACAGACTGAAGATGATAGCCCGATCTGTCTGTGCATGTGGTATGGGACAAACAGAAATAATTGTTAGTAGTTTGGACTGTCAGTTCTAATTGAAGACCGAACTGTACGTCTACGACTCGCTTGAGAGTATGAATCTTATCCGTTGCAACCTTGTACATCATTATGAATTTATCATGAATGTTTATAAGTGCTAGAGTCAGATGAAAAGATGAAGAAGTCTTAATTGGCATATTTCCAACTTGACAAAAAAAAAAAATATGATGCTGATTGTAACAGAATAGGACATAGACGATGTAAATTAAAAATGTACAAGGAAATCGAGGGCGACCTAACACTCTTAATATTTTAAAATTTGTTTCGTAGGAGATTTTTCATGATTCAGAATAATAATATTTTATGTTGATGAATTATCGTCTGCGTTTTTAAACTCAAACCTTTTAATATTTCAGCATACTGAATGGCAATTCTTGAAATGCTCGTTTTAAATTAAAGCGTTTATATATTTTTACAGAACTCGAGAAGCTTTAGTTATCCCATCTCGATACTAATTAGAAAATTCGGGGACACCACTTAAAAGCTCATTACCGTCTCCTCATTAGTCACGGATTCTTCGAATTCGAATTTTTTTTTCACCACCTGCAATTTTTTCTCTTGTCTAAATTAAAATTGATTAGAATATATCAGGTTCCTTCGGGAGGTTACTAATGAGTGTGGCGAACTTTGCAGATTTTAGCGCTTATAATTATGCTCATTTCTTTCGCAGACGATATTTCGTTTAATATATAACAATTACTGATTCTGCTGCCATCTGTTGAGCAAGCAAATCATCCTGCAACTTTAATCTCGGTACCGGTGCATTCTGAGAAATTCGTGGCGTCACTGCTTTTCAGACATTTTCTTTCTAATTATTTCATTCCTTTCCTGTTCACATTCCGAAATTCTTAAGGTAAGCCCGCCCATTTTTACTTTTTCGTGCTTTTTGGACCAAGAAAGTTGTTTTCCGACAGTTTCAGAATTATGGATTTTTGTAGATAAGCATGTTTTACGATTTCCTGAATACATTTCGAACACTTTTGGAAATATGGTTGTGTGTGTTTGTATATCACGAACACGATAGTATATATACGATAGTATATATACGATAGTATAACGAACACGAAGAACAATATACATGCCTCCATGAACTTCTATGTGAGATTGCATTATACATCGTTCCTAAGAGGGAAGTAAAACGTATATATGTGTGTGTGTCCGTGCGGTCTATAACGGGAAATCTAGGCGTCGAACGACCATGAAACTTGATGCACAGGATCCGGGAAGATGCACCTTGAAGTTATTTTTTTTTAATTCGAAATAGCTTTTCAGTTATTATATGTTTAAAAATTTTACACAAATCCGTTCCTTAGCGAATGAAAATGTTATCAACGTTACCATCTTGACACCATCGGAAGGAATGGAGAACGTTCGCTTTAACGATGTCTGAACCAAATACGTAGGACAATTCCTTCATATTTATTTATTCTTTTGAATATACACCGAACATTGCATTTAGCACATTATATATATATATATATATATATATATATATATATATATATAAATCTCCAAATGGAATATGTAAAAAATTGAATGCGAACCATAAGAAAGTACCACAAATTGGCCGGAGGGGTTGTGACCCCCACTCCCCGGTTAAAGCATACTTAGATCCACGGCAACACTTTCGGAGGCCGGTACTAATTTGAGAAGGTCAATTACCAAAAATATATATAGCACCGCAAATAAAATACTAGCAAGATAAGAATAAACGATCATCATACCAACAAACGGAAAATGAACATTATAAGAACTGAATCTTTATACAGTACTCAAATCACCAGTCATTCATTCACATAACCAATTCAGACTTATATATTGCTATATACACGTTGATCATCATTACTTGTACGTACAACACCTTCTTTTATACTAATCTATACATCCATACATAATGTATATAATGTTTCGTTTATAATGTTCTATTTATAATTTTCACAAGCTTGTCCTAGAGTCAATTTTAATTTCAAATTTTCACTTCAGACCATTTTATCTTCACATTTGCTCTACAAACCATTTTCAATAAATGATCAATCTCTGACATTTATAGTACAAGTAAATTAAAAGTCTTTCCACTTTTGTTTCTGCCTGATAATATGTCGGATCTTTGAGCGAAACACATTTGGAAACTCTGTGGATGCAAAGATCCTTGTAAAGCTGGATCTACTGAGGTTCTATACAATTTCATATTTTGTGATTGCATCTTTTCTTTTATTTTTATTTATTATCATTTTAATATTTTGAGCCTCCAGATTTTGATAATCCTTTGATGTTTGAACTTGATTTGTATGTATCGCTCTTGAATGTTAATAAATTCATGTGTGTTGTTAATAATTTAAAATTAAGATCAATTTGCCTTATATGGTAGCAATGGTTGCCTTTTGTTAGATATTTCCTTTCATATCCTCTTTACTTTATCTTCCTCCGTATTGTTTTTGAACCAGGATATGACACTGTTCATGTTTTAAATTAGTCTCATTATATTTATTTATATATATATATATATATATATATATATATATATATATATATATATATATATATATATATATATATAAAGAAATACAATCCCAAAAAGTATGAAATTCAAGAAAGAGAAAGGCGCAAATTGCCGCACTATCAGAGTCTTGAAATATAAGATTTAAAATGAAAAAAGAAAATATATAAGTGGAATAATTGTGTTTACAGGGTTGCAGAAAGATCAAGGGGGGTTGCGACCCCTATTTCCTGGTTAGAAGCTAGCTTTGACTTCATGAAAACGCTCCCAGAGACTCTGCACGCCCGAAAAAACAATCGATCATGCCTGTGGGGAAAAAATGGCCGAATCCCAGGCAACATAAAAATGATCAAAATAACAAAAATTGGAAATTTTACTAACCAGCAAGACGAGAATCATGGAAGAGTTGCATAAAGCGTATAAACTTCGAATAGGAAAGCATACTTAAAAAAGTCGCGTCTAACTTATAGAGCCATCTGGATGTGCATCAATCAGATAATCCTAGGTAAGAGTTGAGTTGTATTGTATGATGTCGGATAAATTAACATAATTTTTATCACTATAATTTCTGCAAAAAACATCATAATAGTGCTGTACAAAGCGGAAGGGATATGATTGTTCCCGAGTTCCGTTGATTAAATGCATCATGCATTTATTAAATTCTGTAATAGATGAGTTTAATAATCTGTATCTGTTCAAGTGATTTACGATTAAATTACGTTGTACGTTTAAACTCAAGTTGGTATTCCAGTGGGTAAAATAATTGATCTTGCAGTCATATAGATGTCTCTTGTCAAATACTTTGTAACATAATTTCTGTTCCAAATTATAATAAATAGTGATGTCAAGGAAATCAACTGTTCCTACATTCGCTGACTCCGATTCGATTAGTTCAAGACACGGCGGGTAGAATGTAAAATCAAATATAGTACATTGATTATCCACTCCAATCATGACGTCATCAACGAATCTAAAGAAGTATTTCACTAATTAAATACGTGCCTTTCTCATAATGATGTAAGTAAAAATCCGCAAGTAACGAGGAACATCCCCCTCCCATTGGGATGCCTTTGATTTGTCTATAAAATGCGATTCCATTATATAGAATATTCTCAAATATGACAATCTTAAGGAGGCTTTTGTACTTGTTGATTTCCACATGTTTGTGTAAATTTGATGTAAAATAAATTTCCGTTAAAATATCAAAGAGATCTTGTAAGTTGATATTGTTAAATAGGTCTTTAAAATCAAACGTTCTAAAATAAAATCTTTCAGAATAAGTTTTCAATCTGTCGACCACTTCATAACTATTTTTAATCATAACTGAACCCTCTTTTCGTATTTTCTTCATAAGAGGTGTTAATAGTTTTAATAAAATGGAATTCACTTTGGTTAAATAGGTATTACAACCTATAGTGACAGGTCTAAATGTAACAGGTTTTTCATGGATGTTTGGTATGAGCACTAAATATGGAAATTTGACCACTGTAACATTAATACCAATTTGTTTATAGAGGGCTATAATTCTATTAACATTAGGAGTATATCCTTGTTTAATTGGACAATACATATTGATGTCTTTATAGCATGCCAGTAGGAGTTGTACGTAATATGATTTGCAAGTAAAGGCGTAGTTATTAATGGCTTTATCCATATAGGTGATGACATAGCTGTTACGAAATGTCTCCGAAACTGCTCTACTGATTTTTCCTGTTTTCGTAAATTGTTTAAGCAGGTTATATTGAGATTTAAATGCATTAAATACGTTATATCGCCATTCATTAAAAGTGGACAATGGATAACTGTATTTTGACAATGGATAAAAATTTTCAGCAGATTAAATTTGAAGCAATACAAAATTTAAATTTTTATACGGCCCCCGTACAAAAACATTTTCAATGAGTAAAATGTGCCCCATACACTAATAAGGTGATGTACAAAATTTCAGCATTTTATCATAAAAACTCGCAGAGATATGTTTAAACAAAGTTAGTGAGGGATTAATCACACATTAAAACATAAATGTTTACAGCAAGAGTGCAAATGACGCAACTCAGAAATGCATTATAGGCAAATAATATCTGCCTCTTTAATGGATCTTTGTCATGGATGGAAAACATTTTGAAAAAGCTTTGTAATCTTTGTGTAAAGTTATTATTTCTACACAGTGTAGATACTTTTGTAACAATAGATAGCAAAATTATTATTTATTTATGTAATCATTGTTTTCTTTCGTAATTTGTGTATGACCCCTTGTTTGGTGCCAACCATGAGAAGTCTACACGCCATATATGGTAATTTTCTTATCTCTGTAAGTTACCATGACAACGCATGACGTCACGAAGAAGAAAAGGTATTTGTACTGTTTCGACCGAACAAAATAGTATGTAATGTATTGTATGGAATGAAAGAAGTAGGTAGAGCGTAGTTACAGTGTAAATATTGTTGTGTGCGTGTAGAATAAAGATGGTCTACCTAATGACGGCTTCTGTTCCTTGTTATCCAATTTAAGTAGGAAGTGAAACACAAACATGGTCCGTCGGAGTCGGAGTAAGAATTCAAGAGTTGAATCACCTAAAGGATTTCGGTAACGAAATGGGAATTACAAGGCTCCAGAAGTCGCAAAGCTTAAGGTCAGTATAGTTAAAAACTATATTCGTTGAATTTATAGTGCATTCGTGATACACGTATCTTGAATTTAACCAAGTTGAAATAACTATGACTGAACTCATTACAATACAACATGAAATCTATGATTCCATGACAAGATTCATTAGAAATTATAAGAAGGATTCAAAAGATAGGAAAACGGAATCGTACCTTAATTTAAGGTTGAACAACTTTTCCGAATACTGGATCGAGTTCAAAACTACGCACCGTAAAATAATTTTATCCAAAGAATTTGGAAACGACGATCCTTATTTTACGGACGATTTTTACTCAACGGTAGAAGATTTCTTTATCAACAATAAGTCAGAAATCCAAGAATTTCTTGTTTCTAAATTTAGTTTAGCTTCAAACAATGAAGCGGTGCAGGATATTCGAACTCCAAGTCAAAACTTTAATAATGATGTAAGATTACCAAGAATAGAATTGCCTAAATTTTCTGGTAAATACGAAGATTGAACTTCATTCCATGATATGTTTGTATCCATAATTCATAGTAATGAGTCGATATCTAAGGTGCAAAAACTCCACTATTTGAAAATCCATTTAGTTGGAGAAGCAGAGAAATTGCTTAAGCATTTTGCAATTACCGAAGATAACTATGAAATAGCATGGAAATCACTAATTGAACGGTACGAAAACAAGAGAGTGTTAGTTAATTCGCAATTGAAATCACTTTTTGCTCAACCAAAGATAACCAGGGAAAGTGCTTATTGTATTAAAAGTTTATTGTATACCACCCAAGAATGTCTATCAACATTAAAAAATTTGGGAGTTCCGGTAGAACAGTGGGATGATATTGTGGTCTATATAACGACGCAGAAACTTAGTATAGAATCGCTTCAGTTATGGGAACAAAGTTTAAGCTCAAAAACAGATTTACCTAAATTTGAAGAGTTGAAATCATTTCTTGAATCCCGTTTCAGAACACTTGAAGCTATTTCAAATTATAATCAAGCTACTTCAAAGAAAGTAAGCGCTCAGGAAAAAGAAATTTCGGGAGCTAAAGAAAACCGAACAAGAACGTATCTTATAACTAAAAATGTGATCTGCATAATATGCTCGGGAAAACATGCTTTAGGACAATGTGAAATGTTTACGAAAATGAACAATCTGAAAAAGTTAGAAACAGTGAGGCATAAAGGTTTATGTTTTAATTGCTTATCTCCGAAACATGTTGCACGTCAATGCCTTAGCAAAATAAATTGCCGATTTTGCGACCGACGACATCACAGTATTTTACACAGAGCAATTGTTAATAATAATCAGGATAATGGGGTCAAAGCCAGAGATCATAGAGATCCAGAATCTGGTTCAAAAGAAATATTAAGAAGTGAAAATTCCAATGAAACTACTACTCAAACTTGCACTCATTCTTTTCGTGACATTCCAAAATTCAGTGAAATTTTATTAGCTACCGCACTTATTCGAATCTCATCACCTTCGGGAATGGAAATAACAGTGAAGGCATTATTAAATCAAGGATCGCAATCGACCTTCATAACAGAATTTGCTGTACAAAAACTTAGACTTAAGAAAGATCCGGTCGTTGCTCAGATTCTTGGAATGGGAAAATCTAAAGTTGGAATATCTCGCAATCAAGTTAGATTTAGAATAAAATCCCGATTTAAGGAAGAATTATTGACGACTACTAATGCTTTAGTGCTTAAAAATCTCACAGATTATACACCACCACGATGCTCAATATCTGATTCTTGGGAACATTTAAGAAACATTAATCTTGCTGATCCAAACTTTAGCAAAGTAGGAAAAATTGATATCATACTTGGCGCAGATGTATATTCGCAAATCTTATTGGATGGTATCATAAAAGGACCAAGAGGTACTCCGATTGCTCAAAATACTTCATTAGGTTGGATTTTGACGGGATCAATCTTGAATAATTCTCAGGATAGCTATTCCAAACTACAAACAACTCAAATTCTGAATCTTCACAGCATGTCGGAAATACACGATCAGCTGCGAAAATTCTGGGAAATTGAAGAAACTTCACTAACTCGAACACTCACTGCTGAAGAACAAAGGAGTGAAGATATTTTTGAGAAAACGCACAGAAGGGAAAATGGACGTTATGTAGTAAATTTGCCATTTAAAGACACTTTAACAACACTTGGTGAATCAAGAGATATAGCGATTTCGCGATTTGAGCAAAACGAAAGAAAACTATCAAGAAATCCTAAAGTTAATGCAGAATATTCAACATGTATAAATGAATATATCAAACTAAACCATATGGAAGAAATCCAAAACACCCCAAAGGATCTCAAAATTCACGGAAATGGTTACAAACCGAATTATCTTCCTCATCATGCAGTGATCAAAGAAAGTAGTTCATCTACGAAACTTCGAGTGGTATTTGACGCATCTCAAAAAACTTCGACAGGTGTATCATTAAACGATAAATTATTAGTAGGACCGAATCTTCAAGAGGATATGACAGCTATATTACATAGATGGAGATTTTATCGAATCGTATACACAGCTGATATAGAAAAAATGTACAGACAAATCCGTGTTGAGGATAAACATACAGACTATCAAAGAATAGTTTGGAGGAATTCTATGTCAGAAGCAATAAAAGATTACCGATTACTAACAGTAACGTTTGGATTGGATTGCTCAGCTTATCTTGCTATAAAAACCTTGAAACAATTAGCTCGCGACGAGAAACTAAGTTTTCCATTAGGAGCAGAATCTACAATGAACGATTTTTACGTAGATAATCTTATGTCTGGAGCGGATGATATTTCTGAAGCATTGGACAAACAAAAGCAAACAATTAATCTTTTAAAATTAGGAGGATTCCCTCTAAGAAAATGGGCGTCTAACAAAGAAGAATTGCTTGAATCATTACCTGAGGAATTTCGAGAAATATCAAAACTGAAAACCATAGAAGCAGATCAAAGCATCAAAACTCTTGGTTTATATTGGCATCCAATAACAGACGAATTCGGTTACAAATTAAGTTCTATGGCAACGGAACAATCTACTATTACGAAAAGAACCATTTTATCGAACACAAGTAAACTATTCGATCCATTAGGATGGATAGCACCAGTTCTAATTACAGCTAAAATTATGCTTCAGTCATTGTGGATGATTGGATTGAATTGGGACGAAGAACTACCAGTAGAAATTCGACAACAGTGGATTGACTGGATAAGTCAATTACCAGATATGGAAAATATTAAAATTCCACGCTGGATAAACTACAGTTATTCCGAAAATCATTCTATCGAAATGCACATATTTTGTGATTCCTCGAGTACTGCATATGCTTCTGTTGTCTATCTTCGGATAATTTCTGAAACAACAATTTCTACGCACATTGTTGCAGCAAAGACTAAAGTCGCTCCAGTGAAAACTGCATCTCTTCCAAGACTGGAACTTTGTGGAGCACTGTTAGGGGCAAGATTAGCTTATCAAATCTCATTAACAATACATGCAAAAATTGAAAAAACGTATTCTTGGACAGACTCAAAGATCGTTTTAGCCTGGTTGAAAGGACATCCTACGCGATGGAAAACCTTCATAGCGAATCGTGTCGTTGAAATTCACGATAAACTTTAAAATTGTAATTGGATGTATGTGCCATCAAAAGAAAATCCTGCCGATTGCGCGACTCGTGGACTTACACCAGACGAACTGATTAAGCATAAATTATGGTGGAAAGGACCTGCATGGCTTACAATGCCTCAAGACTGTTGGCCTAAATCCATTGATATTCCACCTACAACCATAGAAAAAAGAAAGGTTGTCACATTAACAACATTAAATGCAAGTGCAGATTTTAACTTGATTACAAAATACTCTAATTTGTCTAAACTAGTAAGAATAACTGGGTATTGCTATAGATTTGCATCTAATTGTAAGATCTCAAAAGCTGAACGTAGTTTATTTTATCTTACGGGGCAAGAACTAAAAAACACTTTAAAGAAACTTGTAAAATTAACACAGAGATCATACTTTACTTCTGAGATAGAACGACTAGAGAACAAAAAGGAACTATCGCATAAGAGTCGACTTCTAAATCTCAACCCATTCCTAGATGGTGAAGGTATATTAAGGGTAGGAGGGCGTTTAAAATATGCCAATTTACCGTTTGAAGAAATTCATCCTGCGATCTTACCAAGAAAAAATCATTTAGTCACCCTTATAATCCAAAAAATTCATCTAGATACGTTGCATGGAGGAACACAGTTAGTATTAGGACTTTTAAGAAAAAGATATTGGATATTGGACGCTAGAAATACGATAAAATTTATTTTACATAAATGTATCGTATGTCACAGACAAAAAGCCAAAATGTCTCAGCAGCTTATGGGAAATCTTCCAGCTCCTAGAATAAATGAATCTAGACCTTTCTCTCATACTGGAGTAGACTACTGCGGCCCAATCGAAATTAAGATTTCAAAAGGTCGTAGTGCGAAATCACAAAAGGGATATATTGCAGTATTTATATGTTTAGCCGGAAAAGCGATTCATCTAGAAGCCGTTTCCGATCTGACTAGCGAAAGTTTCATGGCAGCGTTCCGACGATTCACATCGCGTCGCGGACTTTGTTCTGATTTGTATAGTGATCAAGGGACAAATTTTAAGGGAGCAAATTCCATGCTTAAGGACGACTTTAAAAAGTCGATTGATCAAATTAACAAGGAAATAGTACATGTCTTAACCGAAGATGAAGTAACGTGGCACTTCATCCCTTGTCATCGCCACACTTTGGAGGCTTATGGGAAGCGGGCGTAAAATCCACAAAATACCACTTGAAGAGAATTTTAGAAAAAAGATTGCTTACATTCGAAGAATTGAGCACAGTATTAACTCAAATCGAAGCATCGTTAAACTCAAGACCGATTACGCCAATTCATGATGATCCTAACGATTTCAACCCACTTACACCGGGACACTTCCTAATTGGAAATTCGTTAAAAGCAATACCTGAACCAAGTATATTAGATATAAAGGAAAATAGATTAAACAGGTGGCAATTGCTGCAACAACTGAATCAACAATTCTGGAAAAGATGGAATTTAGAATACATAAGCAGAATGCAACAAAGACCGAAGTGGTTAAAACAACGCAAAAATGTGGCCAAAGGACAACTTGTTCTCATCAAAGATGATAGACTACCCCCTACCAAATGGCTTCTTGGCAGAGTAGTTGATACGCACGCAGGTAAGGATAATTTAGTAAGAGTTGTCACGCTACGTACAAAAGATGGTATTCTCAAAAGACCCCTCACGAAGATTTCGCCCCTCCCGATCGACAATCCAGAGCCTCTAACCAAAACCAATGATGAGAGTTTAGAACTTTGAATTTTATATTTATATTATTTGTAGACCATTCATTTGAACTTTTTTCGAAATCTAGCGGGATTCTCGATGCCTGAACGTTTGAAATTAAACTCTTAGTTCAAGCAAAGAGTTCAAGGCCCCGTGTATGTTTGGTGCCAACCATGAGAAGTCTACACGCCATATATGGTAATTTTCTTATCTCTGTAAGTTACCATGACAACGCATGACGTCACGAAGAAGAAAAGGTATTTGTACTGTTTCGACCGAACAAAATAGTATGTAATGTATTGTATGGAATGAAAGAAGTAGGTAGAGCGTAGTTACAGTGTAAATATTGTTGTGTGCGTGTAGAATAAAGATGGTCTACCTAATGACGGCTTCTGTTCCTTGTTATTCAATTTAAGTAGGAAGTGAAACACAAACACCCCTGAAACGCGATCTGCCGATATGATTTTTCCCCTCTGAGAACCCATGTCGATGCATCGAAAAGTGGTTTAAGTCAACATTTTTGTCTTTTCATATCTCTGGGACTTTTTATGATAAAATGCTGAAATTTTGTACATCACCTTATTAGTGTATGGAGCACATTTCACTCATTGGAAATGTTTTTGTACGGGGGCCGTATAAAAATTTAAACTTTGTATTTTTTTAAATTTAATCTCCTTGAAAATTTTAATCGATTTCATAAAATTCTGTAATCTTTTATACGCAACTTTGTAATTTATTATATATGTCTAAGATGAATATTTAAGGAATAAAAGCAGAGGTCAATGTTTTTGAGACACCCTGTATATATATATATATATATAATAAAAAATCCAAGTAAAATTAACATCACCATAAAAGCAAAACCACGACCATAATGCCGATAAGAGAAAAGAACAGCACCGGCCCAAATTATATATATATATATATATATATATATATATATATATATATATATATATATAAAATGGAAAAAAGAAGTTATTAAAGATATTGAAGTGTTATAGCATATATGCGCAAAGAAGCTACAAATACTATACACGATATAAATATAAAAAGTATAAAAAGAATTTAAAAATTTGAAAAAAGAAGGAAGGCTTGGCGAGAAGCTTACTTAATGGCGGTAAGGTAAGTATATATATATATATATATATATAGCGCCATGTTTGCATATTTTACGTATGAGTGTTTTTCATGTAAGTAATCTCAAACTTACTTCTACATTTGTAAATTATATATATATATATATCATCGCATCCCATCATCATAAGATTCGCGGAATTCAGTAGTTTGACTTATACGTATATATTTAGTACGTATATATTTAGGCATTCCAACAAAAAAAATTTCAATTTCATAAGTAATTTTAATTTTTGTAATCTTTTAAGTGGTCGCATCTTCCGCGAAGTCACCTTGTAATCCACTGGTTCGACCTCTCTACCAGTGGATTTTACTGCGCATGCCTGCCTTGGAAGCACAGAGTAGTTATATTCAATACGTTCCCTATACATTATAGTGTATATTGGGTTGGTTGGTGGGTGAACTGGTTGCAATTTTTGGCACAAAATCTAAAAAGGATATGCTGCGCCAAACACAAAATTATATATTGGTGTATATTGGAAAATACAAATTAACATATTACCTTTCACTTTGATGCTGACTGTGATATAAATATATGTAATAAGAATGGAATATTAAGGTAGCAGATAATCGAGTGAGAAGCTCCTACTCCATATATTTTTCATCATAGCGTATGAAATAGAAATCAGTTTAACATCTCAACGAGCAGTGCAAATAGACATACATAACGAAGCATTTAAAAGCAAAATAAACTCTGTATTCAAAATAACTGTTTCTTTTCATCCTTCAGAAAATTAAAAGTAAAAAAGATATGAAGAGTTTTCTCAAAATATATTCGTAAAAAGACCAAACGGAAGTGAAAAAATTTAACGCTATCAGATAAAAACAGATTCCCTACTGAAGACGAGGCGTTAATGCAGCTCAAAATACTAATTACTAACCACAGTGCGCAAGAAATGTATTTTATATTCACATGGTATCACTGTTGGACTAGCCTGGTAGAAGATAGGCTATTGGAATCGAATTGTAATCACTATATACTATTGTCTAAAGCATTTTTATCTTTCCAAACCTTCCAGAAGACATTCGGTGACCTAGAAGGCTTAATATTTGCACATTTACAGTATCAAATACGCTGGTGGAATTTGGGTACAGTTACAAAGACGAGAATAAACCGGATTTTGGGGGAAGGGAATTTTGAAAGTTTCCCAAAATTGGGTATTTTCAGTCAATGTATTTTGCATTGTAAAATAAATGGGTATGACACAAAACTAATATTTTTTTTATACATTCTGAACTGTAAATCGGTGGAGCATGGAAAATTGAGAGCGATTTGTTAGATCCAAGAAAAATATTTAAATTATGTGACTTTCTTATTTTATCGAAAATGAATATTCATTCCACAAATAAATTGTAAGTTAATTTCTAAAATTAAAAACACTTCGAACGAGGAAATACTTATTAAATGAATATGTATGAATTTGATTCATTCATATTCATTTAATATTGAACAATAATAAGAAATATATATTAATTCCAATAATAGTTTAATAATTTTGTAGTTAATAAAATCTGCCTTGTTCTGGAAGCTGTACATCTATACTATTAAATACTTCATGAATTTTATATTTATTTTATACTTCTCATTTAGTAAAAAAAAACTTGTTACCGATAGGCCTTTGATAATATGCAAATTTAAATTTGTGATTTGGCTCTATTTAAACTCTTTGTAACTACGTACTTATTATATGTCTCTGATGAAAGGCGTGTATACGGCAGAAAGCGCCAAGGCGAAAAATTTTTATTATTAACGTACTACTATATTATGCAAACAAACTTTTCATTGGAAGTTTTATTATTGATAATACTAATATTACTATTTTTTTTCAATTTTGCGCTAACCTTGTACGGTTATAAAAAAAATCCTACCTTTGGCATAAATTTGGAAGTAATGGCTATATTAAAAAACAAATTTGCCAAGCTACTAAGTATTTTGCTTAGAAAATACATCATCTCAACTTTCCATGTGTGAGACCAGGAGGCACCATATTCAGATTTTGATGTTTACGACGAAACAAAGCGCAAACTTTTAGTTACCGTTCTATTAAGTCTTGGCCTTAAAGTCATAATCCCAATAAATACACGTCACAGAAATTACAGGTGTGGTAGGGGCAAAATATCCTAGGGCCATGACTCAAACCAAGTTTCATTAGAAACTGAAAGAGCCAATAATGCAAGGATACGACATCGCGCTGAAGAGCATCTAATGAGAGCAAGGAGGGCGTATCTGAGCCTCAGGCAAAATGATGTGACTGCAAGGAGGAAAGTCAACGAAACGAATTCAAGAATTGAGAGAGTCGTGATTTTCAAGCAATGTTATTTAGAGAGAGTCGTTATTCAATTGAGTAGTGAGAATGTTATAGACAAAGACGAAGTCTGACTCCAAATGTCAGCAAAAAAGTTGGAACAGGTGACAGCCATGCTGAGCAACAGACCCGAAATACAGAGGCCAGTCTCCATGTATGTCAGGTCAATTTTTGTCAGGTCATCTTTGGAATTGTCATCAATTGTCAGGTCATCTTTAGAATAAGATTCAAAAAACCTGATCTCACACTGTGGTTTTCTTCTCTTTAAGCGCTTGTTAATAAATTCATGCAATTTTAATTATAACAATAATAATGGTGTAAATAAATGATAATTTATTTTAAAGGTTAAAATGGGGAATTTAATGCGTAGTGTTTTAATTAATGATTATATTAAAGAACTCGTGCAAAGAAGTAATGGTGGGTTTTGCGGCCATGATAGCAATGTATAAATGTTACGATTCACGACCACTTTAATTAAAATTAATAATTTAATCCAAAATTAATTTATTTAAAAATTAAACACATTTAATGTTTTTTCAATGCTTATTTCTTTCCGAAACCGGTATTCGTGAAGTCAGCGTTTGATTATGTTTACATATTTCACTCGTGAAAATCTCTCTTCATCTCAACTGCATAGCAGGGATGAGACTTTCTCCCATGGAGTAGGAAATAAAACTCCTGAAAGAAGGAAAAGAAAGACTCCTAAAAACTCCTAAAAGAAAAACTCCTAAAAGAAGGAAATAAAACTCCTAAAAACTACTAAACGCTTGAAAATGCCATAATGCTTTCAAAATTATATCTAGGTGTCGCCAGTGTTAGTAAAGTAGTCGTTAGTGTTAGTTGACACATCAAAAGGTGTAGTATTTAATATACGTATTTTTGATTATTTTTAAATAAAGGCTTCCTTAATTATGTGCATAATTAACCAATATTTTTTCATAGTTGTGGAATAGAATACAGAATATAGGAAGATAATAAATTGAAAGGTAAAATAATTTTGAATACGTAGGAATCGTCTTTATGGCTTCAGTTCCTGTACTGATGTGAAAATTCTGGTATTTCAGTGTTACCACTTTTTCAAATTTATCAAATTGTTAGATTAAAAACTTATTACCTATTACTGCTATTCTATACTGCTCTCTCTATTTTCAGAAACATTAAAATTTTGTAAAGAAATCCTGTTTCAACCGACCCACGGATTTTTGGACTACTTCTTCTAGTAAGGGTGTCAGTCCATTCCTAGAAAAAAAGCAGCTTGTGTTTCTAAAAGTGCACTATAGAAAGTACATACTCAAAATATATATATTCCTTTCAAATTTTAAGATATCAAGTTGCAAAAGCTCCATCACGTCAAAACGAAAGAACAACACTAAAGAACGAAAGTGAATGTAAAAGAAAATATACATTTTTACTTCCTCATACTATAGAATATAGTATAGAGTAAGTATTGTTTTCATGAAAATTTTGTATTTCGATATTTTGAAGCCAACATAGGTTTTAGGAAATCCTGAACACGTTTTGACTATTTTTAGAGCTATGCTCATCTGCCTATATGTAGTCTGTCCGCCCATAATCCGTCGTATGTCTGTAGTCGATTTCTTCTTTACACTAGCTGCAACAAATATTAATGGATTTTCACAAAACTTTGTTGACAAAAAATCTGGAACTAGATACAATCTTTGAAATTCAGCTAAAAGCTTTGAAATTTATATTATTTTCTTAGCATAGCAGAATAGGACAACATTTGAGATAACATATATAAAGAAGTTATTTATGGCACACTGATCATGAAAATTAACAGTTTCAATCATTGTAGGGAAAACTAACCACAATACATTTCTGTGTTCGTGGCATCATTAGTCCCCTCGAGGGAGAAAGTTACACACCTGAGAGGGGAACTTAACAGTTTCAATCATTGTAGAGGAAACTAACCATAATAGATTTCTGTGTTCGTGGCATCAGAAGTCCCCTCGAAGGAGCAAGTTACACATCTGAGAGGGGATACATTGTCATACATGGTATCAATATAAATATTTTTTCAAGCTCTTTAAAATGAAGGGTAACATGCTATAATTGTGATCATTTGAACCAACGAAACAGATTTTTCAAAATTTTTCTGGCAAATTTTGCAAATAAAAGAAAACAAATTACAAGCAACTTAAATTCGATTCTTGTATGAGACCGTCGATTTGAGCCACACTACAGTTAATTACTTTACAATTACTTATTTTCACTGAAAAGTAACACGTACATAATAGTTACTTTAAAAGAAATTTTTACTATTAACGAAGTTAATTTACTCGCTGCTACTCAGTCTTGAAACATGCTCCACGAAATCGACAGAAAAACATTTTCGGTTTCTTCAAATAATATCCGACGACACAAAAATATAAAATTAACGGTTCTTTCCTTAAAAATTATTTCTGAGAGACGGATAAAGTAATTCTGTTTCATAATGTGATTAGTAATCAACATCAATTTCATCAAAAGAGTGTATATAAGAAGTAGCAATAACCACACCATATGTTACAATAGCACAAACCGTGCTCAGGAGGAGCTACTCAATCTTCAAATCGCTGCTGCTCAATCTTCAAATATGTTCCACGAAATCAACTGAAATTTTTTTGCTGTTATTTAAAATAACGACCGATGGGACATAAATATATAATTAGAGTAAGAGTCACTAGAAGTGATTTCAGAGACACAGTGATAGTAATGCTGTTTCACAATTTGATCAGTCACTAATACCAATCTGGTTAAAAACATGCGCCTAAGAAGTAGCAATAACCACACCATATGTCACAATAGCGCCAACCGTGCTCAGGAGGAGCTCTCTGTTGAGCTTTAGAATACCCCATGCTGTAAACGAAATATCCGCTTTTGAACAGTCCAGGAACAATAGCAAGTTCGGTAGAGCAGTTTTTTTATATTTCTTTGAATTAATAAAATCCGAAACTAAGTTAATTCGAAAATGATGATTCGAATTCGTAATATGAGATAGTTTGGAACCTGCGAAAAGCAAGCCGAAGAACCACATCAAGCTCCAGACGAGAATAAGTACGCCGTATGCAATAAATTGCTCTTCATCACCCTCACTGTTGAAAGATTTTACAACACTTACTAGGTTGAGGAAATTCATAACTGACAATAAATATGCTAAAAATGTTCTGAATGATAAAATATCCTCTATTTCTTGATGAATCCCAAGAACATCTTCAAGGATCTTGATACAATTTTTGACAGCTTCCTCTTGAAAACTTTTTTGTAATCTTTGCCTCATTTCCAGTAATGACTGTTTGAATATTTCTGCATATATAAAATAGATGTAGCTGAGCAATATCATGCATAAGCTGGGAACAATAAAGAAATGGATCATAAATACGGTTTGAATAAAAAGAATGAGGTACAGGGCCAAAAGTCTGTTCTCTATAATGCTACCGGCAAGCAACCCAGCAAATTCTACTGAGCGTCTATCGTAAGTTTTCACCACATAATGCATAAAAAACACATTTGCGAAAAAAGGTATGGAAATGCTCAAAAAACACATCAACTGAACATACTTCTTCAATGGTTTATAGCATTTTGACTGACGTGATGTAAAATGTTTTATTCTGTTCAAAAGTCTCATGATGTGATGTCTCTTAAAAGAGAATGAAATTCGAAGACATATTATCAATGCATTCAACACCATATGCAGCAACCGCGAATATATGCTAAGTGATGGATTAAATATCAAACTGACGACCATAGTAAAAATTCCGAACGCGTCCATCCATACTTCCATAGCAACCGCAACCACCATGTCCATCACTTTCTTGGATTTAGTTTTTAATTTCGTTGATTTGAAGAAAGGAATACCAATTAAATAAAAACAATCTAATATTATATTTACATCCTTCTCAAAAACTGACATTGTTGATTTAGTGCCAGCTGCTATAAGTTTCAGTATACGGGTATATTGTGATCAAATTGAATGGGAAATTTCATTTGATTGTTTCCATACTTGTAGTTCCTCTTGTTACATAGGATTTATTTGTAAAGATGAGTTGTGTCGTCTAATGCATGTCGTCTGACGTATTTATAACATCTCTATAACATTCGTTTTTGAAATGTAACATTATGAAATCAAAACAAGGAATTATCCATTATTGACGTATACATTCTTCAAACTGTAAGGAATCAGTACAACAAACTTTTAAAGTAACTAATCGCTTAAAAAATAATTTATTTATGTACTCATTTGTCTAAAAATGTGTTCCACTACTAATTCTCTAAAGCTTCTTTACATAATATTATATGTGTTTCATGATTTATTTATTGAAATGTGTTTATTGAATTGACGAGATGCACAAAATGTTTAACACTTCAATTATGCTTGTAATTATATAGTTATATTGCAGTTTGTCTGACAAATATGGAAGGTGCAATAATCGAACAACCAGCGCCATTAAAAGATTCACATATTGAAAATTCATAATCTGAGAAATATAGCTCTGTTAAATTTAAAATGAAAATATAATTACTTTTCATTCACCTGCCTTTCATTTCTATCTATTAAATTTCTGAAGTAATATTTCATATGCTAACGATTAACCACAATTAATATTGAAATGCAAATGTTGATACCTTAATGTCAAAAATCTAAATGTTTTAATGCATACATGTAAAATTTTAAAAATTAGAAGTAGAACTACCTTTCGTGTTATGCCTAATATTTTTCTTGGATATTCATAAAACGGTTTATTCTTGGATATTCATTAAACGGTTTTGTCTTGAATATTCATAAAACGGTTTATTCTTGGATATTCATAAAACAGTTTTTTCTTGGATATTCAGAAAACGGTTTATTCTTCATACACTAATAATTAAATGCATTTATAATTCAACTGTAATTGTAAATATCGTAATGTCAGTATGCAGTTTTTTAATATACACAACGTTCCAAGAAGAAAGTATCATTTACCTGCTTTTTGTACTCTTTTTAGAAATTTCTTAAATAATTCACACTGTTTATTTTCCACATGCTAACAATTACATATATTTAAAAATTAAACGTAATTTTAAATATTCTAATGACTATATGTCAATGTTTCAATATATATAATATTCTAAGAAGTAGGTTCTATGCAAAGAACAGCTGATTTACCTGCTTCTTGAGATCTGTTTAGCATTTCTCGGAAAATTCAAAACACCACTCAGATTTTTCATGCTAACAATTTAGCACATTAATTAAACGTAATTGCAAATAATGTAATGTCAGTATACAGTTTATTTTTCAATGCACGTAAAATTTAAATAAGCAGATTGTTGACTATAACTGTTCATTCTCATATTTTTACTGTTCTGTTCAATCTCGTTCTACAATTCATAAAATATTTTCTTCTTCGCATACCATCTAATAAACAGACTTCAAACTTAAACGTAATTGTAAATATTTCTGAATATGCAATTCATTTCAATATATTTAATGTTTCATAAAATATTTTTCAGTATAGGTGTCAGAATTGTTTACGAAATGATCTTTTCTGCCGTTGCACAAATATACGAACTTTAATCACCATATATTAGTTCCATTTAAATGAAAAATATTTCAACTACGAAACACATTTATTTGCATGGTAATTATCTTGATTTATACCATTTGGAGATTCGTATTTTCATGAAAAAATAAGGTTAAACGCATCTTGGAACAAAGTTTCGGATTCTGTTCCTTTCTCACAACACTTTTGCAATAATGAACATCCAGAGGCTTTATTTTCATGTCAAACACTGAGAAGATGAGAAAGACGGGAAAAATTAAAAATACTTGCATTTGGGTGGAGCTCATTTACTCAGGAGTATTAAGGCCAAAGGGTGTCGGAGTATAAATATTAGACAATGACTGATAGCCAAGGTTACAAAAAGAGCCAATTAGCTTTGAAAATATATTTTATCTAGATCATCCAACACCATGATGTCAGAATCCCGAATATTCTATTAACCTTTTACTTACTGGTAGAACATCGTCAAGCCCACACGAAGAACCTCCCATAAAGACGGGTATTTGACATACCCTATCCCAAACAGTTCGATCCCCAATGCAGACATTGGCGTCCATTTCAATCCCCCTTTGCAGGCATTGGCGTCCATGGACGCCACAAACAACCCACAGATCTCCGTACTGGCAAGCTGACGCTCTACCCTTAAACTACTGGGATGGAATTGCAAGCTCTTATTGTCGGAGTGGACTTTAAGATACTGTGATTGTTGAAGTCTTGAATGAAAATGTCGAATTTCGATTTTTCTAAAGACCCTGCGATTTATAACAACATTTTCAATTCACGAGTGTCATGACCCACCGAATGCTAGCTTGTATGCAATAAAACAGAAAATAAAGGCGCAAGTTGCTAGCCTGATTGATATAAAACAGAGAATAACGAGAACATGTTATTAGCCTCCTTAACGAGTAGAGAATGATGACAGGATACTAGCCTGTATACAATGAAACAGAAAATAAAGGTGCGGGTTGCTAGCCTATTTGAAATAAAACAGATAATAACGCGAACAGATTGCTAGCCTGCTTAACGAGTAGAGAATGATGACAGAATACTAGCCTGTATACAAAAGCAATGTATGAGGACATTTTGCTGGCCCGTATAAAAAGTAGAGAATGGTGAAGACATAATGTTAGTCTGTATAAAAACGTAACGAATGAGGAGGACACGATCTTAACCTGTATAACATGGTAGAAAATAGTAAGCTTAGCCTATGTAAAAAAAGTGTATAAAATAGAGAGGTCGTTTAAATCGGATGTTTCCCTTCAATCTGAAATCTAAAGGAGGAGATTATAGGGTTCATTTCCCCTGTAAGCGATAAGAATATGGTCCCAGGTGCTTAATGGTTAGAGCGCCGCCTGGTTAATCTGAAGATCCGACGTTTGTATCCCAATTGGGACTTGATTTCTATACGAAATTTTTAAAAGAATGAAAATTATAGAATAATTATATAATATCATAAAATAATTATAAAGTTTTCAATCTTTTGATAAATATAAATACCATTAATACCTAAATAACAATATTTTATATAAATTTATAGAAATAATAATTTCATTCACTGAAATACCAATACCGGAATTCTAAATACCAAAAAAATTTGACTTGAATACTCGGAATTCTACGATGGTGGTGTTAAGTGTCCTAGATAAAACACAACCTTAAAGCTCGTTTGCTCTATTCGAAATCTTAGCACTCTGCAATAGTCTAATATTTATACTCCAACAAACTTTGGTTTTAAAACTCCTCATAAGTAAATGAACTCCACTAAGAAACACGTATTTAGAGTGAAAAGAAGACTATTAGACACACATCATTGCAAAGAGCCTTGTGGGATAAGAACAAGATCCGAAACTTTGCTCCAAGATGTGTTTAGTCTTCATATTTTCACAAAATACGAATCTTCGAATGGTATAATCAAGATAATTACAATGCAAATAAAAACAAGTTCGTTGGTTGAAATGTTTTTCATTTAAATAGAAATACATATATTGCGGTTAAAATTCTTATATTTGTGCAACGACAGAAAAATATATCATAAACACTTCTGATTCCTATATTGAAAAAATATTTTATGAAACATTACGCATACTAAAATGAATTGCATATTCAGATACTTCAGACATCTAAAAAGGAGATTTGTAGGATCGATATCCAATGTAAGTGATAAGAATTTGAATTAGTGATAAGAAGAAGCTTAATGGGTAAAAATTTCTAGCCAGCCTAAAATCTGTCGATTGAAGTAGAAGTCCAAAGATATATGGATCGCATGGAACGTGAGTTCTTTACAAAACTTTAATACTGATGAAAAATAGAGAGCATAACATTAATAATTGATATGTTTTTAATCTAAACAATTTGATACATTTGAAATACTGGTAAAACTGAAATACCAATATTGTCGTATCAGTACTGGTATTAAAATACCAACGACATTTTACTTAATTACTCCAGATTATGACATCTTGGTGTTGGTTGTTCTATATAAAATATATTCTCAAAACTAATTCGCTCTTTTCTTTAACCTTGGCTTTCATAATCTAATATTTGTACTCCAACACCCTTTGGCCTTAATACTCCTGAGTAAATGAGCTCCACCCAAAAGCAAGTGTTTGTAATTTTTCCTGTCTTCCTCATCTTCTCAGTGTTTGACATGAAATTAAAACCTCTGGATGTTCATTATTGCAAAGTGTTGTGAGAAAGGAACATAATCCGAAACTTTGTTCCGAGATGTGTTTAGTCTTCATATTTTCACGAAAATACGAATCTCCAAATGGTATAAATCAAGATAATTACCATGCAAATAAAAACAAGTTTGGTAGGTGGAATATTTTTCATTTAGATGGAAATATTTATATTGCAGTTAAAATTCGTATATTTGTGCAACGACAGAAAAATTTCATATCATAAACACTTCTGATTCCTATATTGGAAAACATTTTATGATGCATTAAGCATATTGAAACGAACTGCATATTCAGATACTTACAATTACTTTCGAGTTTGAAATCTGCTTATTCTCCATGTGAAGGACAACATGTTTTATGAATTACAGAATAGCATTGCACAGAGCAGTGAAAATGCATAAATGAGCAGATATTGGTCAACAAAATTGGTCTACTTAAAATCATACGTTCATCATTGCAAGAGATAAAAGTCAGAAACTCTACACTACGATGTGCTTAGTCTTCTTCTTCAGTTACATAAAAATACGAATCTCCAGTTATCTACAAAATAAATGCCATGGAAAGTAACAAGTTTAGCAGTTTAAATATTTTTCATTTAAATGCAAAACTGATGATATATCGTTAAAATTCGTGCATATGTACAACGGTAGGAATGATTTAATCATAAACGTTCCCGATTTCTATATTGAAAAATATGTTTAGAAACATAATGCATATTAAAATATATTGCATATTACTAAACTTACAATTACGTTCAAATTTGAAACTCGTGTATTAAATGGACCATGAAGAACAAAAAGGCTTCTTAAACTTTTACGTGAATTGAAAAAAAAAATTGCTTATTGAACTTATGTTATTTGCAATTACATGTGATTTTTAAATGTGCTTAATTGTTAGCAAGGGTTAAAAATCAACGTTGTGAATTTTCTAAGAAAAATGCTAAATAGAGCTCAAATAGAAGATAAATGAGCTATTCTTCGCCAGCCATTTACTTCTTCTTAAAACATTAAAAATATTTTAAAAATGTAATATCGCCAGTGCAACTTTGAGATATGCTTAATTGTTATCATGTGAATAGAGAATAATATACAGAAAAGGATAAACAGAATGCAAAAAGTAGTTTAATAATCCATTCTGATTGTACCGTTCGTCTATAAATAAATTTGCATATTGATATTACGATATTTACAGTTGTATTTTAATGTTAAATCAGTTTAATTGTTAGCATATGAAGAATGGGTCGTTTTATAACTTTTCGAAGAAAAAGGTTAGATATAACCCTAAAGGCTATTCGTAATTTTTATCTAATTTTTATATTGGTGCATATGTATTAAGATATCCACAAATGCATTTCAATTTAAAATACGGTTAATTGTATATGAGAGCATTCCTTCATAAACTTAACAGACAGAAATGAAAAGGAAATAAATGGGTTGATTTTCATTTTAAATTCAACAGATTTCTTTTCTACGATTATAACTTTCAATATGTTGAATTCTATATCTGTTCTATCACTGCATCATCTGTACATGACTGGCAGACTTCACATATATCAATATAATTACAAACATAACTCCTGTATTAAATACTTTGTGCGTCGCATAAGATTTAACAATACCAATTTCATTAAAGAATTTATAAAATACATATAATATCTTGCCGTAAAGTTTCTGAGCTACATTAGTCGAAACATTTTCTAAATAAATTAAATTAATCGATAAATTACGCATTTTTAAAGTAATCAATTCTTTTAAAACGTTTCTGCTTTAATGATTTTATGCAGTATGCATGTCTCAACAGTTTCCTGTTTTTATTTCATAGTATTACATTCCAGAAAAGGATGTTGTAGAATGTGTTAGAAAAATGTCAGAAATCATATCTATTTTTGAAACAAATCAGATGTAACAAGACCAACTACAGATATTGTAACACATTTCAATTAAACGAAATACTCCACACAATTTAATTACACATCCGCATATATCAAAACTGACAGCAGTTTTTATCAAACCCAAAAATGGCTGCATTTGAGAAGAATGTAAATATAATATTGAACTGTTTCTTAGTAATTGGTATTTCTTTCTACCAGACAAAGAAATTGGAAACGAAATCCAAGAAACTATGTAACGCTGTGGTTGCAATATTTCTGGAACTTTTGATGGATGCGTTTGGAATTTTTTTCGTAGTAAACAGTTTTACATATATGCCAACACTTAGCATATATTTGCGATTACTATCTATGGTGTTGAATGCATTGATAGTATGTCTTCGAATCTCATTCTCTTTTAGGAGGCATCGCATCATGAGATTGTTGAACAGAATAAAACATTTTACCACTCGTCAGTCAAAATGCTATAAACCATTGAAGAAGTATGTTCCGTTAATGTGTTTTTTGTGCATTTCCATTCCCCTTTCCGCAAATGTTTTTTTCATGTATTATATTGTGAAAACTTACGACGAGCGCAAAGAAGAATTTGCTGGGTGGCTCGCCGGAAATCATATAGAGAACAGACTTTTGGCGCTGTACCTCATTCTATGTCTTCAAACCGCATTTATGATTCATTTCTTTATTGCTCCCAGCTTGTGCATGATACTACTGAGCTATATCTATTTTATATACGCAGAAATGTTCAAACGGTCATTACTGGAAATGAGACAAAAATTACAAACAAACTTTCAAGAGGAAACTGTCAAAAATTGTGTCAAAGTCCTTAAAGATGTACTTGGGATTCATCAAGAGATAGAGGATATATTATCGTTCAGTACATTTTTAGCATATCTATTGTCTGTAATAAACTTCCTCCACTTAGTGAGTATATTTAAAACCTACAACAGCGGATACTACGAAGAAGAACTCATCGTATTCAGCGCCCTTCTTCTCTTCTGGGGCTTGATGTGGTTCTTCGGTTTGCTCTTCGCAGGTTCCAAACTATCCCATATTACGAACTCCAATCACCATTTTCGAATTAACTTAGTTTCAGATTTCATCGATTCAAAGAAATGTGAAAAAACTGCTCTACTTAACTTGCTATTGCTTCTGGACTGTTCAAAAACGGATGTTTCGTTCACAGCATGGGGACTTCTAAAGCTGAACAGAGAGCTCCTCCTGAGCACGGTTGGTGCTATTGTGACATATGGTGTGGTTATTGCTACTTTTTAGACGCATGTTTTTAACGAAATTGATATTAGTGATTGATCAAATTATGAAACAACATTACGATCACTGTCTCTCTAAAATAACATCTAGTGACTGTTACTCTAATTATATATTTCTGTGCCATCGTACGTTATTTCAAGTAACAGCAATAATTTTTCAGTTGCTTTAGATGCTTTCAGTTGCTTTAGACATATTTGATGAATGAGTAGCAGCGAGTAAAAGTAACACAGTTACCGGTAACAATCACTTTTAAAATAACTAATATGTATGTATTAATTTTAGTAAAACTAACTATAAAGTAAAAATCTATATTTTTCGTTGCAGTTACTTTTGTTCTTTTCGAAGTGTTTTTTCATTTTTATATGATGCAACATTTACAACTTGATATCTTACAATTAAAAATATATTAAGTACTTAGAGTATTTACCACACTGTATTTTTTTAGGCACAATCTGTGTTTTCTTCTAATAACGTGCTGACACGCTGAACAGCCTTAGAAGAAGTAAAAGTTCTTAAATATTGCTGTACAGCATTACCGGTTTGTACAGTTGCCTTGAGACGGCATAAAAATGTAAAAGAATGAGATTCAAATTCTAATTTTCGCTGTTTATCCTACCGTCTGAAAATTCGAATTTGTGCTCTTCTTTAAATAGTCTCAGACAAAGCCGCCTTAATCCTTAACTGGGCCCCAAGTCAAACAATACCTGGAGTGTGATTTAACTCGACTCTCTCATACCACAATCCATTTTTAAGTAGCTTGTAATTTTTTTTCATTCAAATTCTGCAAAACAAAATTTTGAAACATGTGTATCGTTGGACCAAATGATCAAAATTATAGCATGTTACTTTTACCTGTATTTTAAAGGGCTTGGAAAAATATTTCGATAAATATCAAGTTTAACAATATACCTTCTCGGGGCATAACTTGTCCCAATCTGAAATCTAGAGAAAGAGATTACAGGGTTCATTTCCATATAAGCGATAAGAATATGCTCCAGGGACTTAATTTAAAGAGCGCCACTGGTTAGTCTAACATCAGTGCCTCGTGATTCGTATCCCAATTGGGACTTGATTTCTTTACAAAACGTTAAAGATAATAAAAAAAATCTGATGAGGGCAGCACATGACTTTCTTTATATAATGCAATGAATTTACTACTTTTACAGTAAAAAATATAGATTATTTTTATAGTAGTTATTTATATTCTTTCCAAGATATTGAATTTATACCAATGAGTCGTCATTTTCATAGATTTAGCGTCATTTTTATTTATTTGGCGAATTTTTCGTTAATTTAGCAATATTTTAAAAAGCCACCAAGTTGGCGACATTTCAGCAAATTCGTCGCCAAAATCTCGCGAAACGTTATGGACGGAGAAATAAGTTATTCTTACAGCAGATAAATGACTGTTGTGCGTTTAAATACAAAAGTATTACTCAAAGTAACTTTTCTCGTGAATGGAACGAGTTAGATCCATGAGAATGATATCACCAAATTTATCGCATGATATTACATATGAAAAGTGAACATGTTTCTCAATAGGAAATATTTATTTTCTATTTTATATGACTTTTTGATAGTTTTTTTAAAAATGTACAATATCTCGAGAATGGTTCGTGTTAGCGTTCTGAAATTTATATCAATCGTTTTCTAATGAAAAATAACATAATAAATACCTATTTGCGTAACTTTATCAGCGGTTGATTTTTTGACGATTTTTTCAAAATTTCACTCGAAAATTTAGGGGGGGGGGGTTCTGAACATTCGATTGCGTATAAAAACAATAGGCTTCCAGTGTTTACGGATTGTGATTTTTGTACCAAATTTCGTTCAAATCGGTCCATTCGTTCGTCAGTTATCGCCTCCACAGACTCACTGACACACACACACACACACACACACAGAGAACACTTCAAAAATGTTTGATTCGTGATCAGGGATGCTTGAAACTTGCTCTTCCGTCGAAAACTCGAATTCGAATTTTCGACCCCGTCACAATACTTTCCTTATACATTATGTATACAGGGTGCCCACTTATATCCGTTACACCCCCCTTAACTTCTAAACGGTGACAACTTAGGCCATAAAGTTGGTGTCTAGGTATAGTAAAAAGGCTATGCGCTACTCGATGAGACGACTTACAACGCCATCTATCGGCAAATTTTGGAATTAATGGTCCTATCTCGTAAATGGTGAAAGATACGTGAAAAAAGTCAATTAGAAAGTTGTAGAGCACTCTTACTTTAGTACGAAAAGATACCTTGCGCACATTAATACTCAAAACAGAATGCAAAAAATGAACATTTGTTTGGTCACGATTTCGAAAATTGTCATGTCATAAAGAGTGGAAGAAAAAAACTGAGACACTTCCCTGTCTTCAGGGTCATTTATTTACAATAGTATATTGCTCAAAATGCTCTCCGTTAGCCACTATACACATTTGCACTCTGGATTGAATTTCTCGCTGCACATTGTGCAACATGGCAGGTGTTACGGACGCACAAGCATCAGTAATGCGTCGTCGAAGATCCTGCAATGTTGGCGGAGGGGTCGCATATACCTGCCCTTTTATGTGTCCCCATAAGAAGAAGTCTAATGGGATCAAGTCAGGTGAGCGCGGGGGCCACTCGACGGAACCACCATACCCGATGACTTGATTCTGGAATGTCTCTATTAGGTACTGCTGAACGTTTGAAATCTTATGCGGAGGTGCGCCGTCATGTTGGAACCATACATTTAGGAGTTGGTGCAACGGTAGATTCTCAACAAAGTCGGTTATTACATCCTGCAGAAGCTGCAAGTACCGTTGTCCCGTTAACATGCCCTCGTAAAATACTGGTCCAATGAGCCTGTCATTAAAAATTCCGCACCAAACATTAATCGACCAGCGTTGTTGATGTCGAACTTCGACGGCATATCTCGGATTTTCCTGCGACTAGGTATGAACGTTCTGTCTATTAAACATTCCGTTCCTCGAAAAACATGCCTCATCCGTCCATATTATGTCTGCCAGGAATGTTAGGTGGACCTCTAAGTTATTCATCACAAAGTTGCACCACGTGTAACGTCTCTCAGCATCTCTTGGCAGCAATCCCTACACAAGTGTGGATCGGTATAGATGAGCACCTGATTCATTCAGGATTTTCCAGACGCGGCTTTTTGAGAGGCCACAATTTTCACTGATCATTCTTGTGCTGCTCTGAGGATGGGCGAGAGCGTATGCTAGCACATCTTCAGGTTGCACTTTGCGTCCTACATTGCGAGATGTACGAATTCGAAGTCGGCTGGTCACGCAGCCAGTCTCCCTTAAATATTTTACAACTTTTAAGATGGTCTGCCGTGTAGGATGCGGTCCTTGAGGGAAACGTTCACGATACAGCCCTGCAGCTGATTTTGCCTTACGCCCACATTCACCGTAAATTAACAACATCTCGCAATACTCGTTATTGCCAAATTTTGCCATAACTCTCCGCTTTAACGTACAACCCAGCAAAAACATCCTTTTTATAGTAATAGTCTCTGGTGAACAGGTATAACGTTCCATCCTCATTTCATAATACATGAGATCCATGTGATTTTTATACCAGACATGGTTGAGTTGAGCTGTGTGTTTTGAGAGACGATTTTGCAAGATCAGCAGAAAGTTTTCATGGTTTGTAGAGGCATTCTGTAACACACGCAACCGGTGGGGACAGAACCATGGTCCTCATGAATGCGAATCACGTGCGTTACCCCTGCGCCACAACAAAGGCTCGTATTTAGTCCGTAAGGTGGTCTTTTCTTGCTTCGCTTCACAATCAAACAAATGTTCATTTTTTGCATTCTGTTTTGAGTATTAATGTGCGCAAGGTATCTTTTCGTGCTAAATCGAGAGTTCTCTACAGCTTTCTAATTGACTTTTTTCACATATCTTTCACCGTTTACGAGATAGGACCGCTAATTCCAAAATTTGCCAATAGATGGCGCTGTAAGTTGTCTAATCGAGTAGCACATAGCCTTTTTACTATACCTAGACACCAACTTTATGGCCTAAGCTGTCACCGTTTAGAAGTTAAAGGGGTGTAACGGATATAAGTGGGCACCCTGTATAAGGAAAGTAATATTATAATAATTATAAAAAATCTGATGTGGGCAACACATGACTTTCCTTATATAATGTAATGAATTTACCACTTTTACAGTAAAATAAATAGGTTTTTCTTATAGTAGATACTAATATTCTTTCCAAGATATTGAATTTTCGACAATTAGTCGTCATTTCATTGATTTAGCGTCATTTTTATCCATTTGGCGAGATTTTCGTTAATTTGGCAACATTTCAAAAAGTCGCCAAGTTGACGACATTCCGCCAAATTCGTCGCCAAAATCTCGCCAAGTATAATGGACAAAGAAATAAGTTATTCTTACAGCAGATAAATGACTATTGGAGTTCAAATACAAAAGTATTACAAAAAGTAACTTTTTTCATGAATGGAACGAGCTAGATCCACGAGAATGATGTCATCCAATTTATTGCATGGTATTACTGAAAAGTGAACATGTCTCTCAACAGCTAATATTTTTTTTTAATTTATGGGATTTTTTTTGATAAATTTATTTGAAAAATATGCAATATCTCGAGAACTGTTCATGTTAGCGTTCTAAAGTTTATGACAATCGTTTTCTAAGGAAAAATTACATAAGAAATGTCTATTTGCGTAACTTTATTAAAGGTTTTGATTTTTTAATGAGTTTTTCAAAATTTCACTCGAAAATTTAGGGGGGTTCTGAACATTCGATTGTGTTTTAAAACAATAAGATTCTAGTATTCATGGATTGTGATTTTTGTACCAAATTTGGTTCGAATCGGTCCATTCGTTCGTCAGTTATCGTCTCCACAGACTCACTGACACACACACACATACACACACACAGACATCACTTCAAAAATGTTTGATTCGTGATCAGGGATGCTTGAAACGTGCTCTCCCGTCGAAAACTCGATTTCGAATTTTCGACCCCGTCACAATACTTTCCTTATACATTATGTATATAAGGAAAGTAATAGCATAGAATAAAGTTTTAAATCTAATAATTTGAAAAATATTAAATACCAGTAATATCTAAATAAAAAAAATTTACAAATACTTATCGAAATAATACTTTTGTTGGGTTATTACTTTTGGATATTTAATAATTTTAGGAGTTTTGTTTTTAGTTTAAACGTGTTCAGGGGTCTTATTTACATAGTCATTCTCTTTTAGTTATCCATTTTCTAATTGTTTAGGTTTTTGATATTCTTCTGTTCCAAATAGGTTCTTTTCAATAGGTTTTGTGTTAAAAACGGCGAAAGTTCGTTCTTTTTAGGTTTTAGCAATTTAAATTGGCTAATTTGCAATTCCATTTATTGCCCGTTTTATTCCCTTTAATTTGATTCCAAATTTATTTCTCTCGGTTAAAAATTCGTTAATTCATCACAATTTTTCAGTTTTATTCTATTTTCAGCTTTTTAAATATTTCAGAATCGTTCATATTTAAATTGTTGCCGAATTCGTAAATTCCAAATCGTTTCACTTCATTTCTTTTTAATTTTCGTCTGCTTTGAAATTCCAATTCTCTTCTTTAAAATTTCGAGATTTTAATTGGTTGACCGTAATATTAAAATCGTCTGTCATTAATTATTTTATCGTTCATCGATAATTTTGTTTACAATCTGTGGCAGCGATGTTTCGCAGTATATAAATAAAATCGCGCACTTTTTCGAGCTCTTCTCTTCTGCGCTTCTCTTCTGCTCTCTTCCCTTTTTACTTTCCTTATATACATAATGTATAAGGAAAGTATTGCGACGGGGTCGAAAATTCGAATTCGAGTTTTCGGTGGGAGAGCACGTTTCAAGCACCCCTGATCACGAATCAAACACTTTTGAAGTGATGTCTGTGTGTGTGTGTCAGTGAGTCTGTGGAGACGATAACTGACGAACGAATGGAACGATTCGAACCAAATTTGGTACAAAAATCACAATCCGTAAACACTGGAAGCCTATTGTTTTTATACGTAATCGAATGTTCAGAACCCCCCTAAATTTTCGAATAAAATTTTGAAAAAATCGTCAAAAAATCAAAACCAGTAATAAAGTTACGCAAATAGACATTTCTTATGTAATTTTTCATTAGAAAATGATTGACATAAATTTTAGAACGCTAACATGAACCGTTCTCGAGATATTGCACATTTTTCAAAAAAATTATTAAAAAGTCATATAAAATGAAAAAAAATATTTCCTATTGAGAAACATGTTCACTTTTCTTATGTAATACCATGCGATAAATTGGGTTACATCATTATCGTGGATCTAGCTCGTTCCATTCATGAAAAAAAGATACTTTGAGTAATACTTTTGTATTTTAACGCCAATAGTCATTTATCTGCTGTAAGAACAACTTATTTCTCCGTCCATAACGCTTGGCGAGATTTTGGCGACAAATTTGGCGGAATGTCGCCAACTCGGCGACTTTTTGAAATGTTGCCAAATTAACGAAAATCTCGCCAAATGGATAAAAATGACGCTAAATCAATGAATATTACGACTAATTGTCGAAAATTCAATATCTTGGAAAGAATATTAGTATCTACTGTAAGAAAAACCTATTTTTTTACTGTAAAAGTAGTAAATTCATTACATTATATAAGGAAAGTCATGTATTGCCCACATCAGATTTTTTTTTATTAGAAGTAGGATGTGATACTTTCAAGTGGTAATTGCGCTACGGCGCGCGCGCGATTCATAATGGAACGAAATTTGTTCAGTTTTTCAAATATTCTCTTTTGCAATGCACCGGTATTTTGTCTACGTCCAGAGAACAAAAATCATTTTCAACGAGCCTCTGAAAATGTTGCATCTTCCATGACTGAATGGAGATGTTTGGAACACCTACCTGCCTTCCATTTCCTGTCTTCTAAATGTTGATCCAAGATGTTCCGCGATTTATGCGATGTCTGCCGAGGAAGTTTTGCCGGCAATTTGTTTATTTACCCGAGTTGTGCAGCTCTTTACATGAGGAATGGAATCAACATTTCCGTGCCCAATAGAAGGACATATGTTTTTTCATTTTCGTTCTGATGTCAGAAGTCCGGTGCTGCAGCTTGGAGAAATGATTTTTATTGCTGGACGTCCAGCTGATTTGGAGAATCTCCCTTGGAGTCGGAATTCGTGGAGCGATCGTTTTTCCAGATTTCTACTGGACAGAAATAAGATCCTGTGCCATGGATTTTCCTCTTCCGGTTTTCCCTGGATATGCAGCACGTTTGGTGATTCTGCCTCCCGCCGATCTCTGCCGTTCTTCTTGGATCCTTGGTGATATCTTTTAAATTCTAATTTTTAATTGCTTCTGTCAGTTTGACATTCGTTTTAAAGTTACATTGAGTTGGCATAGAATAAGACCCCTTTTGACCTATATATTTTAGGTCACCTGAACCTGAGGTTTTTCTTTACCTTTTGTTCTAAATTTTCTGTTTGGCTAGCTGATGTTCTTTTTATTCTAAATTCAAGTTTGACAAATAATTGAATAATTTTAACATTGTTAACTTTAAATTTAATATTCTAACGTTTGTACTAACCACTAAACGACCGGCCTTTGTATAAATTCAATTTTATTTAAATTATTTAAGATGTTTAATTTGATTTATTTAGTTAATGAGATGTTTAAAAGTTGTAAAATGTTTTGAAAATTCTATAAAGATGAAGTTTAAATTTTAATAAACGTTAGATTTTGAAAACTTAAAAATCTGTGTTCTTCCTTTTACTTTAATGCATTTTTATTTTTAGGAAGTGCCATTTTTAATATTTTACAGGATTAATACATATTTGTACACTTAGGGTAACTGGTCAATTGGTCCTCTTTCAGTTTATTTAAGACTTCAGCTTATTTCTAGAATCCTTACAGTTTATTTAAGAATTCAGCGGATTTTAGAAGAATTTCAGATATATTTTTGATGACTTTTAGGTTTTTAAGAACTTTGAGAACTTGGAAAATATAGAATGTTTTTAATATATCAAAATGCTTTCTATTTCTCCACCCGACACTTTCATTACGAAATACAAATTAGTGTAACTAGATTCTGTAGATTTCTACCTTTTCAGTAGATTTTAAGCGAAATTATAAGGTCCGTCCAGTTGAAAATTTAGTAGATTTCGTTTTTTAGTAAATATTTGGCAGAAATGAATTTTTTCAGTAGAATTTTTAGTAGATTTTTCGAGAAACATGGCTTTGAAGAAACATTGATTGTAGCGTCCTTTATTAACGTTGACGAACTTCGAGGTTTAAAAATGTGTTATCAAATTATTTTCAAAAACATTAAATTCCCTAGATTTCACCCTATTTCCCGAATTATTTCCTTTTTCTTTTGTGCAAAATTTTGGTCGGTCCGTTCCTTAAATCTGGCAGCACTGGATTTTTCCTGTTTCCGAAGGGGAATTCGCCCCCCCCCCCGAATGTGTTCGCCCTCCTTATGGGCAACCCTGAAAAAAGGACGAATCTAGTGTTTTAGATATATACAATTTATTAATTTATTTTAAAATTTATTACATGAAAATTAATTCTGCATTCGGAGGCCATCTACACATTTATTTTGACCAAATATGAACTGACCAGATTTTAAAACCTTGATTTAAGGTCAAATCAGCGCGGTGTACTCGACGACAAAATTCACCATTCGAGGAAACTGGTCAATTTATGATCACAAATCATGTTTTTTCCCATTATATATGATAACAAAAAATAATAATTATGTATGCAAGTGTGTAATTAAAAAAAATCATTTCCCACAGACCAAAACTATCATCACAAAAGATACGCATTAAAAATGTCAAGTATGTCATGAAGGTTTATTTCAGTGTAAATTAAAACTAGAGAAAATTTTAGAAAATAAAATTGTGAAAAAAATAAGATAAATCTGAAAATACTTTGGCCTTAGGGATTATCTATAACACTAACGACATCTAAAAGACAGTAACTGATAAAAACGTCCAAAAGACCAAGGACAACCTTGGGAGGAGGGGAGCACAAAGACCTTGTTAATAGGATTTCTTTTTGTAAATTTTCAAACTCAAAAAATAGATATAAAAAATCGCATAAAATGATTCTTAATCGGGAAAAAATACTTTATTAGTAACAGCATAGAAAAGTTGATTAAATGTATCAACCAGTTTCAAAGACAAAAAATCTGATGTGGACAACACATGACTTTCCTTATATAATGCAATGAATTTACTACTTTTACAGTAAAAAAATAGCTTATTCTTATAGTATATACTTATATTCTTTTCAAGATATTGAATTTTCGTCAATGAGTCGTCATTTTCATTGATTTAGAGTCATTTTTATCCAAATGGCGAGATTTTCGTTAAATTGGCGACATTTAAAAATGTTGCCAAGTTGGCGATATTCCACCAAATTTGTCGCCAAAATCTCGCCAAGTGTTATGGAAGGAGAAATAAGTTATTCTTATAGCAGATAAGTGACTATTGGCGTTCAAATACAAAAGTATTACTCAAAGTAACTTTTCTCGTGAATGGAACGAGCTAGATCCACGAGAATGATGTCAGCCAATTTATTGCATGGTATTTCATATGAAAAGTGAAGATGTTTCTCAATAGGAAATATTTTATTTTTATTTTATATGACTTTTTTATAATTTTTTTTCAAAATGTGCAATATCTCGAGAACGGTTCATGTTAGCGTTCTAAAACTTGTCAATCGTTTTGTAATGAAAAATTACATAAGAAATGTCTATTTGCGTAACTTTATTAGCGGTTTTGATTTTTTGATGATTTTTTCAAAATTTCACTCGAATATTTAGGGAGTTCTGAACATTCGATTGCGTATAAAAACAATAGGCTTCCAGTGTTTACGGATTTTGATTTTTGTACCAAATTTCGTTCGAATCCATTCGTTCGTCAGTTATCGTCTCCACAGACTCACACACACACACACATACACATACATACTTTCACACACACACACATACATACTTTCACACACACACACTTCCACACACACACATACAGACATCATTTCAAAAATGTTTGATTCGTGATCAGGGATGCTTGAAACGTACTCTCTCGTCGAATTTTCGACCGCGTCACAATACCTTCCTTATACATTATGTATATAAGGAAAGTAAAAAGAGCCATCTTTGTTGGTATAAAAAGAAACAGAGCACTCACTACAACAGTCACTACTAGAATCACAACGGGCTGTCCAATTGCTACTCTAAATCTTTGTGAGTCAGACGACCTGGGGGTAATGTAGCAGAGGTAAGGAAATAAAGCGGAAAGGTTTTGAGGTCATTTGCTGTTTCAAGAAGTTTTAATTTTTTTGAGAACAACAGTTAAAAATTCCATGATTTCCTCAAAATAAATAATAACTCGACTGGTCAGCTTAACTAAATAACAAAGAGAAAAGTTGCGGTTGCCATATTCGATATTGAATATTAGTAATACGTAACAGATCATTTGATTAATTTTGATAATAATTTGCATATTACTTTCCTTATATACACAATGTATAAAGAAAGTATAGTGACGGGGTCGAAAATTCGAATTCGAGTTTTCGACGGGAGAGCACGTTTCAAGCATCCCTGATCACGAATCGAATATTTTTGAAGTACTGTCTGTGTGTGTGTGTGTGCGTGCGTGTGTGTTAGTGAGTCTGCGGAAAATATAACTTTCAAACGAATGGAGCTATTCGAATGAAATTTGGTACAAAAATCACAATCCATGAATACTAGAAGCTTATTGTTTTAAAACACAATCGAATGTTCAGAACCCTCCTAAATTTTCGAGTGAAATTTTGAAAAACTCATTAAAAAATCAAACCCTTAATAAAGTTACGCAAATAGACATTTCTTATGTAATTTTTCCTTAGAAAACGATTGTCATAAACTTTAGAACTCTAACATGAACAGTTCTCGAGATATTGCATATTTTTCAAATAAATTTATCAAAAAAAATCCCATAAATTAAAAAAAAATATTAGCTGTTGAGAAACATGTTTACTTTTCATATGTAATATCATGCGATAAATTTGGTAACATCATTCTCATGGATCTAACTCGTTCCATTCAAGAGAAAAGATACTTTGAGTAATACTTTTGTATTTAAACGCACAATAGTCATTTATCTAAGAATAACTTATTTCTTCGTCCATAACGCTTGGCGAGATTTTGGCGACGAATTTAGCGGAATGTCGCCAGCTTGGCGACATTTTTAAATGTTGCCAAATTAACGAAAATCTCGTCAAAAGGATAAATATGACGCTAAATCAATGAAAATGAGGAATAATTGAAGAAAATCCAATATCTTGGAAAGAGTATAAGTATCTACTATAAGAATAACATTTTTTAACTGTAAAAGTAGTAAATTCATTCATTATATAAGGAAAGTCATGTGTTGCCCACATCAGATATTTTTCTTTTCTTAACGTTTAAAATATTGAAAATACAGGCAGAACGTCAGAAATGTAAACAAGAAAGTAGCATTCTGACACGCATTAAACCAAACAACCGGCCGCCCATCTAACTGCTCCATGTCTTCGAAGGGTATATTTGCATTGCTACTTGCTCCCTACAAATTAAAAAAAAATAGAACTTAATATAATATTTCAATAGAAATCTGTTTCATTTGCGTTAGTAGATTTTTGGCAGATATAATTTTGCAATTAGGTAGATTTATCACTTGGTGTCAGTAGAATCTTGTCACACTGAAACTAATGCCAGTATTGAAAATACTAAAGAAATTTGACTTGAATACTCGGGATTCTAAAATGATGGTGTCAAGTGCCCTAGATAAAACATAACCTTAATGCTCAGCTGCTCTTTTTGGAAAAGCAATCTGGGATAGTACAATGTTTATACTCCAACAAACTTTGGTTTTAAAATACCTCATGAGTAAATGAACTCCACCCAAGAACAAATATTTTCAATTTTTCTTATCCCCCTACTTTTCTCGGTATTTAACGTGAAAAGAAAACCATTACACATTCATCATTGCAGAAAACGATAAGAGGTAGAACAGAATCTCAAAATTTGCTCTAAGATGTGTTTAGCCTTCATATTTTCATGAAAATACGAATCTCCAAATGGTATAAAGATAATTACCATGCAAATAAAAATAAGTTTGGTAGTTGTAATATTTTTCATTTAAATGTAAATACATATATTGCGGTTAAAATTCTTATATTTGTGCAACGACAGGAAAATACCATATTATAAACACTTCCGATTCCGATACTGAAAAATATTTTATGAAATATTAAGCATATTGAAATAAATTGCATATTCGTATATTTGTGCTACGAAATAAAATATTATATCATAAACACTTCTGATTCCTATACTGAAATATTTTAAAACGAACTGCATATTCAGATACTTCAGACATTTCCGATACTTCAGAACTCTAAAGAGGTGATTTGTAGGATCGATATCCAATGTAAGTTACAAGAATTTGAATGAGGGATAAGAATAAGCTTAATGGATAAAACTTTCTGGCCAACATAAAATCTGTGGGTTGAGATAGAAATCCAAAGTTGCGTGGGTTAAGGCAAAGTCCAAAGATGTGTGGATCGAATGGAACACGAGTTCTTTACAAAACTTTACTGATGAGAAATAGAGAGCATAACATTAATAAGTAATATGTTTTAATCTAAACTATTTGATAAATTTAAAATACTAGTAAAACTGAAATACCAGTATCTTTGTATCAGTACTGGTATTAAAATACCAATGGCATTTTACTTAATTACTTCATATTCTGATATCATGGTGTTGGATGATCGACATAAAATATATCCTCAAAACTAATTTGCTTTTTTTATTAACCTTAGCTATCAGTCATAGTCTAATATTTATACTCCAACATCCTTTGGCCTTAATACTCCTGAGTAAATGAGCTCCACCCAAGAGCAAGTGTTCTTAATTTTTCCTGTCTTCCTCATCTTCTCGGTGTTTGACATGAAATTAAAACCTCTGTTCATCATTGCAAAAGTGTTGTGAGAAAGGAACAGAATCCGAAACTTTGTTCCGAGATGTGTTTAGTCTTCATATTTTCCCGAAAATGCGAATCTTCAAACGGTATAATCAAGATAATTACTATGCAAATAAAAACAAGTTTGGTAGGTGAAATATTTTTCATTTAGATGGAAATATTTATATTGAGGTAAAAATTCGTATATTTGTGCAGCGACAGTAAAATGTCATGTCATAAGTACTTCTGATTTCTATATTAGAAAATAATTTATGATACATTAAGCATATTGAAACGAACTGCATATTCAAATACTTACAATTACGTTAAAGTTTGAAATATGTTTATTAGATAGTATGTGAAGGACAAAATGTTTTATAAATCGTAGAATGACATTGGACAAAGCAGTGAAAAAGTGTAAATGAGCAGTTATTGGTCAACAATATACTTAAAATCATACGTTCATCATTGCAAGAGATAAAAGTCAGAAACTATGCACTACGATGTGCTTAGTCTTCTTCAGTTACATAAAAATACGAATCTCCAGTGATCTGCAAAATAAATGCCATGCAAAGTAACAAGTTTAGCAATTGACATATTTTTCATTTAAATGCAGAACTGGTGTATGTATCGTTAAAATCCGTACATGTGTGCAACGGTAAAAATGATCGAATCAAAAATTCACGATTTCTATATTGAAAAATAACTTTTGAAACATTATACATATTAAAATATACTACAAAAATATACTTTCAAATTTGAAACCTGTGTGTTAGATGATATGCGAAGAGCAAGAAGTGTCATAAATTGTAGAACGAGACTGGATATAATATTAAGAACACGTAAATGGGCGGTTTTATGTTTACAGCATGCTTCTTAAAATTTTACGTGCATTGAAAAAATTACTTGCTTACCCTACGTTATTTGCAGTTGCATGTGATTTTTAAATGTACTTAATTATTAGAATGGATATAAAAAACAATGTTATGAATTTTCTAAACAAAATTCTAAACAGAGCTCAAGTAACTGAAGATGGATGTGCCATTTTTCGTCTACCATTAACTTCTTATTAAACGTTATAAATATTGAAGTCATACATATATATATATTGTGATATATATGATAAAGCGATATATATGATATACATTGCAATAATTGAAATTACCTTTAGCTTTCAAACATGCTTAATTGTTAGCACATAAATTGTGAATGATCTACAGAAAAGGCTAAACATAATACAAAAAGTAGGTAAATAATCCATTTCTAGAACTTCCGTATATAAAAAAATTGCATATTGATATTATGATATTTACGATACTCACTTTTGAATTTTAAATATGTTAGGATATGAAGAATGGTTCGTTTTATAATTTTTCTACGGAAAAAGGTTAAACGTAACACTAAAAGCAAATCTATTTGTAATTTTTAGCCAAATTCTTATAATTGTGCGTGCATGTATTAAATTATCTTGCATTTTGATGTTAAGATATCTGCAAATGCATTTCAATTTAAATGCGGAACATTGCCTCAGAAACTTAATAGACAGAAATGAAAGTAAAATTTGCTGATTTTCATCTTAAATTTAACAAATTTACTTTCTGCGATTATAACTTTTCAACTTGTGAAACTTCTAACGGCACTATATTTGTTCTATTACTGCATCATCTGTACGTGATTGACAGACTTCACATATAACAATATAATTACAAACATAACTCATGTATTAAGTACTTTATGCATCACATCAGTTTTAACAGTACCAATTTCAGTAAAAAATTAATAAAATACATATAATATCCTGCAGTGAAGTTTCTGAGCATCAGAAGTCGAAGAAATTTCTAAATAAATTAAATGAATGAATAAATTACGAATTTTAAAAGTATTTAATCCTTTTAAAACGTTTCTGCTTTAATGATTTTATGCAGTATGAAGAATGCATGTCTCAACAGTGTGCAGTTTCCTGTTTCTATTTCATAATATTACATTTCAGAGCAGAATATTGTTTAATGTGTTAGAAAAGTATCAGACATCATATCTCAATATTTGAAACAAATCAGGTGAAAAAAGTCCAACTACAGATATTGTAACAAATTTCAATTAAACGAAGCACTCCACGCAATTCAATAGCACATCTATATATATCAAAACCGACAGCAGTTGGTGATAAACCCAAAAATGGCTGCATTTGAGAAGAATGTAAATATAATATTGAACTGTTTCTTCGTAATCGGCATTCCTTTCTACAAGACCAAGAAATTGGAAACGAAATCCAAGAAACTAAATAACGCTGTGGTTGCAATATTTATGGAACTTTTGATGGTTGCGTTTGGAATTTATTTCGTAGTAATCAGTTTCACATATTTGCCAGCACGTAGCATATATTTGCGATTTCTATCTATGGTGTTGAATGCATTGATAGTATGTCTTCGAATCTCATTCTCCTTCATGAGGCATCGCATCATGAGACTGTTGAACAGAATAAAACATTTTACCACTCGTCAGTCAAAATCCTATAAACCATTGAAGAAGTACGTTCAATTGATGTGTTTTCTGTGCATTTCCATTCCCTTTTTCGCAAATGTATTTTTCATGTATCATATTGTGAAAACTGACGACGAGCGCTCAGAAGAATTTGATGGGTGGCTCGCCGGAAACCATGTAGAGAACAGACTTTTGAGGCTGTACCTCATTCTATTTCTTCAAACCGCATTTATGATTCATTTCTTTATTGCTCCCAGCTTGTGCATGATACTACTGAGCTACATCTATTTTATATACGCAGAAATGTTCAAACAGTCATTACTGGAAATGAGACAAAAATTGCAAACAAACTTTCAAGAGGAAACTGTCAAACATTGTGTCGAAGTCCTTGAAGATGTACTTGGGATTCATCAAGAGATAGAGGATATATTATCGTTCAGAGCATTTTTAGCATATCTATTGTCTGTCATTAACTTCCTCCACTTAGTGAGTATATTAAAAACCTACAACAGCGGATACAACGAAGAAGAACTCATCGTATTCAGCACCCTTATTCTCTTCTGGGGCTTGATGTGGTTCTTCGGTTTGCTCTTCGCAGGTTCCAAACTATCCCATATTACGAACTCCAATCACCATTTTCGAATTAACTTAGTTTCAGATTTCATCGATTCAAAGAAACGTGAAAAAACTGCTCTACTTAACTTGCTATTGCTTCTGGACTGTTCAAAAGTGGATGTTTCGTTCACAGCATGGGGACTTCTAAAGCTGAACAGAGAGCTCCTACTGAGCACGGTTGGTGGTATTGTGACATATGGTGTGGTTATTGCTACTTCTTAGGCGCATGTTTTTAACGAAATTGATATCAGTGACTAATCAAATTCGGAAACAGCATTACTTTCACTGTGTGTCTAAAATAACTTCTAGTGACTGTTACTCTAATTATATATTTCTGTGCCACTGGTGATATATTTCTGTGCTATCAAACATTATTTCAACTAACTACAAAAAAATATTAGTTGCTTTCGTTGAACATATTTGAGGATTTAGTAGCCGCGAGTAAAAGTTAGTTAGTTTCACTGAAAGTAGCACTTACATAACTAACTGTAAAGTAAATATTTATATTTTTCGTCTCAGTAGCTGTCGTTCTTTTTGATGTGTTTTTTAATTTTTATATGATGCAGCTTTTACAACTAACAATCTCTTACAATCTAAAAATATATGTACTTTTTAAGCACAAGTTGCGTTTTCTCCTAATACTGTACTGACATGTTGAACACATTTACTGTACTGACATATTGAACATCAGCTGTTTACATGTATAGCCTTAGGACGGCACAAAAATGTAAAAGAATATGATTAAAATTCTTATTTTCCAGTTTTATTTTGGGTGAACTTCTAGGTAAAATTTAATTAAACTGTGGCTCAACACAACTTTCTCATACCAAAATCTATTTTATAGAAACTTGTAATTTTTTTTCGTTTGCAAATTTTGCAAAAAAAAATTTATAAAATCTATATTGTTGAATCAAATGATCACAGTTATAGCATGTTACCTCGATTTCCAAAGGCCTTAAAAGCAACTTTCGATTAATAATATCAAATTTAACAATGTGTCCCCTTGGGGGTACCTTGCTCCCCTCCCCCCGAGAAGGGTTAATAACCTCCCGAACACAAAAATTGTATCTCAGCTATTTTTCACTACAATGATTGAAACTGTTAAGTTTTGTGCTAATTGAGTCATAAACGACCCTTTTCATGTATAATTATGTCTAATTTTGTTCTATGCTGTCATGTTAATGGAATATAAAATTTCGAAGTTTTCACTCCAATTTCAAAAAATTCAATCTAGTTCTAGATTTTTCGTATAACAAAGCCGGATATAAAGTTTCGTGAAAATTCGTTAATATTTAAAATAGCTATCGTGTACACAAATAATCAACCACAGACAGACAAACGGACATCACTCTAAAAATAGTCAAAACGTGTTCAAGGAAATCCTCTAAAAGATATATTAGCATCAAAATCTTGAAATTGAAAATTTTCGTGAAAACTATACTTTATACTATATTCTACAGTATAAAAAAGTAAAAAATATCTGCTAAAAAAGAAACTCTAAAAATGTGAACAGCTAAATAATTGACATCTGGCTACGGTTGTCCCAACTCAAATCATGATTTTAAAATAGTATTGATAAAAATTAAAAGGTTGAATACATGTCACAGACATTTCAGCAACATGAATGGCAATTAAAAACATGCCAACACGACATTGTTAATATTAATAAGGTTAATAAATCGTTAAAACTTCAAAATTGTAGAATATTCAAATAATTAAATTTCTCTGAAACGCTTTATTTAAAGGCTTATGAGTTCGAGGGTAACAAAAATATTTCACAGTCCTCATGCGGCTCGCAACTGGACTGCTCAACAGAAGTGCAAACAAATAGTGGAAGTTCCAGTAAATATTATTTGATTAAGCAGGGTATTTGATTATCCGCGGAAAAAGATATGGACTACAGTTATTTAAACGCCTAGTACATCAACTGCACTCATAATAAACATGAAATATTGAAAAAAGAAATAATAAACAAAAATGAAATGTTATATTTTTTAATAAAATAAAAATTTTAGATAGCATATGATGCTTACAGCGCTACATATCCTGAAATAAATTTGTCAAAAGTTGATTGTTTTGTCACGGATGTTACTGCACATGTCCAATATTCGGAAGAAAAGACGTTTAAAGAAGTATTTTCCTGTGCAAACTTTTGTTTTCTTGTTTCAGCACCCATTTTCATGCTAAGATTGGCAAGTCTGTCCATTCGATTATCTAAGCACAGCCTGTGATGATTATTCTTCAATGCGGGGAAATTTAGCATTGATTGGATGGTAGTTACTTTAGTTCTATGAGATTTTATTCGTATAAACGGGTATTCGATTATCCGTGACCTGAATTAATGAAGGCAACTGTATATGCAGTTACTTAAAGGTCCTTACAAAAGCGAATATAGGTTTTAAAGCAGCGAAGTAACACTCAATTGCTCCAAATTTACATTGACGAAATTTTAAGCAACCCTTCATGGTGGAATTTCATGACAAAGTACGCAACACGATTCCCAATAGCATTTAAAATTTTCAGGCGAAAATAGTCTGAGAATAATTCTAGAAGTGGCGGGAATAAGCATATAAGTCGAAAATTCTAATTTTTTTTATAACATATTTTATTTAGGAAATTTGTGATCTTCGTTGTGGGAAAAGCACATAAGTCAGTTAGGCTTCTAAGATGTTAAAAAAAGAAAACCTTTAAACACTTATTAAATTGTATACGGATAGCAGTGGGGTAAAACATATAAATTAAGAAAATTTATTATTTATTTAGCTCATAAATGCATAACAAACTCCATAAAAATTAAATGTGTATTCTGAGGTCCAAAAAATAAAATTAAAAAAAGTTCTCTGAAAGCATCAAAATTTTTTTCCTCGATATTTCAAAATCCTTGTCCTTATAGTGACCATGGATTAGAGACTGCTTTTCCGAGTTGTCGCCAACACAAACGTTGGCAATGTAATCCGATACGAGAAATTCACTACAAACACAATGATTAAAATTTAATATATAATGGGATTTGATCAACTGAACATAAAAATATTGTGTTACATTGAAATTTGTGGTGACCAAAACCGTGTTTGGCTCCATGATCCCTATAACCGATAATTACCTATTTGACTTATGTGCTTTTTGCCGCCCGCTATAGAATTGTTCTACCTCATTCTATGGCTTAACGGCGCTATTTTCTAGAAAAACATTGGATTTGTAGTTTGCAAATGGTGGATGACTTCGATTTGAACAGCGATTTTTCAAAAGCTTTAACCTCCGGTATGCTTTCAATATATGAAAACATGACGTTATTTGAGCAGAATGGATTTGAACCTTAAACATCAAATAAAAAATTTTAAATGCGCATAAAGGTAGAAGAATTACATTTTAAAATTATCAAAATAAACGTCTCGAAGATGTTCTCGGGGAGAGAAATGTGCAAATGAGCGCAGTCATTGTACGGAAACAACAAGGGAAACAGATGTCACCTTCCAGAGAACCAACTGCGCTTCGAGCTGCTTAAATCGTTAACATTTACTAAAATACTGTTGACAAAACGGGATGACAGTATTAGCCAAAGTGTATTAAGAGTTATTATAGAAAATACTTTCTTAATAAGGATATGGAAGTTTGAGAAAGGAAATAGCGAAAGTAAGACGGGTCGTAGAAAACTGCTCACGGGCATTTTTTCCAGACGTGTTGTAATCTGTAATATTGAAAAGTGCTTCGTTCCGAACAGAGATATTATGAAAGGATTTTTGTGCGTGTTTTTTGATAATTGCATTGATAGTTTTGATTTGGAAGTCTTTACGGATTATCTCGTTCCTTAAAAAACGGGGGGGGGGGATCTTTCCTAATAATTCCGAGAATTTTATCTTGCTCGATTTGGATTTTCTCGATACTTATTTTTCATGGGAATCTAGTGTTTCTTTTAGGCATACTCCTGGGGTCGAGCTCTTTGGAGACGATTATTCGCCCCCCCCCCCGAAGACATTTTATGTAAATCTACTTTATATTTATGTAACAGCATTTAGATATATTTATATAGAATGAATAGAAAATTTGTTTCATTCGCTCCACCGGCCAAACAGTCCTGAAAGAAACATTGTGCGAATCCCCAAATGGGGCAAGCGGATAGATTGGTTTAATGATGGATTTGTATAAAAGGATTTTATTATTGCGGTCGATTTGACAGTATTTTATTATTGTGGTCGTTACTGACAGTATTTTGATCAGAGATAGTATTTACATTTGAACTAGTACGATTAGTTCTGGTTCTCGTATTTACATTTGAATTAACATCCTGGGTTTGGAGGATGTTAGAGAATTGTGCTACAAAATGTTCAATATGTAGTTTGAAAGGGTTTCATGATTGACATGGTATTCTGCTCGAAATAATGAGTCAAAATTTGACACATACCTCTGTATTTCTCCCCTGTAAGATTGGAGTTTCCAGACTTCATAATGTACCATTCTGCTGAGAGGAACTGTCTAGTGTAGGAGCGATCAGTCAGGTGCCCCTGATTGTCCACATCCGGGTCTGGTAGGGGAAAATTCCCATTCATAAATCAGTTGATCATTTTATCAATATCTGAATGTACTTTAACCACCCTGTACAGGCGATGGAAAGAACGCCATGTCCGTGTACGAACATTCATTAGAAAACAGGAATTCCAAAAAACTATGTCAGCGACGAAAGACAGTGGAGATTTGATGATGATAATATTAGAAGTAACGACGCAGCAAAATTATTTTTATATAAAATATCTCTTAAATATTACCGATATATATGGATAGTACTAAAAATAATTCACTTTTAATTTTTAGCAGTGTCATACTCTACGGGGTTATAAAATAATGCTATTCGCTTTGGGCGTAAGTAAGGCTAACCAAATAGACACCGTTGAAAAGTTACCCATGACATATCGGACTATAAATAAAATAAAATGAACATTTATACTTGAAAAAGCAGAATTAGTACCAATAAGAAATCTACACCAAAAAGTTATTTCAATTTCAGTATTTTCACTTGGCCACTTGAGCACCTACTAAAATAGTGATTTAAAATGAAACCATCTACTTTATAATTTATCTACCCATCTCTTTCATACTTATTCCAATTACACATTATTTCAATGCACAAAGAAAACTCGGATTGTAAATATTAGGAATGGTTAGATATGGGCGTGGCCAAATGTGGGCGTGGCCATATACACTTGAGACCAATGTCCCGACTATTCATGGGCACCCATAGGGGAGGGTGTAATGGGCATTTACTCCCCTGACGCTTAAGATCAAAATGGCATGCATTAAGCTAGTCCCTTTCGTACGTTTTATCCTTGAGTATGCCGCCCCCTCCTCCCCTTGGAAAACTTCTATGAGCGTTTCTGCGGCCATTCTCAACTAAATCTTGTCGATATGTTTTAAATAATGTTCTATTTTATAATTGCACATAATAGTTTTCAATCTGTTCCATTTCTTATGGAGACTGGGCAGCCATAGTCTTTGCCTGGGCTCCTAAGCAAAATTAAAGACCCTTGTAGAATTATTATAAGGGGTATATAAATAGTTTGATAGCTTGAGTTTGTCACCACTAGAATTAGTTCTCTGTCCTTGCCATGGGCACCCATAAGAAAACGCAAAGGGGAACTTGCTCTCCTGCGGACGTTTGAGGTTACAAATGTAGGTCTGAAGCTTGTCGATATTGAACGCTTTATCCTTGAGATGGCCCCCTGCAAAAAGTTACATGGCCGCCCCTAGGGGAGGGCACAGAGGACACTTGCCCTTCCCTGGACGTTTAAGTCTAGACATGTAGGTCTTAAACTAGTCGATATTGAACGCCTCAGCCTTGAGATAGTCCACCCTGGAAAAAGTTCTATGGACGCCCATAGGAGAAGGCAAAGGGTGCACTTGCCCTCCCCTGGAACATTTAAGATCACAAATCAAGCTAGTCGATATCATACGTATCATCATTGAGTTTGCACCCCTAGAAAAAGTTCCATGTGCACCTTTGCCATGGGCGCCCATAGGAGAGCGCAAAAGAGCGGATGCACGACCTACCCTGGACATTCAAGGTGACAAATGTAGATATTAAGCTAGTCGATTTTCTCATCTCATACTTGAGTTTGACCTCGTGGACAAAGTTCTAAAGCCGCTCTTGCCATTGGCGCCCATAGGGGAGCTCAAGAGGGGATACTTGTCCTCCCCCTGGATGTTCCAGGTCACAAATGTAGACTTTAAGTTAGTCGAATTTTTACGTCTCATCCTTTAGTTTGTCCATCCCAGACAGACGTATTTCTTTATTAAGTAAGATAAATAGAAGGAATGTATTATGTATACAGTAATAAATAACTACTACTTATTACGTAAATTGTTATAAATATTTTCTAATCATTATCTTTATAATATATAATCAAGAGGAGTATGTACTGTGTACCCGCTTAATCATATACCCCGGTTAATCGCATATAATAGACTGGAACTAAGTGTATGCAATTAAGCGAAGCCAATTGTATTTCACGATTGTCAGATTAATTTCGAACCGTTCCATTCGTTTGTGAGACATCGCGCCCACAAAATCACATACACACACACATTTACATACATTACATACACAACTGAAAATTCGAAATTTCGACCCCGTCACAATAGAGGATGGGAACAAATGGAATCTCCTAAAAAACTTTGCTATATATGTAATTGAAAATGAATAAATCATTTATCGGTAAATTTAAAATATCCATGATAAACTTAAATATTTTCTACTGAAATAAAGGAATAAACTATTGTAAATTTCTAAAATAGACGTATATAATGCAGAAGTAACTGAAATTTCGATATTGCTAAGCATACGAGTATTTTGCTCTGGAAACGTAAGGGCAAAATTCTCCACGCCCAAGTAGAAAGACTGTTAAAATTCTCCGTGTGACGTCAAGTGCTCATGCTCTATACTATTCGTATACATTACTATTCGTATACATTACTATTCGTATACATTATACTATATGTATATGCAGGTAAAATAGTAGCGAATATGTCCTTGTGGGGAAAAAAATTCCCGACAATATTTCAGTTTTGAACTGTTAAATATTCTGTTCTAACAGCGTACAAGATAAATAAGTGTTAAGTATTATATAGAACTACGCCGAAAATTTGAAATTATACGAAGTATTACGACTCACTAAATCTAACCACGTTTTTTCCCCCGATATTCTGACATAAAACTACGACTATTCAAGTTTTACAAATTCCAAATCTGGAAAGCCACTCTCAATTCCATGATTCGTACAACTAGCGTTCTATTTGGCAATTTAATATATCGTCTGCTCATTTATTTAGTAGAAAATAAAAACTAGTGATAAATGATCACTCTATAATATTTTAATTCTTTCATCTTCTGTTTCTGGATGGAAATTGTGATCGTCTGCTTGAAATAAATTGTGTGACATAAAAATATACGTATAAGTTAAATGAAGATTGGATTCACTGTTTATTCTATGAAGTGCAGTAAGGAATTTTTATTCGTAAGTAACACTTTTAAAATAAGCTCTTGTTATATTTATACTTGATAATTATATTTATACTCGATTACAAGAATTTATGTTTTGATTTATTTTTACTTTAAAATATACTATTGCAATAGGATATTTGTTTATCATTTGTTGAAAAGTTGTCTTGTTAAATAAAGTTTGACATTGTACATTGGTTAATCAGAACATTGTTTCTCCTGACGTTTATAAAAATCTAATGAGATATTTTTGACTCCCAGTAAAACTATAAGATCTCATTTAGATTTCATGTGCTTAGAAATTAGAATATGTTCTAAACAGGCTAAAATATTTTGTTAAACATAAGACTTTGATGTAACCAACACAGGAATTTCTATACAGGCAGATATTTGTGCTTTTAAAATTCATGGAAATAAATTGTGTCAATTTTATTACCCGATTGGCTTTCAAAATGAACTGAAGTGTGGATGCAATCTACTTTTTTATAGTACTAAAATCCATTCTTGAGTAACTTGTGTTTTGTTTTGCAAAATGTGAAAATAAAAATTTAAAAAATCTGTAAAGTTGTTCCAAATGATCAGAATTATAGCGTGTTATCCTTCATTTAAAAGAGCTTGACATAATCTTTCGATTGCTACCAAGTTTGTTAATGTTCTCCTTCGGAGGCGGGGGGGGGGGGAGGGCTAATAACGTCATTTACATAAAAATTGCATCGCGGCTAATTTATCTACACTTAATAATCATTATGTTTCGTGATCATTGAGCCATACATAATCCTTATTGTGCATGATTATGTCAAGATTTTTCCCTATGCAGAATTTCGAAGTTTTTGTTCGAATTTAAAAAAAAAATTCATTCCAGTTCTAGATTTCTTTTTTTAACAAAATCGGATATAAAGTTTCCTAAAAATCCATTAATATTTGTGGCAGCTATCGAAAGTCCCTGTGGTCGATTTCTTGTGTACACTATAGCTGCCACAAATATTAATGGGCTTCCACGAAACTTCATATTCAGATTTGTTAAAGAAAAATTTAGAACTAGATAGAATATTTTACTTTCCCTGCAATACATTGTAATGTATAGGGAAAGTATTAGAATCATGCAAAAATTACAACTCGAGTTTTCTATATTTGTGGCAGCTATCGAAAGAAATCACAAGAAATCGACGACGAACAGGCAAAACTTTATATTATTCTCTATTACTATATTATGAGAAAGTAATAAATACCTTTAAAATTACAACGATAGTGAAATTTTTACTTTCTCGTACGTAATATTGAGAAAGTATTGTTTTCACGAAAATTTTCGATTTTGATACCAATGAATGTTTTAGGACCTGAACACGTTTTAACTATCTTTGGAGTGATGTTAGTGTGTCCCTGCGGTCGATTTCTTGTGTACACCATAGCTACCACAAATATTAATGGGTTTCCACGAAACTTCATATTCAGATTTGTTAACGAAAAATTTAGAACTAGATAGAATTTTTTACTTTCCCTGCAATACATTGTAATGTATAGGGAAAGTATTGGAATCATGCAAAAATTACAACTCGAGTTTTCGTGGAACCTCTAGAATACGAAAAACTATTTTTAGAGTGGCGTCTGTATGTGCGTCTGTGCAGATTTTGTATCAACTCTAATTGAAAAACTAATTGACCGAATTTCATAAAATTTGGTAGGTAAATAAATCCTTTGTGATAATTAGAATTTGATATGATTCGGGATAAAAGAACCAGCCTTTTTTTGCGAAATGGCCCTCAAAAATTGCCTGTATTAACTCTAGCTGAAAACAAATAGGCCAAATTTCACAGAATTTGGTAGTTAAATTACTTGTACGTTAAACTGGTGCTAATTAGATTTTTGTATGATTCGAAAAGAAGAACCAGCTTTTTTTTTACGAAATGACTCGCAAAAATCACTAAATTATAAAATAATAGACTACGTATGCTCAAATGTATCAATTGAATGCTTGTTTTAGAATTAATTTTTGAAGATGAAAAGAATAAGACCAACTCCATTATTTTAGGACAAGCCGTTCTCGGGATATTTTTGTTTCTTCGCATTTTCGTAACACCATCTTTGAAAATAAATCCAGTTACCAAATAAAAACGAAATTTGAATAAAAGTGCAAATTCAGTCTCCTTTAAAATATTTCTACATGATGTATAGCGCAATTAAACGCAATTGAATGAATATTAAAATATTGTGAATATTGCAGGAAGAGTTATATGCTGCTCACATCAGATTTTTTAAAATTCGAACAAAAATTTCGAAATTTATTTAAAATTTATATTTATCTAACATGGCAACATAAGGACAATATTTGACAGAGATCATATATCACACAAAATAGCAATATTAGTGAGTGTGCTTAAAAAAACTATCCGCATTCTTTTTCAAATCTTAAAGTTCATCAGAACAAGAAAGATCAATCATGCATAAAGCATTGATTATAAAACACTTTCCAACTTCAATGCAAATTTATTTAAACGAAACTAAAATGCAATACATTCCTCGATAATATTTTTAAAATTATCACAATGCTACATTAATATATTATATTTGAAAACTTAAAACTTCATCGAAAAAAATGAACCTCATTCAAATGACGGCATTGAAATATAAATTGCTTGGTTTAAGCATCTCTAAAATGCGATACATTCCTTGGTAATGTTTTTTAAATTATCTTAATACTACAATAATTTATTATATTTGAAAACTTCATCGAAAACAAATGAACTTTATTCAAATGACGTCATCGAAATATAAATCGGCTGGTTCTTTAAATAAAAGCAGCATTTCATTCAAAAACATTTTTCCATTCATTTCATTCATCACAATACTACAATAATTAATTTTATTTAAAACTTAAAAGTATGGAAATATAAATAATTTAACTCTATGCTCAAAACTTCATCAAAAAATCGTTTGCTTCTCTGTAAAATCAATGATTGTTTCATTCATATCAGCTATATTGCAGACTCCAGAGGCTAAATAATTTTACGTTAAAGAAATGCAGTAATTCTTATGCAACTCATTCTACATCTTTTGGTCACATCCTCGATAAATGAAAAGTAGGCTTCGTTGTAGAAATAATCAGAATTGGATGATCATTTAAACTCAACTATATTGTAATTGAGTTGTTTCAGGATGTAGATGCACAGAATTTAAGCAAAAATAAAGCGGTTTTAGGACGGATACAACACTAAATATGAATTAAAAAGAACTTTAAAAATCACAATTTTGACACAAGATGGATGCCGGGCCAACGGCCGTACCGTGCTGAAAACACCGGTTCTCGTTAGATCACCGAAGTCAAGCAGCATCGGGCGCGGTTAGTACTTGGTGGGTGACCACCTCGGAACACCGCGTGCTGTTGGCCATCTCGGGTGCGGTATCCCCGTGGTTTGCGCGCTAGATTTGCACGATACCACAAATGCCGCCGTGTTCATGCGGAGTACGATCACGTTAAACATGTGGGTCCGTAAGTCCTTCCGAGAGGTTGGTGGTAGGGGAAGGAGGGTACGGTCCCTGTGGATGCCTCCCCCACTGGGTTCCGGTCTAAATTGGGTGGCACTTCCCGGCCGTCCATACAGTTACCTTACACCTTTCTGGTAGGTCGGACGGTCTGGGTCTCAACAACAACAACAAGATGGATGCCATATTTTATTTTGAAGTGGGTCACGGGATCTCTTCATATAAAGGATGTAATTATTATTTTAATTTTTATTTAAAAAACTACTGAATATATTTTGCTGAATTTTTTTATATATTTTATGGGATAATTTGAATAACCTTAAACATTCCTTAATTGAATTTCCTTAAACATTCGAAGAAATTTGTGAATTTTAAATCCGCCTAAAAAATGTTTGAAAAATTAGGTCCCATAGAGTTCAATGTATTTCATTTTTTCAACCCGGGTTCAATCCAAAACTAATTTGGTGATATCATTCATTTATATTCCCATAGGTCCCACAGCCCGTCTGAACAACAGACTAAAATTTCATTTTGATAAAGTCATTTTTAGGCAGTTATCGTGCTAACGGGCAGACAGACAGAATGAACAAAGTCATAAACACTTTTAAACAATATTGTAAAGTGTTAACAAGAAAGATCAATCATGCATAAAGCATTGATTATGAAATACTTTCCAAATGAAATGCAATTTTATTTAAACATCTCTGAGAAGCAATACTTTCAGGGTTATATTTTAATAAAAATTATCACAATACTATAATAATTTATTATATTTGAAAACTTCATCGAAAACAAATGAACTTTATTCAAATAACATCATCGAAATATAAATCGTTGGCTCTCTATATAAAGGCAGTGAATACTTCATTCACAAACTTTTTTCCATTCCTTTAATTCAGCGGCGATATTTTTGAAATTATCACAATACTACAATTATTTAATTTACTTAAAAACGTAAAACCATGGAGGAAAAATTACTTTCTAAGTCCATGTTTAAAACTTCATCGAAAAAGCAATAATATGGAATCGTCTGTTTCTCTATGTAAAATCAATGAATGTTTCATGCATATCAGCTATATTGCAGACTCCAGAGCTAAATAATTTTGCGTTAAGGAAATGCAGCAATTCTTATACAACTCATCTTACAGCTTACATTCTCCATACGTAACATCCTTACATTCTCCATACGTAAAAGCTAGGCTTCGTTGTAGAAATGATCAAAGTTTGATCATTTAAACTCCAAAATATTGTAATTGAGTTGGCGCAGTATACAGATGCACAGAAAAAAAATAAAACATAGAGCGGTTTTAGGACGGATGCAACACTAAATATAAATTAAGAGGATCTTTAAAAATCACTATTTTGACACAAGATGAATGCCATATTTTATTTTGAAGTGGGTCACGTGATCCTTTCATATAATATGGGTTGTTGTTGAGACCCAGACCGTCCGACCTACCAGAAAGGTGTAAGGTAACTGTATGGACGGCCGGGAAGTGCCACCCAATTTAGACCGGAACCCAGTAGGGGAGGCATCCACAGGGACCGTACCCTCCTTCCCCTACCACCAACCCCTCGGAAGGACTTACGGACCCACATGTTTAACGTGATCGTACTCCGCATGAACACGGCGGCATTTGTGGTAGTGTGCAAATCTAGCTCGCAAACCACGGGGATACCGCACCCGAGATGGCCAACAGCACGCGGTGTTCCGAGGTGGTCACCCACCAAGTACTAACCGCGCCCGATGCTGCTTGACTTCGGTGATCTAACGAGAACCGGTGTTTTCAGCACGGTACGGCCGTTGGCCCCCATATAATATGGGTGCAATTATTATTTTAATTTTTATTTTAAAAACTACCAAACATAATTTGCTGAATTTTTTTATATTTTTTATGCGATAATATGAAAATTTCCTAAAATTTTCGAAACAATTTGTGAATTTTAAATTCGTTTAAACCATGTTTGAAAAATTAGGTCCCATAGGGTTCAATGTATTTCATGTTTTCAATCCGAGTTCAATTCGAAACTAATTGGGTGATATTATTCATTTACGTTCCCATATGTCCCACAGAGCGTCTCAACAACATACTAAAATTTCATTTTGATAAACTCATTTCTACGGCAGTTATCGTGTGAACAGGCAGACAAACAGACAGAATGAATGACCAAAGTCATAAATATTTTTCAACTAGGTTGTAAAGTATTAACAAGAAAGATCAATCATGTATAAAGCATTGATTATGAAACACTTACTAACTTCAATGCAATTTTATTTAAACATCTCTAAAATGCGATACATCCCTCGGTAATATTTTTAAAATTATCACAATACTACATTAATGTATTATATTTGAAAACTTAAAACTTCATCGAAAAAAAATGAACTTCATTCAAAAGACGGCATCGAAATATAAATTGCCTGGTTTAAACATCTCTAAAATGCGATTCCTATGCGATGCATTCCTCGGTAATATTTTTAAAATTATTGTAATACTACAATAATTTATTATATTTGAAAACTTCATCGAAAATAAATGAACTTTTTCAAATGACGTCATTGAAATGTAAATCGGCTGGCTCTTTAAATAAAAGCAGCATTTCATTCAAAACCATTTTTTCATTCATTTCATTCATTACAATACTACAATAATTAATTTTATTTAAAACTTAAAACCATGGAGGTACAAGTAACTTAACTCTATGTTCAAAACTTCATCAAAGAATCGTTTGCTTCTCTGTAAAATCAATGATTGTTTCACTCATATCAGCTATATTGCAGACTCCATTAACTAAATAATTTTGCGTTAAAGAAATGCAGCAATTCTTATACAACTAATTTTACATCTTTTGATATTTACATCCTCCATAAGTGAAAAGTAGGCTTCGTTGTAGAAATAATCAAAGTTGGATGATCATTTAAATTCAACTATATTGTAATTGCGTTGTTTCAGGATGTAGATGCACAGAATTTAAGCAAAAATAATACGATTTTAGGGCGGATACAACAATCAATATGAATTAAAAAGAACTTTAAAAATCACAATTTTGACACAAGATGAATGCCATATTTTATTTTGAAGTGGATCACGTGATCTCTTTATATAAAGGATGTAATTATTGTTTTAATTTTTATTTGAAAAACTACTGAATATATTTTGCTGATTTTTTTTATAGATTTTATGGGATAATATGAATATTTCCTTAAACTTTCGAAGCAATTTGTGAATTTTAAATCCGCTTAAAAAATGTTTGAAAAATTAGGTCCCATAGGGTTTAATGTATTTCATTTTTTCAACCCGGGTTCAATCCAAAACTAATTGGGTGATATCATTCACTTATATACCCATAGGTCCCACAAATCGTCTGAACAACATACTAAAATTTCATTTTGATAAAGTCATTTTTACGACAGTTCTCGTGCTAACGGACAGACAGACAGACAGAATGAACAAAGTCATAAACACTTTTTAAGTATGCTGTAAAGTGTTAATAAAATGTATAAAATCATATGCAGTATTAGAAGATGTTTATAACTTTTAGTTAAGAGTGAGTGTGTTTAAGAACCGTTTAATCAGTTATGTTTTTGTGTGGGTTACCAGCATTTACTCAATAACTGAATTATTTACATTCTCTTTAAAATCATAAAATTAGGCAAAAAAATATTAAATTATATGCACATTAGTAAATGTTTATAACTTCTAGTTAAGCATAATGATATTTATTTATGAATATTTTAATCAGTAATGCTTTTATGTGGTTTCCAGCATTTTTCACATATAACATATATTTACTTAGAATTTATTTTTCAAAATGAGCCCATGGTTTTCCCAACTTGAAATGTTTGTATAATAGAGATAAATAGCGTATCAACAAAATATATGTTTTCGAAGACGATTAAAGATACACCATTTTCGCAGTTCAAGATCAAAGGACAAAGTTAGTGACCTTGAAGTGAAACATATCATTTAAAGGGTCATGTGATATATCCCAAGAAAGTTCCTGCCTTAAGCTACAATAAGCCTTATTTCAGCACAATTCGTAGATTAGGTCGAAATATACAGACGTTTCAATATATCAGGAATCATGAAAAAATTACCAGATTTTCCAAACATCAAATTTTTATAAATAAACAAGAAAGATCAATCATGCATAAAGCATTGATTATGAAACACTTTCCAACTTCAATGCAATTTTATTTAAACATGTCTAAAATGCAATACATTCCTCGGTAATATTTTAAAACTTATCACAATACTACATTGATTTATTATATTTGAAAACTTAACCTTCATCGAAAAAAATGAACTTCATTCAAATGACGGCATTGAAATATAAATTGCCTGGTTTAAACATCTCTAAAATGTGATATATTACTCAGTAATAATTTTAGAATTATCACAATACCACGATAATTTATTATATTTAAAAACTTCATCGAAAACAATTGAAATTCATTCAAATGACGTCATAGAAAAAATAACACGCCTGGCTCTCTCTAAAAAAGCAGAATTTCATTCATAAATAATTTCCCATTCATGTCATTCATCACAATACTATAATAATTTATTTTATTTAAAAATTAAGACCATGGAGCTACAAGTAATTTAACTCTATGCTTAAAACTTCATCGCAAAAAATCGTCCTTCTCTCGGTAAAGTCAATGAATATTTCTTTCATATCAGCTATGCAGACTCCATGAGCTAAATTCTTTTGCGTTAAAAAAATACAGCAAGTCCTATACAACTCATCCTACATATTTTGCTGTTTACAGTTTACATAAGTGAAAAATAGGCTTCGTTGTAGAAATAATCAAATTTGGATGAGCATTTAAACTCATATATATTGTAATTGCGTTGTTTTAGTATGTAGATGCACAGAATTTAAACCAAAATAAAGTGGTTTTAGGACGGATACAAGACTCAATATGAAATAAAAAGAACTTTAAAAATCACGATTTTGAGACAAGATGGATGCCATATATCATTTTGAAGTGGATCACGTGACACGTTCATATCATGGTCACGTGATCGTTTCATTTAAGAAGTGTTATTAATATTTTAATTTTTATTTAAAAAACTACTGAATATATTTCGCTGAATTTTTTTTTTGTATATTTTATGGAACAATTTGAATATTACCTAAAAATTTCGAAGCAATTTGTGAATTTTAAATCCGCTTAAAAAATGTTTGAAAAATTAGGTCCCATAGGGCTCAATGTATTTCATTTTTTCAACCCGGGTAGAATCCAAAATTAATTGGGTGATATTATTCATTTATATTCCCATAGGTGATACAGACCGTCTGAACAACATACTAAAATTTCATTTTGATTAAGTCATTTTTACGGCAGTTATCGTGCTAACGGACAGACAGACAGACAGACAGACAGAATGAACAAAGTCATAAACACTTTTCAACTTTGTTGTAAAGTGTTAAAAACTAATGAGAATTGGGGGCTAAATTTTGCATAATGCCTTATAAATGAGTTGACAGCAAAATAGCCAAGTTTAAAAAAAAATCGGTGTCGGTCGGGTTGAAATGTCACTTTTTTTATGTTGATTTGATATGGAATGACCTTTATGCTCCGTGGTTGACTCTATAAGTGTACAAAGTGTCAGCCTCCTAAGTCATTGAGGCAAGGAGATGAAACCAATAATATTAAATTACATATAAAGATAAGTATATCAATATTCTGAAAGCAAACTTGAACGTGTATCAAGTCGCCGAACCATTCTGCTAACGACCCTCTTGCAGCTGGGAAATCCTAAAGCCATAAAACAAGAAAGAATATACTACTGCCAAATTATATTCATGTCCCTAACCTTAATTTGGCAGTAGTACTGTCTTGATAACATGATATTCATCCAAAAACCTATATCGTTTTCGGATAAGCGTGTCTGCGTATAGCCTTTTTAGACCCTGTTCAGCTAGTTTCCTCATTACTCCGAGAGGTACAGCTGTCAGTGCGTTTTTTTAGAGTGGTATTCTTTGGAGGCCTAATCCACTTTTACTAAAATTTCTAGATACGTAAAGACAAAAAAGAAAGAATTGATCAAATCGAGAAGTGCCTTCATGGAGGACTTTGTAAGGAAAACTGCACCGCATTTGCGTCACGTGCTAAGGAAACCATGAAAAACTTGGCACATGCAGTCAGTCGTTCTCATCTGGATGGAGCGTAAAACTCAGACGGTGACGTCACGCTTGAAATTATTCTCTCAATACTGTTACAGATGGACACTTGAATGCTCCAGAGAGTTAAGGTATCGTAAGGGGTAGCCACGATCGAGTAGCAATATGCTCTGGTAATCAGGCTTTTCCTCTTTGTAGGGGAATCAAAATCTGCAAATAAAGTCATATATATTATTTTACAGTATTTGGCAAGATAATGACTTAAACTTTATGAAATTGGGTCGTAATACGGTTTGCCTAAGTGAATGCATACTTTGCACAGACAGTCTTATATTTCAAAATTAAAACTCGGGATTCTAAATTTCTGAATTTTAAATCCTACCATGAAGCGCCATCCAATTTCCGGTTTTGGGAGGAATTTTCGGTGTCATGAGCGAGACGCTTGTCTACGATCCTGCAGCCGTGCCTCGAATGAAATTCGAGCCGCATTTTTCTCTATGCGTTTTATAGTGCTTTTAGCGGCCGAAAAGTGTAAGAAATTTACATTTTATATTAGCGACATCTGTACATCAACACATGCACTATACGTCAGTATAGCCCGCACGCTCGCCCGATGAAATGACTTTCATTGTTACATCCAAACGCTCCATCGTCAATCACTTCATCCTTTGGGGGTTTGATTCGGATGAAATAAACTGCATTCTATCTTACTAAATAAATGCAGAAGTCTGTCAGTGTTTCTGTGTGTGTGTGTGTGTGTGTGTGTGCAGTCTGTGGCGCGAAACGACCATGAAGTTTGGTACACAGGCACTTCATGACTCGAATAGGTGCACCTCGGCGTTATATATATTTTTGCAATTTTGAATTAGTTTTTGTAGTTATTTTATGTTTTAGCCCGATTTACAACGATTTTGCACAAAACGATATTTGCACAAAACAATTTCTTAGCTACCTAAAATTTTATCGCAGAGCTTGAGCTCCAGATATTAACACAATAAAAATAATAAAAGTGATAATTAAAACCAACATTAATAAGTAACTATAATAATAATAATTGAAATATATACAAAATACATTGTTTATTGTCAACTGCTTACAATACAGTTTTGAGCCGAAGCAGCACCCCACTAGTTCCCCCAATTTAAACTGGATTTGCATCCGTAATATGCTCGACCGAACAGCGAATTTAAACTCTTCCTTACTATTGATAGTATTGCCAAAGTACTCAAAAGCGTGTTCTTTCAAAATTACGAATTTTTATTTCATACCCCACCTGCCCAGTCGATCGTACTAAATGTATAAATAAAAAGTGGCATTTGTGCAGTGAATAATAACTATACAGTAGGCAAAATAAAATTAAAAGAATTTTGCAATTTACATTCTTTTAGAAAAAGGCGTAAGAAATATCCTCTCCACAGACGCAACAATTAGTGCCACCATCTGAAGTCGCCTATTGGAAGAAAATGAATAGTTACAAGATATTTCACTATGAAATGTATGGAAACATACTATCTGTATTAGGAATAATAATACCATAACAAATAAAACAGGAATTTTGTAATTTACATTTAAAAATATTCTCCCCAGATGCCGTTATCCTCTCCATTGGCCCAGTCTGTGACTCTAACTGGAGTTGCCTATTAGAAAATAATATCGTGACTGGACGAAATTTTACTTAAAAACTAAGAATTGCAAAATGCAATGAATACATATTTTTTATGTCCATAATAGAAATTCATTAAAGAATAACACTAAAGAAGGAAAATAATGCATCAAAGAAAACATTTGGGGAGTTAGAGTTTTTGCATTTATTATATATTAAAGAGATACATTATACAGGGTGTCCAGTATTAGCGGTGCTCAATGGCTATTTCCTCAACCGTTAGTCACAGAGATATACTTCCAATTGCAAAAATGTTTAAAATTTTAAAATCTATTATCTTAGAAACAGTTTAAATCAATAAATACATTTCTAAAAGAAATACGAAATATAAATTTTATACGGTCCCCCGGTCCTACCAATTATATTTAGGAAAATCATCCTCATACAATTTCATGCAAAATAAAAAAATTCCTTTTACGACCAGAATTCACCGAGTTATGAAGCATTAAACTTAAGTCGCTATTCCACGCATAAAAATGTCTCGTTTCAGGCAACCAATCAATCAGGGACCGTATTGACCATTTCTCCAGGCAACCAACCAATCAGAAACCGTATTGACCATTTCTCAACACAAAAAGTGCTCCAAATTTAAATAGCTATAAATCGATCAATTTTGGTCGTAAAAGGATGATTTTTTTTTATTTTGCATAAAATTGTATGAGGATGATTTTTCTAAATATAATTGGTAGGACCGGGGGAATGTATAAAAATTTATATTTCGTATTTTTTTTTCAGAAATACATTTATTAATTTAAACTGTTTCTAAGATAATAGATTTTAAAATTTAAAACATTTTTTCAATTGGAAGTGTATCTTTGTGACTAACGATTGAGGAAATAGCCATTGGGCACCGATAGCACTGGACACCCCGTATAACAGATACAATTTTATATCTAATCCACTACGCAGTTTTCATAATTCTAGTAGCAATATTTCATATTAGTTTAAATTTATAATATTTATAAATATAGGTCGGATTTTATTAGAAAACGGGGATGACATATACGTATTTGCTTCGACGTGCTGCCCCGTCATCAAATTTATTTATTTTACTACTAAATGCACATTGCAAAGAATGAGAGAAAAAATGAATCGCAATTTTCGAACAAAATTACAGTGCAAGTTTAGTGAAACATAATATCTGGAGCTATCTTAGTAATGCATTATTTCTTCTCTATTCAATATACAATAACACATTTAACTTTTAGAATATTGTGTAGTTAGTTTATTTCCAATAAGAGTTTTAATAAAAAGTATATAAAGCAGGTGACTGTGTGCACAATCAACAATGAACTGGTTTACAATGTGAAATGCAGCGCAAATCGAGATAAATAAGCGTACGTACGTTTCGTAAATACAGTTGATTTTCGAAACGTACGTTTGTTTATTCTTCCTGATTTGCTCTGCCTTTTCAGTTGCAAACCAGTTCATTCTATTCTTGTATAGGAACAGAAGAGCGGGAGAATTTTTTGAACCTATGGTGAAGAGTTTAGACACATAATTGGAATTGAATAAAAAATACTTTATAAAAGTAGGAAGCTATGAAATAGGATTTCAGAGGATGTGCAACATTTCTGTAAAAAATAAACTTTTTATACCGACCTTCTACTGTAAGTTATACATAGGTTCAGAAGTTCATAAGTTTCAAAATATATTGTCAACTCGTCAACTGAACTGCAACTAAGTGATGAGTCCTTTTTATAGTCTCTCTATAGAAACTTCTGGAAATCTCTCTATAAAAATTTCCAGAATTGTCTAATATCTGCTAAACTAATCGTTATTTCGTGAAGTTTCTGGAACATTCAGGAAGTCGCTAAATGTCGCCAAATTGGCGATAAATCGCCAAATCTGGCAACCATTCTTCATACTCGAAATTCTAGTACCCATATAGTGACGTCAGGGAAAGAATGTTCGTACCGCTGTCTTCTGGAAAAAACACTCCGATGACACCGTTTGGTCTGCGATAGAGACGAAAGACAAGATGGGGAACGCCAGTGAGATAATGTTACACGCTCGCAACAGTATCATTGGTGTCTATTGAATGCTAATAATTAACAGGAGACAGTCCATAGGAGATTCTTAAATGTATAAGACTCTTAATATTTAAATCATAAAATACGTTAAAGTTTTTCCGGAGTCTTTACGGAATCCTTGAGTTTAGCACGTCGTGCACTGTAGAACAAGTTAGTTTTCGAAGAAAAACTCTAATTTAGCTAATTTTACAAATTGATTCTTCTATTAGTTTCCCTATAATACATTGCATAAAATAAGGTGATAAGGTCCAAAATCCTGCTCTTGAATTTTTATGGATCTAAACGGTTTGAGGATCCACAAATACGAATAAACCACAGTTTCAATTATGCCTGTCTGAGCACGACTATTTAACTCGAACATATAAAAACAATCGAATGAAATTGGGTACAATTTCGATAGATAAACCTTAGAAACCCATTTACTTACCAGGCGCTCGTACAAAGGAAAGGAACCTCAAATTTTTAGAAGTATATTTTCAGAAATCGAAAAATAACTATAAAACATAATTATGTTTGAAATCGTTATAAAATAAACTTTATTTAAAAGCGAATGACATCATGTTCATTACCATACGATGTACCATTTTCAAAATTGTACTTTTTGATGCAAAATAAAAAAAAAAATCATAAAATAAAATATCTTCACTGTTATTAAAAGAGAGAACACTTTATAAGTAATTTTAACCAGAGATAAACAGACCCCAGTATTTAAGAGTTATGAGCTGTATTCGAAGTGAAAAAATGATACTTTTCCCATAGGTAGCTCAATCTATTTCAGAAGAAACAAGCCGATTCCATGGAATTTGGTGTGATTCATTTATTCAGCTATAAAATTGATAAAAATTGTGTTATTGTTTTCGCTTAATATCCTAATTTGTTAAACTATAGAGAAAGTCATCCTCTTGAGCACATTAAGTTTATTTTATATTTTAACGAACATTTCGGAAAACCTTGTGTACAAATCCTTGTAATAGAGTCTATTGCTGACGCGAAATTAGTTTTACTTACTTTTAGATTATTCATCGGTAGTCTTTGAGCCACACGTGCAGAAGCGAGTCCACTCTCAGTGAAACCATTGGCGAACTATCTTTCTCGGGCTCTGTCTTTTATTTTGGACAGTATCTGCGAAGACAAGGATAACAAATGTAATGCTTACAGAATACCGGTGTTCTCTGCTCATACTGAATAACAAATTTTAACCTTTGTGTGTCTCTGAAATTAAGCCAAGTTACTTGGGCCTGCTGAATATGAAAGTGGTCATTAAAACACCCGATTTAGCTCTAGTTCTTGAGATATCTATAAAACAAGTTTTACACATTTACAAATACTTACCCTATTATGCTTTCCATACAGGAAAGCTGTCGCTCATAATGAGTTCGCCAATTGTAGTCAATTATAGTTTCAAAATTTTTACAAAAAGCAATATTTAATGGCGGCATTATAATTGACATAATTACCTTAAACTTATCAGTGGTGTAAGAGAGACGTACACTCATGGTTATAGCTACGAGGTAATGATGCCAATCAATTTATTTATCATTTATATGAAACAAAACCACTCTACAGCTGAATAAAGTTCACCTTTTCTTGTCCAGACCTCATCTCTCTTAACAAGGACCACCGGACCATCAAAGAAAGCGTGATTCAGGGCTTCGCTCGCTGATGGTCTATCTTCTGGTGTCATCCGCAGTAGGAACTGGAGAAATTTGAAAATTGAATAACATACCGCCTAATGAAGTCTTTGCGACTTCATTGGGCGGTATGTATGAGTAAGGAAAAGCCTCTTTGGTCAACAAAGGCCCGAAATTATTATCCTGGAGGAATAAGACACGCGTGAAACGGAGAAGGAACAACAAATGAACAAAACAAATATTCAGGTGCCACGAAATCTTATTTTTATATTATAATGCAATCTTCACACAAGATGCATATTCTTGCGTGTGTTATGGTTAAATTTTTAACCAACTCAACTTTAACTTTCTTACAAACATAACGGTAATAAATAAATGATTAAATGTATAAATCGACACAAGTGGTATTTAATTACCTGCATTCCATCGAAAAGTATTGGATAGATATCATCTTTCCAGCTCCTCATTTATTTGATCTGTTTTCTCACTACGTAACCTGTTAGAGAATTAAAGACAAGAATTCCGAATTACCACATATCAAATCGGGACCCATCCACAGGCATAAAGTAGCCCAAAGTTCGGCATGGCTCGGGTGGAAGAAGTGCAATAGGTGCACCATATCTGAAAAATAAAGTGGAGAAAGGTTAGAATGTCACGGAGTTCCGCGAAAAATATTCAAGGAAAATGCGATAAATAAGTATGCGAGATATTGTGAAAAATGAGGTGCAGTTGCGAAAAAGATGCCATCAAACAAAATTGAATAGAATGCGAAATAAGCCCCTTTCCTTTTAACCCCTGATTGCTATGACAAGCTAAATATTCGTAGATTTTATGGAATATTACCGTCAAAATTTTTACCTACATTTCTTTTTATACTGAAAATGTTTGAATGAAATGCTCTTAACCAAAACTAATGTTGTAAATAATTTATACATCAGAATAAAGCCATTAATATGAAAATGTTACCTCCTGACGGGTTGCAGCGTCGAATTCAGGAATGTAAAATCATATAAAACAGCCCGGTTTTGGAAGTAAATCATGACATTATCAGCTTTAACATCCAAATGTCAGAGCTTCTGCTCATGTAGATAATACAGACCCCTGAGAATATCTTTCAGCCACGATGTGACCTGAATAAAACCTAACGAACTATGATGTATGAACTCCAGTTTACTCTCAAGATCTAAATCCATCTGTGGCATAATGAAGATATCTATATAAGGTAGATGTATAGTATCCAAAAGAGGCATAACTGTAGGGTGATCAAAGACAGACCAATCACTTAATTTCTTGTCCCAAGTCTGATCGCTTCTTGTTACATTAATAGCGACGTTGCTGTTACTGATAGGGCTAACAGCTAACATGAAATCGCCATAGCTTCCCAACCCTCGAGACTTCAATCTATATATACTAATTGCCAAGTGTCCGTCTGTCCGTCCATCTGTCAAGCTTTTTTAGGCACTTCCCGAATAGATAGGGACTTGCAATTTGGTACACGGGTCAATCGTTCGATAAAAACCCCTGGAACAATCGAATTTTTCGAAAACGTTCTCTAGAGAAGGTGCTTCACACCAAAACGTTCGAAAAGTGAAATGATAGGAAAGCATGCTTTGCCATAAGATAGAAACTTCAAATTTGGTGTATGGGTAAATCGTTCGAATGGAAGAAAGTGTGTAGTTTCAGATTTCCAATATTTTCTACTTAAGGGGGTGTCACACACCAAAATGTTCGATTTACCGAATAAATGAGAAACGGTGCCTTTAAAATTTGATAGAGGCTTGAAATTAAGTATATGGACTAATCATTTGATGAACACACCCAAGACGAATATAGTTTTTCAAAAACGTTCGTCTAAGGGGGTGCTCCAGAAAAAACATTCGAAAGGTGAATTGTTCAGAAAACATGCTTCGGGATGAGATAGGGATTTGAAATTTGGTGTACGGGTAGAAAATTTGGAAGGAAGAAAGTGTACAATTTCAGTTTTCCAATATTTCCTACTTTAGAGAGTGTCGCACACCAAAATGTTCGATTTTCAGAATGAAGTAGAAACACCCCTTTTAGAACGTGATAGAGGCTTGATATTTGGTATGTGGGCGAATCATTTGATAGAAAACCCAAGAAAAATGAAGTTTTTCAAAAATGCATATTTAAGGGGATGCTCCAGAGAAAAAAGTTCGAAAGGTGAAATGACGAAAAACTATGCTTCGGGATAGAATAGGGACTTTGGTGTACGGGTAGATAGTTCGAAAGGAAAAGTGCGTGCGATTTCAGTATTCCAATATTTTATAATTTAGGGGGTGCCGCAAACCCAAATGTTCGATTTTTCGAAAAAGTAAGAAATTAATCCTTTAAATTTCATAGAGGCTTGAAATTTGGTATATGGGCTAATCATTTAATGAAAACACCCAAGACGAATATAGTTTTTCAGAAATGTTCGATTAAGAGGAAGCTCCAGATAAAAACGTTCGAAATATGAAATTATAAAAAACATGCTTCAGGATGAGATAGAGATTTCAAATTCGGTGTACGGGTAGATAATTTGGAAGACAGAAAGTGTACATTTTCAGTTTTCCAATATTCTCTACTTTAGGGGTGCTACACACCAAAATGTTCGATCTTTCGAATAAGTTATGCACGCTGCCTTTTAAATGTGATAGAGGCTTGATATTTGGTATATGGGCCAATCATCTGATAAAAAACCCAAGGCGAATAGAGTTTTTCCTAAATGGCCATTTATGGCTGTGCTCCACAGAAAGACGGTCGAATGGGGAAATGATAAAATAGCATGCTTCGGGATGAGATAGCGAATGTAATTTTGTGTATAGGTTCGAAAGGAAGAAGTGTGCAATTTAGGTTTTCTAATATTTTCTTCTTTAAAAGTTTCTGCACACCAAAATATTCGATTTGCCGATTAAATGTGAAACTCGAATTATTCAAAAATTTACATTATTCGGGGGTTGCTTATTACGAAACCGTTGATTTCCAACGTGTATTCGGCTACTAGTATTTTATCATTCCTTTTCTCCAGAACTTTAGTGGCGTGCTCTAGAATTTTATTCAGGTATTGTTTCTGATTTATCTAGGTTTCATCCAGAAGCTTTTTTAAACGTTCCATGGCTATAGTCATGTTAACCTTTAGAACTTTAGATATTGATAAGGTCTAAAAATTGAAATCCTTAAAACAGTTCTTAAGGGGGACGTTGAAATGAGCAAAAATCAACCGAAAAAAAGTTTTTATTTTTTTAATACAAAACATTGTTTTACACATTTAACCTTTTGCTTACGGATGGGACAGCGTTCATCCCAAACGAAAAACCTCCCCAAAAGACAGGTATTTGACATACCCTATCCCAAACAATTCTTCTTCTTCGACCCAGACCGTCCGACCTACCAGAAAAGTGTAAGGTATCTGTTTGGACGGCCGCGAAGTGCCACCCAATTTAGACCGGAACCCAGTGGAGGAGGCATCCACAGGGACAGTACCCTCCTTCCCCTACCACCAACCTCTCGGAAGGACTTACGGACCCACATGTTTAACGTGATCGTACTCCGCGTGAACACGGCGGCAGTTTGGGCAGCGGCGGGAATCGAACCCGGGACTACCGAGTGCAACCTCCGCGCGCTAACCACAGGGCTACCGCGCCCCTATCCCAAACAATTCTATCCCCCCCCCCTTTGCAGACATTGATGTCCATGGAAATCGCCGGCAGAAACATTGCACCTGCTGCAGCAGATGCAATGCCTCTGCCAACGATTTCCATGGATGCCAATGTCTACAAAGGGGGGGAGGTCGAACTGTTTGGGATAGGGTATGTCAAATACCTGTCTTTTGGGGAGGTTCTTCGTTTAGGATGGACGCTGTCCCACCCGTAAGCAAAAGGTTAAATGCATTTTTCTCGAAACGGAATTTTCAAAGGTTTTACATTTTTAAAATGCTCCATGCGTCTTAATTTTTGTTTGAGATGCATGAAATTTGGTAAGAAGACACCTGTCATACTTTTTAATGAAACTGGATATGCATTTTAGAATTGAACTTTATTAAAGTAATTAAAAGTGAATAATAACCCAATTAAAAGATGAAAATTAAGTTGTAATGCAGAAAAATATTTTTAAAAAATTAACTTGCTAAGGGATTTAAAAATGAATACTCACATTTGTTCATAATGTGTTTTTGAGTGATCGTAATGCAAAATGAATCGAAAATGTGAACAAATGGCACGCAAGGAGCATTTTCAAATTTTCGTTAAAAAAAATACAAAATTATAACAAAGTTGAAAAAAATTGAATGGTATTTTATATAGTAATGTTAAGAAGAATATTTATACAAATTTTCACTTTTCTAAGTCAATAAATAAATAAAAAAAATTCAACGTCCACCGTCCCCTTACATAAATTACAGGCCAATACGCGAATTTTTCAGAGAAATTCCTCAAAAAGTAGATGTCCAAATAACTGTAGTCAACTTCGACCAAGACGGTCTTTCCGAAGGAGAAAACCACAATTTGTACGGTATCTCGAATAAAATTTAAATGGTAAAATGGAACCAAATCAATAAGGTTGTCTTCTAAACGGTAAATAACAATAAATTCAACAAAATAGTGTATAACTCAATATTTTATTCAGGCTTTCAGATCTTTAGATCACCGAAGTCAAGCAGCATCGGACGCGGTTAGTATTTGGGTGGATGACCACCTGGGAACACCGCGTGCTGTTGGCACATTTCGGGCGCGGTAGCCCGGTGGTTTACGCGCTGGATTTGCACGCTGCCACAACTGCCGCCGTGCTCATGCGGAGTACGATCACGTTAAACATGTGGGTCTGCAAGTCCTTCCGAGAGGTTGGTGGTAGGGGAAGGAGGGTACGATCCCTGTGGGTGCCTCCCCCACTGGATTCCGGTCAAAATTGGGTGGCACTTCCCGGCCGTCCAAACAGTTACCTTACACCTTTCTGGTAGGTCGGACGGTCTGGGTCTCAACAACAACAGGCTTTCAGATCGCAGAGTAAAACCACAAACATAGCATTTAACTGCAAAATTGCAAAGAAGTAATTTTACAAAATTGTTGCATAGATGCTATTATTTTACATTGTTGCCCAAATCAGCATTATTAAATTCAATTCAAAATTTCCAATTGTTTAAATTTTCTTTATTACCCAAATGTGTACCGTTGTTGAAAATGTGTTTAGACGATCATGGGTCATCTTCAAACACCGACCATTTTCGATGCCAAAATTAAATTCAACTCATAGAGATTTTTAATAGAGTATAGGATGCTATTTGTGCTACTATCTAAATAAAAGTTTTAGAATTATTATTGCTTTAATATTTAAATCTAAAGAAAATCAAGGACATAGCGTTTTTAAAACGAAGGGTCTTTTATTTAAAAACATCCTAAAAGACGTACAAGACATATATTAAAAACTGCCAGAGCACTTCCGAACATATATACGCCCTTCATCAGTGGCTACATGAATAGTAAAAACATGGAATGTTTATATATATATAGCGACCAGTTTAAAGCAAATTTGCATGAAAATATAAAAGGTAAATAAACTTACAACAGAATAATACAAAAAATATACACGGAAATTACAAAATTTAGTTTAAACGCTTTCGAATTTTTGAAAAATATATTACAAGAAAAGAACTAATACAAATTTCGAAAAAACGTCAAGCTTGATTTTCCTGAGAATGACGTCATAAATAACTATTAGGAGGCTTGAATTGCATAGAGTCGAGAATGAGTCGCCAAGCATAACTTAAAATTTGAACTGGATCAAAATTGCAAATCGACTCACGGTAAATAAAAATAATCTGATGTGGGCAACACATGACTTTCCTTATATAATGCAATAAATATACTACTTTTACAGTAAAAAAATATGTTTTTCTAATAGTAGATACTTATATTCTTTCAAAGATATTGAATTTTCTTCAATTAATCGTCATTTTCATTGATTTAGCGTCATTCTTATCCATTTGGCTATATTTCCGTAAATTTGGCAACATATAAAAAGTCGCCAAGTTGGCAACATTCCACCAAATTCGTCGCCAAAATCTCGCCAAGCGTTATGGACGAAGAAATAAGTTATTCTTACAGCCAATAAATGGCTATTGGCGTTCAAATACAAAAGTATTACTCAAAGTATCTTTTTTCATGAATGGAACGAGCTAGATTCACGAAAATGATGTCACCAAATGTATCGCATGGTATTACATATGAAAAGTGAACATGTTTCGCAATAGGAAATATTTTTTTAACTTTATATGACTTCTGATAATTTTTTTGAAAAATGTGCAGTATCTCGAGAACGGTTCATGTTAGCGTTCTAAAATTTATGTCAATCGTTTTCTAATGAATGAAAAATTACATACGAAATGTCTATTTGCGTAACTCTATTAGCGGTTTTGATTTTTTGGCGATTTTTTCTAAATTTCACTCGAAAATTTAGGGGGGATCATTGGATTGCGCATAAAAACAATAGGCTTCCAGTGTTTACGGATTGTGATTATTGGTCCATTCGTTCGTCAGTTATCGTCTCCACAGGTTCACTGACACACATACACATATATTTTCACACACACAGACATCACTTCAAAAATGTTTGATTTGTGGTCAGGGATGCTTGAAACGTGCTCTCCCGTCGAAAACTCGAATTCGAATTTTCGACCCCGTCACAATACTTTCCTTATACATTATATATATAAGGAAAGTAATAAACAGGAATTCCTAAAGAAGAATAAATACTACGTGGATTGTTACAACGAATTAAAGGAAATTTTTTCAAAAACGGGCAGAAATTTATCATTAACCACATATTGAGTCAGAGCCGTAGAAAGTTTACCAGATTTGTGGTTAATGATAAATTTGGGTAGGCAGTTCAAAAGGAAAAAATTGTGCAATTTCAGTTGCCAATAGTTACTACATTAAAGGGGATGCCGCATACCAAAATGTTTGATTTGCCGAATAAATGTGAAACGCCTCCTTTAAAATGTGATACAGGCCTGAAACTTGGTATATAGGCTAATCATTTAATTTAAAAAAAAACTAAAAAAAAAAATAGTGTTTGTCAGAAATGCTCCCCTAGTAGTATTTGATATTGGTCCAATATTAGACTATCTTGACATTATATTGGCAGTCCCCTCAGGTGGCCTTCTCCCTGGGAGTATTACTTTCCTTATATACATAATGTATAAGTAAAGTATTGTGACGGGGTCGAAAATTTGAATTCGAGTTCTCGACGGGAGAGCACATTTCAAGGATCCCTGATCACGAATCAAACATTTTTGAGGTGTTGTGTGTGTGTGTGAAAGTGTGTATGTGTGTGTGAAAGTGTGTATGTGTGTGTGAAAGTGTGTGTGTGTGTGTGAAAGTGTGTGTGTGTGAAAGTGTGTATGTGTGTGGGGGGGGGGAGTGTGTGTGTGTGTGTGTGTGTGTGTGTCAGTGAGTCTATAGAGACGATATCTCACGAACGAATGTAGCGATTCGAATGAAATTTGGTACAAAAATCATAATCCGTGAATACTGGAAGTCTACTGTTTTTAAACGTAATCGAATGTTCAGAACCCCCTAAATTTTTTAGTGAAATTTTGAAAAAATCATCAAACAATCAAAACCTTTAATAAAGTTAAGCAAATAGACATTTCTTATGTAATGTTTCCTTAGAAAACGATTGCTATAAACTTTAGAACTGTAGCATGAGCCGTTCTCGAGATATTGCACAATTTTCAATTTATCAAAATATCCCATAAATTAAAAAAATATATTAATTGTTGAGAAATATGTCCACTTTTCATATGTAATATCATGCGATAAATTGGATGACATCATTCTCGTGTATCTAGCTCGTTCCATTCATGAGAAAAGATACTTTGAGTAATACTTTTGTATTTGAACGCCAATAGTCATTTATCTGCTATAAGAATAATTTATTTCTCCGTCCATAACGCTTGGCGAGAATTTGGCGACGAATTTGGCAGAATGTTGCCAACTTGGTGACTTTTTGAAATGTTGCCAAATTAACGAAAATCTCGCCAAATGGATAAAAATGTCGCTAAATCAATGAAAATGACGACTAATTGTCGAAAATTCAATATCTTGGAAAGAATATATAAGTATCTACTATAAGAAAAACCTATTTTTTTTACTGTAAAAGTAGTAAATTCATTGCATTATATAAGGAAAGTCATGTGTTGCCTACATCAGATTTTTTTTTTTTAAATAGGCTAAAATTGACATCTACTTATCCCATTCAGTACATGGATGAAATTGGCATCAAATGATAGGTTTTAACGTCCCATTAGCGGATTTGTGAGTCTATAAATTTTTCCCGATAGATTACGTTATGTAACCACAATTCAGTAGCACTGCTTTGCACACTGATTCCCCAAATTTTGACCTAATTTGGTGCGATTAATAAATTTTGGAGTGTTTATAATGCTGACTCCAACTTTTAATTGAATTTTATTTTAACATTTAAGCCAATTTTATGATAAAATTAGCAAAACATTATAACTCGTTTACTACATAAAAAATCTGATGTAGGCAGCACATGACTTTCCCTACAGATTTAAATTCATTTTTTTTATTTCTTTAACAATTCATTAAATTGAGTTTAATGGCACAAAATAGCACGGATAATTATTTGAAATTGCACTGAATTTTCACTTTCAATTCAATTTTCGGTTTCATTTGGAAACTGGGCGTATTTCCAAAAGTGGTGAAGTAAAAATGCGAAAAGACTAAAATATCTTGAAAACGGTTAATCCAAGAGTGATGGGGTTGGTCTTATTATTTTCATCGTTAAAAATTATGTATAAAACCAGCATTTAATTGATATATTTGAGCATACGTAGTTTTTATTTTAGATTTTGACGATTTTTGCCGACCATTTTTCAATAAAAAGCAGGTTCTTTTTTTCCGAATCGTACAAAAATCTAATCAGCACTAAGGTAACCCACAAGTAACTTATCTACCAAATTTTGTGAAATTTGATCTATTAGTTTTTCAGCTAGAGTGGATGTAGGCAATTTTTACGGGTCATATCTCAAAAGGCTAGTTGTTTTCTTCCGAATCGTACCAAAACCTAATCAGCACCAGGGTCTCACACAAGCGACTCACCTACCAAATTTTATGAAGTTCGGTCCATTAGTTTCTGAGTTAGAGTGGATACATACATTGCACAGACAGACAGACACAAAGATTCAAAGACAGACACGCAGGGCAAACACACAGTGACGTTAGGCGAAAAATAATATTTCGTATTCTAAAGGACCCAAAATGTGTAGATCCATCGAAAACTCGAGTTGCGATTTTCGACATGATTCCAATACTTTCTCTATAATGTATTGTACGGAAAGTGAAAAGTAGGTCTTAGGGATGTAAAAAGGTGGGTCTAAAGGATACGTGATGTAAAAAAGTAGGTTATTAGAGCTACATGATGTAAAAAAGAAGGTCATAGAGGTACGTGATGTAAAAAAAGTAAGTCTTAGGGGTTTGTACGGGTATTTTCTCAGTCTCGTTTTCAAAAGCGACTCCAGTTAGGGCATTTTACATGTTCGTAACAATATATTTAATCATAACAATTTAGTATTAGAATTAGAATTCAAGAGGTATGTAATGATACTTTTAGCGCCATCTTTATTGAGTGTTCGACTCACAGACGCACTGTAATTTACCAGTTAAACTTGAACTTTCGCAATGATTGCGTTATTTAGCGCAGTTGTAGCAATGTATTCTATCAATGAATAACATGTTTTCAACCTTAATATATAGTTCACTTATATGAAACGCAAGTGGCCACAGTAACCAAATCACGCAGAACCCGTCAAAAGATGTGGTCGGCTCGCAGAGTCTACCTTTCGCATTGGAATGCATCGTATCACAAAATATATTGGATAAGCTACAGACATCGCAGTAAAAATCGCAGGTAGGAGAAATTTTATTGTTCTTTGCATGCTTGCAATTTTGATTGGTCAAAATGGAGCAACTGGACGAACTAAAGAATAAACGTAGTTTAATAAGAATGAGGGTAATAAAACTAATTACTAAAACAGAGAGTCTCATAGAAAGTAAAAATCAAGAAAATGCTCCATGAAATACAAAAACAGATAATTCTGAAAGAAAATTCTTTAAATTCCTTGAACTAAGAAATCCAAACTACGATATTTAATCCCACTGATGATTATGAAACGGAAATTAATTTTAGTGAAGAGTAAGTACAGCCACAAAACAGTCAGTGCTAAATTCAAAATCAAAGCTCATAAAACGATTAGAATTTGATTCAAATGTGAGTATGACACTTCAAGATCCCAGAGTTCGGGATAATCCGCCAAGCATCCTACCGAAGTTCTCCGGGAAATATGAAGAGTGGAACACCTTTAAATCGGAATCTCAAAATATCATTTCGGCAAATGAACAGCTATCTCCAGCACAAAAATTACATTATTCGAATGCTGCACTGAGAGGCAAAGCTAAAGGCAAGGTTGAACTGGCCTATCGGGAGAAGAAACGTTCTAAACGAACATTCTAAAGGACATTCCAATGAACTTAATTATTCAATTATAATCACAATCCAGTAACAAATGGATTGGTCTGATTGGTCCAGTCCATGAACTAAATACGGGTCAGCACCTTATCATACAATAACGGGATTGTCAGGGTCATCGAACATTTACGGCTGTCACACTATTAAACAATAAGGATTTGTGATAACTGTCTAACACTAGAGGTTTTCAATGATCACGTAGGTAAAGTATCGGGATGGTCTGACCTTCAGGCCGAACGGTGCATTGCTGAACTGCTATCAGCTAGACCGGGTCGCTTTCATTGGAAGCACTCATTTTATATTTTTTAGAAACACAAGTATTTAATAATGATTTTATTTCTACAGTGCTACATCAAATGTTTTATTTACGAAGACATTTTTAACTGTTTGGCCATCGGTGGTGAAACGTGATAAAATAATTTTGAGAGACATAAAACCAGGAGCCAATATTAGCAAATAAAATGTTTTCAATTTGTTTCCTAAAATTAATTTGTTTTGAAATTAATTTAATTTGTTTTACTTCATTTTAAAGTAAATGTGTGCGTGGATCTTTAAAATTTGTTTTGTGCTCGCTTGAATTTCCCCATTTACTTTAAACATAGCCAAAACATTTATTTTCTTATGGTGGGTCCTGGAAGGGCTACACCAGTTGGTTGATTAGTTGGTTGGCTGATTATGGTTTTAGGGCACAAGATCCAAAGAGGATATGCTGCGCCAGACATATGGTACAAAATACATAAATTAGCATTGATTAAAACACGTGTATAATTTAAAAGAGTGATAATGTGTGAAAAAAACATGACTATGAAACATGTACAACAATGCAAACGAGATGAAAAATGGCTTAAAGGTTATAAAAGGTAACGTTAAAAATTATGGAAAAAACCAATGCTACATTGGTAATGGTAAGGTTACCGGTGTAGCCGGTAACGGTAAGATTTAAAATCCAAATAAAGTAAATCACGATAGACAAAATACATCACGATAGATAAAGCTCAAACTTAAAATTCAACATATGCAATGAGCTTTATTTGAGCTTTATGCCTTATTTGAGCTCCGATATTTAAGTCATTCCCAAAAGACGGTCACCTTACCACTGCAGATCCAAAACGAGCTGGAACGGTAAAGTTCAGAATCCAAAGAATAAATATGTATAATATTCCACAAAAGACGTAATTTTGACATAAACATTCTTATGACGGGACTAAAACGGGATGAGTCTAACGTTTAAAATCTAAATGATCAAAATGTACCACATAAGATAACGACATGCCAAATAAAGTCACAGTGAATAATGGAATCTGACCTCAAAGATTTGAAGCACTGTAAATATATGTAATGAAGACAACAGATAGACACATGTATTTGAGAACTGTTATAGCTAGAGTAGAATCAGCGCTAGTTGTTCTTTCAGCTCACAATAGAACATTGACGAGAAAATACACTTTGAAATATCTCTCCTAAAAAATGGGCTCATGGCGAGTTCTTTCTCTCTTTCAATGCAAAAGCGGAAAGGTACAACAAAAATATGTCGATATCTCCCCGTACTTATTTACGCAGAAAACATTCTATACGTTTATTTCGAATATATATACTTAAAATAAAAGTTGTTTGGGCTTAAATTATTTGAGTAGACACTGACTACCTTGTCTCCCCCCTTCACCACTATCTGCGTGTCAAATTTTATAACCATACGCGAGGCGTAATGGACACAGAGATAGACATTGCATTTTATTATTATAGTGCAAGATATATTATTTTATAATTTTCCCAGAAAATCAGAGGCTTTCGCAATTGGTTTTTATTATGTGGATCCCCCAACTTAACTAGGGCCTGTAACCTGAAATCGCCCAGTCCAACTCTAGCTAAAGGTATGCAAACCGCAGACTATACATTTCCGTCATTATTTATAACTCTTGAGGAAAGGTATCAAAATAAAAGAATAATATTAGAAACTCTCTTAAAGTCAATTTTAGATATAAAGAAACTCGTGAGTCTTCAAGTGACTTAAGATAGACAATGTTAAGAAAAATGTTCTAACAATGAAGGTTCTTGAACCTGACAGAAATAACCTTTCGGGTGTTTTAAACTTAAATTTAATATTTCACAAACTGGATAAAGAAAATCTTAAACAATATGGATTATGTATTAGTTCCAAAGAAGTTCCAAATTTGGGTGAGTTTATTTCGTTTCTAGAAAAAAGATCTCAGATATTCGAAAACATTAATAAGAATACTTTCATCGAACCAAAGTTTAATCGAAATCGAAATCACGGAGGTGAAAGTAAGGAGTTAAAACTTCATATTAAGAAAACACCAATATCATTTGAGACAATCATTCAGATGGCGCCGTGGTAAGATAAGTAGTCTTGCATTGCAAGTATTTCTATGGTGAAATGCCGAAAATATTTATTTAAACTGTCAATTTTGTAAAGATAAATTATGACCGCAATGCAAATTAGAACCGAAATAATAAAGAATATTCCGACGTATTCAAACTTATTTTACCTTTCAATTTATTTGTATCTCCCTATATTCTGTACTCTATCCTACAACTATGAAAAAATACTGATTAATTATACTTATAATCAAAAATATAATCTTCATTTAAAAATAATTAAAAATACATATTCTAAACACTACGCTTTTGCATCGTGTCATCTAATAATAGTAGCTACTTTACTAACACTAGCTACACCAAGATATAATTCGCAAAGCATTATGTTATTTTCAAGCGTTTCTTCCATAGAAGTTTTATCTCCTTGTTTCTGGAGTTCCATGATCGAAATATTAAATCACGATCTATGTTTGTAAAAGCTAACAATTCTATCTTCTCGTGTGTTCTATGTAAACTGAATCACCCAATTTATAAGTGGAATCATTTATTAAATGAAATGCTTCTCAAAGAAACTATATCGGAGAATAAACAATGTTTCAACTGCTTCTGTGATCTGCACAAAGCTGCAAATCTAAACAAACAATTCTAGTGCTCAAATGAATGGAACAAGCCTGGCGGTCATGAACTCAAGCTCAATGCAGAAGAGTAAACTCTTCATAAGAAATAAAATATAGCATCGCATTCCTTATCTTGCATAAATGAAAGAAATAAAGCTGTAATTCATCCAACGGCTGTTTTAAATCCTTTCATGGGGAGTTTCATATAAGCGAGTATGCTTTTCGACAGTGGCAGTAGGTCCAATTTTGTGACAGCAGATTTTGCATATCATTTATGAGTATCACAAAAATATCGCAATCTCAAGTTTAGGCGGAAATGAAACACTAGTTAAATCGAAATGTACATTGAAGTATGTAAATAATATGTATAAATTTTTATGTATCGGTGTGGACTTCTTAAATTGCTAGGAATGAGTTTTTAGCGTGTACGGTGTGTCAACCGTGTCTCTATCCTTATTGTGCTTCCTTTGGGAAAGTTTCGTCAAAATCAGCGAAAAGTCACAAAAATTAAATGTTTCCGAGTTAAAATTCTCGTATCTGATGATTCCGGGTACTGGGATCAGGTCAAGGGAGACTTGGATCTGGCCAGGGGGGATCGGGATCAGGTCAAGGAAGACTGGGATCTGTCTAGAGGGGATAGGGATCAGGTCAAGGGAGACTGGGATCTGTCTAGAGGGGATCGGGATCAGGTCAAGGGAGACTGGGAACTGGCCAGGGGGATCGGGATCTGGTGAAGGGAAACAGGGATCAGGTCAAGGGAAACAGGAATCTGGTGAAGGGAAACAGGGATCTGGAGAAGGGAAACAGGGATCAGGTCAAGGGAGCCAGGGACCGGGCCAGAGGGGATCAGGTCAAGAGAATCCTATATAACATGTCAGGGGGAGAGATCAGGACAGGGCAGTTTGGGATCTGTGAAATAAAGTTTCTGAAAACTGGGTTTTAAAATTATTCTTTATTGTTTACCTCTAGACATAGTCCTTGTCGGATGAGATGTGTCTCGAACCTCCCCACACACAGTTCTGTGGGGAGTTGCGAAACATCCAGCTTCGAAAGTAATCAGGATCTGTAAAATCAATAAGATAAAAGATATAACAAAAAATACAGTAAATATTAATAAATAAAATATACTCATAAAATAATAATTCCATATATATATATATATATATATATATTATACAATATATATTAGTGCACACATACACACACACACACATATGTATATATATATATATATAATTATGATACATATCATAACAGAAATACAAACAGAATACAAAAAACTGGACTTTTAAATTAGGATGTAGCAGTTTACAATAATGTTCACTGAAATCCGTTGAAAAACGCCGCTTCCTATTATCCTATTTCGGTCATTGCATCCCAAAATCGACATGAAATGAATGGTGGTCTAACTTGGACATTGGCGTCCATGGACGCTAAGGGGGAGGGACGCCTGCAAAGGGGAGTCAAACTGTTTGGGATAAGGTATGTCAAATACCTGCCTTTTTTAGAGGTTCTTCGTTTGGGATTGACGCTATCCCGCCCGTAAGCAAAAGGTTAACAAATAATAGTACAGTTTTCGATTTCTCTTGCCAAGTTGAAAACGTGTGAACATTTTGAAGTTTGTGATACTTATATCTCAAAACCTGAAAGAGCTATATTTAGCCTAAAAGAGCTTTGAAAGATATATAATCAGATATTGGGTTGAGTTAAGTTCTATTTGACAAAACCACGCAAAACCATTTCGGCTCCATCAGACAGGAGATATTCTTACTGAAACTTTCAATATAGGTTTACCTACAAGTATATAGCTGTTTTCTTCATGCATAATAAATGTCTGTGTGTGTCGCGAATAGAGGCAAATCCAAGTAATTAACAGGCGAGAAATTCGGCAACTAAACGCACGGGATGATGTACCTCGGCGATATATTATTTTTAATTCGAATTAGCTATTTAGTTATTTTACATTGAAGTGCAATTTTGAGTAATTTTCACATAAGACCTAAGAACGCTCCTGCCTTTGAACTGAATCCGTAGAACAATTTCTTCATATTTAATTTTCATAATAAAAATACATCAAAATCGACGTATTTTACGCTATTTCGTTTTACTTTCCCTGCAATACATGGTAGTGTATAGGGAAAATATTGGTATCATGCCGAAAATCGCAACTGAAATTTTCGATGGATCTTCACGTTTCGGGACCTTTAGAAAACAAAAAAACTATTTTTAGCGTGACGCCTGTGTGTGTTTGTCTGTGCAATGTATCTATCCACTCTAACTGAAAACTCTGAAAACTGAAAATTTCTCAAAATTTGGTAAATACGTCACTTGTTGTTTTATCCTGGTGCTCATAAAATTTTGGTTTGATTCAGAAAAAAAAAACCTGCCTTTTTTTTTTTTGCAAATGGCCCGGAAAAATCATCAAAATCTGAAAAAAAGACTCCGTATCTATTAAATGCTTACTTTATACGTAAGTTTTGACAATGTAAAGAATAAGACAAACTTAATAACTTTAAACGTTCGCGAGAACTTTCTTGCTTCGTCGGTTTTGAAAACACGTCCAACTACCAAATGAAAACGAAAAAACTGAGCTGAGCTAAAAGTGTACATCCAGTGAAATTTAACTTAATGAATTATTAATGAAGTACGGAACTTGCTTGGTTTAAACATCTCTAAAATGCGATGCATTCCTCGGTAATATTTTTAAAATTATCATAATCCTACAATACTTTATTATATTTGAAAACTTCATCGAAAACAAATGAACTTTATTCAAATGGCGTCATCGAAATATAAATCGCCTCTATATAAAAGCAGCATTTTATTCATAAACATTTTTTCAATCCTTTCATTCATCCCAATACTATAATAATTTATTTTATTTAAAAACTCAAAACCATGGAAGTACAAGTAATTTAACTCTATGCTTAATACTTCATCGAAAACATCATCTGGTTCTCTGTTTAAAATCAATGAATGTTTCATTCATATCAGCTACATTGCAGACTCTATGAGCTAAATAATTTTGCGTTAAAGAAATGCAGCAATTCTTATACAACTCATCATCTTTTGGTGTTTACATTTTTCATAAGTGAAAATTAGGCTTTGTTGTAGAAATAATCAAAGTTTGATAAGCATTTAAACTCAAATATATTGTAATTGCGTTGTTTCAGTATGCAGATGCACATAATTTAAGCAAAAATAAAGCGGTTTTAGAACGGATACAACACTAAATATGAATTAAAAAGAACTTTGAAAATCACGATTTTAACACAAGATGGATGCCATATTTTATTTTGAAGTGGGTCATGTGATCTCATTATATAAAGAGTGTAATTATTATTTTAATTATGTAAAAAACTACTGAATATATTTTGTTGAATTTTTTTTATATATTTTATGGGATAATTTGAATATTTCCTAAAATTTTCGGAGCAATTTGTGAATTTTACACTCGCTTAAATAATGTTTGAAAAATCAGGTCCCATAGGGTTCAATATATTTCATTTTTTCAACCCGGATTCAATCCAAAACTAATTGGGTGATATTATTCATTTATATTGCCATAGGTCCCACAGACCGTTTAAACAACATACTTAAATTTCATTTTGATAAAGTCATTTATACGGCAGTTATCGTGCTAAGGACAGACAGACAGAATGAACAAAGTCATAAACACTTTTCAACTATGTTGTAAGTGTTAAAAACAATAACACTTTATACCCATCCATTATAGATGGCAAAAAATGTGTGTCGAAATAGGCTATTCAATTTTAATACATGCTGTAGAAATAGCTGTTTGTACAGTTTTTAACACGTTCCAACATAGTTGAAAAGTGTTTGTGACTTTGTTCATTCTGTCTGTCTGTCTATCCGTTCGAACGATCAAAATGAAATTTTAGAATGTTGTTGAGACTGTCTGTGGGATATATGGGAATATAAATTAATATAATCATCCAGTTAGCTTTGAATTGAACCAGAGCTGAAAAAGTGGAATACATTGAACCCTATAGGACCTAATTTTTCAAGCATTTTTTAAGCGGATTTAAAATTCACAAATTGCTTCGAAAATTTTAAGAAATATTCAAATTATCCCATAAAATATATAAAAAAAAACAATTTCAGCCAAATATATTCAGTAGTTTTTTAAATAAAAATTAAAATAATGATTACACCTCTTATATGAAGCGACCACATGACCATTATATGAAACGAAGTTAAAGTTCACAAATTGCTTCGAAAAGAAATTTCAGCAAAATATGTTTGGTAGTTTTTTAAATAAAAATTAAGATAATAATTACACCCATATTATATGAAGAGATCACGTGATCCACTTCAAAATAAAATATGACATTCATCTTTTTTCGGAAGTATTAAAAATCGTGATTTTTAACACTTTACAACGAAGTTGAAAAGTGCTTATGGCTTTGTTCATTCTGTCTGTCTGTCTGCCTGTCCGTTAGCACGATAACTGCCGTAAAAATGACTTAATCAAAATAAAATTTCAGTATGTTGTTCAGACGGTCTGTGGGACCCTATGGGAATATAAATGAATAATATCACCCAATTAGTTTTGGTTTGAACCCGTGTTGAAAAAATTAAATACATTGCACCCTATGGGACCTAATTTTTCAAACATTTTTTAAGCGGATTTAAAATTCACAAATTGCTTTGAAAATTTTAGGTAATATACAAATTATCCCATAAAATATATAAAAAAAAATTTCAGCAAAATATGTTCAGTAGTTTTTTAAATAAAAATTACACCTCTTATATGAAGTGATCACCTGACCATCATATGATGAAATCACGTGACCCACTTCAAAATGAAATATGGCATCCATCTTGTCTGAAAATCGTGATTTTTAAAGTTCTTTTTGATTCATATTGAGTGTCGTATCCCTCCTAAAACCGCTTTATTTTTGCTTAAATTCTGTGCATCTACATACTGAAACAACGCAATTACAATATATTTGAGTTTAAATGATCATCCAAATTTGATTATTTCTACAACGAAACCTATTTTTCTCACTTATGTAAAATGTAAACAGCAAAAGGTATAGAATAAGTTGTATAAGAATTGTTGTATTTCTTTAACGCAAAATTATTTAGCTCATGGAGTCTGCATAGCTGATATAAATGAAATATTCATTGATTTTACAGAGAAAAGGACGATTTTTTTCAATGAAGTTTTAAGCATAGAGTTTAATTACTTGTACCTCCATGGCCTTTTAAATAAAATAAAGTTTTTAAATAAAATAAATTATTATAGTGTTGTGATGGATGAAATGAATGGGAAAATGTTTGTGAATGAAATGCTGCTTTTATAGAGAGAGCCAGGCATTTTATATTTCGATGGCGTCATTTAAATAAATTTCAGTTGTTTTTGATGAAGGTTTTGAAATATAATAAATTATTGTAGAATTATGATAATGTTAAAAACATAAGTGAGGGGCCAGGCGATTTATATTTAATTGACGTTATTTGAATGAAGTTCATTTTTTTCGATGAACTTTTAAGTTTTCAAATATAATAAATTAATGTAGTATTGTGATAATTTTTAAAATATTACCGAGGAATGTATCGCATTTTAGAGATGTTTAAATGAAATTGTATTGAAATTGGAAAGTGTTTCATAATCTATGCTTTATGCATGATTGATCTTTCTTATTTTATATATTTCTAAATTTATATGTAGTATTGCATCCGTCCTAAAACCGTTTCATTTTTGCGTATTTTCTGTGCATCTATATTCTGCGTCAACGCAATTACAATATTTTTGAGTTTATATGATTTCTCAATCTTGATTACTTCTACAACGAAGTGTAATTTTAACGTATGCAGAATGTAAACAAGTGATTGTAAGATGTGTTATATAAGAATTGCTAAATTATATTCACTCAAAATTGTTTAGCTTTGGAGTCTAGAATATAAGTTATATGAATAAAATATTCATTGATTTTACATAAAGAAGCTGACGATTTTATAGCATTGCTTTTTTTGATGAAGTTTTAAGTTTCCAAGTAAAACAAATTACTGTACTGTGATAATTTTAAAAATATCAGCGCTAAATGTATCGCATTTTAGTGAGGTTTAAATAAAACATTTCAGTTGGAAAGTAATTCATAATCAATGCTTTAAGCATGATTGATCTTTCGTGTTTATTTATAAAAATGGATTATGTACAATGAACATGCATCTTCAAAATATTTTTATTGGTTTTGAAATTTTGGGTTAGGTCGGAAATTATGTTTGTCCACACGCCATTGCCGCCTGAGTTCATCTTAATACTGTACAAGAAGTGGAAACAAGAAAATGTTTGCTGGACCTCCGTAGAATGTCTACCTTTGGATATAACTGGGGGAGTTAAAGTGTTAGATGTCACTCCAGTTACTTAAACTGTGGAAAAGGATGAATGGGTTATGTGTCTAACAGTAGGATGCATTACATGCTGTGTCTTAACTGCAAACAATGTAGAATGTTGTTATTTCGTGTTATCTCTGATCCTTGCAGACTCGTACTGTATCCTTTTTAAGCTTATACATACATTCATTAGCACTTCGATTGTTTTAAAGAATAAGACATACCTGTAAAATAAATAGGAGTCTGCTTCTTCATTCAGCGTCTTGTAAACTTGATCATTCTGCTTCAAAATCCTAAACGCAAATAATAACGGTATTTAAATTTATTTGAAACATTTTTAAACTATTCATTATCTAAATATGTTTTAGACATTTTTAAATATAAAAGTAGTTAAAAGTATAAAATATAAACAAACATGTTCATAAATTTATTTTATTTTATTTTTAAATATTTAAGTTTCAAATGAGTCGAATTGGCAACATATAAGGATGAATGGTTTCTTTGTTATTTCTGCACCGGCACTCTCTAAAATTTTTGCTTTTGCATGAACAGCAACAGATTGGAACACATTTTAATTTGATTTTGTAGCCATACCTTGCCATCTGCCCACACTAATATCATATCTTACATGATAAACAGCTTCTATTTTGGCACCAACGTAATGATTTGCATATTCTACAACAACTAAAAACTAAAAATTAGAAACATTGACAATCCTTATGCTGCTTGTATTGCAAAATTTATTCCTTGCTTGTATTGCAAAATTTATTCCCTGCTTGTATTGAAAATTTAATTTCACTATCCAGTTGATAGCCATTTTTCAACCGACACATCAACCCAAAACTTAAACGTAAATGCAGTTACACAATGGGATTAACCACTGGAGATACAAAACAAACATAAGGAAGAATGATCCTTTCAAAACAATGTAAGCTTATGATGAAAATATACTGCTTTATATTTGAGAGAATGCAGATCTATTTTAAAATATTTCTTTTATCGACAAAGATGGATAATACTATTCAAAAGTAGCTTTTCTTTCAATGCAGTCCACAGTATTATAGAATATTGTATTGCTTTTTATGTTTATTCTTTTTTAGGTTTCATCTCCAACGTCTTTTACCATTCAGCATAAACTGAAAATATAAAACAGTTGCTCTCTAATCAGAGGTGGTTCTAATCCCACCTGCTTGCACGAAATATTCATTAACAGCAGCTGTAGGTTGTTTAAGCCGGAAGATGAAATACATAAACAATGTTTGTACCTTTCCTATATACATAGTATAATATATCGGGAAAGTATTGTGACGGAGTCGAAAATTAGAATTCAAGTTTTGGCCAAAAGATCATGTTTCAAGCATCGCTCAACTGGTGATGTCTGTGTGTGCCTGTGTGCAGACGATATCTCATAAACAAATAGAACGTTTCAAACGAAATTGGACACAAAAATTACAATCCGTAAATACCGAAAGTATTAATGCAATAACTGATTTCAATGCAATCAAATGTTCGCAAGACAGAAAATTTTAAAATGAAATTTTGAAAACATCATCTAAAATTCAACACTTTCAATAATGTTACGTAAATAATCATTTGTTATGTAGTTTTTCATTAGAAAACGACTCATAAACTTTAGAATGCTAGCACGAGCTCTAGATATTGTACTCTTTTCATAACTGTATCCAAAAAACCACATAAAATTAAAAATAGTATTAACTATTATGATGCACTTTTCATATATAATATGATGCGATGCAGGTGTTGACATCATTGTCGTTGATCTAGTTGATTCATTCACGAGGGAAGATACTTTGTGTATTAGTTTTGTATTTTGACGCCTGACTATTCGCCAACAGTCGCCATATACAAAAAATGCTCTTCTCTCCATTTGTTTATTACGCTTGGTGATACATTTAATAAACCTGGTTACTCATTTGGCGAAATATTGCCAATTTGGCGATATATCACCCCCAAATGAACTAAATTATTGTTAACATTGCAAAAGTGACGCTAAGTTAAAGAAAATGAAGCCAAATGGGTGAATTAATTATAAAAATATTTTAAATTTATGGATTGCGGATGCTATCCATATTCATCATTGTCAATGTAGAGTTGCATGATAGGGCAATATAGAGTTGCATGATAGAGTTGCATTAATAGGGTACTTCGAAAGTTTTCTATGGTGTCAATCAGAAAAACGCTTAATGCAAGTCTGAAACAAACTGTACAAGCTTTCTTACCTCTAAAAAATGAGCTTTTCCAAATTTAGGCATAGAAGATTGAAGAAACCTCTCGATAGGATTCGCACGTCTTGGAACCTATATATACAGACATATGTTAATGAAATAGGTTCTATTACCTGAAGTCTGAAACAAACTGTACACGCTTTCTTACCTCTAGAAAATGAACTTTTTCAAATTCAGGCATATGGAAGAATGAAGAAGAAATCTCTTGATTCGCACGTCTTGGAACCTATATATACAGATATATGTTAATGAAATAGGTTCTATTACCTGAAGTTTGAAACAAACTGTACACGCTTTCTTACCTCTAGAAAATGAGATTTTTTCAAATTCAGGTATATGAAGAATGAAGAAAAAACGTCTCGATAGGATTCGTACGGCTTGTACCCTATATATACAAACATATGTTAATGAAATATGTTCTACTACCTGAAGTCTGAAACAAACTATACACGCTTTCTTACCTCTGGAAAATGAGATTTTTCAAATCCAGACATATGAAGAATGAAGAAGAAACCTCTTGATAGGAGTCGCACGTCTTGAAACCTATATATACAGATATATGTTAATGAAATAGGTTCTATTGCCTGAAGTCTGAAACAAACTGTACACGCTTTCTTACCTCTAGAAAATGAGCTTTTTCAAATTCAGGCATAGAAAGAATGAAGAAAAGACGTCTCGATAGAATTCGTACGTCTTGAAACCTATATATACAAACATATGTTATGAAATAGGTTCTACTACCTGAAGTCTGAAACAAACTGTACAAGCTTTCTTACCTCTATAAAATGAGCTTTTTCAAATCCAGACATATGAAGAATGAAGAAGAAACCTCTTGATAGCTGTCGCACGTCTTGAAACCTATATATACAGATATATGTTAATGAAATAGGTTCTATTGCCTGAAGTCTGACACAAACTGTACACGCAGCCCATTGGTTAGCGCGCTGGAGTTGCACTCGGTAGGCCCGGGTTCGATTCCAGCCACTGCCAAAACTGCCGCCGTGTTCATGCGGAGTACGATCACGTTAAACATGTGGGTCCGAAAGTCCTTCCGAGAGGTTGGTGGTAGGGGAAGGAGGGTACGGTCCCTGTGGATGCCTCCCCCACTGGGTTCCGGTCTAAATAGGGTGGCACTTCCCGACCGTCCAAGCAGTTACCTTACACCTTTCTGGTAGGTCGGACGGTCTGGGTTTCAACAACAACAAACTGTACACGCTTTCTTACCTCTAGAAAATGAGCTTTTTGAAATTCAGGCATAGAAAGAATGAAGAAAAGACGTCTCGATAGAATTCGTACGTCTTGAAACCTATATATACAAACATATGTTAATGAAATAGGTTCTACTACCTGAAGTCTGAAACAAACTGTACACGCTTTCTTACCTCTAGAAAATGAGCTTTTCATATCCAGGCATATGAAGAATAAAGAAGAAATCTCTTGAGGATTCGCACGTCTTGTACCCTATATATACAGATATATGTTAATGAAATAGGTTCTATTACCTAAAGTCTGAAACAAACTGTATAAGCTTTCTTAATAATAAATAATAATATAAAATATGATATAATATAATATAATAATATAATATAAAGTGAAAATAAGAAAAACAAAAAAAAACTCAAAAATAGAGCTCGGTCCATACATAATCCAATTATATACACTTGTGGGGCTTTCGAAGAGATACATATTTTTGCTTATTGTTCAAAGCTAGTTTTTCTAATGTTTGAGATATAAGCATTACAAAATTGAAAAACGGAAAATTTTAAATCTTCTTCCACTTGACAAGACGACGACTCGAAAACTATAACACCTTTTTAGTAGTACATATAGATTTTAATATTAAATTTTCTAGTGCACCTTTTTGCTGTTTACTATTTATATTTAACTTTTATAGTTTATTCAGTATTAACGAATTTTCAACACAAGAAATTGACCCCAGGCAGACATCACTCTAAAAATAATCAAAACGTATTCAGGAGATCGTAAAACATATGACATCCAAATCTCGAAATCGAAATCTTTCGTGAAAACAATACTATATACTATATTTCACAGTATAGGAAATTAAAAATTCAAATTTCGATATGTTTTAAAAATTAAAGAAATATGAAAGATTTATCGTATGCATATGGATCAAGCATCGTTGGAAAAACCGTTATTTGATCTTTCTGATGGCGTTAAGATAGAAACTCTGTAATAATATTTTTGGTCACTAAGAAACGGGTTTGTGTGAATATCGCTCAATATCGTGCTGAAACATAAAATAAGTAAAAATTAATTCGAATTTATTATTATTTCTGAACTATCGCTCAGATACACTCTTCCATGTCCTGGAGTATCTGTGTACACAATTTCATGACCGTATGGCGCTTAGATTTTCCTCAACAGACAGCACACACGCATAAACAAACTTCTTTTATTATGCAAGATTAAAATAACATTATATAGTTACCCTCAAAATTTGCGGAAATCTACTCAACAACATGTTCATCCAAAACAAAATAATCCTTAAATATGTTTTCCAAAGCTTTAAATTTAAGCCTGTAATAGGCAAGGTAAAGTATTTCGCTTAATTTAAAAAAAAGTTCTCTATAGTTCCAGATTTTTCTTTATCAAAGCCGGGTATATGGTTTCGTAAACATCCATTAATATGTGCAGCAGTTAACGTGTATCGACCACAGAAGACAGTATGATGCACATCACTCAAAAATAGTCAAAACGTGTTGAGGAGGTCCTAAAACATGTATTGTCATCAAAATCTCGAAATAAAAAATTTCGGTGGAAACAATTCTTTATTCTACTATATTCAATAGTATGAGAAAATGAAAATAATTACAATTAAATTTTTAACATAGCAACATCATTCTTAACTAACGATTTTTTCTTCATATTTGTCTCCTTTGAAAAGATTAAGAATGTACAATTATTAACAAATATTCTAGAAACGTTTTTTAAAATAAAACGTTCTTAAATTAACTAAAGTGTGGCCCAACTCGACTTTTTCATACCAGAATCCATTTCTAAGCAGCTTGCGATTTTTTTTTTTCTTGCAAATTTTATAAGAATAATATTTATCACTATTCCAATTGATCAGAATTATAACACATTACCATTTATTTTAAAGGGTTAAAAATATCTTTCGCTTGATACTGAGTTTGAGAGTTTGATAATGTACCTCCTGGGAGTACTCCTCCCCCCCCCCCCCCTGCTGAGGAGCTACTAACGCTACGAACAGAAAACTGTATCTCGGCTATTACTGAAACTATTAAGATATGCGGTCATTGAACCATAAAAAACCACTTTATACATGATTGTGTCAAATATCATCCTATGCTGTCATGTTAATAAAATATTAAAGTTTTTGTTCGAATTTAAAATAAAATTATAAAATCGAATATAAAGTTTCATGAAAATCCATTAATATTTGTGCCAGCTATTGTGTACACAAGAAATCGACCACATAGAGACAGATATCACTCCAAAAATAGTTCCAAACGTGTTTAGAACGCCCTAAAGCGCATATTGGAATCATATTCTTGAAATCGAAAATTTTCACGAAAACAATACTTTCTCAATACTACGTATGATAAAGTAAAAAATAATAGTTTTAAAATAAAATGATTTTTATTTCTCATACTAGTGAATATAATATAGGTCAAACATTGTTTTCACGAAAATTTTCGGTTTGAAGATTTTAATGCAAATATGTATTTTAGGACCTCCTCAACACGTTTTGAATATTTATAACGTGAAGTCCGTCCGTCTGTCTGTGGTTGATTTCTTGTGTACGCAATAACTGCGGCAAATATTAAGGAATTTTCACAAAACTTTATAACTGACTTTGTTAACATAAAGTCCAGAACAAGATAGAATTTTTTAAAATTCGAGCAAAAATTTCGAAATTGTTTATGAAATTTTATATTTTTTTAACATGGCAGCATAGGACAAAATTTAACGTAATTATGCCTAAATGAAGTAATTCATGGCTCAACGATCTCGAAACTTAACAATTTCAATCACTGCAGTGAAAAATAGACGCAATATAATTTTTGAGTTCGTAAAGTCATTAGCCACCCGAAGGGGTACACTGTCAAACTTGTTATCAATCGAAGACTTTTTCAAACCTTTTAAAATGAAAGGTAACATGCTATAATTGGGATCATTTGGACTAACGATACAAATTTTTCAAATTATTTATTGCAAAACTTGTAAAAAATAAGAACTTGCAAGCTATTTAAAACTAGATTTTGGTATGCGAAAGTCGAGTAGAGTAACACCCCAGTTAATGATACAAATGAAAGCTATTTATTTCAATTCGATACTTAAACAGAAAGAAATGTTATCCTATCCCAAGGAATTCTTAACCTACTACAATTATATTTACTTCAAAAACTGCAGAATAATTTTATCGGTATAAAAATATATTTATGTCTTTTATACACATTCTATGGATACAAAAATTGCATTGTGTAGAATCAAGAAAATTAAAGAAAATTATTTAAAAAGCTGTTTGTGTATGCCAAAGTATCGTGAATGCCATACCTCAATGAATATTAAAATCCGCTAACAGAACATAAAAATTCTTAAAGTTTAGAACGAAGCATTTTTGGGCAAAACTATTCAATAAAATCCTACATATTGACACTGGGTCTAAGAAATGATTCAAAATTAAAAAAATACATATCATTTATTTTCAACGTTTTAATTTTTAATAATGAAAATAAAATATTGTTTTTAATCTTTAACTCGTATAGTAATGACTAAAATAAAAAATATATACAAATAATGGTCATTTCTCACTATACATATTTTCATTCTCATTTACCTTTCCGAAAGAAAAATGGTATCGAATAAATTTCAATACCATGAAAATTCGAAACTAATTTTAAGATTTTTAACAAAGACAAGTAGAATTAAAAAAAAGTTTTGAAGTAAAACTATTCTCTAATTTCTTTCATACAAAATTCATTATAACTGAAAATTATACATAGTAGAACATTGAAATAAAGTTCTGAAGTTCTAATAGGTATTGGAATAAAGTTATAATGTAATTGTTAAACATTCTAAACAATTTTATTTAACCACAAGTTCTTAACAAAAACATACTTATTTCACAAGAATATAAATCTAAGTTGTTATCTTTAAAAATGTACTTCAGATGTAAAAACAAATTTGTCAACTTTCCTATACTTCCAAATTCCGTTATTCTCTTTAAATATAAAATTCCTGAATTGTTTTGAAACAAAAAAAATCCATGTTACACAAATTCTAAACTTTAAATTAAAATTTGTAAGAAATTTAAAATGAAATAAAATAAATAAATGAAATTATGCCATTAGAATTATATAATATATTGCTTACCTAAGACTGAAAATACATCCATATTTTAGAAATAGAATTCTGCAGAACTGTCGACTACTACTTTGGCGGGTAACAAACGAAATGAGAGAAAATTCTGAAAATCGTCAAAATATCATCTCTTATTTTATTGAGCAGACGATCATTTTTAAAGTTTCGACGAACTTGTGCAGGAATAGTTTTGCGCATTCGCAAAAGTTTATTTTTTTAAATGAGCTTAAAGCTGCATTTAACTTTAAATAATATTAAATATATATATATAAAATCATTTTATATCGAGACTCTGGAATATTTGAATAGCGGGGACACGTATTCGAAATACACAATACCTGTTTTTAAATTTAGACATTTCATCTATGAAAGCAAATATGTGAAAATAAAAAAGAATTTTAAAGCAAAATTTTGTAAATTTTGATACTTAGATTAAAAGTATTATTCATTCTCTACATGTAAATTTATATCTATTAATCTCAATGGAGTGCGATTGTGTTTGCAATGGAAGCGTATTACAAATCTGAAGTTTCAAGTTTTAAACCCATATTGATCCTAGAAAATTTGGGAATCAAAATATCTTTTACTCGAAAATATTTTCTGAATTGTTTACATAATTTTTCCTCACAATTTTACCTTACACTGTTTAAAACGCATTTATTACACCAATACAAATAAATAAATAAATAAATAATTAGTTATTTAAATTTTTTAGATGCACACTATCCTTCAGGACTCTCGATTCTGAAGCTACCGTCGAGTTGATCCATTTCAAGTGATTCAACATACGAAACTTCCGTTGATCGCCGGGTAAACAAGCAACGGGCCTGTTTCGTTTAATGTGTTTGCAGAAAGATGTAGCGGCAACTGAGTTTCGAATGGGTTTTTTCGAAGAGCAGTGTTTTATTTTGACTTCGGAATGTAAGTCTTCAATTTCCTGTCTGAAATTACTATTTTTCTGTATCCGGTTCTAATGGGTCTTCCGGTTCTCTGCGTTCTCCGTATAGAGCAAACTTTAATTACTTAATATAGGATAGGGAGATTTTCATTAGTTTATTGAGGATTTTGTTACATACGTAATTTCAAATTTTCTGTTTCAATTTTGATCTATTTTTTTTTTTTTTTATTTATTTTGACCCGGTTCGACCTGATCCGAATTTTATAAAAACGCGACCCTAGCCCAGACCGGGCCGAGTTGGGCCTAAGCCTACAGGCCAGGTTCCAGCCCAGGCATATCTCTAATGCAGGGGAGGGACAGCCCACTGATTAGAGCCTAAGTATTGTTCGAAAAATATGAAATGGTAGAAAATAACGTCTTTCCAGACCCTCCAAAAAGCTCCGTGACATAAGAGGCTGAAACTTTGCTCACATATAGCCATGGGCGCCCATGGGGAACGTTGTCAAATGTAGGTAAATGTCAAATGTAGGTAAGTCTCAAATGTAGGTATTAAGCTAGTCGATATTGTACGTCTTGTCCTTGAGTTTGCCCCAGATGGAATAAGTTGTATAGGCGATCTTGCCATGGACGCCCATAGCAAACCGCGAGGGGGCACTTGCCCTCCCGTAGACATTCAAGTTCCCAAAGTAGGTATTATAGTCGATACTGTACGTCTCGTTCTTGAGTTTGCCCACGCTGGAATAAGTTCTATATACGCTCTTGCCTTGGGCGCCAATAGGGGAGTGTGAGGGGGTAATTGCCCTCCCGTAGGCGTTCAAGACCACAAATATAGGTAACACGCTAGTACATATTTACTTCTCATCCTTGAATTTGGTCATCTCCAAAAAATTTTTATGTACGCCCTTGAATCCTACTCTTTCGAAACAAGGTGTACCCCCTCTTGCAGCTACTACACTATATTTTAATCACACTATATTTTTAACACTCTCTCTCTATCATCCGTGTTCTAATCACGTTAATTACAGAATGTTCTACCTAATTCCAATTTTTTACATAATGTACATTCTCTCTTTCTTTTAAAACCTCTTATTTCAAATTATTCGTGTTTAAATCACATTGATTTTGATTACAAAATATTTTACCTGTTTCTATTTTTTACAGAATGTATCTACATATAAATTTTCATAGTGATACCTGCATTCGCACCTCCCAGATACACACACACACTGGTTGCTGTTGAGACCCAGATCGTCCGACCTACCAGAAAAGGTGTAAGGTAACTGTTTGGACGGTCGGGAACACACACACTGGTGGAAATATTTCTAAAAATGCTCGAAATGTGTTCATGATGTCTTTATATGTATGTACTTTTCGTCTAAATGTGGAATTAAAAATTATTCGGTAACTTCCTCTGTGCAATGGTATTAGAAAACGATAAAATGATTCTTTAATTTAGTCAATATTGAATTAATTTAATTCTAGGCTAAGAGATAATACATTTAAAACTCGTGTATATTATTTAATTGGCAGTTGTATATCCATATCAAAAGAGAAAAGAAATTGTGGGAGTTTCTCTTGGCATAGAAATTACGCGGCTACAAAGGTGCGGTTTACCTTGAATTTCCCGGGAGTTTATTGTGCTAACTACCCGCTCGTCCTAAAAGGAAGAGAACATTAAAACCGATTTAATGTAACTGAAAATGAAATTATGATAATGAAAATGATTTCGAGTGGATAGATTAAAAGTAATCTTGCCTAGATATCGAAAATATTTCACTGAAGTGTAAAAATATATCACTTTTGTTTGGAAACGTAGTTCAAGTAACCACGCTAATAATATATGATATTAAAAGCTGTTTACACTTTGAGCAGCCATCAAACAATACAAATTTTTGTCGTTTTACTAAGGTAAATAATACTGCATAAAATATAAACTATAAATATTCTCTTTGGAGATATCTTTAACAAAAAAAAAATATCAAGCTTAATGATCTTTTACTATTACCTGTCAGTGAATAAAATTTGCCCGTGATTTTAATCACTTTCCAGCAAAGCTGAAAAGTGTTTATGACTTTCGTCATACTATCTGTCTATCCGTTCGCACGATAACTGCCGTAAAAATGGCTTTATCAAAATGAAATTTTAGTATGTTGTTGAGACGGACTGTGGGACATATGGGAATGTAAATTAATAATGTCATCCAATTAGTTTTGGATTGAACCCGGGATGAAACAGTGACATACATTGAATCCTATGGGACCTCATTTTTCAAACAATTTTTTAAGCGAAATTAAAATTCACAAATTGCTTTGAAATTATTTGAAAATATTCAAATTATCCCATAAAATATATAAAAAAATGTGAGCAAAATATGTTCGGTAGTTTTTTAAATAAAAATTAAAATAATAATGGCATCCATATTATATGAAGAGATCACGTGACCCACTTCAAAATAAAATATGGCATCCATATTTTTTCACAGTGTTAAAATCGTGACTTTTAAAGTTTTTAAAATTTATATTTAGTGCTGCATCCGTCCTAAAACTGCATTATTTTTTAATATTTTCTGTACATCTATATTCAACGCCAACACAATTACAATATTTTTGAGTTTAAATGACCATCAAACTTTGATAATTTCCACAACGAAGCCTAATTTAAACGTCTGTAGAATGTAAACACATCAAGCTGTAAGATGAATTGTATAAGAATTACTGAATTTTTTAACACAAAATTATTTAGCTCAGGAGTTTGGAATATAGGTGATATGAATGAAATATTCATTGATTTTACATAGAGAAGCAGACGACTTTATAGCATTGTCTTTTTCGATGAAGTTATAAGCATAGAGTTAGAAAATACTTTTACCTCCATGGTTTGAAGTTTTTAAGTAAAATGAATTACTGTAGTACTGTGATAATTTTAAAAATATCACTGCCGAATGTATAGTATTTTAGAGATGTTTAAATAAAATTGCATTGCAGTTGAAAAGTATTTCATAATCAATGCTTTATGGATGAGTGATCTTTTTTGTTTATGGTATAATTTGAATTTTATTATCAATTTAATAAATTGTGAGAAAAAGGAAAAAAAATATGAATTGTGCCTGTACGGAAAGTCACGTGCTGCCCACACCACATTTTCTATATTTGAAATGAAATAACAATATCTGGCAGTAACTTAATTAAATCTTGACTTCCTTTGTATACAAAACTTATTTTTTTGTGGTACGGAACTTTTTGAATTTGGTTTTTTGTGGTACGCATTAATGAAAAAATTGAGTTGCTCTATGCTTTTATGCACGAATTTATTACTTCGTATTACTTCCTATTGGATCTCTTTTTGCCTGTGACTAACTGTAATATGCAAGTTTAGTTTGTATTCGGCTTTGTATAAATTTCCAATTGCTTATTTTTTTTTTTTGTAACTCATTTATTTTTGTAACTCATTTTTTTTTTTTTTTTTGTAACTGAAAGACGTTTGACGCTCAAAAGCGTTAAGGCTTTTATTCTCGCTACAATACGTGGTAATGTATAAAGGAAAATATTAGAATTGTGTCAAAAATTGCAACTCGAGTTTTCGACGGATCTGCACGATTTGGGACCTCCAGAACATGGAGTAACATGGAGTATACGTCTCGCTCTCTCTCTCTCTCTCTCTCTGTGTGTGTGTGTGTGTGTGTGCATTTATCTGTCTGTGTGTTATCTGTCTGTGTATTTATCCACTCTAACTCAAAAGCAAAAATCTTATATATCTTCTCTGGATAAAAGACTGATCGACCCAATTTCACAAAATCCAGTAGTTAAGTTACTTGTGGGTTACTCTGGTGCTGATTAGATTTAATACGATTCGGGAAAAAATAATTTATTCTATTTTTTCCTAAATGGCCCTAATATCGTCAAAATCTAAAATAAAAAAACTACGTGTACTCAAATGTATCCAATAAATGCTTCTTTTATACGTAATATTTGACGATGAAACTAATAAGACCAATACCGTAACCCCGTAGGGCCATTCTCGAGATATTTTAGTTTTCTCGCATTTTTTATTACGCCGTCTTTAAAAATACGCCCAGTTACCCAATGAAAACGAAAATTGAATTAAAAGTGCAAATTCAGTGTCGTTTCAAATAATTATGCGTCTTATTTTGTACAATTGAGCTCAATTTAATGAATTATTAAAGAAATAAAGAGAAAATGAATTTGAGTCTGGAGGGAAAGTCATGTGCTGCCCACATCAGAGTTTTTTTATCTTGTATATTTACATCCCTAATTGGGAAAACTGAAACGTTTAAATTTCAGTACTTTTAATCTGCCTATCCGTGAAATATGTTGCTAATTTATTTATTTCCTAAATAAATAAAAAAAAAATTAACATGGTGTGTAGACAAAGGATCTGCTAAACATCAGATTTTTAGCTAAAGTGCTGCATTAAAATCGAATTGCTCCAATATAATGTAACTTATCGGATTCGACATCGAAAAAGTAAAAAATAGATGCCAGCGACTCAAATATTTTGTATTTGATTGAATTTCGTTCCAGAATGTAACGAAATAAAATTGCGAAGATAAAACTTGAAACACTATCTGAAAACTTTACGGTCGAACTCAAATCGAGAGTAATAAACTGCTGTTTGCGAAACTTTATTCGTCACCGTCACAAATGGGGTATCCCTCCAAATTATTTTTTTATGATATGATTTCATTTCGTTTCCTTCCAAACTGATAACATTTAATAATTGTCTGTCATAATGTGAAATAACAGATATTCCCAAATCATGGCTTTCACTACAAAGTAACAAATTTTGATTTTCGTGGGAAAACAATAAAATGGAAGCAAAGTGAAATTTAATAATGTTCACGCTGGGAGAAGCACAGAAAATTTTGACACCGAAAACTTTCTTTTATATTGATTTACTTATTTTGTTATTCTTTTTAATTTATTTTCTCAACATCCTGCGAGTGCCTGTCTTTAATTATTTATGAAAAGTGATAAAAATTTTCCAAAAATGCATTATGTTGCGAAACGTGAATCGTGTGTGTATACGCAGGATACAAGAACGAGTTCAAGTTTCTGGATAACTTACGCTTACTCACAAGCACAAAGTAAACAGGAACAACAGAAATTAAATGCTCCACTCATATCACAGAATAAGAAATATTCTTCTCAAAATACTGACGAAAATAATTTCACAAAGCAGCCACTGATCAAGGCATACCCCAGTGCCAGGTAAGTACTGGTTGTTGCTCCAAGTCCTCTGGACGAGCCGGACGGCCTGGGGCTTTCACAAAACAGCCACTATTATTTTCAAAACATTGTCAAAAATTACAATCCAATGTAGCTCGTATCACGTCAATTCGTCAACTTCCCTGCAAAGGAGGAGCGAGTCCTTTTCATAGTATCTCCATAGACACTTATGGAAAGCTCTATATCTCAAAGAATAATCGTTCTATTGAGGAGTTTCTGGAACATTCCGGAAGTCATCAAATGTCGCCAAACTGGAGATAAATTACAATCCAATGTAGCTCGTATCACGTCAATTCGTCAACTTCCCTGCAAAGGAGGAGCGAGTCCTTTTCATAGTATCTCCATAGACACTTATGGAAAGCTCTATATCTCAAAGAATAATCGTTCTATTGAGGAGTTTCTGGAACATTCCGGAAGTCATCAAATGTCGCCAAACTGGAGATAAATTACAATCCAATGTAGCTCGTATCACGTCAATTCGTCAACTTCCCTGCAAAGGAGGAGCGAGTCCTTTTCATAGTATCTCCATAGACACTTATGGAAAGCTCTATATCTCAAAGAATAATCGTTCTATTGAGGAGTTTCTGGAACATTCCGGAAGTCATCAAATGTCGCCAAACTGGAGATAAATTACAATCCAATGTAGCTCGTATCACGTCAATTCGTCCACTTCCCTGCAAAGGAGGAGCGAGTCCTTTTCATAGTATCTCCATAGACACTTATGGAAAGCTCTATATCTCAAAGAATAATCGTTCTATTGAGGAGTTTCTGGAACATTCCGGAAGTCATCAAATGTCGCCAAACTGGAGATAAATTACAATCCAATGTAGCTCGTATCACGTCAATTCGTCAACTTCCCTGCAAAGGAGGAGCGAGTCCTTTTCATAGTATCTCCATAGACACTTATGGAAAGCTCTATATCTCAAAGAATAATCGTTCTATTGAGGAGTTTCTGGAACATTCCGGAAGTCATCAAATGTCGCCAAACTGGAGATAAATTACAATCCAATGTAGCTCGTATCACGTCAATTCGTCAACTTCCCTGCAAAGGAGGAGCGAGTCCTTTTCATAGTATCTCCATAGACACTTATGGAAAGCTCTATATCTCAAAGAATAATCGTTCTATTGAGGAGTTTCTGGAACATTCCGGAAGTCATCAAATGTCGCCAAACTGGAGATAAATTACAATCCAATGTAGCTCGTATCACGTCAATTCGTCAACTTCCCTGCAAAGGAGGAGCGAGTCCTTTTCATAGTATCTCCATAGACACTTATGGAAAGCTCTATATCTCAAAGAATAATCGTTCTATTGAGGAGTTTCTGGAACATTCCGGAAGTCATCAAATGTCGCCAAACTGGAGATAAATTACAATCCAATGTAGCTCGTATCACGTCAATTCGTCAACTTCCCTGCAAAGGAGGAGCGAGTCCTTTTCATAGTATCTCCATAGACACTTATGGAAAGCTCTATATCTCAAAGAATAATCGTTCTATTGAGGAGTTTCTGGAACATTCCGGAAGTCATCAAATGTCGCCAAACTGGAGATAAATTACAATCCAATGTAGCTCGTATCACGTCAATTCGTCAACTTCCCTGCAAAGGAGGAGCGAGTCCTTTTCATAGTATCTCCATAGACACTTATGGAAAGCTCTATATCTCAAAGAATAATCGTTCTATTGAGGAGTTTCTGGAACATTCCGGAAGTCATCAAATGTCGCCAAACTGGAGATAAATTACAATCCAATGTAGCTCGTATCACGTCAATTCGTCAACTTCCCTGCAAAGGAGGAGCGAGTCCTTTTCATAGTATCTCCATAGACACTTATGGAAAGCTCTATATCTCAAAGAATAATCGTTCTATTGAGGAGTTTCTGGAACATTCCGGAAGTCATCAAATGTCGCCAAACTGGAGATAAATTACAATCCAATGTAGCTCGTATCACGTCAATTCGTCAACTTCCCTGCAAAGGAGGAGCGAGTCCTTTTCATAGTATCTCCATAGACACTTATGGAAAGCTCTATATCTCAAAGAATAATCGTTCTATTGAGGAGTTTCTGGAACATTCCGGAAGTCATCAAATGTCGCCAAACTGGAGATAAATTACAATCCAATGTAGCTCGTATCACGTCAATTCGTCAACTTCCCTGCAAAGGAGGAGCGAGTCCTTTTCATAGTATCTCCATAGACACTTATGGAAAGCTCTATATCTCAAAGAATAATCGTTCTATTGAGGAGTTTCTGGAACATTCCGGAAGTCATCAAATGTCGCCAAACTGGAGATAAATAGCCAAATCTGGAAACCCTTTTTTTAACTGAAAAATCTCGTCAACCCTTGTCTCACGTCATGGTAACGTCATGCACTGTATTTTATTCACCTGGCCTTCGGGACAGACGAAAGAGGAGGCGCCAAACGGAACATTGCGCGTTCGCAACAATTATAATACGTTATATATTCCCTTTTACCCCTTTATTCCCTTATTATATTTTAGGGTTATTCTTTCTTAAGGGTGCTGACTACTCACAAAAGCCTTTCTTATTTTTTTCAAACCAGACCGCCCGATCTACCCAAAGGTGTAAGGTACCTATTTGGATGGCCAGATAGTTCCATTCAATACAGACCTCAACCCGATGGGAATGGCAACCACAGGGACCTTACCCTCCTTCTCCTGCTGCCATCCTCTCGGAAGGACTTTCGGACCCACATATTTAACGTGCCCTTACTTCACATGGACTCAGAAACAAATTCGGAAAACTTCAGAACTAGGGTTTTAAGTGTGATCCCGTGCCTTACACACAAATACTGGAAGTTTTGCCTCGTGCAAAAAAAAAAAGGATATTAAGAATGAAATATTTAGCCAAAATGCTCTTAATGCTGAAAGCAATTTAATAGCGCCATTTTATGATTTAGTGATTTAGAGCTAAGAAAAGTGGTTGATAACTAGTCCGTGCGCCTCTAAATCGCCCTAAGCATGTGTTTCTTCTCTATTTACTCAAATGCAGCTATGCACATTGATAATGGCCATATCTTGCCTTTATCTAATAAAATTATATCTTATTTTCTCTTTCATTTATGAAAATTTCAAAAAGTAAAGATTTGAAATTGCTTCATGAAGTTTTATTCTAAACTAGAAAATGTACCGGTGGCCGGAATTTAAAACAGGGATTAATTGAATTCATTCAATCAAAAAGAGCAGTCGAACCCCGTCAGCTTTTTCAAAACAGCCATGTTATTTTTATCGTCCGCCCAGAATGCTCGAAAATTCAACACAGCGTTTACGATACATACGTCACTTCTTCCCATAACAACGGACAGTTTGTGATGTCATTTGCAACGCCCAGTGCACAGCAACCAGCGACCCGAAGAATGAAGCCCTTCCTCAGCGAAATCGAAAATCTCGATTTTGATGCTTTTGTTTGAAAATTCACAGAAAATCAGAAAAAAGTGTAATTAAATAAAAAATTAGTAGAATGAGAAAATATACTACCATATATTTACCAAAGTGTTAATCGACCATTTTCGGATGCGACAAAATAATGATCAAATAACCTGAACCAGGATTATTTCGATATATTTGAAAATAAATAAATAATACACATGAAGGAATTGTTCTACAGATTCGGTTCAAAAATATTTAAGAAAAATATTCTTCAATCTTTCCCATAATGTCAAGATGGAAACTCTGTGGTAATATTTTTTAATCGCTAAGAAACCGATTTGTGTGAATATCGCTCAAACTCGTACTTCAACATAAAACAACTAAACATTAATTCGAAATTTTAAAAAATCTCACCGAGATGCATCGCCCGGAGACCTGAAGTACCTCTGTAGAAAACCTCACCGCTATCCAACGCTTCGATTTTTTGCTACAAACGATATACACACACGCACACAGAGAGAGAGAGATCTTCTTTATTTATGTAAAATAGATTCCTGGCTGGACTGGACTGGAAGCGGAGTAAGACATTGCATTGTTAGGCGTCAAATTTGTCAATCAGATTAAAGAATACAGTCATCACAATGAAATATTTAGTTTCAAATTACGACTAATGGCCACTCATTTCTAATACTGCAAAAAAAAGGTGGAATAGCCCGGCCGTTACCGAGCGGGGATTGCACATGGATGACCCTAGTTCAATTCCCGACTCTGCTCAAATTGTCCCCGTGTTCACGCAGAGGACAGGCATGTTCAACGTGTGGGTCCGGAAGTTCTTCCGAGAGGTTGGTGGTAGGGAAAGGAGAGTGCGGTCTTTGTAGATGTCGCCCCCACTGGATTCCTGTCAAAATTGAGTGGCACTATCTCAGCCGTCCAAACAGATAACTTACCGCTTCGGATAAGTCGGACGGTCAAGGTCGAAGAAGAAGAAGATTTAAATGGCATGAGACAGCCCAGTAGTTAACGCTCGGGGATTGCAATCGGAGGATCCTACTCCTATTCCCGACTCTGCCCAAACTATGTCCTTGTACACGCGGAGTACAAGTACGTTAAATGTGCGGATTTGTAAACCCTTCCGAGAGGTTGGTGGTGGGGGAAGGAGGGTACAGTCATTGGGAATGCCACCCTCACTGGGTTTCAGTCTAAATTGGGTGGCAGTGTCCTGGCCGTTCAAACAAATACCTTACTTTTAAACGATATAATAAAGACTACCAAGTTGCTTGGTAAAAAAGGGTCTTTAATATTAGCAACATCTAGGACGTATATTAAATTAAAAATCCAGAGCATTTTCCACTAAGTCCTTCATCAGTGGCAATGGAAATTGTTTAAGATGTTGTAAATTGTTTAAGATATGACGAACATGAGAACATGTCCGAAAGCGCTGTATAATGTATGTCATAGAGGGTGCTAATAAAGACATTTTTCCCAAAGCAACTTAGTTGTCTTTACTATAATGTTTTAAAGTTCTTGCTAAATTGACGTGCTTCCATACTTATCGGGATACCTTACATCTTCGGGTAGGTCGGACGGTTTGGGTCGAAAAAGAATTCATTAAAAAAAATCGTGGGATCACGATTCATGAAACGTTTTTCTAAATAATAACATTCCTAAATATCTAGTCAGAACCACCGCTTTTAATCAAAGTTCGGCAGGTTATTTCCTGATATTTCCACAATTTATCGAACACGTCGATTATGCTAAGTTCAATGCGAAACCAGGTTGAGTGTTCGTTATCTATCACACACACACTGTCAACATATGTTCCCCTTTCACGCGTCTTAGTACCCCATTGAAATGAGCAATGTTCTGTGCGGTTGGTTGATAACGGTGATTAGCTTGTTATCATTTGGGAAAAGTGATTGTATTGGTTGGTGTGATTGTTGAGCGGTGAATAAACAGACAATACTTTTGTAATGTGTCAAAATGAGTGACCCTTCCTAATCTCAGAAATCGCTGGAGGGATTTGGACCCAATTTGGGTAGTATACAGCTTATATTGTTTAGGTGTGAACGCAGTAAAAAAATATGATGTGAGCAGCACATGACTTTCCCTGCAGACTCAAATTCATTTTTTCTTTATTTCTTTAATAATTAATTAAATTAAGTTTAATGGCACAAAATAACAGCTATAGTTATTTAAACTACAATAAATTTTCACTTTTAATTCAGTTTTCGTTTTCATTTGGTAACTGGACTTATTTTCAAAGGTGGCGTAGCGAAAATGCGAAAAAATTAAAATATCTTGGGAACGGCTAGTCCTAGTGTAATAGGGTTGGTCTTATTATTTTCATCGTTAAAAATTATGTATAAAACAAGCATTTAATGGATATATTTGAGGATGCGTAGTCTTTTATTTTAGATTTTGACGATTTTTGCGGGCCATTTCACAAAACACGACAGGTTCTTTTCTTTCCAAATCGTACCAAAATCTAATCAGCACCAGGGTAACACGCAAGTGAAATTTGGACCATTAGTTTTCGAGTCAGAGTGAATATATACATTGCACAGACAGACACATACAGACGTCACGCTAAAAATAGTTTTTTCGTATTCTAAAGGTCCCAAAACGCGTAGATCCGTCGAAAACTCGAGTTGCGATTTTCGGCATGATTCCAATACTTTCCCTATGCATTACCATGTATAGCAAGGAAAGTAATATGATGTGGGCAGCACATGACTCTCAATACAGACTTCAATTCATTTTTCTTTATTTCTTTAATAATTCATTAAATTGAATTTAATGGCACCCAATAACACTCATCATTATTACTTTCCTTATATACATAATGTATAAGGTATTCCTTATATACATAATGTATATTGTGACGGGGTCGGAAATTCGAATTCGAGTTTTCGACGGGAGAGCACGTTTCAAGCATCCCTGATCACGAATCAAACATTTTTGAAGTGATGTCTGTGTGTGCGTGTGTGTGAAAGTATGTGTGTGTGTGTGTGTGTCAGTGAGCCTGTGGAGACGATAACTGACGAACGAATGGACCGATTCGAACGAAATTTGGTACAAAAATCACAATCCATAAACACTGGAAGCCTATTGTTTTTATACGCAATCGAATGTCCAGAACCCCCCTAAATTTTCGAATGAAATTTTGAAAAAATCGTCAAAAAATCAAAACCACTAATAAAGTTGCGCAGATAGACATTTCTTATGTAATTTTTCATTAGAAAACGATTGACATAAATTTTAGAACGCTAACATGAACCGTTCTTGAGATATTGTACATTTTTCAAAAAAATTATCAAAAAGTCATATAAAATAAAAACAAAAATATTTCCTATTGAGAAACATGTTCACTTTTCATATGTAATACCATACGATAAATTGGGTGACATCATTCTCGTGGATCTAGCTCGTTCCATTCATGAAAAAAGATACTTTGAGTAATACTTTTGTATTTTAACGCCAATAGTCATTTATCTGCTGTAAGAATAACTTATTTCTCCGTCCATAACGCTTGGCGAGATTTTGGCGACGAATTTGGCGGAATGTCGCCAATTTGGCGACTTTTTGAAATGTTGCCAAATTAACTAAAATCTCGTCAAATGGATAAAAATGACGCTAAATCAATGAAATGACGACTAATTGTCGAAAATTCAATATCTTGGAGAGAATATTAGTATCTACAATAAGAAAAACCTATTTTTTTACTGTAAAAGTAGTAAATTCATTACATTACATAAGGAAAGTCATGTGTTGAACACATCAGATTTTTTTAAATGCCACTGTATTTGCACTTATAATTCGATTTTCGTTTTTATTTGATAACTTCGAGTATATTCAAAGGCGACATAACAAAAATGCGAAAAAACTAAAATATCTCGGGAACGGCTAATGCTAGAGTAATAGCGATGGTCTTATTATTTTTATCGTCAAACATTACTTATAAAACAAGAATTTAATGGATACATTTGGGTATACGTAGTCTTTTATTTTAGATTTTAATGATTTTGCCCGCCATTTTGCAGAAAAAGCGAGTTCTACTTTCCCGAATCATACCAAAATCTAATCAGCACCAGGGTAACCCACAAGTAACTTATCTACCAAATTTTGTGAAATTTAGTCAATTAGTTGTTTTAGGTAGAGTGGATACGTGCTACTTTTGAGGGCCATTTCGCAAAAACAATCAGGTTCTTTTATCCTGAATCGTACCAAAATCTAATCAGAACCAGAGTCACACACATGTGACTTACCTATAAAATATTGTGGAATTGGGCCCATTAGTTTTTTAGTTATAATGGATACATACATTGCACAGACAGACAGACAGAGACACACAGACAGATACAATAATGACGTGAGCGTTTTATAGATGAAATTGTTCCGCGGGATGAAACTATGTGTCGAGTATCTGCTCTGCACGTGATCTGATAGCCGAGAACGAGCCCGTCAAAGATGTTGAACATAAAAAGAAATAAACTCCATGTGAAATGAATGAGAGCTGTCGGGAAAAATTGCGTTTCCAGATCCTAAAATAAAATTCGAAACTTGTTAAACTCCTATATTATTACTTTCCCTGCAATACATGGTAATGTATAGGGAAAGTATTGGAACTCTATAATCAAAGACAACCAAATAAGTGATTAAAAAGTCATTTATTAAAATCGCCTTATTATGATGTACACAATCACATAGCCAAAGCGCTCATGCTCTTCTGCGCCACTGATAAAGATCATGATGATGTCTGAAAGCGCTTTGGCTATGTGATTGTGTAAGTCATAATAAGGCGATCTTAATAGACTTTTTAGCCACTTGTTCGGTTGTCTTTGATTACAGAGTATATTGGTTGACGTGTTTACCATGATGTTTAAAGTATTGGAATCATACCGAAAATCACAACTCGAGTTTTCAACGGATCTACACGCTTTGGGATTTCTAGAATGCATAAGAAACTATTCTTAGCGTGACATCTGTGTGTGTGTCTGTGTACTATATGCATCCACTCTTACTGAAAAACTAATCGATCGAATTTCATAAAATTTAGTAGGTAGGTCACTTGGGTGTGACCCTGGTGCTGATTAGTTTTGGGTATAGTTCGAAATAAAAGAACCCGCCTTTATTTGCGATTGTATCCACTCTAACTGAAAAACTAATAGATCAAAATTTACAAAATCTGGTAGATAAGTCACTTGTTGTTACTCTGGTGTTGATTAGATTTTGGTACGATTGGGAAAAAAATAACATGGCCCTTTTTACGAAATAGCCCGAAAAAATCGCCAATATCTAAATAAAAAACTACGTATGCTCAAATATATCAATTAAATGCTTGTTTTATACGTCATTTTTAACGATAAAAAGAATAATTCCAACCCCCATTATTCTATGGGTGACCACCTGGGAACACCGCGTGCTGTTGGCACATTTCGGGCGCGGTAACCCGGTGGTTTGCGCTCTGGATTTGCACGCTGCCACAACTGCCGCCGTGTTCATGCGGAGTACGATCACATTAAACATGTGGGTCCCTAAGTCCTTCCGAGAGGTTAGTGGTAGGAGAAGGAGGGTACGGTCCCTGTGGATGCCTCCCCCACTGGGTTCCGGTCTAAATTGGGTGGCACTTCCCGACCGTCCAAACAGTTCCTTACACCTTTCTGGTAGGTCGGACGGTCTGGGTCTCAACAACAACCCCCATTATTCTAAGACTAGCCGTTCTCTAGATATTTTAGTTTTTTCGCATTTTCGCTACGCTACCTTTCAGATTACGTCCAGTTACCGAATGAAAACGAAAATTGAATTAAAAATGCAAATTCAGTGTCATTTAAAATAATTATGCGCGTTATTCAGTGCCATTAAACTCAATTTAATAAATTATTGAAGAAATAAAGAGAACATCTGCAGGTAAAGTCAGGTGCTGCCCACATCAGATTTTTTTTCAGTTAACAGTAATTATTTGCTTACTATGCGTGATTATGCTCATAAGCAAGTCATCGTTCTTACTATCTCAATTACTTTCTTCATGCTTGACATCATTTGATAATATGTATGCATATAAATTGATGGGGGTGTGTAAAGATAACTGGCGATGGTGACAGACCGCTGATGAAAACAATTGTCTTGATATCTTATGTAATGTGGAACAAAACAGAGATACAGTTTAAAAATCGGAAAGAACAGTAAAAATATTTATCATCATTCTCTTCGTCAAAAGATAAACAAATTTATGATAAAACAAGAAAGATTAATCATGCATAAAGCATTGATTATGAAACATTTTCCAACTGAAATGCAATTTTATTTAAACATCTGTAAAATGCGATACTTTCAGCGGTGATATGTTTTAAATTATCACGGTACTACCATAATTTATTTTACTTGGAAACTTAAAACTTCATCAAAAAAGGCAATGCTATAAAATCGTCTGCTTCTCTGTTGAAACCCAGACCGTCCGACCTACCAGAAAGGTGTAAGGTAACTGTTTGGACGGTCGGGAAGTGCCACCCAATTTAGACCGGAACCCAGTGGGGGAGGCATCCTTCCCCTACCACCAACCTCTCGGAAGGACTTTCGGACCCACATGTTTAACGTAATCGTACTCCGCATGAACACGGCGGTAGTTTTGGCAGCGGCTGGAATCGAACCCGGACCTACCGAGTGCAACTCCAGCGCGCTAACCAATGGGCTACCGCGCCCCGTCTGCTTCTCTGTGTAAAATCAATGAATATTTCAGTCATATCACTTATATTTTAGACTCCGTGGCTAAATAATTTTGCTTTAGAAAAATTCAGCAATTCTTATACAACTCATCTTAAGATTTGAGCTCGATTTGTTTACATTCTGCATACGTTAAAATTGGGAGTCGTTGTAGAAATAATCAAAGCTTAGTGATCATTTAAAATGAAAAATGTAATTACATAGGTACAGAATATAGATGCACAGATAGTATGCATAAATAAAGCAATTTTAGGACGGATGCAACACTAAATAGAAATATAAGCTTTCCCTAAAACTCAGCATGAAGTGCATGTATATAAGATGTTTTTAGGATTGGTAATTATTTTAGTGAAAACTTGTTAACTTTGTTGTAAAAGATTCGTTTAGCCTGCAATGGCCCTTTTTTAGGAGCGAGTTGCTCCAATGCTTTATTAATAAAATTGCTTTTGGAATCCATTCAGAGGATGGCTCCCTTCAGGTCGCAGGCACTGTTTTTTTTTTTATTATTATTACCGAACGTTTCGTTATTAATGATGAGCTGTTTTCTGTGAGTGCTGTCGTCATTCCGTAGAATCGCTTGGCGGCTCGAGGGGCTTGTGTGCGGAGTGTCTTTGGTGCACTACCGCAACGATGGAATTTCTTTCCCGGATACCTTCGAGTAGGGCGGAGTTCCACTTAAGGTTCCCTAAAAATCACGATTTTCACCAAATGGATGCCACATTTTATTTTGCAATAATTCACGTGATCTCTTCATATAATATGGGTGTCATTATTATTTCAATTTTTATTTAAAAAACTACTTAACTTATTTTGATGAATTTCTTTTTCACACATTTTACGTGATAATTTGAATATTTCCTAAAACTTTCAAAGCAATTTATGAATATTAAGTCCGCTTAAAAAGTGTTTGAAAAATCCGGTCCCATGGGGTTCAATACATTTCACTTTTCTTTTAACGCGGGTTCAATCCAAAACTAACTGGGTGATACTATTTATTTACATTCCCATATATCCCACAGACTGTCTCAAGAACATACTAAAATTTCATTTCGATAAAGTCATTTTTACGGCAGTTATCGTGCGAACGGACAGACAGAATGACTAAAGTCATAAACACTTTACAACTATGTTGGTAAGTGTTAAAATGTAATGTTTAAAACCGCATCACTGATGCAATGATACAAAAGTCACGTTTCGTCATGCGGTGAAAAACATCACTCTTGTCATGTAATCGCTCTCCCTACAGAGCCGCTATAGGATCAAACGGACACCACCCGAATACTGGTGAATGTCAGGGGTGCCACCAACCCTCCCAGATAAATAAAAAAGTTCAAACTCAAATTCGAATTTCCTCCTTCATAATGTTTTTCTTATACATTATACTATGCGTGTAAGGAAAGTAATAAACATATTCAATTTCATGGAAATAATTTAATTCGTTTCAGAAGTATTGAGCTACCTAATATCTTGAGAACGGATTGTAATAGCTTCTAAATAATGGTATCTATGGAGTTCTGATAAAAAAAAAACTTTTACATACTTACTCATTTGATGATAGAGAGGATATTGAATTCTATCAATTGTTGCTTTCCCTGTATACATAGTATTTAAGGAAAGTATTGTGGCATTATGGGGAAAATATTGTAACAAGAGGTCGATAATTCGAATCTGAGTTTTCGACCTCGATATCATCTGTGAAGATATATATATATATATATATATATATATATATATATATATATGTGTGTGTGTGTGTGTGTGTGTGTGTGTGTGTGTGTGTGAACTTTAGAATGCAAGCATGAACCGTTCCAGCGATGTTGCGTATTTTTCAAATAAATATATAAAATAATTACATAAGATTAAAAATATAATATCTGTTGTGAAATATGTTCACTCTCCATATGTAATATTATGCGATAATTTTTTTAATATCATTCTCGTGGATCTAGTTAGTTGCATTCACTAGAGAAGACACTTGGATAATAGTTTTGAGTTGTGACGCCCAACAATTCGCCGATAGTTGTTCATATATTAGAACCTTCTATCCGTTTGTCTGTAACACCTGGTGATAAATTTGGCGAACTCGGTGACTCACTTAGCGAGCTATCGCCAACTTGGCAATATTTTACCCCGGTGACGAAAATATCCCCAAAATTACAAAATTGATTCTAATTTTAAAAAAATGACGCCAAATTGATGAGTTAATTGTTAAAATATTTTATATATGGACTCTATTTACTTACGTTGGATGTGTATCAATATTGATAATTACCAATACCAATTTAGAGTTTCGCGAAAATATAAATTAATTGAGTTTTACGAAATAGCTTTACATGCTGTTATTCGTAAAAGCGCCAAATGTACACTTTAACGTTAAAAACATTGTGCCTTGGGTCTTACACATTTTTTTCACTGTGAAAAAAGTAAATTCATTACATAAAGTAGGAGAAAGTCATGCGCTGCCCACATCAGATTTTTTTTCACTTTAGATCATAAACATGCACTATCTCGAGAACGAACAATTTCAAGATCTCGAGGACGGGGTTAGAGAAGTGCACAGGAGAGGATAAAATCCCCTCTCCTTTAAATTTTAGCAAAGAGTGAAAGATAAAGGAAAAAATAATTCCATAAATGGGATAGAATGTGCATCGAAGTTGTACTTGAAAGGGGGGGGGAGGAGACACTGACAGAAGTCGTGCTCTTCTCCAATTCTTCAGAAAGAAGGAAACTAGGACGCAAGCAAGCTTCCAGTAGAGTTAGAGAAAGTTAAAACAAGAAGAGGGGGGGCCGAGGGTCGCAGGGCCTTACGGAGCTTGAGTGACAGGAGACGGATGGGAGAGGGGGGAGCCAACGAATCTCGAATTCCCAAAGAGAACGAACAATGTTAACAAAAACTGTATGTTGAGTATATAAATATCAATATATAAATATAAATATAGATATTTATATAAATATAAATATTACATAAATATAAATTTATTTTATATATATATATTATTATTATTATTATTATACATATATATATAAATATAAATTTATATAATATTTATTATATATATATATAATTATTATATTTATAATATATATATATATATATATATATATATATATATATATATATATATATATATAAATATTATAGTATGTATATAAATATTTTATAAAAAAAATTTTAGGGCAGTTTTGTTAAATTGATAGCCTTCTCCTGATTCGATCTCCCTAATATTGAAAAAGTCTCTGATATTTGATTTATTTTTTATTTCTAAGGACTAGGCACTTGACACATACATCATTCGCCCATACATCTGCCATAAAATGTGAACCATTTTGCCGTCACAAAATGTTGCCCCGGCACACCAGTGGGGGGGAGCGGAACGAACTAGCACAACAACACGACATCCAAGCCCGTAGGTGGGACTCGAACCCACAACACGGCAGTCCAACGATCACTGATTTATTGATATTTTATTTAGTGATTAGAGTAATCCGTTCCATTCATTCAATAAACAGACACGAAGGTTTTATTAAGAAATAACTGATTTGTATTTAGGGATACTCGAAATGGATACTTACATCACCATCCGAAAAGACGGATTTCTGATACCGTCACAGTACTTTATCTTTACAGATATAACGTGCATCGTAAGAAAAGTGTAAAAAGAAATAGCGATAAGCATTTAATATCAGTCTTTGTTTCGATATTTGGGTGTCTAGATCTGCAAATACCACAAACACTCATCGTACATTTCCTTGAAGAGAATCATTGATAAAAATAGTCGATAAAAAAGTGTATTAAAGAAAAGGCTCTCAGAAGAAAAAAAATTGATGTAAGCTGCACACGACTATCCCTACAGACTCAAATTCAATTTCTCTTTCTTTCATAATTCATTAAATTGAGTTTAATTGCACAAAATAATTATTTGAAATTTCTCTGAATGTACGGTTTTAATTCAATTTTTCACTGAATGACTGGGCATATTTTCAAAGGCGACGTGGCAAAAATATAAAAAAGTAATACCTTGAGAATATCTTGAAAAAGTAATATCTTAGACCTAGAATTGTGGGGGGGGGGGGGGTGTCTTATTCTTGTCATCGTTAAAAACTGCATGTAAAACAGGCATTTACTGGATGTATTTGAGCATATGTAGTCTTTTATTTCAGATTTTGACGATTTTTAAGGGCCATTTTGCAAAAAAGCAGGTTATTTTTTTTTCAAATCGTACCAAAGTCTAATCAGCACCAGGGTAACCCACGAGTGACTTATCTACCCAATTTTGTGAAATTTAATACATTAGGTTTTCAGCTAAGGTGGTTTAGTTGAAAAATCCATTATCTAGTTTTCCATCAGATTTTTAGCTAATACATACATTGTACAAACAGGCAGACAGTAAAATGTTTCCCTTTTAAAATCTATTACTATCCAATAAATTTTTGCCCCAAATAAGAAGTCTAAACATCCTTTAAATAATTAAATGTATATAATTCCTAAGACGCATTGCTTATTTAATGATATATCTTTAGAAAAAAAGGAATTAGGGTAATTACAAGTATCATAATCGGTAAAGTTTGCCAAACTCATTAGTAAACCCCAAAGAAACCTGAGATATTCCAATCAAGGTCTTATTCTTTTCAGATAAATAAAAATGGCGATTGTAAAAAATTTGCATCGGAACAATCCGTGATTAATAATAGATGGTAACGAGCTTTTAAGTGGTGTCAACGAATTTTCTAATTAGAATGTTAATTTAAGCAACCGGACTTTGCAAAACAATACGGATTCCATTAGAATAAACGTTTCAAGCGTTGCCATTCAGAATCGAGAAATAAGGATATTGGAATTTTAAAAGTGGCAAAAATGCAGACGATAAATAATCAATATGGAATAATGCTTTGAATTGTTGAATTTGTCTTCAAAAATAAGGTAATTAAAATTTATTCCGGCAGGAAATAGACGATAAGAACTCGAATTATTCGAAGTTTGATATTTTCATTATGAAAACACTAATCATCTTCAGAACAATATTAGCCCACTGACTCATTGAAAATCAATACTGTCATAACACATCCCAAACACCAAAATGCAAATATATATAAATGTGAGTATTTAAAAGTTTCTTACATTGTTATTATATAATCAGAATTATGGATTGTCTTGTTAGTATTATTAAACTTTCTAACTTGTACTAACTTTTGAGTTTCTATCTTAATTGTTGTCTTAATTACTGATCCGTGTACCTAATTTCATATCACTATCTCCCTTAACTGGGATGATTTTTATATATTTTGCAAACTGAACAATTTGGTGTATGCCACCCTTAAAATAGCAAATATTGTAAAACTCATATCTCCCCCCCCCCCCTCCACTCGTTTTTTTATCATCGAATTATCTACGGTGGTACCAAATGTCATTTCTATCACACCACGAAGTACGTTTCGAAAAATGCGTTTTTCCATCAGTTCGTATTTCGATGTGTTGGTGTAAAGCATCTCCTTAAATGAAAATATTTTAAACATTATATTTTGGGTTTTATCAAACTATTGACCAGTATGTCGAATTCCAAGTATTCAATTATTTATCTCGATGAAAAAGCTTTTCTCATGTACTATTTGCAAATCGAACAATTTGGTGTGCAGCACTAAGTCAACAGTTATTGGATAACTGAAATATCCCCCTTCTTCCTATTAAACAATTTATCTCTGCATCAATTTTATAATCTCTATCTGATCGTAAAGTATGTTTATTATCACTTCACATTTCGAACGTTTTAATGTGAATTACCCCCTTAACTAAACATTTTTAAAATTTCTATATTTTTCCAGAGGATTTATCGAATAATTGACCCGTGCACTAAATTTCAATTCTTTATCTCACTTAAAAGAAGGCTTTTCTTATTCTTAAGACAAACCAAATAGTTTGATGTGCGACACCCCTAAAATAACAAATATAGAAAAAAAATGAAGCTTTACCCATTCATCAAATCGATCTATCTACCCTTGCACTACATTTCAAGCCTTTATCTCACTTAAAAGAACACACTTCTCACTTATTCGGCAAATTGAACATTTTGATGTGGCGCACCCCTAAATCAACAAATATTAGTAAACTGAAATTATCATCCCCCTTTTTCCAATCAAACGATCTACACTTGAACTAAATTTTAAATCTCTATCATCAAGGCTTTTCTATCATTTCGCGTTTCGAACGTTTTGGTGTGTGGAAGATCCACGCCGCCCGACTCACCCGAGGACATAGAGCAGCTGTTTGAGCGGCTGGAACCTTCTGGTGTGTGGAACACCTCTTCAAATAAACATTTTTAAAAAAATCGATTCTTCAAGAACTTGTGAAACAATATCGAACGATCGACCCGTATTCCCAATTCAAAATAAGTGCCACAAACAGATAGACAAGCGGGCCAAAAAAGACAGACACTCGGGGAATACTCGTAGTATGTATGGATAGTATATGAGAACTTTAATAATACGTTATGACTGTAAATAGTTTCAAAATAGTTTATATTAACAGTTAAATTCATTCAATTTTTCAGTGTCACTAAACTGTTGCCAACTTAAGCTCTATGGGACATTTCTGCAGAACAATCCAATGCAACCGATATCCCAACCTTTTCACTACATTTCGCACCAGTTGGTAATTGCATTTACATTGCACGTGCTGAAAGCGAAAGCAATGTGATAAGAATCCTTTCAAAACCACTAGAAGGGTTGTATCTAGTCATTTATTGATCTTCCAATAGCGTTTATCAAGAAGATATTATCAAACATCCCAAAACAACTGCAGACTTTTCTCAACTTAAATTTTAAAAATTTTAAAGGACCGAGTTATAATCTTCTCTGCACAACCGTGGAGGTAAAGGTAAGTGGTTAAATGCTTCATGCTGAGAAAATGTCAATATCATCTGAGACAATCATTCAGGAGGCGCTGCAATAAGATAAGCGCCCCTGCATTGTATGTATTTCGATGGTGAAAGGCTTAAAATATTTATTTAAACTTGTAAAGAACCATACTGCGCAAACTGGGAATCAAACCCTGGATCTCCAAACTGGCCAGCCGACGCGCTACCGTTGAGCTACTGGAACGAAATTGCAAGCTCTTTTCGACGAAGTGGACTCAGAATTCTCCACCCTCTAATGCCAGATTGGTGGACCACTGACAATCTGACTGACCACCTCCTGCTATATTTACCTTAGATTAGTCTCTTGCTATTACTATTTTTACCCAGGTTAATATCCTGCGTAGTCGTTATTCTCTCAATTTTCAATCTTCCACTGAATCCACTGAAGAGTCCACTGAAGAGTCCACTGAAGAGTCCACTGAAGAGTCTTCCACTGAAGAGTCCACTGAATCCGTACTAGTCGTACTAGGCTCACTTTCAGACATTCGACATCTTCGAACTAACCTATAGAGTTGATTTGTTTGGGCGCCATTGTAAAGAACCTTGCTGCCCCAACCGGGAATCGAACCCCGGATCTCCGAACTGGCCAACCGACGCTCTACCGGTGAGCTACTGGGACGAAATTGCAAGCTCCTATTCTCGAAGTGTACTCTGCAAACAGCCAATTTCTGGAAATAAATGAGTAGCGCACTGAAAAATTAGAACTAAAACAATAAGGTATATACATGCGTGTTCAAAATTATTTTACCTTTCAATTTATTTTTATCTTCCTATATTCTGAACCCTATCCTGCAACTGTGAATAAATACTAATTCATTATACTGATAATTAGGGAATCTTAATTTGAAAATAAACAAAAATACATATACTCAATACTATGCCTCTCTATTGTGTTACAATGGAAACAAAGGGCACTTTACTAACACTAGCTACACCTAGATAAATTCTCAAAGCGTTATGGCATTTTCAAGCGTTTTATCCAAAAGAGTTTTATCTTCTTCTCTCTAACTCCTTGTTAAGAACCTTTACTGTTTTCGTCACACAGATTTGACAACTACGGGAAAATCGTGTGACGTAATCAAAAGTTCGAGTTCGTGTCTGCAAACGATAGTAGCTTTTTGAATATTCCTGAACTCGAATCAAACATCTGGCGATATGTGGATAGAGGCGAATATATTTTTTAGCGATAAACAATCTGAGCGGTAGTTTGGGGCCTCCCACTTGAGATGGAGCCCCAAAATTTCTTTAATACTTTCGGAATAATAGTTTCAAATTGAAATTATTACAAACTTTTATTCAATTACATGAATAGTTCGTTGTTTACATTTCCGGATCTAAAACAATGCAAAAATGCTTAAACAGTTAAAAAGCAATTTTGACTTACAACCCTCCCCCCCCCCACACACCTATAAAAAATTAACAGGTAGGAATCCTATCATTACAAAAGAAAAAAATCTGATGTGGGCAACACATGACTTTCCTTATATAATGCAATGAATTTACTACTTAAAAAAAATACTACAGTAAAAAAATAGGTTATTCTTATAGTAGACACTTATATTCTTTCCAAGATATTGAATTTTCGTTACTTAGTCGTCATTTTCATCAATTTAGCGCCAGTTTTATCCATTTGACGAGATTTTCGTTAATTTGGCAACATTTAAAAATGTCGCCAAGTTGGCGACATTTCGCCAAATTCGTCGCCAAAATCTCGCCAAACGTTTTGGATGGAGAAATAAGTTATTCTTAAAGCAGATAATTGACTATTGGAGTTCAAATACAAATGTATTACTCAAAGTACCTTTTCTTATAAATGGAACATACTAGATCCACGAGAATGATGTCACCCAATTTATCGCATGATATCACATATGAAAAGTGATCATGTTTCTCAACAGTTAATATATATTTTTTTAATTTATGGGATTTTTTTATAAATTTATTTGAAAAATGTGCAATATCTCAAGAACGGTTCATCTAGCGTTCTAAAGTTTATGTCAATCGTTTTCTAAGGAAAAATTACATAAGAAATATCTATTTGCGTAACTTTATTAAAGATTTTGATTTTTTGATGATTTTTTCAATATTTCACTCGAAAATTTAGGGGATTCTGAACATTCGATTGCGTTTAAAAACAATAGGCTTCCAGTATTCATGGATTGTATTTTTTGTGCCAAATTTCATTCGAATCGCTCCATTCGTTCGTGAAATATCGTCTCACTGACACACGCACACACACACAGACATCTCTTCAAGAATGTTCGATTCGTGATCAGGGATGCTTGAAACGTGCTCTCCCTTCGAAAACTCGAATTCGAGTTTTCGACCTCGTCACAATACTTTCCTTATACATTATGTATATAAGGAAAGTAATAATAATAGAATTAAAAGGTCTCTTCCACGTGTCAGAGTGTTGCTATTAAAGCAGTGCTCGATTAAATTTTCTGGGAGAAGCTGAGGATATAGAATTAAAAGTACCAAATGAATAGATAGTACGGAGTGAGCAAAAAGTGCAGTACATTAAATTATAAAATCATATAACGTATCAAAAAATTGTTCTTCTTTGTCTCAAACCGTCTGACCTACCCGGAGGTGTAAGGTATCTGTTTGGACGGCCGAGAAGTGCCACACAATTTAGTCCCGAACCCAGCGGGGACGGTATCCACATGGACCGTACACCCTTCTCCCATCATCAACCTCTCAGAAGGACTAACGGACCAACATATACATATATCCGCCCATATTCCGCGTGAACACGGGGACAGTTTGGGATAGCCGGGAATCAAATTAGGGTCGTCTGGTTCCGAACATAGGCCCCACGTACTAACCACTGGACTTTATTACCACTCTCATCTAAAAATTGAAATAGTAAATTTTTTCAGTTTGCTAGCACTAATACACTCTCAAAATATGTATAAAATATATCCTATGCTGTTACTCTTATCAATTATTTACTACTAATTTACTACTTATCGTCTGCTAATACGCCAGACGATCATTACATCATTTTTATTATGGAACGTGAACATGTCGTTTTTTCAGTAATCCGCTTAAGGTACGATAACTATACGTTCATTATTTTAAAAGGACTGTCCTTTTTAACACTTTCCAACATAGTTGAAAAGTGTTTATGACTTTGTTCATTCTGTCTGTCTGTCTGTGTTCGTCCGCACGATAACTGCCGTAAAAATGACTTTATCAAAATGAAATTTTAGTATGTTGTTAAGACGGTGTGTGGGACATATGGAAATGTAAATGAATAATATCACCCAATTAGTTTTGGATTGAACCCGGGTTTAAAACATAAAATACACTGAACCGTATGGGACCTAATTTTTCAAACATTTTTAAGCGAAGTTAAAATTCACAAATTGCTTCGAAAATTTTAGGAAATATTCAAATTATCCCATAAATTATATAAAAAAATTTCATCAAAATATATTTGGTATTTTTTTAAATAAAAATTAAAATAATAATAACACCCATATAACATAGGTGATCACGTGACCCACTTAAATAAAATATGGCGTCCATCTTTTTTTTCCAGTGTAAAAATCGTGATTTTTAAAGTTCTTTTAACTCTATATTTAGTGTTACATCTGTCAAAAAACTGCTTTATTTTTGTATATTTTGTGTGCATCTATATTCTGTACCAACGCAATTACAATATATTTAAGTTTAAATGATCATCAATCAAACTTTGATTATTTCTACAACGAAACCTAATTTTAATGGATGCAGAATGTAAACAAGCGATTGTAAGATGAGTTGTACGGGAATTGCTGAATTTCTTCGCACAAAATTATTTAGTTCTGGAGTCTGAAATAAAAGTGATATGAATGAAATATTCATTGCTTTTACATAGAGAGTCAGACAATTTATTTTTCGACGACGTCATTTGAATAAAGTTCATTTTTTTCTATCAAGTTTTAAGTTTTCAAATATAATAAATTACTGTAGTACTGTGATAATTTTAAAAATATCACGACTGAATGCATCGCATTTTATAGATGTTTAAATAAAATTGCATTTCAGTTGGAAAGTGTTTCATAATAATCAATGCTTATATGCATGATTGATCTTTCTTGTTTATTTCTTCAAAACTTGAATTTGTCCTTTGTTTTAATGAAGAATGGATCAAATGTTCCAACTGAGGGAATATTTTCTACCATGAATAATTTTTGAACAAGTAAAAAGAAACACAACTTAAAAGTTGATGTACTATTAAGACTAAAGAAAAGTCCCACACAATAGGGTTGTTACAAAACATAATTATGTACTTAGTGAGCACGTTAGATCGGCAGATGAGACTTTTTAACACTTTACAACGTAGTTGAAAAGTGTTTATGACTTTGTTCAGTCTGTCTGTCTGTCTGTCTGTCAGTCCGTTAGCACGATAACTGCCGTAAAAATGACTTTATCAAAATGAAATTTTAGTATGCTTTTCAGACGGTCTGTGGGACCTATGGCAATATAAATAAATCATATCACCCAATTAGTTTTTTATTAAACCCGGATTGAAAAAATGAAATACATTGAACCCTATGGGACCTAATTTTAAAAGCATTTTTTAAGCACATTTAAAATTAACAAATTGCTTCGAAATTTTTAGGAAATATTCACATTATCTCATAAAATATATAAAACAATTTTCCGTAAAATGTGTTAGGTAGTTTTTTAATTAAAAATTATTTAATATAGGGAGAAAAACGAATTCAATTAAATTCTGACTTTTGCGATATCCTCCAGAAAGAAAAAATAGATATATTATGGAATAAATATCTTTCAAAGATTTTAATTATTTTGTATATGAGAGAGGCTTCACATTTTTAAATAATTTTGGTAGATAACAATTTTTCACATTTTTTTTTAATTTTATATAACTTTTCATGATATACTTATTTGATAGCGTTTTTAATGCACTTTCCTACGTTCTAGAGAATTAAAATTTGGTACACAGTTTAAATTTGTAGAATATTTTATTCTACAACAATTTGGTGGATCTTTAAATATAGATCCTACATTTTTTTCGAAATGGCCTGCAAATAATCCCCGTTCACTTCTATAAATCATTGTTGTAATATTGTTAAAAATTCTGATGTGGACAGCACATGTCTTTCCCTGCAAACTCATATTCACGTTCTCTTTATTTCTTCAATAATAATTTGAGTTTATCTGCACAAAATAACATCCATAAGTATTTTAAATGACACTGAATTTGCACGTTAAACTTAAATTTGGTTCTCATTTGATGGATGGACTTATTGTCAAAAGTGGAGTAGCAAAAACGCAAAAAAAACTAAAATATCTCAAGAACGGCTAGTCCTAGAGTAATGGGGTTAGTCTTATTCTTTTTGTTGTCAAAAATCATGTATAAAATAGGAATTTAATTGATATAATTGAACACACGTAGTCTTTTATTTTTATATTTAACGATTTTTGCGGGCCATTTCGCAAAAACAGCCCGTTCCTTTTTCCCGAATAACCTACAAGTGATTTATATAACAAATTTTGTTAAATTTGGTATATAAATCACTTGTAGGTTATTGAAATATTATACACCAAATTGTGTTAAATTTGGTCCATTAGTTTTTAACTAGAGTCGATAAAGGCAATTTCTGCCGGCCATTTCGCAAAGAAGGCAGATTCTTTTATTGCGAATCGTACTATAATCAAATGAACATCAGGGTTTCCCACAAAAAACTTACCAAATTTTATTAAATTCGGTCCATTCGTTTTTCAGTTAGAATGGATGCAATATCCTCACAGACACACAAAAACACACACAGATACACCCTTAAACACACAGACGTCTTCCTAAAAATTGTTTTTCGCGTTCTGGATGTCCCAAAATGTGTAGATCCTTCGAAAATTCGAGTTCCGATCTTCGGCACGATTCCAATACTTTGAATACATACATACGCACACACATATATTATCTGTGTATCTAAATCCGTGCCTACGCAATTACAATAGTTGTGATTTTAAATGATCCCTAAACTTTTATTATTTCTTCAACGAAGCCTAATTTTAACTTATGCAGAATGCAAATATCTCAAGCGATTATAAGGTGAGTTACATAAGAATTGCTGAATTTTCTTCACACAAAATTATTTAGCTCTGGAGTCTGGAATGCAAGTTATATGAATGAAATATTCATTGCTTTTGCATAGAGAATCAGATGATTTATATTTCGATACAGTTTTAAATATTTAAGTATAATAAATTACTGTAGTACTGTGATAATGTAAAAGATATCACCACTGAATGTATCAAATTTTAGAGATTTTTAAATGAAATTGCATTTCAGTTGGAAAGTGTTTCATAATCAATGCTTATGCATGATTGATCTTCCTTGTTTTTTGTTGTTGTTGTTTTTTCTTTTGTCTTCATTTTACGTATCCCACCAGTCACAAACTCATTTGGAAATAGGTTAAAACAAACTCCAAAATGTGTCCTTTATTTTATTTCAGAAAATACTGTCACCTTAGGTTAAGGCTCCAAAATATGTCCTTTATTTTATTTCAGAAAATATTGTCACCGTAGCTTAAGGCTTTAGGAGGACGGTGGACGTTGAAAATTTTTTATTTATTTATTGACTTAAAAACGTGAAAATTTATATAAATATTCCTTTTAACATTACTATATACAATACCATTCAATTTTTTTCAATTTTGTATTTTTATTTTAATTTAATTTTTTTTAACGAACATTTGAAAATGCTCCTTGCGTGCCATTTATTCACATTTTTGATTCATTTTACATTACGATCACTCAAAAACACATTATGAACAAATTTAAGTATTCATTTTTAAATCGCTTAGCAAGTTAATTTTTTTTAAATATTTTTCTGCATTAAAACTTAATTTTCATCATTTAATTAGGTTCTTATTCACTTTTAATTACCTTAATAAAGTCCAATTATAAAATGCATACCCAGTTTCATTAAAAAGTATGAAAGGTGTCTTCTTGCCAAATTTCATGCATCTCAGCCAAAAATTAAGACGCATGGAGCATTTTAAAAATGTAAAACCTTTGAAAATTACGTTTCGGAAAAAATGCATTCAACCTTTTGCTTGCAGGTGGGACAGCCGTCCATCCCAAACGAAGAACCTACCAAAAAGACAGGTATTTGACATAACCTATCCCAAACAGTTCGACCCCCCTTTGCAGGCATTGGCGTCCATGGAAATCGCTGACAGAAACATTGCACCTGCTGCAGCAGGACGCCAATGCCTGCAAAGGGGGGGGGGCCAACTGTTTGGGATAGGTTATGTCAAATACCTGTCTTTTGGGTATGTTCTTCGTTTGGGATGGACGCTGTCCCACCCGTAAGCAAATGTTGAATGTGTAAAATAATGTTATATACTAAAACTTGTTTTAGTCGATTTTTGCTCACTTTAACGTCCACTGTCCCCTTAAAATGTGTGCTTTGTTTTCTTCTAGAAAATATTGTCACCGTCGCTGAAGGCTCCAAAATGTGTCTTTTATTTTCTTCCGGAAAATATTGTTACCGTAGCTTAAGGTCCCGAAGTATGTACAGTCCTTAATATCCGAACAAAGAGTTTCGAAGATTTCTGGCATGATGCATTACAGTTTATCATAGCATTTGCACTGCCCTTATCAAGATTCCTAGTAAAGCTATTCCGATAACAGAGGATGACACACGAACGAGCAAGCTGAAGTCTTCTATGCGAGAGATAGCCCAGACTGGTATTTCATTGAGAAGCGGATTTCTACTTAGTGCTGAATTGATTTGGGATACAACTGGAATACCAAGAAGTCGTCGAACAGACTCCGCTCCGAGAAAGTAAGTTGCATTTTTTATGAACTACGGAAATGATCAATAACTACGTTTATTTTGGCAAGTTTTAAGTTACTGAACATCTTTAGTTAGATATTTCATATCAAGTCGGAATTTTTGAATACCTTTGGCTTCAACGGTGAATGTACATTTGCAGTCATGTTGTGCGACTAAAACGAGATTTTAAACGTTTATAGGTATTGAAGTGTAACTTTGTGGATGGCCACTTGAAATTCATGGGTTGGAGACTTTATGGCTCGTATCTTTGAACTCATATGAGATGTTTTTAGGGGGTCCTTTTCGGTCCATGTCGGTCTTTTTGAATATCTTTAATTCCAACGGTGAATGTACATTTGCAGTCATGCTGTGCGATAAGAACCAAATTTTAAACTTTAACAGATATTGAAGTGGTGAAACTTTGTGGATAGACACCTGAAAATCATGGGTTGAAGATTTTTTTGGCTCATGTCTTTGAACTCATATGAGGTGTTTTTAGAGGGGGGGGTCCTTTTTACCTGGACTTTTCTTCCACGATTAGTTATTGTTTTTTTTTACTTTCTCTATATACAGGCAACACTCGAAAGACGCGGTTAATTGGTTTCGCGTCATTCAAAACCGCGTTATACGAGACATAGAATTCATACAAATGGGATGATTGTGTTCCATGTTATAAAAAATCGTGTTAATCTATACTCCAGATGGACATTCTGTTCCAAATGTTTATTTTGAAAGTAAAAAACAATTTTTAAGGAAAACATAATTTGTATTACCTATTTACATATTTACATAACTTTTCTTTAATTATTCTTCATCGCTGTCATCATCCAAAAGGCAAATTCTCCTTCTTCGAATGGGTAGAGAATTCTCATCACTGGGAAAAACTTTGATTGTTAAGTTCAATGGTGCTAAAAAATAGTATTTCCTTATTTTCTAACTAACTGTACTCAAAATCTATATAAATAAAATTGAAAATCTGTCTGTCTGTTTGTCCCGTCATAACGGGAGAACGGCTGAACCGAATTTGATGAAATTTTGTTGGTAGCCTGGAAATAGCCCCCCATAACTTTAGCCCAAGTTTCGAGTATCTAAGACCAGGAGTTGTCGAGATATTAATGAAAAACGAAACTTTTCCCTAGGAGTTCTACTCTCTAACTCCGTGGTTTATCCAAACGAAAAGCTTGAAAATCGTTTGAAAGTGAATTAAAACTTTATATCTGAGTTTGATGGGAGATTTTTTGCGCTAACGAGTCACTTTCTGAAAACATGAATTGTTTGAAACATGATTTAAATGGGAAATCTATCTCCATGGTTTATTTTTCACAAGTTTTTACTGAACAATGAAAAGTATAAAGAAATCAAAATGGTTATTTAATTTCGCAGTTTACGAGGAAGATTCTATCTTATATCATGTTGCTCAGAAACACAATTAAATTAAATCTGTCTGTTAATTTTAATTATTATTTTTTCGATTTGAATAATAAATAAATCGATATAAAAATATATTTTAGAAAAGAACGATTTGATTTTTCTTATAGCATTTTTGACTGGATAATATCAATTACGGTCTTCAGGTTTAAACGTTACTATTATTGATATTTTCGGGGATTATTGATTCAGGAATTATTGATATTTTTAAGTTATTATGCCATTGGTTTATTATGACAAAATTTGTTTAATATCATATATTGTACGTTGTACGAGTAATCTTCTACAAATACACAGGTATAGCTTCTAATCTACGAGAACATAAGTAGTACAGGTATATTGTCATATGTTTTGATATATATTGGCATATATTGGAATCAATTACGACCTTCTGCTATAAAGAGTATGGGGATTATTGATATTTTCAATTTATTGCGTCATCTCTTTTGTTTTTGAGATTTTTGAGACTCATATTGTAATACGGGTAATCTTCTACTAACACACTGGCATATTTTCTAATCTGCGACAATATAAATAGTACGGGGTTGCATATATTGATTCAATTCCTTGTTTTGCAAATTTGCTTACAAAAGGGGCCACGATGTTTTATTCTTCAGATCTGCTCGTGAAGATAATTTTGCATAGTGAGAACAGATATTCTTAAACTTCTCTTTAGGAGCAATAAATTTAATATTTTAACAGAATTTGCACATGATTGCAAATTATAAGTTTCTTTATATTATATACTCCGTACGAAGAAGAGGTATGCTGCTAGTTATATATATAATGTAATTAGATATAAATATTATGTATATGATGTGTAACGATCGTTCGCAAGGCAGTATTAAATGCCTTGAGTTGAAGACATCTTTAGCTCAACGCTATGATACTGGTCTACCACGCTTTGGCCCTCGGATCAAAACCCGGTACTGTCGAGTTGGTGATTTCACATTCTCGCTGCAAATGTAATTAGATATAAATTAAATATACGCACATAGTGATTTAAAACAAATTTGCACTTAAACTTGCACTCAATAAATTCCACTCTGGTCCTGCTGATAGCCTAAATTCAGATGACGTCACCGTCGATAACAGTAATAAATAATGGGACACTGCTCGCTGAGTACATCTTGTATGTTAACAACTGTACAAAATTTTATTCAAATGCAAAATATAATTCGTCTTCGAATTGTTGAAGAAGGAACTTAAAAAACGTGCATTTGAAATACCGTGTTATACGAATTTTCGTGTAATTGAAGTACCGTGTTATTCGAGTGTTGCCTGTAGATAGTATATTGTATATGGGAAGTATTGTAAATGTGTAGAAAAATCGAATTCGAGTTTACGACGGAAGAGCACGTTTCAAACATCTCTGAACTCGAATAGAACGTTTTTGATGTGGTGTGTGTGAGTGCGCTTGCGATATCTCACAAACGAATGGAACGTTTCGAACAAAATTTGGTATAAATATTACAATCGGTGAATATAGAACTTTATTGACTTTAAACGCAGCCGAATGTTAGGAAGATACCTTAAGTTTTTGAATGAAAATTCCCTTCTAAAGCGAAAATGAAGTTTCACTTCTAACGCCCTTGGCGACCACCCCATGTTTATATATATATATATATTACTTGAATTGTATTTTTATTTTTATTTTTTTATTTTTACAAAATTCTTATTATTACATATTTCAAATATATATATATATATATATATATATATATATATATATATATATATATAAATATAAATTAGTAAATCCAATGTTATTTTGGAATAGTGTATTATGAGTTACTACATACATTCTAACATTGGATTTACTAATTTATTTATATATATATATATATTACTAATTTATATTTATATATATATATATATATATATATATATATATATATATATATATATATATATATATATATATATATATATATATATATATATATATATATATATATATATATATATATGCTTGTGCATTATCCTGTCCGTGCCAATTCAGAGAAAAGTTTGGTTTCCTTTACCAGGAGTATGATGCTAATACTAAAAACGAGATTTATAATGCAGACAAAAAATTACAATATAATGTAAATCTTGTGCATACTTTTCCCAATGTTGATACAAATAATTTTAAGTTCTTCCAGAGACGTTTACTCTCCGCACTTAGGAATAAAATACATTTAGAGATCTAATTTAAGACAGCACAAACTCTCCATTTAATTGTCTTAGCTATTGAGTATGCCATAACTCCAAAACTTGTTTTTACTTTCCCTGCAATACATGATAATGTATAGGGGAAGTATTGGAATCAGTATTGAAATTAGAAAAAAGTATTGAAATCATGCTGAAAATCGCAACTTGAGTTTTCGACGGATCTACACGTTTCGGGACCTCTATAACACGAAAAACTTTTTTTAGCTTAGCGTCTGTGTGTGTGTGTGTGTGTGTGTGTGTGTGTGTGTGTGTGTGTAATGTATGCATCCACTTTAACTCCGCATGAATATACCGCAAACATTGTATTTATCCATTCTAACTCCGCATGAATGTACCGCAAACATCGTATGTATCCACTCTAACTAAAAAACTGATTGACCTAATTTCACAAAATTTGGTAAATACGTCACTTGCGTGACCCTGGTTCTGATTAGATTTTGGTTCGATTCAGGAAAAAAAGAACCTGCTATTCTTTACAAAATGGCCCATAAAATTTTCAAAATCTAAAATAAAAGACTATATATGCTCGAGTACGTCAATTATATGCTTGTTTTAGACGCGATTCTTGACGATGAAAAGAACCCACTCCATTACTCTATGACTAACCGTTCTCGAGATATTTTAAATTTTTTGCATATTTTCCTACGTCACCTTTAAAAATACACCAAGTTACCCAATGAAAACGAAAATTGAACTAAAAATGTAAATTCAGTATCATTTTAAATAATTATGCATTAAACCTAATAATTACGCAATTAAACTTAATGTAATAAATTATTGAAAAAATAAAGAGAAAAAGAATGTGAATCTGTAGAGAAAGTCATGTGCTGCCCACGTCATATTTGTTTAAATATGTTATTAAGGTCTTTACAGAAAAGAAAGTTAGGAAAATGCCTTTCTGAATTAATTTTGCTGAATTAATCGCAGTTTAAAACATTTCGTGCCTAATATTTAGCGTGTTAAATGCAACTTTTATGCATGTTATTCTTCCAGGAGGAAAGGGGAAAATATATAAAATATATGCCATTCAAATTTCTAGTTTCGGAAAAATCAATAAAATATAATGTTGTTTAAGATAGACAACTTTTAAAGTTGGAATTAAGAAGCTGTTGCTAGCCTTGAGACTGCTTATACTTAACACTCTAAATGAGTATTTTGGATCTGATTAAAAATAATAATATGGATAAAAGTACATTTTTGTTTTTCTTCTATAACTATTGGAAAAGTGGTCATGGGGACCCGAAGGAATACTGTGCCTAAGACCCAGACTGCCTTAATTGGGCCCTGGTCTCCCTTATATTGCACAGAGAAAATCGCACACATACACACATACAAGGCTAAAAATAGTTAATTCTTTTTCTAAGGTGCCTAAAACGTGTCAGTTCATCGAAAAATAAAATTCGAGTTCTCAACTTCATTGCAATACTTTACCTGAAGGTATACTAATAATTTTATCATTTTTGTTTTTCTGAAAAGAAATTATATTAAACAGTTTGAAAATACTCCTCCTTTTCAAATCAGTTCTTCATTTCACTGTTCTAAAAATGATGAACATATAACATCAAGCAACGAGAAACAAATTTAATTTCTGCTTTTTATCTCATTCTCAAAATTTTATTCCAGTTCTATGTTTAATTGCCCTGAAAAAATGCCCGTTTTACCACGCACTAATAGTTCCGGCTAATTTGTACAACATCCACTTTCTTCTTTTTTAACCCTCGTTTCAATTAGCGAAAGGTCTGCGCCATTTTTTGTTGCCCCTGGTGGAACACATTTGAGTTATTACTTTATTCCATTCTAAATCGTCTGCCAAGAGTTTTTCAAACATTTTGCCGCATTTTTCTTTTTTTTTTAATTTTACTCTATTTAGTCACCAGACTTACCATAAAAATTGAAAGCCTCGTTTTATTTGAATTATTTACATTTGAGTTTAAAGTGAAAAACCCAGACCACAAAGTGTATATTACTTTCCCTATATACATATTTTAATGTCTAGCTAAAACATCGAAAATTAGTATTCGAGTTTTCGATGGAGGAGCACGTTTCAAACATCCATAAACCCGAATCAAACGTTTTATAGGTGATGTCTGTGTATGTATGTGTATATGTGAAAAACAAATAGCTTAGAAAAGAATTGGGCACAATTATTATAATCAGTGAATACTGGAACCCTGTTGATTTTAAACGCAATCGAATGTTTGGAAGGCTTCCCTTCCTCTCCCCCATTTTCAAATGAAATTTTGAAAAAAAAAATCATTGAAAAAAATTTCAAGATCTCTAATGCTCTTACATACGTCATCATTCCATGAGTCATTTCCCATTAAAAAGGGAATGGCACACACTTTAGGACGTTAGCATGGACCGTTCTCATATTGCACATTTTACAAATAAATGTGCCAGAAAATGACATAAAATTAAAAAAAAAAGTATTAACTATATCCACTTTCTTTCATATGCAATATTACGCGACGAATGCTAACATCAGTATCATAGATCCAGATCATCCTATTCACGAGAAAATAGACTTTGTGTTTCGTATTTTTAAAATGATGAATTTAAAAAGTTAATACAAAGAGTTCGGCAATAAAGCGGGACAGGCGAAAAAAGTCAATTACAAAGTGGGAGAGCTTTTTTTTATCAGTAGGAATCGACTCTAAAACTGTTATAAAAGACATTTATTGTAGACAATTGGATTATTGAAAAATGGCTGCCTTATTCAGGAATAATGCAATAAACAATGAAAATAATTCGAAATTACATTAAAAAATATCGAGTGCAGAGCCTGTTTAAAATGCCCTCCGTCAAAGACAATGCATATTTGAATTCAGGAAGGAATAGGACCGTGTACTTTAACGAGCATTGCAGGTATCACCGTGTTAGAATCCCTAATGATACAACTTTTTTATTGCCTTCATATACGAGTTTCATGTGTTCCTGGTATCAATTCCCACCCATTAGACACTGCTCTACAAATTTGTAATGCTTTTTTTTTTCATCTACCTCGCTTTGTTACCGAATTCGTTGTCCTAACTTTTTAATTCTCCGATGGAGAGCGTTGCGATCATTTTTATTCGATTGGGCATGGTCACTTTGCTATATTTGCTTCTCTGGACGTTCAAATTCTCAAACTCATCAAGCCAGTCGATGTTATACGTCTAATCCTTGAGTTCGACCCCCCCCCCTCGAGAAAATTCTATGGGCGCCCATAGAAGATAGCAGAGACGGGCACTTTCCCCACCCCTTCTCTGGGCGTTTAAGTTCTCAAACTCATCAAGCCAGTCGATGTTATACGTCTAATCCTTGAATTTGACCCCCCTCGAGAAAGTTCTATGGGCGCCCACGTCTATGAACCCTGTATGTCTGTCTATGTAAATATGTATGTAAACCTAATGTCTTTCAAAAGAGTTGATAAAATTGAACGAAACTTTCCTTATTTACATCAAATTAATATAAAATACTTTTATTTTCTAACTTCCAACATCTGAAATAAACGGAATCCCAGCTTCTCTAGCAATAAAATTAAATTTCACTTCAAGCGTCTGACTACTTCTTATTATTGGCACAACTGTCCACCTCCTTCGTTTCGGCTACTTCCTCTTCATCGCCTCTTTCATCTTCTTGAAAGACATTCTCTTGCTGGAGAGCAGATTGCTCGCCACCCATCGCTTCACGTTGGCTTCCGCATGCCTGCTCACCTCGGAGAGTCGCATCGGAAGCGAAGTGAAGCTGCTGCTCATCAGGCTCTTTCCCTCGGGCAGAAGCTGCTGATCATCGGCATAGGTAACGTCGTTGCTGAACGACGACGCCAGCTCGAAGTCTGGTAGACAGTCGAATAAAGGAACATCTTCGAATCCTAGGTTTCTACAAAGGAAAATTTATGAAGTACTAATAAATATACCCGGCGTTGTCCGGGAGTTAAATGCCGTGATAAATTGAATTTATTTTAATCTAAAAAAATAACAAATAAACAAAAAAAATAATAAACGTGTAAAATCCTCGATCATTTATAGCGAATTTATTTAGGTCAAAATACAAAACTGTTACAAAAGTATATTATCTCGTGAATGAAATGAACTAGATTCACGAGAATGATGTTAACAGATTTGTTGCCTAATGTTGCATATGGAAAGTTAACATATTGGATGAAACTTACTGCATTGTTATGTATTTTTGTTTGATGAATTTATTTTAAAAACGTGTAATATCTCAAGAATAGTTTATGCTAGTGTTGTTCTAATGCTTGTTTCGTTCGTTTGGAAATATAAAATTACATATTAAATGATTATTTTCTTACCAGTATTAAAGGTAATGACATTTTGATGATTTTTTTTAAAATATGTATTAGTAAATCGCGCAGCATTTTGAGAACTGTTCATGATAGTGTTCAAAAGTTCATATAGTATTTGTCGCATATTTTATATGAAAAGCATTATTATAAATTTAGTCTTAAAAGGTGCAATATCAATGGGAACTGTTTAAGCTAGCAACAAAATTGAATGCTCTGGCTTTATAGTTCTGATTTGAATTAATAAGTGTCAGAAATCTATCAATTGAAAAGGAACTCGTACTTGGGGAAGGCTTTCAAAATTTCCACTAAAAATTTTTCGAAAAAAAAAATTAAGAAACAATTATATTACAGAACATTTTTAAAGGAAATTGTTACAGACAGTAATTTTAATATAAGCATGGGAAGCTCAACCATTTAGCTCGTTTGCACCGACTCTAACTTTTAAATGCATATCTCAATCGCCACCAGATATCGATATTTTTATACAAAATCTTGATTGGTATTGATTTTCACGATGATCGTATAAAAAATGTTACAAGCAATATCACTGGTAATAACCATCAGTAGCGATAAAACATTTTATTTTACAATTTTAGTGACATGTTTCCACTAATAATTACTGATTTTTATACTTAATTTGATGCTTAATTTTGGTACATTATTACTGATTTTAATACTGTCAATTTTATAAATTATTTAGTATAAATTGTTTGATATAACGATTAGAAACACGAACGTATTTGTCTCCCATTTATTTCGTCTTTCAAGGGGATTGATTTAAAATGTCTGGTGCCCTAGCTATGGGTAATCCTTTAAAACCACTTTTGTGCGATATTTACATGCTCTATTTTGAAGTTTCTTTAATTTTATTCAATTTTCCTTTTATGTCCGTTACGTGGACGATTGTTTTGCTCTTCTTGACTAGTCTAATGCTGATTTAGACAGTGTAATTTTCATTATGAATTCTATTGATTCCTGTATTCAGTTTACCTGTGAGATAGAATTTTAAAATTATCTTTCTTTCCTACATGCACGCGTCATTCGTAATTGAAATTCATTTGCGTCCATTGTTTACCATAAGCCTTTTGCAATTATACTTCTTCGACCCAGACCGTCCGACCTACTAGAAAGATTTAAGGTATCTGTTTGGACGGTCGGGAAGTGCCACCCAATTTAGACCGGAATCCAGTGGCGGAGGCATCCACAGGAAGCGTACCCTTCTTCCCCTACCACTAACCTCTCGGAAGGACTTTCAGACCCATATGCTTAACGTGATCGTACTCCGGTAGCAGTAACACGGCAACAGTTTGGACAGTGGCGGGAATCGAACCCGGGTCGACCAACTTTAATTCCCGAGTGCAAACCACTGGACTGTCGCGTCCCTTGCAACTACTTGACCCCCCCCCTCCTTATAATAATTCCTATCAGCTCCCTCATTTAAAACTTGCCGCATCCAATACTTATGTCTACCCGTGCTATTAAATTGTGCCGAATTCATAATTCTAACTTTTTAATTCTCCGCTATGGGAGCTTTAATCCCTATTATTCGATCGAGCATAGCCATTTTACTATAGACAGACCTCCACGACCCAAACCCATGCCACTCACTCGCAGTTCAGAGTGCTTAATCGCATGGGCGGGAAAGAACTCCGCAATGCGTGGGAGGCCATTCCGACAGACTAGGCATACGCCGACTCTGCGACACGTCCGCGACGTCCACAGGTCAACGCCCCGCCCGCACAGCTAGACGATAACCCCACCCATAAAGCACCGCGCAGAGACGACCTGAACCCCCACCAGAGGGCCAGTCCCAGTCCTACTAAAGATAGACCTAACATGTGTACTCATGAACTTTTCCTTACAAAGTTATTGGGGTACTTAAGGACTTCCCTAGAAGTCCTGCATACTGCAATATAACACCATTGTTGTACATGCATGCTCAGTACGTTTAGTGTAAAATGTGCAACGGTCAAAAATGACACTCGAAATTGTGTCCGATTCATCTCATTTATACTCTATGATCAACAGTTTCGTACCCGACCCGTCCTTGTAGCCCAAAGAATAAAAGTTAGAAAGCGAAAAAACTCGAAACGTACGGCTATTAATACAAGATAGGATCAAAAAATTAGGAGACTGTGCTGATATCTCCTACCCTGATTGGAGGAGAGGGGAACTATTCTACTGTGGCGTAGAGGCACATGTGACGCGAGATGTGAAAAGGAAGGAGCGAAGTACAGGGTTTTTCCAGACAATGCGTGTCAGTGAACTGTAGTCGTTCGCGTTCGTAGAAAACGGAAATGGCTTTTGAAGAACAACGTACAAATATCAAATTCTGCCAGCGTTTGGGGAAATTACCGACAGAAACATCGGCGATTTCTCCAAACGCTGGCAGAATTTGATATTCGCACATTGTTCTGTAAACGCCATTTCCGTTTTCGACGAACGCGAACGACTACAGTTCACTGACACGCATTATCTGGAAAAACACCTGCTTCTTCCTTTTCACATCTCGCGTCACATATGCCTCTACGCCACGGTAAAATATTTCCCCTCTCCTCCAGTCAGGGTTGGAGATATCAGCACAGCCTCCGAACTTTTTTATCCTACCTTGTAGCTAGATTTCATATCAAATTTCATTGATATATGTTCATTCTTACGTGTGTTCCTCAGCTTTCTTAGTTCCTTTGTCCAAAGCTCCAGTTGCAATTTCAATGGTTCCTGGATCCTTCGAGGTTTCTCTGGGCTTGGTGGTTTTATTATTCGATGACTTCGTGTCCTTCTCTTTTCTTGACTTCTTGGCTTCTTGTCCTGCGATTTTATGAAAATTGTCTAGAACACTCTCTGAAGGGTCATATACGAAAATGCTATGCATTCCCTCAAATTTCACATTCCTTTTCGGACGCGCCATTTTCTTCTTCAAAATATTCCATCGCTTCGAACAGAATCTCTCCGCACTTCTTGACCTTGCTCTGCAATTTCTATTTTTGTAAAGCATTTTATGATTCAGTTCGATTTCTTTAACGCCATTGTGACCCTTGCTTGGCGGTCGCGTTTCTACACAATCAGGGCAATTTCCGAATATCACTACCATGTTAGGATTTCCAGAAGACTGTGTCGTGCATTCTTTGACCTTCTTACTCTCTATTTTCAGTACTGGCTTATCGGGTTTTTCCCATTCCTCAAATTCTCCCAAAGTCATAAAATGTTCTAAAGGTTTGTAACCGATTGAACTTTCAATACTCCTTGCCTCTGAAGTGAGTGGTTTTAGTGGTATTTTACTATGTTTCACTTTGTTGCAAGAGATTAGAGTGGGTAAAATATTTTCATCTTTTCTATCGCTGTGTGTTTCCTCTTTGTGCAAAGCCGATGTCCTAATCCTCAGATGAGTCTGCTTTTGGCGTTCTTTATACCTTTGATTTTTCTGTTTCAGTTCTTTCTTACTCTCAGACATCAATTGTTTCATTATGTGGCATCGAATTTTAGATTTTTGCAGTCTAACAGAATGATCAGATGATCTTTTCCGAGCAGCGTGATCACTTGTAGCCGGCGCAATTGAGCAATTAGGCCTGTTCGACAAATTATTCACTGGCTTGGATGGGGTTAGATAATTTGTGTTGGGTATTATAGAATTATTGGTTGCGAAAGTCTGTAAAATCGTTCTTTCTATTTTAACTTCTTTTTTCTCTGCTTGATATGTTTTATCTACAAGTACACTTTGGTTGTTATTCATTTCTCTCTTAATGGATGGATGGTGGACATTTATGATTCTAGTTTCCTTTACCAATTTTAATTCCTCGTTTTGGCGCCATAATATGGATGCATTTCCTGTTTTAGTTTCTTTCGATTGTTCTAAATCAACTATTTTCTCGCACTGCGATTCTTCGTCGCATGAGACACTTATACTATCTATACCATTTGTTTTTTCATCCTTTTGTTCATACTCATTATCAGGAGAGTCACTTTGTTTATTTTCACTTATGAGCAATTCTGCAGTGCAGAACTGGTTTTTATTCTTTTCAATTTCATTTTCCTCTGCTTTTTTATTCGATTTCAAAACTTTATCAAAGTTTGGCGACGCATCAGTTGCATGAAATGTATCCTTGTCTTGCAAAATTAATTTTGTCTTGGGAGATGGATTGTTAACCACTGAACAGTGAAATATAGATGGCGCATCAAACCACTGCACAAGGTCCTCCTCTGAACTCATACCAGACAAGATATTCTGCGTATTTTTGCTATGAATATTAGCATTTTGCCGTTCTTGTGATGTATCTTCAGTCGATGGAATTTCATCTGAGAAACTCGTAATTAAGTTTTCACCCATTTTGAATTTGTTTTGAATACTTTGCGCATTATCTTTTGCAAAGCTTTTTTCATTTCCTCCTGTTTCCACAACTTTCGAAATGCCATTTTGAGAACTTTCTGGTGAGAAAAAGTTTTCACTTTGGTTTTCATGGAACTGTGAGTCTCTAACTTTGTTTCCACTGTCGACTTTATCATTCTCATCAGTTAAGACCGTGCTATTATTTTTTACAATATCCTGATAAACCTTTGCTTCATACGTACAGATTTTGTTGTCTACATTTTCTACATAAGAGGCAAATGAACGCTTTTGATCATAACCCAAAACACTGCTGCTGTTTCTGTAACTTCCCTTATCAAAAGCTTTAGATTTTCCTTCATGTTTTATTTTATTTGGAACTGAAATAGGCTTGTATTCATGTTTAGTACTGTCCGGTATTTGCCATAAGCACGAAGCTCCCGATCTGTATGAATCTTGAGCATTCGACGAGCTTCTTTCAATGTTCTTTCCAATCATCTCAAACAGGTTTGCAGAGCTTTCACATTTAAACTCCAACTCTGTTTTTTTGCCAGAACTTTCAACTACTTTTTTCAAGTCGCATGTGTCGCATAAGTTATTCTGCTGAAACCCATTTCCTACAACTGAATGCTTTGATTCATAACGTGTCTCTGTTTTCCTCGTTAAAACTAGCATTTCAATACTGCGTGATTCTATTAGAGGTACGAAGTCCGTTATATTCAACAACATTTCTTCAACAATCGACTTTATGGGATCCTCATTCATTTCAATAGCTTCTGCAACGCTTGCGAATTCTTGATTTTGAATATTATAGGTGTCTTCTGTAAGCGCCATTTTGTTTGTCGCCAGTTTTCTGATATCCTGTTCTAGATTGAATCTTTCGTCTTTGTCTATCTCTCCTATCCTTCGACCCACTTCAGCAGAATCCTGTGGTTTCTCAAATCTTGTGTTGCATTTTGTGCCTCTTGTCATGTCATATTTTTTAATATTACAGCTGTCTCCAAAAGTCATCTTGTTTCTCATCAGTTTTCTATTATCCTCTTCTATTTTGAATCTTTCGTTATTATCGTTTGCTTCGCTCTTGCAACCAACTTCGAGAGAATCCTGTGGTTTCTGAAATTCTGTATCATATTTTCTGTCCGGTGCCATTTCTTGCTTCTGAATACCACATGTATCTGTAAAAGCCATTTTGTTTGCTATACTTTTTCTGCCCTGTTCTATATTGAATATTTTGTCTTTACCTTCAAACTTTCGACCCACTGCTTCAGAATCCTGTGCTTTATCAAAACTGCATGAAGGAAATTTCTTTCGATTTTCATTTTCACAGATTGTTTTAAGATTCGGGTTATCGACGTGTTCACATAAATAATTTAAAAACACCTGTTCATCGACTTCTGATATTTCTTCGATCGCGACTCCACTATTGCTTAACATAGAAGTGTTCGATGTTCCCACGTAAGGGTCGAAAAGATTAAAGTCTTTGTCTGCTGTTTGATTTTGTGCAACTCCCTTGAGCTCTGCTATGTCTATGCTACTGAAAGGAACATCATAATCTCGTATGAAGCAATTCCATGACTGTATCAGGGTCTCAAGTACGATTTCCAACATGCATGCTGAAACATTAAGTTACGATAACAATTAATCGAAAATCTAGATATTCAACTCATCATAAATTATCGTTTCAGTGGATATTTAAAAAATACTACTGCAAAAAGATATTGAAATTAGCACTCCTTAAAAATTAAGCTGCATCTTTTCTTTAATAAGTTTTATTTTGTATAACAATATATAATTCTAGCGTCGAACATAATCGTCTTAATCGAAAATTGGCATAGTTAAGTTCTGCCCCGTGGTCGATTTTCAGCCTTTTATGTCTTGGAAGGGGGGGGGGAGACTTCGAGACGGTTCTGAGAGACTTTGTCCCTCTCCCTTCCCATTTTCTCCAATTCTAGGGAGAAATAAAAAATACGTCTTCATTCGGTTTGGTCCAGTGGTCGATACTATGTGTGCAACGATTCAATCTTCAAAGTCACAGAAGACTACTTGGGAGCTGTAGCCCAGTCGTTAGCGCGCGGGAATTGCACTCGGTAGGCCCGGGTTCGATTCCCGCCGCTGCCGAAACTGCCGCAGTGTTCACGCTGAGTACGATCAAGTTAAACATGTGGGTCCGTAAGTCCTTCCGAGAGGTTGGTAGTAGGGGAAGGAGGTTACGGTCCCTGTGGATGCCTCCCCCACTGGGTTCCGGTCTAAATTGGGTGGCACTTCCCGGCCGTCCAAACAGTTACCTTACACCTTTCTGGTAGGTCGGACGGTCTGGGTCTCAACAACAACAACAGGAGGACTGCTTGAGGGTCGGGAAAGACTTTTCATAAAAATCCATAATCTCCACCCCACCCCCTCAGGGAAGGATAAAACATTCGGCTACTTTTATTCTATCCGATGGTCAACAAGTGGGCACACTGAATGTGTGCCTTCTAGGTCACCAGGGGCTTTTGGTGGGTCTAAAAATACTTTCTGAAAAAATCCTTTTCTCCGCTACCATGGTGGAAATCAAACAACTATTTTAGATTCTATAAACACTTACTGAACTTCCTTGATAAAAGCAGACGTATGTCAGTTAGGTAACTACGGTTGTTTCGAGAGCGTTATAAACCCCTTTCTTCGGGCCAAAAGAACCGGTAGAACAGTATGCTAAGTTGTACGTGTCAGTTATAAATGTTCGCTTTCATGGATATTTTTGTTTTTAAATTGTTGAAATATAAGCCTCCACTAGGTTTTCCCATCTATTATGACTGTCCAACTTGGTTTTGTCCTTCAGAAGCCTCCTTGGCTGAAATTTTGCACATTTATAATACCAACCACGGGAAAGAACCTATCTGAGCTAGATTTTCGACACTTGCATTATAAAACAAAATAAAACTTATTAAAAGAAGTTTTAACATATTTCACTTTCCCTGCAATACATGGTCCTGGATAGAGAAAGTATTGGAATCGTGTCGAAAATCGAAACTCAAGATTCCGACGAGTCTACACGTTTCGAGTTCTAGAGGAAACAGAAAAACTATTTTTAACGTGACGTCTGTGTATGTATGTATCTGTGAATTCCCTCTAGGTCAAAAACTAATAGACCAAATCGTACAAATATTGGTTGATAAATCACTTGTGAATTTATGAGGTCTAAATAACCATTCGATTATTATTTCTCTTGGTTTTTATTATAATTTATGCTCTTTAAATTAACGATCCCAACTGGCTCGGTTATTAGACGAATCACCAACCTAATCAGCATCGTCTGCGTTCCTACGGGAGAGTAGGAATAAGTTTCGGATTGGAAGATTTCAGTTGGCTTGGCGTTTCTTGAGTGAAGCCTTGTCTTGAGTAAATGAGTGGAAGGAATCCCCAGTGGATACAACGATGACTAGCAAAGGTCTAGTATTCGGGATTTGGCCGCAATACGAGGCGAGATAGAAGAAGGCCAGTGGTAAGCATAAAAAATTTAGAATCGTCTCCATTTAAGAGTGATCACCAGGCCAGTTAATGGTAGTATCTTGTCTATTTGTAATGTATTCTGGGAGTGTGCAATAATCATTACTGTGTATGTCATCAATTGCTTTAAACAACCAGCGGCTGTTGTTTCTGTAAAGTGCACAATAAATTTAGTTTGATTGACTCAGTGCAGTCCTGTGTTATTACCCTGGGACCGAACGGTCTGAGAAGAATTTAAAGAATTTAAGTTTATCAAAGAATTTAAGTTTGAGTTATGTCACTTTGGTGACAGAGAGAAGTACGGATATGTAATCCCGCAACGCAAAGATATTCACCCCTAGAATAAAGTAATCAGAAAGAGTCGAGGAAGGCAGTTACTTTACAAGTGATCCTGGTGTTGGTTCGATTTTGTTTCAGTTCGGAAAATAAGACCTTATCATTTTTTCTTTTGTGAAAAGCCCGAAAATTTCAGTGTCATTTCAAATAATGACCCGTGTTATTTTATGCAATTAAACTCAATTTAATAAATTGTGAAAGAAAGTAAGAAAGAGAAAAGGAATGTTTGTGCATAGAAAAATATATACAGGTTGATTCAATAAAGATGGACCAAACTTTATGAGGTGGTATTACCCACCAAACCAAGCATTTTTCGTCATAGTTTACAGGGTCGAAAATGAAATGTAAAGGCGTTACAGGTAACTGGATTGGGCGAGGTGGTCCCATAGATTGGCCCTCACGGTCGCCCGCTCTGTCGTATCTTGACTTCTTTTGTGCAAGAATCTCGTCTATAACACTCCCCTTGAATCTGAAAATGAACTCATCGCCATAATTTCGGCCGCTGCTGTCAAAGTGCGCGACATGCTTGGTCTGTTCGAGAGAGTTCGCCAATCATTCCATCGCCGCTGTGAAACGTGCATTCAGGTTGGCGGTTGCTCTTTTGAGCCATTACTGTAATTATTGTTTATTAAATGTCATTTTATAACTTCTAATTCATTCTTGTATTTTCGCCTCATCTCATTGGTTTCACCATTAAGCGCCCACTGGCGCCTTTACGTTTCATTTCCGATCCAGTAAACTATGAAGACAATTGCTTGGTTTGGTGTGTACTACCATCTCGTAAAGTATGGCTCATCTTCTTTAATCACCCTGTATATCCTTTAACATCGAATTTTCCGAGTTTCCCTTATATCATGGAAATGTTGAAATCATTCACTAATAAAATATCTACTTAAGCAATTGAGAAACCAGACTCACCTGGTGCCGTTTCGCAGAGCTTTATGGCCACATTTTTCACTATGGGGTTCATATTGTAATTACTAATGGGTGGTTTTCTGACATAATTTAATTGATAATTTTTAAGCTATAGAAATTTAAACCATGAAATTCGTTTATTGTCTTTCTATGTGTAAAGGTGCTTGTTGTTCTTTCCATTGTCCCGAACAAAAGCCATTGTTGGAATTCAAATACTGCTTTGGTGTTTTGAAATAAAAATTTACTCTCTGTTGTGAAATTGTGTGTTTGATATTTTAGAATCGATATCAGATAAGAAGATATCGATATTTAAAATCAATTCATGTCAGACTCCGTTTAATATCGGTACCCTATCTGGGCCGTTAAACCTTCTCCCCCCCCCCCCACACCTACACACCAGAGAATGATTTCCATTTTGAAAGGGACTGTAGATAGGTATCGCTATTACTATCCCTATATACATACCAGTACCGTAGCGTGAGAGTTTTGACAGGGGAGGCTGAAAATTTGGCAAAAAATGTAGTATTACAAGTGAAATTTATATTGGAATTCGCATTTTTATAAGTTTTATATCAATAAGTTTTATTTATTGGTGAATATTATAAAATAATTTTTCATAAAAATGGACGAAATGCACAAAATTTTAAAATGTGACCTATATAAGATGAATACATACAAGATATAACATTTTAAATGTTTTCTTATTTCTAAATTAGATGAACTTTTACAATCATTTTATTAAATATGAAGTCATGGTCGGCCATAGTGGAGGTAAAGGGGGGGGGGGCGGTCGCACTCCCCCTTGGAGATTCAATATTACAAAGGCGAACATCAAGCCAGCCGATGTTGTACATTATGTGATGTGTTTGAGTTTGACCCCCCCCCCCCCCTGGAGAAAGTTTTAAAGGCGCCTATGTATAAAGTGGAAATATATTAGATTATTAGCAAGTGATTGAAAAATATATCAATTTTGTAAATATAAACAGCTAGAACTAACGAAATAAAGCAATTTAAAAGAGTGCACTGAAAATGGATGAGAACACTGTAGTCAACAATGTCCTTCAGCAATTTTGTATATTAATTATTTAAAAATACTCTACTTTGAAAATTTTAAAATATCTTAACCACAATATGCTAAATATCCGCTAGAAAATTATCAATGGGTTTTGTTTAACTGAGATTCTCGTGTAACGTGATTTTTAAAGGGAAATCAGATTTATTTTTTCTTAAACTCCCAAATATGAAAACGGATGCTTCACCATATCATTGCTGTGACTAAGTCTACTTCACAAACTACTTAAGTTTAATGGTAGTCATTATTAGTGTGTATCTTCATCTTGATATTGTTTAAATTTAGGTGAATGCCATGTTATCCGTAGAAGATGTCGCATATTTTTTAGTATTACATATGACTTTTTTTGCGAAGTTTAATTAATAGAACCATGTTTGACCCAAAATGACGGATTCATTAGCCTTGCCCAAAAAATTTTCATTCATGAAACGTCACGTCCCATATCCAATCACTGTAAATTAAGCTGTTCATAAGCTAAGTTAAGCTGTTCATAAAGGCTTGAAAATGAGGGAAGAAATAGCCACACCTTTCTGGAAGCTAGCTTATAATTCTAACTTATCAGCCAGAGCGGAGTTTAACATATGGTCGAACCTAATACCATGCTTCTTTCAATGCGCCGTAAAGTATAGATGATTTCAGCTTCTAAATATGCATTTTAATGGGAAAAATACTTTGAAACGCCTCATTTTAAGTAAGTGCTTCAGTTTTCTAAAAAAAAGACATATATATTCGTTATTTTAAATAATATAATAAATGAAAGTATCTTTAAATTATATTTTAAACAGGGTAGGCTCAGCTCCTGAGCCTCAATGGACGCTACGCCACGGATACATACTATAATGTATCGGGAAAGTATTATGATGAGATCGAAAAAATTCGAATTCAAGTTTTAGACGGGAGAGAGAGCACGTTTCACGCATCTTTGAATTCGAATCAAACATTTCTGGGATGATGTCATGATGTCTGCATAGATGTGTATATATGTATATTAGTGTATAAGTGTGTGTGTTAAATTTTTGTGTATGTTAAGTTTTTATGTATGTGTGTGGGTCTGTGGAAGCGGTATCCTACAACGAATGGAGCGTTTCGAAAAAAATTTAATACGGTTATTACAATCAGTGAATACTAGAACCCTTACTGATTTGAAATATGTTCGAATGCTTAAAAGACCCCCTCCCCCCCCCCTCTCTCTCTCCCCAAATTTTCTAATGAATTTTTGAAAAAATCATAACAAAATCAGGACATTCAATCATGTTTAAAAATTGGCTGTATAAGATGGCTGTACAAGATTATGACGGCTGTATAAGATCCACGGCACAGAGGGTTAACGTTTTTGGCGATAAAAAGTGCACAAGTATTTAGCGCTTTTCTGAATGACAACATGTAGAAAGAAATATTTCGACTTAATTAACTCATATTTCGCGCAAATCTATCTTGACAATTGAAAATATTTATTGTAGCATCTGCTAAACAAGAGTCCATCTATTAAAATATGGTAATTATTGATTCATCAATTTGAATCGCGAGGTTAGCAATATTTCGCTAAATGGGTCACACATTCGCCAAATTTATCGGCTAGTGTTATAGGCAGACAAAGAGAATAGATTTTCTTAAATTTTATGTAATTTTTCTTAAATATTTTATGCAATTAATTTAAGAAACAACCATATCTCGAGAACTGTTCAAACTATCTTTCTAAAATTTGTGTCATTCGTTTTCTAATGAAAAATTGAGTAGAAAATGATTACTTATTTAACATTATTGGATGCCCTGATTTCCTTTTCTTTTAATTTATTCAAAAATTCCAACAATTTATTCGAGAGGGGGGGTCTTTTGAACTTTTTATACGTATTTTGAAACCATCGTGTTCTAAGTCAATAGAGTTTCAGTATTCACTAATTGTAATAATCGTACCATATATATTTTTAAATACTCCATTCGTGCGTGAGATATTGCTTTCACAGACTCTCTCTCTCTCTCTCTCTCTCTCATATACATACATACGCACACACACACATACAGACATCACTTCTAAAACATTGGATTCGAGTTCAGGAATGCTTGAAACGTGCTCTTCCGTCGAAAGCTCGCATTCAAATTTTCGTCCCCGTCACAATACTTTCCCTTCTCATTAAACTATGTATGTAGGGAAAGTAAAAATAATTTGATAAAAATAAATTTATAAATTTTAGATTTTATTTCAAATACTGAAATATTTCGCGGTTCCAAGTTTCAGACACACTGGTTTTTAGGAAACCATATTCTTAAATCATGTAAATAATAATTTTAAAAAATGCTAATGTCATATTTTTAAGACATCTAAAAAGACTACCAAATCAAAGCAAAAATAATATTTTTCAAAGTACTTAAGTTGCGACTATGTTTCAATGAAAATAATAAAATTAAAAATCATTTTCATAAGCTTATTTTCGAATTTTTGCGGCATATTTATATTTATCATTCAATAGATAACATTACCCCGTTTTAATTCCCGTTTCTCAAAACTGTATATCCAAGAAAGTTTGGACAACTAGCGCCATCTATTATTAAAGATTGGTACTTTTTCTCCTCTACTTTTGCATTCTTCATTAACGAGAAATATTCATTTTGTGTCAAAAATTCTTCCACATTGAAAATTTGGCGTTTTGAAAAGTGCTATGATTACAAAGGCACATTTTTAGTATTCCATTCGTTTTCAAATTTATGTACTCTTTTTTTATTTTATTTGTTTGATTTACCGAAAATGACTCAACCGATTGAAACGCTAGAATAAACTGTTCTCGAGATATTGTTTTATAAAATAATTTATCAAAGAACTACATAAAATTTAGAAAGTAGTAAGTTTTATCCAAAACGTTCACTTTCCGTATACAATATCATGTAACAAATCTAGTAACATCATTAACTTGTTCCATTTACTAGAGAAGACAACTTTATATATTTTGACGTCCAAGAATTTGCCAATAGTCAGTTATTTCACAGTATATTAATAAATGTTCATTTTAATGGGAATTTTGCAAGTGAGAATTAGTAAGTCATTATATTTTAACCAAAAATATCAAATTTCAATTTATGGAATGGTAATTCAATATCAATAACATTGTGGTACATATTTATTTATAAATATGCACGTTAGGCGACTTTACGTACGATTATTAGGTGGTTGTCTGTCATAATACTGAGATTCGGATTTCCAAATTAAATAATGAAATGTTAAATACATTATTGACATGTAAATAACTAATTAAAATTTAAAGTTTTAATGAAGAATCCATAACTCAAACCATCTATTTTATATAATAAAATATCAGTTTCTGATGATTAAAATTATTTAATGTATAGACAATATTGCTTAAAGAATGCTAGCAATTTCTCTAATTGTCAAGTCAGATTTTTCTGTCATATAAATTAATTTAATACTTCAAAATAGTTTTACATGTTGTAAAAACGCCAAATTTTAATGTTCAATTTAACGCCAAATACATTTTTCCGTGGGTATTGTACATCATCATTTTGCTGTGAATGAAATAAAATCATTACATTATGTAGAGGAAGTCATGTGCTGCCCACATCAGATTTTCCATATTTCAGTTTTTTTGTTTCTGTTTTTATTATTTTTTTTTAACTAAGGTAAAGTAACGAAACTGCACTTCAGAGATGCTAAAGTTCCAAAATTATGAACAGAATCTCTGACCGAAAGTTTGGAATAATATATATTTCCATTGACTGATTATAAATACCAATTGTGCATTCATAAATATACAAACTCCGGCTATGCGTACAATACTGATTATGAAAAACGTTCTTTATCACCTCATTTTTTTCTTTCTATCGCCCTTGACCCAATGTTCCTAGCTAAATATATGACACCTGAAGCTACTTTTGCTGAGATAAAAACTGTCTGAAACTATTGTTTTTCGCTGCATGCCTCAGGACATGTAGTCATCCATCATTTTACACCTCATGGGCAACTCTGATGTATTCTAGAAACGCCGTCATTCCCACAGTTATAAAGTTATCCGCCAGCCATTAATCACTGTCCTCCGTTTTCATCGATATCTTATTTGACGTAGTTTAATCGGTCGCTGATTTTCACAGATCCGATGACATTCAACACGTGACTTGAGGTAGGAGTCAAGAATTTAAAGAAAAAAAATCGAATTTAAGGGTAAAATAAAAATTCAACTTTTCTTTAAACCACAACTTTAATATAGAGAATGTGTACTGCGCCATCTCCTGGGGGCGTTTCGAAAGGGTATTTTTAGCGATTATTTTGTTAAATTGAATTTTCCCAGTACAGTGGGCTATATTTTTGGAAAGAACAGCTCAAAATCTATAAAATCTCTTCAACTAACTATCGAGGTTGTTTTGTTTGTTACGCAACTTAGAAATCGCGAAAAATAATTTTTCGTTACCGTCAATGGGGTGAAAAATTTCAAAGTGACCTCAGAATAACGTCAATTGATATTTTTTTATATATATTTTTCAGATACTTGCCCATACAAGATATAAAATTGTCAAAGATCAATCAATCAATCAGATACTTGCCTATACAGTATATAAAATTGTCAAAGATCACTCAATCAATCAGATACTTGCCTATACAGTATATATTGCTTATACAGTTTTACTTTCCCAACAATACATGGCAATGTATAGGGAAGGTTGTGTCGAAAATTGTGACTCAAAGCAAATCAACCCTATAGGTTAGTAAAAAATCTGATGTGGGCAGCACATGACTTTCCTTATATAATGCAATGAATTTACTACTGTTACAGAAAAAAACAAATCTGATGTGGGCAACACATGACTTTCCTTATATGATGTAATGAATTTACTACTTTTACAGTAAAAAAATAGGATTTTCTTATAGTAGATACTAATATTCTTTCCAAGATATTGAATTTTCGACAATTAGTCGTCATTTTCATTGATTTAGCATCATTTTTATCCATTTGGCGAAATTTTCATTAATTTGGCAACATTTCAAAAAAGTCGCCAAGTTGGCGACATTCCGCCAAATTCGTCGCCAAAATCTCGCCAAGCGTTATGCACTAAGAAAAAAGTTATTCTTACAACAGATAAATGACTATTAGCGTTCAAATACAAAAGTATTATTCAAAGTATATTTTTTCATGAATGGAACGAGCTAGATCCACGAGAATGATGTCACTCTATTTATCGCATGGTATTACATATGAAAAGTGAACATGTTTCTCAATAGGAATTTTTTTTTTTATGCGACTTTTTCATAATTTTTTTGAAAAATGTACAATATCTCAAGAACGGTTCATATTATCGTTCTAAAATTTATGCCAATCGTTTTCTAATGAAAAATTACATAAGAAATGTCTATTTGCGTAACTTTATTAGCGGTTTTGATTTTTTGACGATTTTTTCAAAATTTCATTCGAAAATTTAGGGGGGTTATGAACATTCGATTACGTATAAAAACAATAGGCTTCCAGTGTTTACGGATTGTGATTTTTGTACCAAATTTGGTTCGAATCGGTCCATTCGTTCGTCAGTTATCGTCTCCACAGACTCACTGACACACACACACACACATACTTTCACACACACACACACACACATACACACACACAGACATCACTTCAAAAATGTTTGATTCGTGATCAGGGATACTTGAAACGTGCTCTCCCGTCGAAAACTCGAATTCGAATTTTCGACCCCGTCACAATACTTTCCTTATACATTATGTATATAAGGAAAGTAATACGTTTAAAAGTCTTTTAATAAAATCTTCTTTACCCGACGTATAAAAGTGACACGGCTTATGCGCCTCAGGGCATCACTCTGTCGTCCATCATCTAACATCCATTCATTGATGTTTGACCCTATGTGTAAAACCTTTTTACTGATTTTCTGAACATTTAGCAATGGATGTAATTTGTGTTTCGACGGCATTCATTTGGGTCATGAACCTTCAACTTTATTGCAATTTGTATTTTATAATACTTTATTTTTAAATTTTAAATGCTTCGTTTTTTAAAATATGTAATTAATGTAAAATCGTAAATTGATGATATTGTAAAGATTGCCTATCGGTTATGGCCTATATGGAAGCACTGTATTTTCTTCACTTCGCCACTGATGAAGGGCATAGTGATGCCCGAAAGCGCTTTAGCCGTGTTATTACTTTCCTTATATACATAATGTATAAGGAAAGTATTGTGACGGGGTCGAAAATTCGAATTCGAGTTTTCGACGGGAGAGCACGTTTCAAGCATCCCTGATCACAAACCAAACATTTTTGAAGTGATGTCTGTGTGTGTGTGTGTCAGTGAGACTGTGGAGATGATAACTGACGAACGAATGAACCAAATCGAACCAAATTTGGTACAAAAATCACAATTCGTAAACACTGGAAGTCTATTGTTTTTATACGCAATCGAATGTTCAGAACCCTCTTAAATTTTCGAATAAAATTTTGAAAAAATCGTCAAAAAATCAAAACCACTAATAAAGTTACGCAAATAGACATTTCTTATGTAATTTTTCATTAGAAAACGATTGGCATAAATTTTAGAACGCTAACACAAACCGTTCTTGAGATATTGCACATTTTTCAAAAAAATTATCAAAAAGTCTTATAAAATAAAAAAAAATATTTCCTATTGAGAAACATGTTCACTTTTCATATGTAATACCATACGATACATTGGGTGACATCATTCTCGTGGATCTAGCTCGTTCCATTCATGGAAAAAGATACTTTGAGTAATACTTTTGTATTTGAACACCAATAGTCATTTGTCTGCTGTAAGAATAACTTATTTCTTCATCCATAACGCTTGGCGGGATTTTGGCGACGAATATGGCAGAATGTCGCCAACTTGGTGACTTTTTGAAATGTTGCCAAATTAACGAAATTCTCGCCAAATTGATAAAAATGACGCTAAATCAATGAAAATGACGACTAATTGTCGAAAATTCAATATCTTGGAAAGAATATTTGTATCTACTATAAGAAAAACCTATTTTTTTACTGTAAAAGTAGTAAATTCATTACATTATATAAGGAAAGTCATGTGTTGCCCACATCAGATTTTTTTTGTACGTCGAGGAAAGGAGATTTTATTAAAGGACTTCTAAACCTATTTTTGGTTGTCTTTGATTTTTAAAATTCAAGATACTTTTATTCTGTGGAAAAAGTCGCGAAAAAATCGTACTGGCTTTAGCTCTCTAGGTAACAAATATTCTTTACTATATGATTTTGCTAATGTATTCATTCTTCCCAACAAAAATGATTTTAACGGCAGTAAGATGAATAACAAAGCCTGATGACAGCCAGCGTGTCTCCTTTCGATTAGGATAACTTTTCAATCGATGACGTTGATTAATGTTTGCAAGAGGAACTAATAGACTGAAGATGACGTCGTCTCCCAGAAGGCGCTGCATCACTAGGATGTCCGAATTGATTGATGAGCGTGGGAAGATATGCTAACTATCCACCGTGTAGCGAAGTATAAAAGTATCAATACTTCTCTGTCGCATGGAATACTTTTCCAATTTGTTCTGTCTGAAACTTCTCTACCATCGATTATATCGATTCACAGAGATCAGCAATTGGATGCTTGTACATCATGCATCACTTTTGCAACATATTCTAAATGGTTAAAAATAAAGAACGAGATATGCGGATGAAAAGTATCCAAAATAATGAAATTATATCTGCGAAAGTTTTGATTATTATTAGGTAGACAATGTTTCTGACATAATCTCACCCACTCTCCAAAAAATAAAATAACTGCAGTGTGGCTCAACTCAACTTTCTCATATCATAATCTATTTTTAAGTATCTTGTGAGTTGATTTTTTTCCCCCAGTATTTATTATAGATATTTCTGGTTTACACCATTATGGAGGAAAACATTATGGTGCAAACGTTTTCATTGTGAAATAAAAACGTTTACACCATTATGAAGGAAAAATTTTATCTCATTATAATTGTCTTAATTTCAACGTCAGCACGGCACCCTTGGTGGCACGACAAACATCCAGACGATAATCGACGTTATCCCACGTTACTTGAAGCAAATTCAATGTAACTCTAGCCACAACATTCATTATGTGAACTTTTAGGTGTTGAAATTTTGTTGATTTTTATTTGGTAGACAATGTTTCTGACATAATCCCTCCCACCCTCCAAAAAAAAAAAAAAATTTATAAATAACTGCAGTGTGGCTCAACTCGACTTTCTCATATTATAATCCATTTTTATGTAGCTTGTGGGTTTAGGTTTTTTTTTCCAAATTTTACAGGCAAAATTTTGAAAAATCGGTATCGTTGATCCGAATGATTACAATTATAGCGTGTTACCCTTCACTTTAAAGGGCTTGACAAAATATTTCCTTTGATACCGTACTTAACAATGTACACCCAGTGGATTATTTCCTCTCCCCGTAGGCACCAATAACGTCACAAACAAAAAACTCTGATGTGGGCAACACATGGCTTTCCTTATATAATGCAATGAATTTACTACTTTTACAGTTAAAAAAAAAATGTTATTCTTATAGTACATACTTATATTCTTTCCAATATATTGAATTTTCTTCAATTAGTCGTAATTCTCATTGATTTAGCGTCATTTTTATCAATTTGATGAGATTTTTGTTAATTTGTCAACAATTGAAAATGTCACCAAGTTGGCGACATTCCGCCCAATTCGTCGCCAAAATCTCGCCAAACGTTATGGACGGAGAAATAAGTTATTCTTACAACAGATAAATGACTATTGGCGTTCAAATACAAAAGTGTTACTCAAAGTATCTTTTTTCATGAATGGAACGAGCTAGATCCACGTGAATAATGTCATCCAATTTATCGCATGGTATTACATATGAAAGTGAACATGTTTCTCAATAGGAAATATTTTTTTTATTTTATATAACTTTTTGATATTTTTTTGAAAAATGTGCAATATCTCGAGAACGGTTCATGTTAGCGTTCTAAAATTTATGTCAATCGTTTTTTAATGAAAAATTACATAAGAAATGTCTATTTACGTAACTTTATTAGCGGTGTTGATTTTTTGACGATTTTTTCAAAATTTCACTCGAAAATTTAGGGAGGTTCTGAACATTCGATTGCGAATAAAAACAATAGGCTTCCAATGTTTACGGATTGTGATTTTTGTACCAAATTTCGTTCGAATCGGTCCATTCGTTCGTCAGTTATCGTCTCTACAGACTCACTGACACACACACACATACTTTCCCACACACACACAGACATCACTTCAAAAATGTTTGATTCGTGATCAGGGATGCTTGAAACGTGCTCTCCCGTCGAAAACTCGAATTCGAATTTTCAACTCCGTCACAATACTTTCCTTATACATTATGTATATAAGGAAAGTAAAAATTAATGGTTTTACATCTGTTATTGAGTTTTTCTACTGTCACTAACTGGCACATGCGCATGAGTGGGTACCAGTGAGCCCATGCACGTGAGCAACGGGCGTAAAATATTTTGAAATATTCCCTCAGGTGCAAATTATAAATTTTTACAATAAATTCTTTCCGGAATATGCTTTTATATTTTGGGGGGCCTTTCATCCGGACGCCCTGTATTTAAACGCTCAAATTACTGACAAGATAGAGATTGGGCTTGTGAAGTAGTGGTAAACTGTTTTGAATAAATATGAACACATAGAAATGATTCTATAGACAATTTCTGTATTTAAAACACTGGACAGCAATCGCTAATCTCAGGTATCGTAAAGAAAAGTGGGGGTGTTTAACAAAGACTTCGTAAAAATGAAATGGTTTTTCAATGAAGTTCGTTTCTCAGAGTTTTTTTGATTTTTCATGACATATGTTGGAACATAAATAGGATTGTCAGTCTTGTAGATTTCCTACTCCGAGCCAGACCGTCTGATCTGCCCGTGGTACTTATGGTATGTGTTTGAACGGCCGGAGACTGCCACCCAATTTAGACTGGAATCCACAAAGACCGTACCCTCCTTCCCCTACCACCAACCTCTCAGAAGGACTTACGGATCCACATATTTAAAGTGCCCGTACCCCTCGTGAACACAGGAATAGTTTGGGCAGAGATGGGGATCGAACTAAAATCGTTGGAGTGCAATCCCCGCTCGCTAACCACTGGGTTGTCCCACCTCGGGGATTGTCAATCTTGTAGATGTCGTTTTTTATTACTCAGTCCGTCTTTGTGAACTTGTGCACAAGTGTGTGTTCTTGTAATGTCTTTGAAGTTTTTTTTTTTTTGCTTTTGTGTGGCAGTAAGGTTAATTAACCTCTGCATTTCTACCAAGGCATTATGATGGTTACAGGGTTTCTTTTTGTCGTTTGCGCCGGCCTTGTTTTGCTCGTGTTTGTGACTGGACGGGGTTCGGATTTGGTGGCGCCGGTTGTGGCTCTCGGTGGTGGTTTTGTGCCGCTGATCGGATGTCGGCATAGGCGGCCCCACGGGGGGTGTTAGGGCTGCTTCAGCACCCCCATTACAAATTGCGTAAACAGTTATTTTTACTTAACAACTTCCCCTTATTCCAACAATTTTCAGTTTCTCTCTCTCTTTTTCTAAAGTCATTATTTTATTTACGGATTTATATATATCCGTAAGCACCCCCAATTGCAGCACTCCCAATTGCAATGAGATCAGCACCCCCAATTGCATACACCCCCCCCCCAATGCATAGCACCCTCAATTGTGAAAGTCTGGTGCCGCCTATAGGTGTCAACGCATGTGCTAGGGTAAGTAGGCTCACTATCGCAACGTATTATTTTCTGACACATACCTTCGAGTGGGCCGATGTCTACTTTTGATTACCCATTCCGTCCTGCTCACCCAAAGGGTGTAAAGCAGTTGCAAGGGACGGCTGGTGTAGATTCCGTTTGAAAAAAAGCCATGCCAAATGTGTTGGTGGCTTTGCACCAGGCGAACCAGAAGGAGCTATCAAACAATCGGAGATTATTACCAATCGCTCACATTAAGGAATATCTTAATCGCTCTGTTGCTTACAAACACGATAGTTTTCATTTATTCCCTGGAAGAGGGCTACTTTGCCGTGGCGCTGGGAATTCAACGAGGAAAATGTGGGTGATAATCTGGGAACTAGGAGTTTATTAACCTTGATGCCGGTATAAATACTACTACAACACAGCGGTTTACGAGAAGTTCGATTTAGAGCTTCCTGATTGATGTAACGAAAATTTCCATCAAGCAGAGAGTTCGACATCCACTAGTTTACAACATCCACTGGAGCCCTAAGCTGTGTCTCCCGGAAATAGAGCATAGGCACGTGCCATTTTGCCCTTAACAAAATATTCGTTGCTTAGCAAACAAAATTTTCCAAAACAAAATATTCGTTTGCTTAGCAGTATGGAAATTTTCATTATTTCTGCATTAAAAACGGCTACTTTAGAAACTTACAATCGTTTAACCTCTCATTTTAGTAGGATGTATTTTAATTTATCTTCTTTGATGGATATTTTTAATTAGCCGGAAAATAAAATATTCACTTTCAATAAAATATATGCACGAGTTTTTTTTTTTTTAAGAAAAATTGTTATGTACCTTTCCCTTCTCGTTCACATATACCTTGCAAAATTTGCTTGTAAATGTATACATCTTTAGAATACTAGTTAGTAATGAGTGAAAATGAGTAATAGTGTGCATTCACTTAAAATAACTTAAAGTGCACTTTATCAAATGGAATCTTTAAACGTATATTGTTATTCAAGTATTCTAAATAACTTATTTTTATCACAAAGATAAATTTGGACGTTTAATGGGTTTAGTTTCAATTTTTATTGGCCATCATCGTCCGTGTACCATGACACACTATGGTAAAAATAATGCCCTTACGTTTCTGCGCATTCTACCACGCAGGTTGTTTATTTACGCTCGTGCCCATCATGAAGACTAGCCTTCATGGTGCCCATGCTGCATATACAGCCAATGGACTCCAAACGTAAGCTAGAAATTTGCTCATATAGATCATTTGCGCACAGTTTCTGCGGACGCTCGGCTTTAGAATTGAAGTTCCATCCTCTCAGTTGTTTCTTTCCTTTAAAAATTAACTCTCTTGGAGCCACTTGCTCTTAATGAATTTGATTCCATCTGTTGATCAGATTTCATTTTTTTTTTTTTTTTACTTTCCTTATATTCAATAATGTATAAGGAAAGTATTGTGACGGGGTCGAAAATTCGAATTCGAGTTTTCGACGGCAGAGCACGTTTCAAGCATCCCTTCCCTGATCACGAATCGAACATTTTTGAAGTGTGGGCTGCGTGTGTGTGTGTCAGTGAGTCTGTGGAGACGATATCTCACGAACGAATGGAGCGATTCGAATGAAATTTGGTACAAAAATCAAAATCTATGAATACTGGAAGCCTATTGTTTTAAAACACAATTGAATGTTCCGAACCCCATAAATTTTCGAGTGAGATTTTGAAAAATTCATCAAAATATCAAAACCGTTAATAAAGTTACGCAAATAAACATTTCTTGTGTAATTTTTCCTTAGAAAACGATTGACATAAACTTTAGAACGCTAGCATGAACCGTTCTCGAGATATTGCACATTTTTCAAATAAATTTAGCAAAAAAATTCCATAAATTAAAAAAAAATATTAACTGTTGAGAAACATGTTTACTTTTCATAGGTAATATCATGCGATAAATTTGGTGACATCATTCTCATGGATCTAACTCATTCCATTCACGAGAAAAGATACTTTGAGTAATACCTTTGTATTTTAACGCCACAGTCATTTATCTGCTGTAAGAATAACTTATTTCCCCATCCATAACGCTTGGCAAGATTTTGGCGACGAATTTAGCGGAATGCCGCCAATTTGTAGACAATTTTTAACGAAAATCTCGCCGAATGTATAAAAATGACGCTAAATCAATAAAAATGACGACTAATTGAAGGAAATTCAATATCTTGGAAAGAATATAAGTATCTAGTATAAGAATAACATTTTTAACTGTAAAAGTAGTAAATTTATTGCATTATATAAGGAAAGTCATGTGTTGCCCACATCAGATTTTTTCTTTTTGGGAATAGCGGATTTTAGAAAAATCGCATTTGAAGCAAAGCGTACAAGGAAAATATGCGTTAAATAATGTTTTCTTTCAATGATACCAATTTTCTTGAACTATCATTTGTAATGCAGTTTAATTTGTTATGTAATTTAATGCATATATTTTCATAATTTAATATTACATTTACATAATTTACTTGACTTGACAAAGACGGTTTTTATCCTTTTCTCTTTGTATCTGCAACATACAAAAAAAGTCTGATGTGGGCAGCACATGACTTTTCCTGCATAATGAGTTTACTTCTTTCACAACGAAATAATGGTGTACGAGATCCACGACTCAATGTTTTTTGGCATTGAATTAACGTACCCGAAATTGAAATTGGACACTTTTGGTAACTTATGAGTCCAAACAAAATACTTCATACTCATGTGTAAAATCCTCATCGAAATACAATGGACATTCAATTTATATGCCTTGAAGAAATAAATAGCTGTCTTTGGCATCAACATATAAAACTAATTCACGAAATATCCTCTCGCGTAAATGGAACGAACTGCATACCCGAGAACGATGTTAAAAGATTGGTTGCATAATATTGACTCGGGAGATATCGCGTCCAAAGACTCACGGACACACACACACATACTAACATACATGCAAACACGTTAACATACATTCTATACATACACACAGGCATCGTCTCAAAAACGCTCGACTGCAGTTCAGGGATGATTGAAACGTGTTCTTCCGTCGATAACTTGAATTCGAATTTTCGATTCCTTCACAATACATTTCCCTATACATCGTACTATGTATGTAGAGAAAGTAAAAACTATAAGCTCCAGTGAACGTAATAGCAGAATGGAAATAAACTCTCCTATAGATAAAATCAAGTATAGATTACGTTAGATTTGTTTTCCTTTGTCAAACAACGCAGAATGAATTATCTTATGTTCTAGATAATGCATTTATGCATGCCAACAAAAGTTTTGACAGAAAGGTGAATAACGCACGGATGCCGGAGGACAGCCATCGTGTTACCTTCGATTACGATAACTTTTCAATCAGTGACGTTGATTAATGTTTGCTAGGCTAGCTAATACACGGAAGATGGCGTCGTTCCCCCCAGAGGGCGCTGCATCACTGGGATCTCGGAAGTGATTGATGAGCGTGGGAAGAGATGCTAACTATCCACCGGGTTGTAAAGGATAAAAGTATCAATACTTCTTTGTGTCGTACATTGTGTATCATCTGAAACTTTTCTGGTCGTTGATTTTACAGACTGAAAAGATACTAGTAACAGAAAATTTGCATTACATCAATCCCATTTGCTACATCATAATTAGTTAATAAAAGTATCTTGAATCTTTATTTCCACTTGACGTTCTCAAACATTCATATTCCATATTTTCAGGCCCATTTGTATCAGAATCAGCAGAGTAAAAATAAAGTATAATTTATAAGCTTTCGTTTTTAAATTCTTCTCTCAAAAAATAAGCTAATAATAGGTTGTTCAGTTGGAACATATAAATCAATGCATTTAACTTATCTGTGTTACTACCAGAGGCGTCGACTTCAGGGGTTCGAGACACTTTTTGACCCCCCCCCCCCCCCCCCCCATCATTTTGTTACGGGTTCCTCGAACCCCTAATGTATTTAAGTGTATTTATTGGGGAAAATATATGCATAAATTTCGTTGTGTCATCAATTCTTCAAGTTTTTCGCTATTCATTTCCTGTTTAGTATATATAAAAAGAGCATAAAAAAATGACCCTTCAGACTGTTTATTGTATTCTGAATGCAAGATTTTAACTTAGAAATAACTTTAAGATTGATAGAGAAGATAAATTTGTTGACATTTTTAACATTGGTAAAAATACCTAAGATTTTTTTTTTTTTTTTTACTTTTACTTTTACAAAGATAATTGAGCTGGAAATTCACACACAGTGTCTGTATATTGCATATAATAATGTTGCGCCTACCAAAGCAAAATAAATGAAATAAATAATTATCTGGAGAAAAAAAAAATATTTTTCTGTACTTAACTATAATTCGCTTCGTTTTCGCATTTCAGTCGTCTTATTGTGCCAGGTAGTCTAAATGGATGAAATTCAAAGACTGAAATATTTTGAAAAATGTATGGGTCATTCGATATAAAATTTTCTGAAACCCCAGTAATTTTTCCCGTCGGCGCCTATGGTTAATAGATAACGAATTCGTTTGCAGTGGACTTCGAGGCCCTAACAAAGTCCATTAATCCTAGTGCAGAGTCCGCTTCAGAGATAAGAGCTGGTAACCTTGTCCCAGTAGCTCAACGGTACGGCGACGGCTGACCAATTCGGAGATCCAGGATTCGATTCCCGGTTGGGGCAGCAAGGTTCTTTACAATAGCGCCCGAACGAAATAACCCTGTTGGTTAGTGCAAAGATGTCGGAGGTCGGAAAGTGACCGCAGTACGACTCAGTGGACTCACGGATTCAGTGAACTCTGCGATAGGGAGTGCCGATTTCAAAAGCGAGAGAATAACGACCACGCTGGATACTAACCTAGATAAAAATGGTGATATCAGGAGGCTAACCTCTGGTAAAAAATAGTAGGAGGTGGTCAGTCAGATTGGCAGTTGCACGCCAATCTGACATTAAAGGGTGGAGAATGCAGAGTCCACTTCAGAGCTTGCAATATCGTCCCAGTAGCTCAACAGTACAGCATCGGCTGCCCAGGTCGGAGATCCATGGTTCGATGCTGGGTTGGGACAGCAAGGTTCTTTACAAATGTAACATTCTATTTATCATAGTAACATTTGATTTCTTTTGATTTTCAACCTTAGCGGGCCGGTCCATCCTGGACCTCCATAGGAATGAACTCGTTTTGAGGAATAACTCGATAACAGTTAGAAAGTCCACATTTAGTACCTCATTGTCTTTCATATATTGAAGTTACATGCATTTTAATGAATACATTTTTCACACATTTAAATTACACTCTAATAAGAGGGAGTAATTAAAAAAAATACGTTTTTTGCTTTTACTTGTTATTTCTTGACTGAAAATATACCTCCAGTTTTTGGTTCTAGGATAAAATTTTTTGGAATTGCAAAAGTTCATGTATTTTTTTTTTAAAAATGTTGTTTTACGTAAAAGATATTGTTAGAATTTCATTCCCTTTGTTTAAATATCAAGCAGTTAGTTTAAAGTAGTAATTTAGTACCATTACATTCAATCAGCATAGGTGTTTTCAGCGTCGTCACAATAATTTTCTATTTAATTTATCAGTCTGCTCTTCTGTACGAGGTCGATTTTTTGTGTATACGATAACGGCCGCACATATTAATGGATTTTCACGAAACTGTATATCCGCCTTTGTTATCAAAAACTGAGGACTAGATAGAATTATTTTAAATTCGAGCGAAAACTTCGAAATTTTAAAAGGCAGCATGGAACAAAATTTAATGTAATCAGGCATAAAAGGGTTTATTTATGGCTCAATGATTCACGAGACTTAATAGTTTCAATCATTATTGTGAAAAATAGCCGCCATCTGTTGTTATTTTGTTCGTGACGTCACTCCCTGTCCACCCCCAGTCGAGGGGCAAGTTACCTCCCGAGGGGGTGTCACGTATGATATCAATCTAAAGTTTTTATGCTCGTGAAAGTGAAGGGAAACACGCTGTAATGGGGATCATTTCAACTCAGAATACCGATTTTTCAAAATTTCTCTTGTAAAATTTAAAAAAGAAAAAAAACGTGATACTAAAAATTGATTCTGGCATGAAAAAGTCGAGTTGAGCCACACTCCAGTCCTTTTTTGTTATAATTCAAGTTCGTTTCAAAACTACGAACTTAAAAGTCAAAATTCGTCCCAAATTTTTGCTATTTTAAATTCAATTTATTTCAGCAGACGATTTTTCGAGCGCAAGAGATACGAACAACGTTCGACGAACTAGATTTTTTTCGTGATAGGAACTGAGGTTTAAAATGTAAAATTCAAACTTTCTAAATTTTAGAGATATCATTTTACCTTTTCAAGTGCACGATTATTTCATCATTATAAGCATTTTGTGAAAATTTCACTTAAAGCGGGCGTAAACTTTTTAAAATATCATTTAATATTTCACTTTTACTTCTCTCGGTAAAACAAACTGTTCATTCCTTTTTGGAGTGGATTTTATTGGCAAATTGTGATCGAATAATGAGATGCTTTACAACCTTTTTTTTTTTCCAGATTTCTATTATAAAATATTTTCATAACTTAAATTTCAATATTTATGCTGGCTTTACTTTATAAATCTACCGGTTAAATTCATATTGTGTCTTATTAATCTCCTAGGCTTCTTTCACTAATTTAATCATATATCAATTTCTAATTATATTTTATGCTTGCGCTTAGTTTTAAATATTATACTTTTTAGATGGAGCTAACGAAGTCCGCTTTCTCGGACAACATGCACCTTGCAAATCTATTTAGGCCATATTTTTTTTTCTAAGCGGACGTATCGTTAACGTTTTGCTTTCGAAACTTCTCTGTATGTTCGAATGTAACTTCAATTCGAAATTTGCATCTTAAATCCCGAACAACGCAGGGTATTCTAGATAATTAATTAAAAAAAGCTTAATCGTTGCCTACATTAACATCAGACGAAATTCGAATTATCGAATCTTTGCTGTTTCAGTGACTTTGGGATTTGTAAAAAAAAAGAATTCGAGGAATTGTGATCCATGGAATCAGCAAAGTGCAACCTAATGTTTCTTTCAGGATTTTTAGTCAGGGATGAGAATGAAATTTTAGGGGACAAGATTTCGATTTGCCCTATATAAATATATCTAAATGCTGTGTCACATAAATAGAGTCTTGATTAACATAAAATGTCTCCGGAGGTATGCCTAGTTATTCATGAGGAGGTATACCGGAGGTATGCCTGGTCATTCCTGCCCCTAGGGGAGGTTGATCTATTTATCGTCACCTTCGTGAACTAAAGACCTAAAACTTTAACGTGAACTAAACACCTAAAATTTTAGATCTCGAAGGTGACGCTATTTATATTCTGGAGGTATGCCTAGTCATTCCTGCCCCTAAGGGTTATTTCATCACCCCTACTTCAGCGTAGTCATTCAGAAAGTGGATCGACAGTTATGATTCGCACTGGTGGTCGAGGGTTAAATCGCCTGTAATCCCATTGGCGTAGGAAGAGATGGCGTGGACTTGAAGAGGTGAAGATTTGACGAGCAGAATGACAACTACCCCCCCCCCTTTATTTCTCGAGGAAATATTTCTTCCTCCTCTTTAAAATTATGCGATTCGTTAGATTTCTACTGTGACTAGTCACATTAGGAATCGAAGAGCACCGCCCGTTTCTCTTTTGAACTCTTTTTTCTTTAATTTACCTTTGTTACTATCCCCCGCCGCCCTCAGGATTGGAGTTTAAAGGCAGCCTTCGGCTGACCTAGGCACTCCGTTAGTGGATATCCTTGAATGTCAACTAGAATTAGCCAATCAGAGACAGATAAACCACGTGAACAGAGTAAGAGTTGAGAATGAAATGTTACCCCCTCCCCCAGGATTTCTAGTATTGTGAAAGATTGGACAACTCTCTACTCTTTAGGATATCTACGAGGAAATCATAGCTCCAGCATGGAAAGAGGAGTTTCATTCATTGGAGTTTTCTGTTCGCTGCCGCTTGTGCAAGTAATTTGAGTTTCCATTTCTCAGTACGGAACGGACAACAACGAATATTCACTGGGCGTGCAAGAGAATCAGACGGAAAGTTTGTGATCGGTTTACTGCATCAGCGTCACATCAGTGCAAAGGGAAGCATATGGCGACTGCAATTTTCTATGCGTTTTATTGCGATGTCGCAGCCAATCCAAAATCGGTCTTATTCACCAGATTGCCAATTTTTTGGAAAATTGGACTGGTAGTTTTGAGCTAGAGTGTATGCATTTCACAAACAAATAGAATGAGACCTCCCGTTGGAAACGGTTCATTCGTATTCAAGGGTGCCCAAAATGATCAATTCCACCGAAAATTCGAATTCATAATTCGACCGTATGTTCCGTGGCTAGGGCCTCGCTGGAATGGATATTTCGCATAGGGCCCGCCTGAAAATTGGCACAAAGCTCACACTTGTAAGACAGTAACCCCCTCTCAACCTGTATTGAATCTGTCCTCTTTGTAAGGAGATTGCACTTTTAGTGCGGATGGACCTTGCCTCTCTAGGCTTGGATTCACTTCCTTCGAGGTACATTTATCCGTAATGTGGTGTACTTATGTTTATGACTCCTGAGCAACCAGTTGCACCAGGCACCCTCGAACTGCAGACGGATCTTCCACGTGGCTGTTTTCTGATAAATGTACCATAGCTATCATAGCTATATGTACCACGAGATTCAGTTTTAAACTTTCACTGATAATTATATCAACTGTTAGTAGATTCAGACCAAATTTTGAATCTTTGAAGAACAAAAATGTCATCGTAAAAAGTTACTAAATGTAAAGTAATATATCTCAGATGTTTACAGCTAATATTTTATGCAGTTTTTTATTTAAAACTGTTTATTTTATTATAAACTGTAAAATAACCACCCTGCAATAAATATTGATTTGATATGTTAATGTGTGGAATAAAACTAAGAACTTTTAAATTAAATTATCACCAACTTATTTGCCCCCCCCCCCCCCCTCCAAATCACCCAAACAAAAAAAATCATATCCAAAAGCCTTCATAATTAAGTTAAAATCACTTAGAAAAAATATTTTATAAAATTATTTACAAAACACATTTTACATATTTACAGCCAATATAATTTGTTAAGAATTCATAACATAATTTAAAATGTATAGTGAAAATGTAAAAGAAATATGAGACAAAAATATTTTTAAAAATATTATTCAATACAGTATCATAATAGATTTTTCGTTTTGATCAAATGGTCTATAGCCAGAAAACCATATCTATTTGCATATCAAGGAGAAAAATATGTTAAAATTTTCAAAGAAAATGTTATATGGGGGACAAACGCACTTCTTGGTTATGTAGTGATTGAAATTTCGATACGTTCAGCAATACATTTCGCATATGTTCCCCAATTTATAGGAAATTATTTGTAAAAACTACTCTTTAAACAAAACTAATACTAGATGGACGTGAGCAAGTATGTGTCGAAGACCCAGACCGTCCGACTCATCCTACGATATAGAACAGCGAGCAAGTATGTGTGTACTGGATGTTTTGATGGTGAGCAGATAGATAGATACCTGTTTAAAATTTGGAATAAAAATGTCAAAACATTTAGGCACCCAATGAACTTGTAAATAGCAAATAAATAAAAATTATTCTTACCAATTTATTTGTTCTTAGCATGTTGTAAACTGGGAATGTTATATTTTTCTGAACCAAAAAAAGAAAGGGGGAGAGAAAGGACAGGGTGGTCTAGAAAGGGTGGGTCACGCTGTAAAAGACATGTGCATGATTTATAAATAAAACTAACATTTATTTTTTACATTCGGAAATGTAAATCACTGAAGCAAGGAAAATTTGGAAAGATATGCCAGATCTAAGGGAAAATATTTAAATAATGTTTGCATTATGTGACTTTCTCATTGAAATGAAAATGAATGCCATAAATAAAATGAAATTTCATTTGTAAATATTTTTAAAGCAAAAAACAATCCGAACTGTGAAATACTTATTACAAAGTGATTAAATTATTCATATTTACTTAATATTGAATCATAAAAAAAATCTATATTCGTACCAATAACATATTAATAATTCTGGTATGAACATGATTTGCAAACTTTAAACAGAATTTTAGTAATTTCGATTTTTTAAAATATTTGTTTTTACAGATTCTTCTTTATGTGTTATAAACTAAATATAATTAATTGACGAACTATCATTAAATCTGCAATGTGTCGGATTATCCGGAGCACATAAGAAGCGCATAACTTAGTTTCTTCCCATCAAAGTTTCTTCTAAAATTCCCGGGTTTTTATACAACTCAATAGTACAGCAAGGTAAAACAAGATATTCAAACACTAACACACTCCCTCCCAAGTGAGAGAGGTAAGCATGAGGCTTGGCACTAAGCCTTTTGCCTCGAGGGAACAAAAGCAAGAAGCAACGGTATCAACACACAGATCTCTCCCAGCTACGGGGAGAGAAAGAACGCTCAAACAGCACGTCTAAAATTTAGAACGAGAATACAAAAATCTAAACACATAAAAGCTTGTAAAAATCTCCAAATACACAGTTCAAAAATCAACAGGACAAGGAAAAAATAAAAAAAAATTTTAAAAACAGGAAGCAATCTATTTGCTGCTCCCGGCACGAGGATGAGTCTTGACTCTCTCAGTCGCACTTCCACCAGGGAAGACAGAGTTCCCCGCGCAGGCATATCTCCAGGAGTTTACCATCTCAAAAGGTATAGCCGATTTTACCATTTCCCCGTGAGGGGAGGCCACCTCCACTAAACCGAGGGACATTAACCATAGGGCTGAAAGGGAGGCCAGAATGGTACTATTTTTATTGTCAGTTATTTTCTCTTTCTTTTCTTTTTCAATCTCAGTTTTTACTGGTTCATCTTCTCCTGAGCTGCATTCCTCCATGTCACTTTCGTTTGCATTTTTGTTATTAGGTTTTTCATTCATTCTTATCACTTTTATCGCTATTGTTGTCTGATTCATCCTCACTTGATTTATTTTCTTCCATATCCCTTTCGGCTTCATTTTTGTTTTTTATAGCTTTCACCAAGTCTTCAAGTTTCTTTGCGATTAATCGTATGTTTTCGTCTAGCCTTGTGAGGTGTTGCCGAATCCACTCATCCCGGACCTCTGCAGTCTTTTGCTTTTCCAAGTCTGTCACCACTACATTTATTTTCTCGATGATTTCCCTGAGTTCAGGTTGCTTTTGTCTATTTTCACTTTCCTCCTTCCCTGCTTCTTCCGTTTTTTGTTGTCTTCTACATACTGTAGCATAATCTAATTTTTGATTTATTATTTTTTTTGCTTCACCATAAGAGATGTTCTTATTTTTTATAGTTGTCTGTATTTCCGTTTGTTTTTTTATTTCCTGACATTGTTTGCTTGTCGCCATGTGCTTTTCCCCACACCGAAAGCATTTTGGGTGTTCCGCTGAGCACTCTGTCACTTCATGTTGTTCTCCACATTTATAGCATGTTGTATTTTCACTTCCACATTCATGTTTGTAATGGTTAAATTTTAAGCATTTTAGACATATTCTTGGGCTTTCTATAAAAGATACCGTTTTATATCTCGTATATCCAATGTTTACATGTTTTCTGCTTGTTTTACCTAGTTCATGTAATAGAACAATTGGTATTTTTTCTGTACTTTTAGGCTTTGTGAATCGGGTTATTTCGCTCCAATTTATCTCTTGTTCCTTAAGTTCTTCAGAAATTTCTTCCAGGCTCACTTCTGGATGTATATCTCGTATTATCCATTTGGTAGTGATTAACTCTTCAATTATTCTCGCACTTATAGGTACACCACAAAAAATTTTCTTTTCCAATATTCGGGCATCGCTTTCGCTTGTTTTAACAACAACCGCTACGTTGCCATTTCTTGTTGCGAATATATCTTTTATATCTCCATGAATATCTTCTTGTTGCAATTCTTTTTTGCAAAGAATTGGGTGAAATGGGATCTTCTCCTCCGTCCCAGTTAAGATTATTTTTGCTTCAGTCGTTCCATTTTGAAAAGCAATTTCTATTTTTTCCCTGTCAGATAGGTTGTTTCCTCTCCATAGGCCAGCATCACTAAAAATTTTTCGCCGACTTATCTCCGGCACTCCGTTGTTACTTCCCTTCCGTTTTCCCGCACTAATAGGAGACTTCGCCATACACTGCTCATACAAAATTTGATAGAGCAGAAAACATCCGACCGACCACCTTCGTGGCCATCCACCAAAAAAACAAGATTGAATTGAATTGAATGTGCACTGTTTCTAGAGTGCAAAAATGGGACTTGGCACTCCGCCTTCTGTCCCAAGGGGAAAGGAGATCAAAAATAGACGACAAAAGGATAAAAGGATTAAAACCTATTAATCTTGGAAAAGAAAAACGAAAGTTCAAAGCACAACTCTTTTGAAAAATGTTTCATAAGTTCAATATAGGAACAACAAATATTATGCTGGGATAAAAACGATAACAGATTCTTGCGTGCCTCACGATACGTCGGACAAACAAATAGAAAATGATCTATAGACTCTACACTCTTGCAAATCAGGCAGTTTGGGGTATCCACAATTTTCATTTTATGAAGGACGGGGTTCAAAAACAGAGTTTTAGCTCGAACATTCTGAATAATAACTTCATTCTTTCTATTAAGAAAACTTTTGCAAAACCACATTTTCCTAGGGTCAATATGAGGGAAGTTATTCTGATTCCTGTAATTGTACCATTCTTTGCTTCCAAATTCTTTTGCCTCGTTATCCATGCTTTTTTTTATATCTTCACCCGCTATGCCATGAATAGTGTTGTGGAGTTGTGCCTGTTTTGCAACAGTATCCGCCTGTTCATTGATGTGTATGCCTTTATGTCCGGGTGTCCAGACGAGAATGATATTTTTCCCTATAGCTTTTCCAACAAGAACTTTGTGAATTTGTAAAATAATGCAAGGGGAATCTTTTTTTATGTTTTTAAGGCTTTTAAGAGTGCTGAGGCTATCAGTACAAATTATGTAATTTTCTTCATTGCCAATCCACTCTTCCGCCGCTTTTAAGATGGCAAGTGCTTCAATTGTGAATATGGAGTTGTGATTTGACGTTGTATAGCTTCTATTAATTTGAAGACTAGGAACAACAATTCCAATAGAACTTCCACGTTCAGTTTTCGATCCATCTGTTCCTATGAAGATGTATGATTGATGGTTTTCAACAAAATTTTTGAAAAAGGCTTGAATTATAAGATCCGGGATGTTCTTACTTTGAAATGACAGTTCATTAGTTAAAATCTTGTAGTTGCTATTTTCGGTTGGAGGGGTCCAAGTCAGGAGATTAGTTTTATACATCCCCAACTCATCAAAGATATTTTTCATTTTCCTAGTGATAGGTGCTTTCTCAAATTTCCAATTTCTATAGATTATTGAAGGGGGATTCCAAATGATATCATGTAGAGGGGACCAGCTTCCCAAGTAAACATTTTTTATAAAGAATTTTTTGGTAAGAGTTGCGTGTCTCTCTTGAAGCGGAATAGAATTCGTTTCTGCAAGGAGTATATTAATCGGCGTGCATTTAGGAAGACCCGTAGCTATTCTTAACATGTTATTATAAATAGGATTAATTTTTTTGTACTGAGATTTGCTTGCTGCACTAAAGATCTGGCATCCATATTCAAGCTGGCTTCTGATGGTTGCATTTCCAATTTTAAGCAGATGAATGGTGTTTGCGCCCCACTTTTTTGAAGAGATATATTTAAAACCGTTTAAAGCTTTTGCACTCTTTTGTTTTAGATGATTAAAATGATCCTTCCAAGTAAGGTTTTTGTCGAAGATGATTCCCAACATTTTTATTTTGTTAACTTCTGGTATTAATGTGTTGTTTATTTTGATTTCACAAGGTATCTTCTTTTTTTTATTTGTAAAGTTAATGATTTGGCATTTCTCCGGATTTATTGAAAGTCTCCATTTTTTACACCAGTTATTGCAAATGTTGACTGCATATTGAAGGTTTCTTTTTGCTTCTTTTCTATCTTTGTGTTCACTGTATATTATGATATCGTCGGCATAAATTAGGCACGTTACTTCCTCAGGTATATGCTGGAATAGGTCGTTCATATATAACATAAAAAGGAAAGGACTAGTAATACAGCCTTGTGGGAGTCCTTGGTTACTGGGTACCGGGTTTGAAAGAGTATTCCTCCATTTTATTTGGTTAGTTCTCTGGTTGAGAAAGTTATGGATCCACAGGCCAGTTCGTCCTAGGATTCCCTTGCCTGCCGCCTTTTTCAATAGCCCATCTATCCAAATAGAGTCATATGCTGCCTTCAGGTCGATTGATACACAGAATATGTGGTTTTTATTTTTCCTTGCTATGAGAATATCATGTTGTGTTCTTGCTAAAAGTGTAATGCAACTTTTATGAGGTAAAAATCCGTAGTTATTTTTGTGGAAAAGCTTTTTTTTATAATAAGTTTCATTGATTAGTCTTTGCAGAATCATTCTTTCTATAATTTTAGCTATGGTAGGCGTAAGGGCAATCGGTCTGTATGCTTTGGTGTCCTTGGGGTCTTTGTGCGGCTTCAGAATTGGAATTATGATCGTATGGGTCCAGTCCGCTGGAATTCTGCCTGTGCTGAAACTGATGTTAGCAATATTCCAAAGTGAATTTAAAATTGCTTCCGGAAGGTTTTTTATTATTTTGATCGTTATTCCATCATGCCCAGGTGTCGAGTCTCTGATACATTTTATTGCTGATTTGAATTCTTCCCATGAAAATTTATTATTGAGGGGAGATTGCTCAGTGTCTACAAAACTTATAGGTAAATTCGGGTGATTTTGATTTTTATTATATTGTTGGCTGAAAAAATTTGCTTGATCTTTTGCAGAGGTTATCGTTGTATTGTTTTTGCTGATATGATTAATACTTTGGTATGAAGAGCCGACGCACGTTTTCAGCTGCCTGATTATCTTGTAAATGTTGTTATTCTCAGCTGTCTTTTTACATGTGCTTGACCAGTGATTTCTTTTAAGTATTTTTAAGAGATTTTTCAGTTTGTTTTTATGTTTTTTATATTCTTCCCAGTCTTCACAATTTGTATGTTTTTTTGCCTTATTGAGGTGTTTTCTCATTTTGGCGCGAAGGAAGTTGCATTTTATGTTCCACCAAGGGACTCTCGGAACCGGAATTTCCTGAACCGATTTGCTGGAGCTTATTGCATTTTTTACGATCTTGCAGAAATTTTCTGGTTCTTTAAGTTCTTCCTCACATTTCGTGGTTTTTTCATGAAAGATTTGCCAATTAAAGTTAACTCTGCAGTATGTTTCTGTTCCAAGGGCTTGATTAAAAGTTATTTTGATCGGGAAGTGATCACTGCCTAAATTGTCAGGGAGTACGTTCCATACGATGTCCGAAGCAAGATCGGGAGAGCAAAGCGTCAGGTCGAGGGCCGACAAGGAGCCATTCCCATCAATCCGAGTTCCCGTTCTGTGGTTTAAGAGAAATAATTGATGATTTTGCATCCAGTTAAAAAGTTTTTCTCCACTGTTATTAGTCGAAAATCCCCAGTTCCTGTGCGACGCATTGAAATCGCCTGCGATTAAGTAGTTTGTGTTGTTCTTTATCATGATCTCCTTTAGCATGTTGTTATTCCTAATACCTCTTCTACAGTAAACGTTTAAAATGTTAAATTTATGGTTCTGCTTATGAATTTCCATTTCTTGAAGTTCGATGTCAGGTAGCATCTTCTGCTTGGTAATCTTCGCACTCATGTTTTTTTTGACTGCTATAAGAAGACCACCTCCTCTACTGTGATCCGGCCGATCAAATCTAAAAATTTCTTTATCTTTAAGAGAAAACGGGTGGTGAGATTTTAGGAAAGTTTCTTGAATGATAAGGATGTCAGCCTGGCGAAAAGTCATGGAAAAATTGAGGTCCGGCCGGCGCTTTTTGGCGCCACATATATTCCATTGAATTATGGATAGAGCAGAGAACACAAACAGAAAAGGGAAAAGAAAAAAAAACACCAGGCAAAAACATAAAAACACCATTACATTTCCATTTTTTCACCTTGACTTTTGTTTCTGTTCTCTTGGTAATTTTCTTCGTGTTTCTTTTTGTTATTATTATATTTAATGGGAGATTCATTATTAGTTCTTTTATTATTTTGTTGACTTTTTCCTTTTTGTTTTTCATTACTTATTTTAGTTTCGGTCTCTATTGTTTGTTCATTTCTGATATTTTGCTGTTCACTGCTTTCTTCTTTTCCTTGGCTCTTACTTATTGTTTCATTTTCCTTTGTTTCTGGATGTATATTTTGTCTTTCAATAAGTTGTTGTATTATGCTTGTTTGAGTTTTTATTATTTGTTGCATCTCTTCTATCATAGGTTTCATCGTCGTTACCACTACATTTGCTATAGTTTGTATTGTTTCCATCGGGATTTCTAGGTGGGTCATCTCATTCGGTGTCATGTTGTCTATTTGTCTCGATTTGGTTTTAACCTTCTCTGCATATGATGCGTTTATTTTATTTCTTGCCTCTCTGTATGTTATTTTGCCATCTCTTTTTAATTTTAGTATGCTTATTTCTTTTTGTTTAGTTTCACAATTTTCGAAGTCTGCTGAATGATTCTGTTTGCAGTTGCGACATTTTGGTTCAGTAGTGCCAGGGCATTCTCTCTCTTCGTGGTTTCCTGTACATCTCTTACATATTATCTGTGATCTGCAGCTGTTACTTCCATGTCCGAACAACCAACATTTTCTGCATTGTCTGGGTTTTTCTATAAATTCTTTAATGTAGTGCATTTGTAATCCTATGTGAACTTTCTCCGGTATGTTCTGTCTTGTGTTTGGGGTCCGAAACTTTATGGTTTTTAAAGGTAGTATTTCGTTTTCAATTTTTTTTTTGAATCTGCAAATTTCGAATACTTCTATATTTTGATCTTTTAATTCTTGTGTTATCTCCTCCAGTGTAATCTCAGTTTCAATGTTGCTGATCACAAAATCCGATAGAATGTTATCGTAACTTAACTTTACAGTTATAGGGATATCTTGTATGCTTTTTATTTCCATGATCTCCAGAGCCGTTTTCTTTGTGTAAGCTGTCAGGACAATGTTTCCTGCTCTAGTTTTGTAGGGCGGAGATGCCTCCGAGGGGACCGACAGGTTACTGATGATATTATTTCTAAGAACAAACGGGTTACCCGCCCGCAAAGGGGACGAGGGAAACAAGAAAAAGGTAAAGGAGCGACATTCCAATTCACTAGCACATTCTATCAGACCATACAAATCCAAAGCAAAAAGAGCATCGTTCCACCCCGAAGGGGGGACGGAATCCGACATTTGTAAACCAACCACGCACCTAAGAAGAAACAACACCAAAAACTACCGGGGAGAAAGCGAAAAAACCACTTACCGCCGAAAAGCCAGAAAGGAGAGGAATAAGAAAGACACTACCTGAACACTACCTCAGTAGCACAAACTACAACAGAATTATACCCAAGATGAAAAGCAGCCAGAATTCCCCACTGAGACAGCGCGCGAGCACCACCCACGAGGTCCACCAGCCGAAAAACCAAAAACAAGATATTCAAACTAACTAACTAACTACCACACTCTCCTAGAGTGTAGAGGATGGGACTTGGCACTCCGCCTTCTGTCCCAAGGGGAAAGAAAAAGAAAGAAAACAGCACGGCCTTAAAATCTGTTGATTTTAGAAAAGAAAAACGCCAGCTCAAAGCAAAGATCCTTGGTAAAATGTTTCATGAGATCCAAGTACGAAACACTAATATTATTACGGGACATGAACGCCAAAAGCGGTTTACGAGCATCACAATACGACGGACACACGAAGAGAAAATGATCTATAGATTCTTCATTCTTACAAATCAAGCAATTCGGAGTATCAACAATTTTCATCTTATGGAGGACAGAATTAAGAAAAAGCGTATTGGCACGGACGTTCTGTATTAAAACCTCGTTCTTTCTACTAAGCAAACTGTTTCTAAACCATATGTTGGTAGGGTTAATATGGGGGAACAACCTTTGATTCTTGTATTTATACCAGTTATTCCTGTTGTTTTCTTTTTCTTTGTTGTAAATGGCCTTTATTAAATCTTCTCCCGCTATTCCAGAAATAGTATTATATAGATGAGCCCGTTTTGCTGCCGCATCTGCTTGTTCATTTATTTGTATGCCTTTATGCCCAGGTGTCCAAATGAGTATTATATTATCTTTATTAGCTTTTTCCAAAAGAGCCCTGTGGATATGAAGTATAATACAAGGCGAATTTTTCCCAATGTTTTTTAGACTTTTAAGTGAGCTTAAGCTGTCCGTGCAAATAATGTACTTATTTTCTTTATTTATGCAATCTTCTACAACTTTTAATATGGCCAGCGCCTCTATAGTAAAGATCGAGTTTATACTGGATGTCGAGTAGCTTCTGCTAATGTGGAGGCTAGGGATAACTATTCCTATTGCACTCCCGTTATCGGTTTTAGATCCATCTGTTCCAATAAGAGTGTAATTGTATTTGTTTTCGATGAACTTGTTAAAGTAAGCCTGTATGATTTGATCTGGAAGGTTTTTATTCTGGAAATCCATTTCATTAGTGAATATCTTGTATTTGATGTTACCAATCGGTGGGGTCCACTTCAAAAGGTCAGTTTTGTAAATTCCAAAGTCTTCAAATATGTTTTTCATTTTAGTGGTGATGGGAGCCTTTTCAGTTTTCCAGTTTTCATAAATCTGAGGAGGGGGATTCCAAATGGTTTCATGTAAAGGGGACCAATTTCCCAAAAATACATTTTTGACAAAAAATTTTTTTGCCAGCGTCTCGTGCCGCTCATGAAGTGGAGTCGAATTTGTCTCTGCAAAAAGGATGTTGAGAGGGGTGCATTTCGGAAGACCTGTTGCAATACGGAGCATACTATTATAAATGGGATTAATTTTGTTGTAATGTGTCTTGCTTGCTGTACTGAATATCGGGGATCCATATTCGCTTTGGCTTCTTATCGTTGCGTTTCCTATCTTCAATAGATGGGTTGAACCTGCTCCCCATTTTTTCGAAGCGATGTATTTAAAACCGTTTAAAGCTTTTGCACTTTTTTGCTTTAAGTAATCAAAATGATCCTTCCAGGTTAAGTTTCTGTCAAAAATGATTCCTAATATTTTTATTTTGTTAACTTCCGGTATAAGTACATTATTTATTTTTATTCTGCATTGTATCTTTTTCTTTTTGTTGGAGAAATTTATGGTTTGGCATTTTTCTGGATTTATAGATAACTTCCATTTTTTGCACCAGTTGTTGCAGATATTTATGGCATTTTGAAGTTTCCTTCTTGCTTCTTTTTCTTCTTTATCATCGGTGTACAAAATTATGTCGTCTGCATATACTAAACATGTAACTTCTTCAGTAATGTGTTTAAATAGATCATTCATATACAGCATAAATAAGAAAGGGCTAGTAATGCAACCTTGAGGAAGTCCTTGGCTACTATTTTCCTTATTTGAGAGGGCGTTTCTCCATTTAACTTGGTTGGTTCTTTGATTTAAAAAGTTATGTATCCATAAGCCTATATTTCCTTGGATGCCTTTGTTCGCCGCTTTTTTTAGTAATCCGTCAATCCAAATGGAGTCATATGCTGCTTTGAGATCAATAGTTACGCAGAAGATGTACTTTTTTTTTTCTTTGCCAGCAGGATATCATGTTGAGCTTTTACCAATAAAGTGATGCAACTTTTATGCGGCAGAAAACCATAATTATTTTTGTGAAACAACTTGTTTTTATAGTATGTATCATTTATTAATCTTGTTAAAATCATTCTTTCCATTATTTTGGCTATTGTTGAAGTAAGTGCAATAGGACGATAGGCTTTTATGTCATTGGGATTTTTATAGGGTTTCAGGATCGGGATAATAATCGTATGTGTCCAGTCCGCGGGGATTCTACCTGTTCTAAAACTAATATTTCCAATATTCCAAAGAGAGATTAGTACAGCTTCCGGAAGGTCTTTTATCATTTTTATTGTGATTCCATCATGCCCTGGAGTCGATTGGCGGATATGTTTAATTGCAGTTTTGAATTCTGCCCAAGTAAGGTCTTTATTAAGCGAAGAGGAACCGGTGTCGACGAAGCTTATCGGTAAGATTGGGTATTCCTGCTTTTTGTTGTACTGTTGGCTGAACAAATTAGCCTGATCTGTAGCTGAAGTCACTATACTATTGTTGTGGCTGATATAATTATTACTTTGGTGAGCTGAGCCGGTGCAACTGTTGATCTGTCTGATGATTTTGTAGATGTTATTGTCTTTTGCCGTTCTTTTACAAATATTTGCCCAATGACTTCTTTTAAGGGTTTTTAAAAGGTTTTTTAGTTTGTCTTTGTATTTCTTATAATTGTTCCAATTTTCACAACTGTTATGTTTCTTTGCTATGTTGAGATGTTTTCTCATTTTAGCTCGAATAAAACTGCATTTTATGTTCCACCATGGGACTCTCGGTTTAGGCAATTCCTGGATAGATTTACTGTTGTTAATTGTATTTTTCATTATTTTGCAAAACTTTTCGGGATCTTTTAAGTCTTCCTCATATTTTTTAATTTCTTCATGAAAAATTTTCCAGTCAAAATTTATCCTGCCGTAGGTTTCAGCTCCAACAGAATGGTTAAATCTGGTAATGATAGGGAAATGGTCACTTCCTAGATTATCCGGGAGAACATTCCAAGTAATGTCTGCTGCAATATCTGGCGAGCAAAGGGTCAAATCCAGGGCCGACAAAGCACCCCTCCCATCTATCCTTGTCCCAGTCTTGTGGTTGAGAATAAGAAGGTGTTGATCTTGGATCCAATCGGATAGTCTTTCCCCACTCTGGTTGGTGGAGAAACCCCAGTTTTTATGCGAGGCATTGAAGTCTCCTGCAATGAGGTAGTTCGTGTTACTTTCTATTTTGATCTCCTTTAGCATATTATTATTCTGTATACCTTTCCTGCAGTATATGTTAATGATATTGAGGTTATGTTTTTGATTATAAATTTTCATCTCCTGAAATTCAATTTCCGGACAACTCCTTTGCTTAATAATATTTGCACTTATGTTTTTCTTAATTGCAATGAGGAGACCTCCTCCGCTGCACTGGTTAGGACGATCAAACCTAAAAATAACTTTGCCCTTGAGGGAAAACAAATGATGAGGTTTAAGGAAAGTTTCTTGAGGTAAAATTATGTCTGCCTGTCGGAAAGAGTGGGAAAAGTTGAGATCAGGGCGGCGCTTTTTAGCGCCACGAATATTCCACTGGATGATAGAAAAAGACGAGAAAACACCCAAAAAACCAAACACGCAAACCGAACAACAGCAGACCAAAAACCAAAGTTAAACAACCATTTCCTCATCCTGAAAATTGTCTTTTTCCTCTTGTTCATTACTTTCATATATTTTCTTTTTATTGTTGTTATTCTTTATATGTGACTCCTCATTCATACGTTTAATTCTTTGCTGACTTTTTTCTTTTGTTTTTTTTTCTTTCCCTTCTGTCCTTGTCTCTATTTTTTGTTCCTGTCTATTATTTTTCTGTTCTCTATATTCTTCTTCCTCTTGATTGCAGTCAATTTTTTCTTTTTCTTCATAATTTGGTTGTAAATTTTGCCTATCCAATACTTGTTGTATGAGCATATTTTGTTTTGCTATAGTCTGTTCCATTTTCTCCATAAGGGGTTGCACAATTCTTACAACTATTTCAGTTATAACCTCTACCGAGATTTCTACTTGGGTTACGGCATTGATTGGCGTGTTTTCTTCCTGTCTTAAGTCATTTTTTACCTTTTCTGCATATGAAGAGTTTATCTTATTCTTTGCCTCCCTATAAGTAATTTTTCCCTCTCTTTTCAATTTTAAAATTTTCATTTCCTTCTGTTTAGTTTCACAACTTTCATTGTCAGCTGCATGATCTAATTTACAATTTCTGCATTTTAGGACTGTTGGATTCGGGCATTCACTTTCGTCATGATTCCCTGTGCATATTTTGCATGTAACTTGTGATCTGCAATTTTTGTTTCCATGCCCGAACATCCAGCATTTTTTGCATTGCCTGGGTTTTTCTTCAAATATTTTAATATAATATATTTGCATTCCTATGTGGACTTTTTCTGGTAAATTTAGGGTAGGTGTACGAAACTTGATTGTTTTTAGAGATCTTATTTCATTTTCTATTTTTTTTTTAAATCTGCAAATCTCATAAATAACTATGTTTTGGGACTTCAAGTCTTCCATTATCTCCTCCAAAGTGATATCGGTGTCAATTCCATTTATAACATAGTCCGATAGGATATTGTCAAGATTTAACTTTACAGTTATTGGAATGTCTTCTATATGTTTTATCTGTATGATTTCCAAGGCTGCTTTCTTTGTTTCTGCTTTTATAAGTATATTTCCCGCTCTAGTTTTGTACGGTATTGAAACCTCCGAATGATTCGAGCAATTTTTTAGAATGTTGTTTCTTTGCCTATAAGGATTGCCCACCCGCAAGGGGGACGAGGGAATCAAGAAAAAGGTGAATTCTCTGCATCCTAAGTCATGCGCACATTCAATCAGAGCGGGTAATTCCAAGTCAAGGAGGGAGTCATTCCACCCCGAAGGGGGGGAGAAACCCGCCATTTTCAAATCCAGATACAGCACCAACAACAGCCGACCCAAAGCACCGTCAAAAAGAACAAACGAAAGCCTACTTACCCCCGGGAAGACAGCGACTCAAACCAAGAAAGGAGCCAAAACCCTGCACTCACCGAACAGCAAGCAAAAAAGAAAAAAACTACACCAAGACAGCTACAACCAAAAATCCCCAAGGGACAGAGCGCAAGTGCCACCCAACCTCTCCTCACGAAAAGGTTGGAGCGAAAAAAAAAACTCTGAAAAAAAATCAAGATATTCAAAGCTATCCAATATGGCGCTAAGGTTACAGTTGTGACTTCAGTGTAACAACAATTTGCCACCTCTACTTATTCTTCCTTCCACGGTTGTTATTTGCCGCAGTTTCGTTATCGTTTTTCTTATCGAATATTCGATCGTCAAGTTTCGGTTTATAACCACGTGATGTTTGTTGTGTGTTGTCGAAATATCTTGTGACTTCGCGTAACGCCTTGTTGAATTCATTTCTCAAGCGATTTCTCAATTGCCGGTGTATCTTTTGATCGAACTGATTATGATTCATACTACAACAGAATATTTTTTATTTCTGCATAGATCGAGTGTGTTCTTTAAATAATCGTTCAGTAGCAATGTAGATGTTCAGTAAATATGTCTCCGTAGCAGCTCAGAATTAGAGCAATAGTTATTCATGACAAACTTGTTTTTGTATTGCGCGTCATATTTATTTTGTGTGGCATTTTGAAAGTAAAATGTAAGTAAGGAATTTTAATTAATTTTCTTTGATTTTATATTTATTACCTATATGATTCTTTTCTGTGTGCCTATTTCTCTACAGAAGGTGAAATGCCTATTCTATTTAGCTGCATTGTTTTTATGCGACATACATTTGATACATTCTCGAAAGTTTTCATTTTATACAGTACAGATTATACTAGAGTTATTATAACAATAAAAATTTATTGTTTTTACTGTTTTAGTTACCTAAAATTAAATTATAATAAATTAAATATTGCTTTCGGTACATGTTTAAAACTAAACTTTATTTTCAGATTAATTTTCATATATTCACTTGAAGTATCAGTTGCAATGGTTGATTCCACAAAACATGGCATTTTGAGAAGCAATGTTTGTGATAAAGAAAATGCTATTAAAAATTACAGTATTGTTATAACAATAAAGCTAAATTTAATGTGGCATGATTGTGTGTGAATAGTGGAGTCCTGGTGGGTTTAAATACGATCAAATGTTCGGAGCCCCCCCCCCCCCTAATGTTCTAATTAATTTTTAAAAATATAAAATTATCAGGACATTCAAAAATATTAAAATAATTCTAGATCTAATTTATCAGAGAACAAATGATACTTATTTTATAACTAGCATGATCTGTACTTGAAATATTGCATCTTTTTTTTAAAAATGTATCAAAAATATTACATAAAATTAAAAAAATAAATTACATTTTCATGTGGATTTTACTATTGTTGTTAATTGTTAAGTTATATTTTTGCAAAGTATAAGTTTAAAATAGTTTTACATACTGCCATCAAGAGAAGCAACAAATTTTAATGTATAGCTCAATACCAAAAAATTGTGTGGTGCATCTTGTACATTAATATTTTGCTGTGAAAGAAACAAAGTGATCACATTATGTAAAGAATGTCGTCATATGCTGCCCGGTTCATATCAGATTTTTGTGTACTGTATTTAAAGTACTAAGTTCTGTTATTGAGTGAGTAGTGCTTTTTAAACTTTCAGGAAACAAAAATCAGTTAAACATGAAATTTGCCACTGGACAAAACTATGTAAATTTAACATGATATACATAGTTACTACATAAATTTAATCCATTATCTAATTTGTATGTACTGCATATTTATCAAGATAAATTCACATTTTCTTAGTCCTCTAGTCATGAGAGGATATCATAGAGAAAAATCTAAGCCCATGTTCTTAATACTAGTCAGATCCTGGTATCAGTTTGCTTGAAAAAACTGATGAAAAAGTCAGACTATTTTGTGTTCACCATTATTTATATGCATTTATGAAAAACATACTTCTACAACTGTTTTTTTTTTGTCATGACTACAAAATTGGGATTTATCTCATATATGTTTTTCTTTCGCAGAAATTAAATGATGGATGACGTCTCTGTGAATATTGTTTCATCATCATCATGTGAATCTCCTAAACACGTTTTGTCAACGGGCAGCAAACTTGCATACAGTGTAGGTCACGTACTAAATGACTTGTGCGCTTCCATGTGGTTTACTTACCTCCTAATGTTCCAGCATACTGTCCTTGAATTCAGCAACTCTATGGCTGGAAATTTAATGTTATTAGGTCAAGTTGTGGATGCTCTGTCAACGCCATTAGTTGGTTATGAATCAGACAAGCCAAATGATTTATGGCTTTGTAAATATGGTAGGAGGAAAGCATGGCATTTGATTGGTAAGTTTTATTATTTTCCTGTTTCAATATTTGAGTTTATTTATTGCTTTCTTATATTGTAGTGTAGAGAAATATTGTTTTTTACTGATAATTTTCAAATTTGGGATTCAGAAGGGATTCACCAGAATATTCTTTTAATGCACGTTTGAATTATACACATCAGTTCAGTAGCAGACTGTGCTACCAGGACAATAAATTATTTTCTGTATCTTAATAGTTTTCAAATTTGAGATTTGATAAAAATACACACAGTTCTCAATATTTTTTTTATACTATGAATTATGTTCATCAGTGCAGTGTTCACTTCGAACCAGGACAAACCAAAACTCTGCTATCAGAGCCAGAGTTGTGGAGTTGGTACCTTAAACCTCCGACTCCTCTTTTTTTTCTATTGTCCTACTCCAATACCGATATAAATAGCAAAACATTTTTACTTGGTAAATATTTGATGTTTTTTAAATTTATTACTTAAAAACTATTTTTAAAATGTATTAAAAAAATTAAATATTTAAAATAAAATTATTTTTAAATACTTTTATTTAGGAGTCTGAGTCAATATATTTTTACTGCTACTGATTTCACAGCCCTGATCAGGACAATGAGAAATTTTCAGGCAGGAGGTTTATCAACATTTTGTTTTGTGTGCATATAACTTCTTTGCTATGATGCCTATCAGTCAAGAATGTGAGGCTGCATCTGTAAAAAAGCAAGAATTTCCATTGCTGATTTGCATTCCCTGTCTAGTTTACAATGTAAATGAACCTTGAAAATTCCATAGTCTTACCTGTAATAATAAAAGAAAATATATATTTGTTCATCTATTCGTTAGCACAAAATTAAATGACCCACAGCCACAAAATTCAGAATAGTGTGAAGTCGCAAGATATCTTAAAACATTTTTTTATTTGAATTATTTTTTAGTTATTTTGTGTTGAAACACAAGTTTGAGCGATTTTCAGGCACATTGGTCCCTTAACAATCGATACAGATCTTTCTTCTTCACATTTACAAAAAAATCGAAGAAAGCTCTTTCCAATGAGCTTTGAACAGAATCCGTAAAATAATAATTTCAATTTTAAAGTAATTTTTTTAAATGTTCCCCAACAGACATTATATTTTTGAAAAATTTATTTTTGCAGTTATCCATCTGTAAATTTAAAATTTGCATGATTTACAGATGGATAACTGTAAATTATGGTTGAACTAAACTAAATGGACAAAGTAAATTTTTTGTGTGAATATGGAGTGATACCTACACATTTCGGAATTCTTTATGAATTTTAAGGAGGATCTAGGGATTAAGGAGGTGCTAATTATGCTCAAAGATATCTTTATTTTACTTCCCTCACTATGGTACTATTATTCTTTGTGATTACAAGTATTTTCATTAATTATTGAGAATATTGTGTTTGTTTTAAGTAAGTTTAACATCTCCAAGCATAAAATTAAACAGGTTACAAAGCCCTTGGACCTATATTTTATTAACTATCATCCCTCTTAACTTTAGACATTTCACTAATTCAATCCTATCTCAGTTTCTAATTATTCTTAGCTTTTAAATCTATACTTCTTTTCTTGAGCTAACAAAGGCCACGTACTGGATTGTATGCACCCCACATACTTATTTAGGGCATATTACACCTACATGTTTAGACACTTATTTTGAGAATATTATGCCCATACAGCAAATTTTTATTTGTTGTTCAGCAGGTGTATTGTTAAAGCATTGTTTGTTTGTTTGAGAATTCATTGTACTGTATTGTGGTATAATTTTTAGCAAAGGTTGTTCCCAAAATCCTGGATAATGCCAGGCATATGTGTAACTAGTCTTATTACATATGTAACTTTTCTCTATATGTAATCTTATTATGTAATAAGGCTATATATCAAACAAAAGTTTCCTGAGCTAATTTTCATGATCAATTTAGCACTGCATCAGTGTGCAGAGGTGTACTATAGCCAGTATTCAAATGCTGGTTATTAATAATCTTTTTTAGGTTTCAGTACCAATTGTTAGACTGTGAAAAAGTTTTTAATTCGTTATGGAAAACATATAATAAAATTATATATCATAATTTTAACTTGCACATCAAATGAAAAATAATAATATGTATAATAAATGTTGAGTAAACTTACCATTCAGCTCACTAGTAGTGGACTAGAGAATCTGATGACATGTGTAAAAATTGTAGGCTGTTAAATGTTTGTAAAATATCATTTAGCGTTACCACCAGTACCTTATGGAACTTCATATTAATTTATTAGTGTTGCAGTATTTATATTTTATCCTTCTGTTTGTTTCATAATTTTTTTTATTTTTCAGGTACAATATGTGTGATAGGGAGTTTTCCATTTTTATTTATGGAGTGTATCCACTGTTCTAAGTCTTCTCAAGGTGCACAATTTTTATACTATGGGGTGTTTATTGCTATATTTCAGTTTGGTTGGGCTGCTGTTCAAGTCTCTCATCTCTCTCTTATTCCTGATTTAACTCCAGTGTCATCTGAAAGAGTAGAACTTAATTCATTAAGGTACAAAATTTAGAATATTACAATTTTCATATCTGTATGTATAAAATAAAAATTCTGTCTGTTTGTGTATTCTGTATACAAATCCATTGTTTTTGACTTTTTTCTCAAATTTAATATAATTATTCTCTATTACACTGTGAGATATTCCCATTCAAGTTTCATGGACCAGAAGTTGTTGAAATAAAAGCACACTTTCATAAAAATGGCCTAGTGCATACGATTATTTTCTGAAACTTTATTTGAAAGGAATGGTATGTTGCTTAGCATAACAAAAGTGATTCAGATGTGTTTATACAACAGATGATTTTTATTCAATCTATCCAATCTAAATAATAAAGAAATGGATATAATAATAAATTTTATAAGCAAACAGTATTATATTTTTGATTGCATTATATCAGTTATTGTTTTTGAATATAAGATTCCAGGAATGATTAATATTTTCAATTTGTTAAGTCATCTGTTTTACTTTTTCTGCAAATATTTTCAAATTCATGCATTTTTTATTGTGTTTAATCAATTATTGCAATAGGATAAAAATTTTCATGGGTATAACTTTTATTATCACTTTAACATTTTAATTTGAATGTGTGTTTATCAAACTTTCTTTCTTTTTTTTTTTTTTAAATTGTTTTACAAATAGAACAGGATATCTTATTCTTCAAATTTACTAGTATAGACAATTTTGTCTAGCAAGAACAAAAATTTTTATTCATATTTTTAGAGCAATTAAATTAGATATTTTAATAAACATTTTTGAAGAACAAATTTATTTTGAATACTACTAGAATTTGCACATTTTTTATCATAAGCAGCATTGGGTATATTTACTAGTGTTAAACATTATTTTCACAATTCATATAAAAAAATTAGAAGTAGCTTTTAGCCTGTAAAAGGCTGCCTAGGCCTGCTTTAAACACTATTTTCACAATTTATATAAAAGAAAACTAGAAGTAGCTCTTAGCCTGTAAAATCTGCCTAGACCTGCTTTAAACACTATTTTCACAATTCATATAAAAAAATTAGAAGTAACTCTTGGCCTTAAAGGCTACCTAGACCTGCTTAAAGCACAAATCATATAAATTTTAAAATGTTTGGTTGAGTGACCCCATCTTCCGTAAGTCAGGCCCTGATTGTTGCAGGAATTTTTTTAATCATATAATGCTAGTGCAATTTCTTATAAAATCGAACTTTGATATATTGAAACAGAAACAAAAGGGAAATTGGTTAAAAAGTTAGTTTTTCAAAGTTAAAAATTAGTGGAGAGTTTTCAACTTGGCGTACCTAATATTCAAATTCTCCAAGTGTGCCTTTATTTTCTCACATTAGAATTTTCAATTAAAAGCCTGATGAATCATGATTTACATGCACATTTAATTTATCCTATCTATACAAATGTTCGAATTCGATAAACTAAAATAGCAAGCTATAATGTCTGGAAACTATAGCCTTTCTTTTCACATAGCTAAAATTTAGAGAAGAATTTTCTTAAATAATATAAAGCAGTGCCTGAATGTCTGTCTGAGTTCACTGTAATGGAAAATCTCATCCTAAGACACATGAGACTGTTATTTTTTTTAATTCAATTTAGTCTTATATGTATTTAATGTGTAAAATAGAATGTTGAATGTAATAATGTTGAAAACCCAGACCACACGACCAGCCTGAAGGCTTATAGTAGCTAATTGTGTGACCGGGAATGTAATAATGTGTCATACATCTATAAAAATCCTTGAAAAGTGCTTGAAAAAAAAATTCATTTTCAAGTGCTTGAAAGTCCTTAAATTTGCTAAAAAGTAAAAATAGTCCTTGAACTTTTTGAAAAACGATAACGTACACAAATTTTTTAAAAGCTGCAATTCAACAAATATTTCCCTGTACTCTACTGAGTAAGACTATGGAACTTGTGACCTGCTTGTGGCTCTGAAAGTGTAAAGAATCATCATAATATTGTTATTGCTTCACCTTAAGTTTTTAAATGGTCCTGGAATAGTGCTTACATTTTATTTCAAGAAGACTGTTTGAACCATGTCAATTTTACACCAATATATTCCAAGAAGTGGAAAACATCAATAATAGGCATAATATTTTACTTTATCTTGGGGTAACAACTGATAAAACACAATCCAAAATGTTATAAATTTTACAAATTTATTTATCTATCAATTTCATTATTCATTTTGTATAAATGAAACGAACATTGTCTATTTTGAACATTTGATTTATAAGCAGTTTTTTTTTCCTGAATATAAACAATTTAATTTATTATTAAGCAACAATATAAATTTCTTCAGATAAAGTTTCAGAGAAAACTATCTGCTCAATGTTATTTCCATAAAAATATTAATTTTGGGATTTTTCTTCTTTGGTCTTCTTCTTGCCCTAGAAAGTTTTAATATAAACATGGTACCCATAGTAAAATAAGAAATAAGCATACCAAATTTGAAAAAAAAAAATTAACTTTTATAACACAATAACAGCCCTTTTTAATTTAAGATTAACTTCATTCATACACTTTCACTTTATATAATTATTTACATTCTAATTTTAAATATGCTGAATTTTTAAATAACATACTTACAAAAAAAATCCCCGCTGAAATGATTCACAATGCAATTTTATATGCATTCATGGCCCATGTAGAAGAATTCTGTAGCTTATGAATATATTACAAACCACACCAGTGAAATATTGATCTAGAACAATATATTAAAGCAATGTGATTTTCTCAGAAATATTACACAGAAATATTTCTCAGAAATATTATGTTTTCTGCAGCAGTATTTCAAGATTTTTCTTAAAATGCCATTCATACTAACTTATTGCTTTTTCTAGGTATGCAATGACTGTCATGTCCAATATCTGTGCTTATGGAACTATGTTAGCTGTCCTTGGATTAACTAGTGGTGATGAAAAACATATTGGTCCTCAAGATTTGCATGTATTCCGGGTAAGATTTACGTGCATGATACAGAAATAGTTTTATTAATCTGTGACGCATCGGCAGTTCTGGGTGCTTTGCACTAATACTTATTCAAGGGTCCCTATGAGGTAATAAATTGTATTCAGTGATGACAGTATGTAGTTCAGTGATGTTATTAACATCATTAATTATAGCAGACATGTACCTAGCATTGTCTGGGAGGTCCAGGTTATTTCTTAAAAGTTTGCCACATCTTAATGAAAAAAAAAGGGGGGCGTGGTAGCCCATTGGTTAGCGTGCTGGAGTTGCACTCGGTAGGCCCGGGTTCGATTCCAGCCGCTGCCAAAACTGCCGCCGTGTTCACGCGAAGTATGATCACGTTAAACATGTGGGTCCGTAAGTCCTTCCGAGAGGTTGGTGGTAGGGGAAGGAGGGTACGGTCCCTGTGGATGCCTCCCCCACTGGGTTCCGGTCTAAATTGGGTGGCACTTCCCGGCCGTCCAAACAGTTACCTTACACCTTTCTGGTAGGTCGGACGGTCTGGGTCTCAACAACAACAACCTCTTAATGAAAATGTCATACAGTTGGCAGACAGTAGAATGCAAATTTGAAAACAAAAATGAAGGTATACTCATGTAAAGCTAAATTATTTTTATAAAAAAAAAATGTTATTTAAAATCTAGATCCATTAAGGGGCCTCTATTTAGCTGGAAGCTCAAAATTTTGCCGTATGAAAAGAGTTACTAATAATTCTATCTAGCTCTAGTTTTGTACATATTGGATCTGCACATAAAATTTGATAATAATAGGTACATTTGTTCTTGAGTTATCATGCTCACACCTCAGAGACATGTACAATTACAGAAATATTTCCAAAAGCATTAAAAGTTCAGGAGGTCTTAAAATATGTCTATCTGTCAAAATCTTGAATTAAAAAAATTTGGGGGGAAACAATACTTTCTCTACATAATAGTATGAGAAAGTAAAAATTATTGCCTTTATTTGTTTAAATATCTTTTTAATGTGATATTTTGTTTTTAGATTTATTTGATTGATATAATATTGATTTTAGACAACCTTCAAATCTGCTAATTTAAATTGCTGAATTATTTTTATCATTAAAATGGGACCCGAAAATACAGTTAACCCAGAAGTCACAAAATTCTTAATCCTCCACTTACTGACCATAATCACATAAAATTATGCAGCCAATCCCCTTCCTTTTTTGTGTCTAGTTTTGTTTTGCCTAAATTTTTTTTTTAAATCACCATTCCTTATGTCTACTTTTCCTGTTTCTTTTCTTTTAGAATGTTGCTCTCGCAATGGTTGGACTTGGCACTCTGTTTTCTACAGTTTTCCATCTCTTTGTAAAAGAGAAGGAAACCATCTACTTATCTAACTTCCAGCAGCGAATAATCAACCAAGCTGAAGAGATGGTGGAAAAGCCTCACTTAACTTGGAAGGACTGGTTCTTCCAACCTCAATTTTATATGGTAATTCCAATTATTTGCTCTATCTGTATTTTTTTTAATTTAATGAAATCATGATGGCAAAAGCACCTCCTATAACTTTTGCTTTGAAACCTTTGTCATATGTAATTTGATGCATTATTATTTCTGTAATGATACGTAATTGCAAGTTGCTACATTGCTGAATGCGATAATTATCAACTTCGGGGTTCCAAGTAATATTTTTTTAACGTTATGGTTTCTCGAAACTTTTACTTGGAATGAATCCTTGTAAATGTCTTTTAAGATTTCTTATATATGACAAAGATATTAAACATGATTAAAAGAATTTTTGCACATATCCATTAGGTTCGCATATCAAAAATGACCCTGATAGAAATAACATATGAGTTTGTTTTGTTCCGCACGGAAATTAAAACTAATACTGACAGAAAAAAGTAAGCACTATGCATTACTTGCATGTCAGGAATGACAGGTAATAAATATACTCATCCAAAATGAGTAATAAAATTGTGTCTTTTACTTATCAATAGTTATAGTTCCAAAACTATAGTTCCAAAGTTATAGTTCCAAAACTTCAAACAGATGTGAATCAAAACTCTAAATAGTGTTCTTCAACAGATTTGAAATCACCTTTGGTAGGATTGCCCATGTGGATTACCCTGGTGCTGATTAGATTTTGGTACAATATGGTAAAAAAGAACCTGCCTACTTTTGCAAAATGGCCTGCTAAAATCATCAAAATCTGAAATTAAAAACTACATATGCTCAAGTGTATTAATTAAATTATTGTTTTATACGCAATTGTTGATGATGAAAAGAATAAGACCAACCCCATTACTCTAGGGCCAACTATTCTTGAGATATTTCATCCCCCCATCACCACATATTTTTGCAGCATTACCTTTTGAAATATGTCCAGTCACCAAATATAAATAAAAATTGAATTAATGCTACACATTCAGTGTCATTTCAAGTAATTATCCATGTTATTTTATGCAATTAAACTCAATTTAATGAATTGTGAAATAAATAAAAAGAAACTAAACTTGAATCTATAGGGAAAGTCATGTGCTGCCCACATCAGATTTTTTTCATTTGGCAACAATTATTTTTCAAGGTCACATTATGGAACTACTTTTTGACAGACACATGCTTGTCCTTGTTGGTACTGGTGTTCTGTCTGATTTATTCGGGCCAAAAAAGCTCTTTCTTGCCTTTGAAATCAGTTGATTCCTTATTCAAACTTTCAAACCTGTTGACTAACAAAGTATTTATATTTCAAATTCTTCTTAACAATAGTAAGAGCAAGAAAATTGTATATACAGTAAAACCTCTTATAAAGGACAACCCCCCAGATACAACCACATTAAAATTCCCCGTCAAAATTTACATTAAACTCAGTGGCATAAACTTCTAATTTGCGGACACTCTGAGATAGGGACACAGACACTCATTCTGGAATTTTATTTACTTTAGAATCTTCCTAAATATGGATGCTAGTACCAATAAATTATCAATGTAATGGATAATGAGCAAAGAATGTTTTCAACTACCACAGTAATACCAAAATTTCAGTTTTAAATTTGTATCTTTCAATCTAGTATGTTAAATAAAGTTCAGGAAAATAAATTTTATTACCATTTTACATATTTCATTACTGTTTTAATTCAGATTTATAAACTACTGTTATAATGGACTCTCGCTAATGCATGCAATAAATGTTGGCACTTGACTGTCCTTCTTAATGAGAGATCACTGTAGTAGAATTTTTTTCAGTTAGATGTCATAAATATACCCTCAAAAATTAATCAGAAATATATCAGAACTTTATCATTGAAGAGTTTCATAAAAAATATCCTTGCTTTAAACAATTCAACAATTACAAGGCTAGTAAAGCATTTTTGATAAACTGGATTTGTTTCAAATAAAATAAGAATAGGTACGCCTTCATTTTTAACCTAGGATAAAATGTCTAAAATAGAAACTATGTTGCTAAAATTCTTCAATGAGACTACTTAAATAAAAATAGCTGAAGAAATAGTATTGTTCTAAAACAAAAATTATTTCACTCTGAAATGTCATGTTCTTTGATTGAAAAAAAAAAGGGTTTATAATTATTGTCTAACATATTAAAAACAGCAGACAATATTTCTGATATGTTTTTAAGGATATATTAGTTCCACCTAACTGAAAAAATATCTACTATTTCAATTTATAAACTTCGAATTTTGTTGATTAGCTAAGAACTTTACACGTTATGTGCTTTTTCTAAAACTTTCTGCAGAGAGTATATATGCAGATATATTCCACAGAGGGTTGTTCAATTGGGTTGTTGATGTGATATGAGTAAAAGTATCTGTCAAACTCATTGCAGAACCCAATATGTAATTTTTCTTCTGATTATATATACCCCGTTTACCTGTATTATAAAACAGTTCTGGTAGAAAAGTGTTGAAGACCCAGACCACTCGACTGGCCCAGAGGTGGACAGCAGCTTAATGAGTGGCCGGTAGTAGAAAAGTCTGAAAAAATTAAATTTTTAATCTGCAACATCTATATATCGACATCTATATCATCTGCATGCTCCCCCAATGGAGTCACTGCAAACGTTTCATCCACAAAAATTTCTTCATCAATAACTTAGCAATTTGTGGTACGCTTTAGACCAGGTATGGGCAACCTTTGGAAAGTTGGGGGCTGAAGTTTAGGATATTAATGAAGTCGCGGGCCATAGATAATAGGTAGTTGTGAAAAAATAATAATGATACGGTTTATTTTATTTTATATTTATAAAGTATGATTCTACAGTTAAATGAATCAGAATAATATCGAATTGATTAAGTATTTACTTACAATCAGCAGGAATTACTGAGAAGCTTGAGCTTGAACTTGAGAAACAAGATAATCAATGTTGGCATCAATCCCACTAATGCACAGGTGCAGAGTGTTTTCCAAATGTTCATCTGTAAGCCTGATTCGATACTTCGATTTTTTAATTCTCATCGTGGAAAAGAACTGTTCACATTTATAAGTGCTTCTAAATGCGCAAATCATTTTTCTTGCAAATGCTCTCAGATGTGGGTACTTTTCTTCGGCAAGGTATGTTCTGTAGAAATCACTGAGCTTCATGTCTTCAAATTTTGACTTGAAATGCATGTCTTCCTGAAGCTCGATCAACTCCATTTACAGGTGTGTCGGAACATTCTCTACGTCACTTTTCATCGGAGTAGCAAAAAGGTTAAAGCAGCTATCCATGATTTCAAAATCAGAAAATCTATTAAAAAATAACTCTGACGGTAATTTTAGTTCTTCAGCATATTGAGTGTAATCAATATTTTCGTGACTGGATAGTGTTGAAAAATGATAACAGCTTCCAGATCGCATTTGTGTTTCCCACAAGCGAATTTTGTTCTGGAACGATTTCAGATGGCTGTACAATTCGTTTACCAACTGACCTTGTTTTTGAAGCTTCAAATTCAACTCGTTTAAGTAACCCGTGATGTCAACTAGAAATGCTAAATCACATAACCATTTCTGATCACTGACTGGTGGCTCGTAACTACAAATCAAGACTAAAAGTTCACTATCCTATTTTCGACAATTTTCAAAACGATTTGAAAGATGATGAAATCGGACGGACAATAGAAACACCCACGTAGTTCATGCTTCCCCCCCTCTCACTGTCTTGTTGGCGAGAACCGAGAATATTTACTTTTTTTCGAGCGCGATTTTAAAATGTTCTGCGTGCCGGGCGTTGCCCACATATGCTTTAGACAAAGTAAACTGTATTCTCGTAATCTGTCAAAACTGTATAATTAAAAATATAAAAAAAATTCAAAAAGCAGGAAAATATCGAAGCCTTTTCCAAATGCCTTGTACTATCATCACACATCAACCTTTTCCCATTCGAAATGTACAAAACGAGTAATGTGTCATATCAATCTATAGCAAGTAACAGAATTGCTCTTTTATTTATTTTGTTAATGTTTAATGGACATGGACATGATATTGGCAATTATCAAATATTTAGCCATATGGCAGACACATAATTTTATTAATAGACACTCTTTATAATTATCTTTATATATCCAAAGCATGCTATTTAGTTGTATAAAAATGTTTCTTTTTATAGATTGGCTTGTTATATATGGGAACAAGATTGTATATAAATTTATCTCAGGTTTATATACCATTGTACGTACAAGACAGCCTTGAACTTCACAAGGTATTTAATACATTTATTTCTATAGTCTATACTTATTAGTCAATGTATGTGTGTTCTATAAAATATTCACTGAGCTTTCAGAATTAAAATTTTGTAAGAACATAAAAAATGATCTTAACTTAGATTCCTGAGAAGGTATTAAAATACTATTTATTTGATTTTTATAGATGTTGAAGATGTAAGCAAATTTTGTATAATAGAAAGTGATGGACCATCTTGTCTTTTTACTTTTTATTTAAAAACTTAACAAAGATATACATTGCTTGACAAATGTATTTTGGGGAATAAATCCCTCGAACTATAATATAGGGAAAGGTTCCCACTTGAGGATATAACCTCATTATTTGAAAGCTATTAGAGTTCTACAAACACAAAGTTCTCTGCTGCGTCATGTGATTTAGATCGACGCAATGGGCAGAATTCGCACACATGCTCAGATAATAGAATTTTTAGATAATTGTGAAAATCCCAAACTTTAGACCACTTGCAGCTTAGCAACAGTAACCCATATTCAGTAGCGAAGCTTTAAGGGTATCTGGCTATATAATGTCTACCTAATCAACATGCTGCCAAGTTACTTTCTTACCAATCATCCACCATTCTGAATAAATTCATAAAATATTTCAGACAATGTATAATTAACATGAAAGTAACTTTGTAACAGGTACAAAGCAACTCCCCAGATTCTCTTCATGCTTCGCCACTGCCTGCAATGGACAATTTTATTAAAATCTTTAATAATACAGTACAACCTCAAAAATCCGGACATCCAAAATCCGGACGTTTTCCAAAGTTTCGGGGGGTTTTCCCCCTTCCCCGGACTGACGAAGTCACGAATTTAAAACAACAGGATAAGATTATTTATATGAAATTATATTTTATAAACAAATACCGTATTTTCCAGTCAACTTTCTGAACCCAGAAATGAAATGAAAGTTTAGATGGACGGCCGTAGATCGGATCGTGGTTGGAGTGTGAATTACATTATTAAGAGTTAATCCCTGCTCCCCCTTATTCAAGTCACAACTCCCGATGAATTATTTCGCTTAAAATATACATCGTTATTTAAATAAGGAATTTTTATTATCAAAATTTCCTTTTCTCATTATTGAAAAAGACATTTTTCTGAAACAATGTAATTTTTAATATTAAACACTTTTAAATGTTATTGTAACATTTTATCACAGATTGTTCAATAAAATCTAAAAATCCCAAGAATTCATATTAATGCTCATGGAAATTTATTTTGTTCACTTTGTAGTACGCCTTTTTTGTTTAAAAAGTCATTTTTACATACTATAAATAGCAAATAAATACCTAAATAATATCGTATCGCACAGAACCGAGCAACAAGGTCATTAACACACAGACCTCTCAAAGGGGTCAGCTGTGTTTACGATTAGGAACTAAGCAAATTCCTTTCTTCACTTTCCCTGCCCCACCACATCCCGATGCTGCTGCAACCTAGTAATGACTCATCGTAATTTAGAAAAATCATTGAGAGAAGAGATATTTTTCTTTTTTAGAAAATATATTTATTTTATCTACTGCGATATTTTTTACATATTTGACTATTATTAATAAAGTTTTTACTGTTTTCAGAGTCATCAGCCTTTTTAAACATAACATTATATAGATGCTAGAAAATAAATAAAACTTTTAAGTTCTTATTTTTTGTTTTTCGTTCATTAATAGAGAAAACGATTTAAACACATTTGCACCTTTAAATATATCGTCAACAGTGCTAATCCTCGATCTTTATTAAATCTCGGCACTTCATTAAGTCTTCCGGCACTTCATTAAATTTCAACAAAGCCGATATAACGGAAGTTCTGCACTGTGATGATGATGCGCCAATCGTAAATAAATTGAGTTATGGTGAAATTCGCGATATGATATTAAATAAAAAAACATAAAAGTAGTAACGATAAATGTGGAGAAGAAAAAATACCCATTAATAATCTTATGCAAACAATCGATCATACAATTAAAGGTCTTAAACAAAGAAGCTTTATAACCGAGCAGAAATAATGTCAATCTACAGAATAAAGAAAACTGCTTTCCCATAAACCAAAATTAATGAAATAACAAATGTTAATTCAAATATTTAAACGAAATGATGAAATGTAATTTTATCATTTCATTTCATTCACACATTCAAAATTATTAATGTGTATATTTTTTCTTAAAAATTTCTTTTGCTCTATTTTTTAGATTAAATAATATGTTTTAATTGATTAACTTAACTTTTGCCGTTATTTTTACTATAAAGAGTGCTTTATAGTGTATTTAGTTAATATTAAATCTGAATTTTATTCAAATTCTATAATCCAAAAAAAATCGAAAATCCGGAATCTGCAAAGTCCAGACTAATCCGGATTTTCGAGGTTGTACTGTAATTGATTTTAAATCCTTAATTGTGAGATTGGAGGATACTTTTATGTTTCTAAAATTGACAACACAATGTTTTGATTTTCTCTTTGGCAACAACTGAGTTCATTGTTTTGTTTTAAAACTGCAACTAGTTGTCAAAACTATATGAAATTGTATTGCACTAATGATTATATGTAATATATATATATGTTTTTCACTAAATGCTTTTTTCTCTCTCTCTCTCTAAATAAAATCCTTGTACTTTCTTTCATTTAATCAAATATTTGATTCCATTTAGTATGCAAAATAAGTAACATGTGTAATTTGCAAGTTTTAAGAACAACTGTTCTTAAAATGCTGATAAATGTAGCATATTTGCATCATTTTGAACTGCATAAGTGGAAAAGTTGAGAATTCTATTTCTATTTGTTAAATTATTCTCTTTAAATTTTAACACTTTGAAGTAACATTCAATCTTTGCCAAGTACTTAAATGGGATTTTATAAAGAGATTTTTGTTGAATGTAGGGGAATATAAAAATGAAAATATATACTTGTACATATATGCTTAATCAAAAATTAGTTGTTCTAATCTACATAAAATTTCACAGCTTATCTGTATTTGTTTTTGAGTATATATGTGTATTTGTTCTTGGTTACATTGTAGCCACACCTCACAAACTTTCACAAGTAGAGGGATATTTTTCCTAAAGTGTTCAAAATGTAAACAAAATTTTTCAAATTTTGAAAAAACTATTTTTTCTATACAATACCATGAGAAATTGAAAATAAGATCTTGTCCACTGATTCTAGAGGTTGCCCACACCTGTTTCTCTAAAATGTGAATTGATACATTAATTAGCATATATTAATAATTAGCAGAAGTACCTGCCATTGCCCAGTATTTTTAAAGGATGTTGACTCATAGACATTTAAAACTCACAATTTGTTATGAAATCAAAACACATTTCAAGGAAATGGAAAACAGTTTCTGAAACACGTATTGAATAATATGAAGTGGATAAAGTTTTCTATTTAACTTTTTGTATCCAGGGCAATGCTGAATATTTCTGCAGGTTAGATCTAAATATATTTCAAAAAGTTATTGAAGTTAATAAATACTTATTTTATTTTAGGATAAAATTGCAATCATTCCTCTTGTTATTTATGTTAGTGGATTCTTGTCATCATTTATTGTCAAACATTTTAATGCTCTCGTAGGAAATAAGGTATGAAATATTTTTATTATTTTACAATTATTATATGATGAAACTTCACATGACTGTTTATTTCATATATGTATCTAATGGTAATTATTTCTTTTTAGAAGCATTTAGACAAAACTAAAAACTTACTGTGATCAATAACATTCCCTGCTAAAAAGTCGTTATATTATTTGGAATAATTTATGGCTGAAATCTAATAATGCTGTTAATTTTCAGGTTGAAAAAAAACTTATTTAACTTTATAGTTTCTAAAAACTTTTGCTTAGAATAAGTGTATTTTTTTTTTTAATTTTTAATAAATGACAGAGCTCAGACCTGTTTAATATGATTAATGGAATTATAATGCATATGCAGTTCTCATATCAGAAATGACATATAAGTTGGTTTTGTTTGTTTTTGTTCCACGTGAAAATCAAAACTAACATTGGAAAACACTAACATAACTCACTTTTATGCTTTAACATTGAGTAGTCAAATTGAGTTTTTCATTTATCAGTTAATAACAATGTTCTAAAACTTCAAACAGATTTAGAACAAAACTCTAAATAGTGTTTTTAAACTGATTTAAAATCACTGCAGTCACCATTTGGTGGATGAAAAGGACAACATTTTGGACAACATCGTAATGTCCTTGGGGACAAGCATGTATCAGCAATTTTACAAAGTTAATATCATTAAAATTTTAATGTTTTTTTTTACAAGTTAAAATCATAATTTCATAAGCTTCACCCATTTATTTCCATTATTTATATTTTTTACTGATATAATTAGAACATGAAAACTCATCATTTCTAGACAGTGACAGAAATGACAAATTTTCATAAAATAAAAACTATGTTTAATATTATTGAAAAATACTTATTTGTATGTAAAACAGAAATGTGTTGAAAAACTAAAAAACTATAGAACAAACTGTATTTTAAACAAATACTGTAAAAAATATCTATCTTATTTATTAATATTTTTTAAAGCTCAAGAGGCACAAAATTAACAATTATCATTTATTTGGCCTTATATCTGTTTATTCACACACACAAAAGGAAAATAATTGTTTGAATCTGTGGGGAATGTGCCCACATCAGATTTTTAAATGGCCATGCATGAAGAAAATATATTCAAAACTCTCCAGATGCTTTACCAGATTTTTTTTTTTTAATTCTTTTTGTGTGTGGAAGATATGGCTGACTCACTGGATCATAATCAAGAATATGTTTTATATTAAAAAATGTTGAACATTTGATGAAGACGATCTTTAAATGTTTTATTTATAGCTGGTCACCTTTGATTCAAAAGCTTGTATAGCACAGAGATCTTCAATAGGGTAAAAATCTCTCATAGGTTGCATAATGCAAATTTCACAATTGCATTTTTCACAAATAAGTGTGGTTCAACATAAACTAATTCAAATTCGCTCAGAGGCATCTCCAGACCTGACTAAAACTATCACAGTACTGAATTTCATAGCTGTGAGTCACTTAGGTTTTCTGCTTCTCCACCAACTGACAAACAAACAAACTAATATATTGTTTTGATATTATAGAGCAAAAGAGAGATAATATGTTAATTCACTGTTTTACATTACACTACTTATTTATATTACACTACGTTATAGAGGGGCCAACGGCCGTACCGTGCTGAAAACACCGGTTCTCGTTAGATCACCGAAGTCAAGCAGCATCGGGCGCGGTTAGTACTTGGTGGGTGACCACCTCGGAACACCGCATGCTGTTGGCCATCTCGGGTGCGGTATCCCCTTGGTTTGCGCGCTAGATTTGCACGCTGCCACAAATGCCGCCGTGTTCATGCGGAGTACGATCACGTTAAACATGTGGGTCCGTAAGTCCTTCCGAGAGGTTGGTGGTAGGGGAAGGAGGGTACGGTCCCTGTGGATGCCTCCCCCACTGGGTTCCGGTCTAAATTGGGTGGCACTTCCCGGCCGTCCATACAGTTACCTTTGTTGTGCCGTGTTTTATTTTGCAGCTAAATCTGCATTTTCTTCCAAATTTTACGTTTTTTCTTCAAAATTTCTAACATATATTTTTTATTAATTTTTCCCTTTTATTTTCAAAATTTTTAATTGGTTTCGTTTTTTTGTTATTTAAGTTTCATTTTCCCATCTTTTGGCATTTAAATCATGCGTTTTAACTCCTTTTAGGCCGGTGGCTAGCAAAAATTCATCCCTTTCTGGCAAACTTATTTTTCAAACATCGCTTGAAAGACCGCCATTTTTTGGTCGCGTCTTTTCTTTGTTCTAAGGCCGCCATCTTGTTTTTTTTTAAGTAATTTCTTCGGGGCCTCACGTAGTGGTTATTTTTCGTACGTGGGCACTTGCGCGCGCAGGGAAGGGGTTCCCTAGCGCTCCGGTTTTTCGCTGCGGTTGGCGCGTGTGTGTTTTCCGCTTTCGTTACGGCAGCGCGCGTGGTGTATGTTTTTACGCACCTTGGCGCGGAAATGGGCTTGCTCGGCGACTCCCGGGAAAGGGTTGTTCACGGAGTTTTTTTGAGCGGAGGACATTAAGGAGGAGAGAAAAGGAAGGTGGTGGTGCGGTTTTTTTCGGTGCGCGCGGGCTCCCGTTTTGGGGGCCGCGTCGCCATTTCTTTCTGCCCGACCGCCGCAGACTTCAGATGACTGTTCAGAGGCCATCCGGAAAAGACCATCCGGACATCTACAGTTGGAGGATAGGCAGCCGTTCCAACGCCAAAATGGAAATGACGAGCTACCGAAAAGGAGCTGGCGCCGGAGTCTTAACTAGCACCAAATTTGGAATATGACGAGCTACCGAAAAGGAGCAGGCACGGGGCCATAATGTCACCATTTTGGACTGGTTCGAGCTGCCAAAAAGGAGCGTCTCTGGAAGCTGTCCTTTCTTGCATCGATCCGATGGAAAGCTAACATTTCCCCTGTTTACCAGGTCGTAAAAATTTCATTTTTGAGCTCAACATTTTTATTTTTTTGTTCTTGCTGGGTCGACGGGCCCCTAAGGACCTTCTCACAATTAACTTTCTTTATTAATATAAAATTCACAGCAGAAGAAAAGATGTTTAAAATCAGGGAATCCAATTTGGATGTCCCTGCACCTGTGGGGCAAATTGTAAGGGGTGGGTAGCTTAGCTAAAAATAAACTAGTTCCTTTAAATTTAAAGTTTGCCTCTGTGATCATTTCTTAGTCCAGTTCTTCCGTCCACATTTTTCTTACCTGGGGTATATGTTTGATTGGTTAAATTTAGGTTACTGTAAACACAACGCATATAGAGAAGTCTAAATATTAAAGTTTTTTTCAATGTTATAAGAAACAGCATAACATGTATTTTTCCTCTTTGTTATGAAGAAACCGCATAACACCTTACACCTTTCTGGTAGGTCGGACGGTCTGGGTCTCAACAACAACTACGTTATAGTGAGTGTTTAAAAAATTGAACAACTAAATATCTCTTGAACAATTAGTTGTAGATATGTGGTTACAATTTTAGAAATGCTTATTAAGGTAGATTTACAATCATTTTGCAAATTTTGATCATGTGATGCTTTATAGTAAAACAATACAAAATATGACTTTTTATACTGTCTCCCTAGAATTTTTTTTTCAATGTTAAAAATATTTTCCATAGCCCAATTAGTCAAACAAATTCAATTTTTGTTCCATCCCTGATATTCATATCTTCGCCATATTTTTTTATCCGATCAAAGTGGTCTTTAAGTCCTAAAACTTAAAAGTCTAGCAATTCTTTCACTTCCAGTTTTGCATATTAGAGAACACAGGTTTTTTTTTTTTTTTTCAAAAAGTCTTTAAATGTATAAAGAGCAATTTACTAATTGGAACTTCCTTTGTAGAGAGCCGATATATATTCCTTTGTAGAGAGCTGGCCTAAATTTTATACTTTTTTACTAAATAAAATGTGTCATGTCACCAAAGGTGTTGTAATCTGAAAACCTACTTTATATAAAATATTCCTTAAATTGGAATCATGAGTCTGTGATCAAGAGATATTTATTCATGCAATCTTTCTGAAATGCCCTGTATAATAATAAACAAATTTCTATTATTTTTCTATAAACCATTTTCCTTCTTAGGATAGTTTCTGAATTTCAAATAGTAAGTATTGCTACTTCACTACTATTTTATATATATTAGTAATTCACTTTTGTTGTTTTCTTTTGTAGGCAACTTATTTCAGCGGCTGTGTAGTAGCCTTATGTGCTTCTGTGTGGATTTATTTTGGCCAGGATAATATATTTGGTACATACGAAGTGTATGCTGTTGCTGTTCTTGTGGGTGTAGCTGGATCTACTCTGCTGATAATATCACTCTCTATAACATCAGATATGATAGCTAATAGCACAGTATGTTTAATTTCATTTATTAGTATGTTTAAGTTTTGAATTTTTCTTTTCTGCAGTATTGTTATTTTATGTAGATTAATGCAGTATTTGAAAATATTTATGCAGTTTTATTTCTATGAAATATATAATACAGTGTAGAAATGATTATCCATAAATGTCCAGACCAATGTCATTCTGGATTTTGCAATTTTTCATATTTCAGGTCCATTATAAAAATATGCAATTTCAATTGGAAATACAGAAGTTGAACTTGCCATATTATTCATTTTTCACTGACAATTACTCAATTTATATTGAGAATCAAATTATAAAGCTAGAAAACAAGAATTGTACAATTTTTATAATATAAACATTGCAGAATTGGCAAAATATCTTATGAACTATCAAGAATTTGAGTAGTAAAAATAAACCAGTTCAGCAGTTAAACAATTTTACTATGTGACCAATCCTGTGGTAAAATTTACTACAATAGTGTCCAAAGTTGCCATGTGTTGCAACCAAGGAGGTTTTAACCTCCTTAGTTGCAATGATCGCCACACGAAATGTTAACAAATCTTTTTGAAGCATTGAGGAGTGATTTAAGAATAAAGAGTGCCAAAATCATTCAAGGAAGTACTAAATATGGCTAAAACAATTGATAGAGTGCTCAATGAAGAGACTTCTATAGCTAATATAACATCCACCATGCCTGAGGCAGTTTTACATTAAGTTTTACAACAATTAAACAACGTACAATTAGAAAAAAACATTCAAGAGAACTCCAAAACAACTTTGTTTTGTCTGATTTGTGGAAAACCACATTTAACAGGAGAATGTAGCCAATATCACAAATTTAAAAACTTTATTCTCAACAAAATTTTCAAAATTCTCACAATTTTAGACCTAGAGATAACATGACATTCAGACCACAAAGTCAAATATTTCAAAACTGGACTCCCAGATTTCAATAAAAGACTCAAAATTTTCAACAATCATCAAATAATTTTCAAATTTTTTTTTCCAAACCAAGTGCCAATTTTCCTTTGCCGCATATGCAACAATGATCTTTTCCAAACCAATTGCCACAATTTTCTTTTCCTCGACAAAATTTTCAGTTTCAAATACACTAAAATTTGCCGCAACAAATCCACCTCCTGCTAATTCAAATCAACAGGTAGCTAATTTAGCACCGCATGAAGAGATACATGCTAACCAGAATTTAAACTAATGGGGAGAACTACTATTTATTCAGATCTCAGAACTGATAATGTTTCAAATAAAACGGTTGTAGTATCCCATGTTGATATTGATGTTTCCTGCATAAATGTACGATATGACAAAAATTATGTTTGTTTACTTTTATCTAATCAATTTAATTCTCAACAAATTTTTCAAAATTCTCTCAATTTTAGACCTAGGGTAAACAGAACATTCGGACCACAAGGTCAAAGAATTCCAAACTGGAGACTCAGATTTCAACAAAGGGCTTAAAAATTTCAACAATCGCTAAATAATTTTCAAAAAATTTTTTAAAACCAAGTGCCAATTTTTCCTTTGCCTCATATGCAACGGTTGTCTTTTCTGTACCAATTACTACAACTTTTCTTTTCCTCAACAAAATTATTAGATATTCCAAAAATAAATCAGGAGACTGCAACTGATTCTTCTAATTTGAGCGAAGCCTGTATTCCCAGTATATCTTCATGTAATATGTCACAAGATGGTTTAATTTTAGGAAATGATCTTCCCTTATTAGAAATAAATATTGATGATACTACATTTTGAAGTCTTATAGATTCAGGAACTTCTCTGTCTTTGGTATGTATCCAATTATTTAAATCAATTAAGGGTAAAACTAAAATTAATTATCTTTCCAGTTGTGGAAATAAAACTACCTAGGGTCTTCAAAGGTCTTAAAATAACCATCTATGTAACTATATTACTAAAAAAAGATTACTTTCATAGAACACTTTCTGGGCGAAAGTACACTATTTATTTTCCATACCAGGAAACCCATGCAAACTTAAAATTTTCTACTTGTCAATATCGTATGACCAGGGTGCATATGGGTGCTTGAAAATTGGGAAAGTACTTGAATTTTAGATTAACATTTTCAAGACCTTGAAAGTACTTCAAAATTCCCATTTTCTTGGTTAAGTCCTTAAAAAAGGCAGGGTTGAAAGTGTTCTGCAGATTCACTGCATTGTGTTTTTTCTGAGAAATTCTGATTTCTCTGAAATTTCCCTAGCAGTTATGCTGTCGCTGAAATTTTTCTAAACATTGTTTTTTCCCAAAAATTTCCTCAATAACTTCAACGTTTAACAGTAATGTTAGTTTGCTAAATAGTAATGTTAGTTTGCTGAACAATAATGTTAGTTTGTTGATTTTTCCTCCCAGAAATGCATACAACTTCATAATATGGAAGAAATGAAGTCACTTCATCACTTAAACAGAAATTTGGTGCTGTTGGCAATTTATTGAGCAGAGCATAATACCTTATTTATACTCGCATGCAAAATTCACATCAAAATGCCATTGGCATTTAATTAGTATCCCCTGAAGTGAATTTCAATTTGGGAATTGCTTGGTACCAGAATGCAAAGAATTACAAGAAGTCTTCTTGATTGGAATGAGTTAGATGAATGAAAATGATAGTAGTAGATTTGTTGCATAATATGGCATATAGAAAGTATATTTATTTTTGCAATGCTACTCTTTTTTTTAATTTTATGTATTTTTTTTATATACATTTATTTAATATTTTGATATATACTAATATTTAATATATACTAATATTTTGTGAGCAAATCATGCTAGCATTATATACTGATGTCCAAAATGATCTTTACATACAAAAAAATAAGTTTCACGAGCACTGTACGTGATATATGTTTCCCTGTGGACTTCGACATTCAGGATTTGATTTCGTATTTATAGATTCAAAACAATTTTCTATGGCTCATTTTAAATATTATTTGGAAAGAATCTTTGAATAAGTTGTCAGCCATTTAGAGGCTGGGCAGATATTGACTGAAGTGGCAAATTGTTTCATACTTAAGTTTTGTATCGTATGCACTAATATTTGATTTTTCAATTTATAATTTATGTGTTATGATGCTATGTATCACCTCCCAAAAATTCATTCAATTATATTGTTGAGAAATCAGTCTTTTTATGCATGTAAAGATAATTTTGGACACCAGTGTAAAATGAATTATGTAGCAATATTAAAAAACTTAAAATATTTTACAATTTATTTAAAAAACATGCAATATCTTAAGAGTTAATGTCAGCATTATGAAATTAATGTCATACATTTTTCAATGATAAATTACATATAAAATTATTATTAAATATAATTAAAAGATTTTGTTATTTCGAAAAAAGTTTTTAACTTGGGGATTTTCCAAAATTTGATTAGATTTAAAATTTTAGGATTCCAGTATTATTTTCTGATTGTGATAATCGTATCAACTTCCATTCAAAACATTTCATTCTTTCATGAGATATTGTATCCACAGACATCACTTCAAAAAGATTTGATTAGTGTTCAGGGATGCTCAAAATATGTAAAAAAAAGTTAAACACTAAAATTTGAATTTTTGGCCCCATCACAATACTTTCCCTATACACTATACTAGTAGTTCCCAAACTGTTCTACCCGAAGCCCTTGGAGGTCTGCAGAGTGTGGCAAAGGACTCTGTGCAGACTATGAAAACAAAGGGATACTTTCACAAAAATTCAGCTATTAGTCCCAACTTACATATTGACTTTGCCTAAAGCATACATATTAAAGGTGAAAAGGAGTCAGAGGCTCCACAGTCAAATTCTTTCTAAAAAGGGGCTGGCTCTCTATGAAAAAAAAGCTTAGGAACCAGTGCACTATACAATGTATGTAAGAAAAATATAAAATTTTAATATATGAGAAAGAAAAGGGGAGCCCCATATTCTCTTTATGTGTAAAGTTTGTTTAAAACAAAGTGTTCTTTTTTCTAGACAAGCTGTGCCTTTGTGTTTGGATCTATGAGCTTTACGGACAAGCTGGCTAATGGAATAGCTGTTGTGATAATCCAAGATGTTCATCCCTGCATGTATGTAGTTTGAAGGTTCTTTTTATAATGAGTGTTATTTTAATCTTGTAACAAATAGGATATAAGTAGAACAGTAAAACCATTAAACGCACCCCAACGGTGATGTAGGTATATGTCTAGAGCAGGATCATCCTTTTTTTTACTTGAGCGCCGCATTTGGCTCTTGAATACAAAGAATGGCCCACTTATGCAAAATAAACACAGAATTTAACAGAAGGGGGAGGGGAGAGTTATAGAGAAGGACAAGCGTGTATTGGCAAATTTTTAAAATAATATTGTTAAATTTGTTATAAATGAAGGAGTTTTTACAAGTTAAAATCTTAATTTTTTCATCCATTTATTTTCATTACTTATCTTTTTTTACTGGTGTAATTAAGAGTTGAAGCCTCAATTCATCATTGGGGACAGTTACAGAAATGATACTTTTGCATTTTTATGAAATGAAAACTATCTATATAAATAAAATTGAAAATCTGTCTGTCTGTCTGCCTGTCCCGTCATCACGGGAGAACGGCTGAACCGAATTTGATGAAATTTTATGGGTAGCCTGGAAATAGTCCCACTTAAAATTTAGTCCATGTTTGGAGTTTCTACGATCAGTGGTTCTCGAGATATTAGTAAAAAACGAAATTTTCATTTGTCCCATCATCATGGGAGAACGGCTGAACCGAATTTGATAAAATTTTGTGGATAGCCTTGAAATAGCCCCCCCCCCATAAATTTAGCCCAAGTTTCGAGTATCTCAGACCAGGGGTTGTCGAGATATTAATGAAAAACGAAACTTTTTCCTAGAAGTTTTACTCTCTAACTCCGGGGCGCGGTAGCCCATTGGTTAGCACGTTGGAGTTGCACTCGGTAGGCCCGGGTTTGATTCCAGCCACTGCCAAAACTGCCGCCGTGTTCATGCGGAGTACGATCACGTTAAACATGTGGGTCCGAAAGTCCTTCCGAGAGGTTGGTGGTAGGGGAAGGAGGGTACGGTCCCTGTGGACGCCTCCCCCACTGGGTTCTGGTCTAAATTGGGTGGCACTTCCCGACCGTCCAAACAGTTACCTTACACCATTCTGGTAGGTCGGACGGTCTGGGTTTCAACAACAACAACAACTCTCTAACTCCGTGGTTTATCCAAACGAAGAGATTGAAAATCGTTTGAAAGTGAATTAAAACTTTACTGTGAGTTTGATGTGAGATTTTTTTCACTAATTAGTCATTGTCTGAAAAGATGAATTGTTTGAAACATGATTTAAATGGGAAATCTATCTCCATGGTTTATTTCTCACAGGCTTTTACTGAACAATGAAAAGTATAAAGAAATCAAAATGGTTATTTAATTTCGCAGTTTATGAGAAAGATTCTATCTTATATCAGGTTGCTCAGAAATGCAATTAAATTAAATTTGTCTGTTAATTTTAATTATTATTTTTTCGATTTGAATAATAAATAAATGGTTATAAAAATATATTTTAGAAAGGAACGATTTGATTTTTCTTATAGCATTTTTGAATGGATAATATCAATTACGGTCTTCAGGTTTAAACGTTATTATTATAGATATTTTCGGGGATTATTGATTCAGGCATTATTGATATTTCCAAGTTATTATGCAATTGTTTTATTATGACAAAAATTGTTTAAACTCATATTGAAAGTTGTACGAGTAATCTTCTACAAATACACGGGTATATCTTCTAATCTACGAGAATATAAGTAGTACAGTTATATTGGCATTTGTTTTGATATATATTGGCATATATTGGAATCAATTATGACCTTCTGGTATAAAGAGTACAGGGATTATTGATATTTTCAATTTATTATGTCAGCTTTTATATTTTGGCAAAGATTTTTGAGACTCATATTGTAATACAGGTAATCTTCTACTAACACACTGACATATTTTTTAATCTGCGACAATATAAGTAGTACGTGGTTGCATATATTAATTCAATTCCTTTTTTTGTAAATTTGTTTACAAAAGGGGCCAGGATGTTTTATTCTTCAGATCTGCCTGTGAAGATAATTTTGCATAATGAAAACAGATATTCTTAAATTTCTCTTTAGGAGCAATAAATTTAATATTTTAACAGAATTTGCACATGATTGCAAATTATAAGTTTTTTTATATTATATACTATGTACAAAGAATGGGTATGCTGCTAGTTATCTATATAAATTAAATTGAAAATCTGTCTGTCTGTTTGTCCCGTCATCACGGGAGATCAGCTGATCCGAATTTGATGAAATTTTGTGGATAGCCTGGAAATAGTCCTACTTAAAATTTAGTCCATGTTTGGAGTTTCTACGATGAGTGGTTCTCAAGATATTAGTAAAAAATTAAATTTTCATTTGTCGCATCATCACTGGAGAACGGCAGAACCGAATTTGATGAAATTTTTTGGATAGCCTTGAAATAGCCCCCCATAAATTTTGCTCAAGTTTTGAGTATCTAAGACTAGGAGTTGTTGAGATATTAATGAAAAATGAAACTTTTTCCTAGGAGTTCTACTCTCTAACTCTGTTGTTTAACCAAATGAAAAGCTTGAAAATCGTTTGAAAGTGAATTAAAACTTTTTCTCTGAGTTTGATGGGAGATTTTTTGCGCTAATTAATCATTTTCTGAAAACATGAATTGTTTGAAACATGATTAAAATGGGAAATCTATGTCCATGGTTTATTTTTCAGAAGCTTTTACTGAACAATGAAAAGTACAAAGAAATCAAAAAAATGGTTATTTAATTTCGCAGTTTATGCGGAAGATTCTATCCTATATCATGTTGCTCAGAAACGCAATTAAATTAAATCTGTCTGTTAATTTTAATTATTATTTTTTCGATTTGAATAATAAATAAATGGATATAAAAATATATTTTAGAAAAGAACGATTTGATTTTTCTTATAGCATTTTTGACTGGATAATCTCAATTACGGTCTTCAGGTTTAAATGTTATTATTTATATTTTCAGGGATTACTGATATTTTCAAGTTATTATACAATTGTTTTATTTTGACAAAAGTTGTTTAAACTCATATATTGTACATTGTACGAGTAATCTTCTACAAATACACAGGTATATCTTCTAATCTACGAGAATATAAGTAGTACAGGTATATTGGCATATGTTTTGATATATATTGGCATATATTGGAATCAATTACGACCTTCTGGTATAAAGAGTATGGGGATTATTGATATTTTCAATTTATTACTTCATCTCTTTTATTTTGGCAAAGATTTTTGAGACTCATATTGTAATACTGGTAATCTTCTACTAACACACTGGCATATTTTCTAATCTACGACAATATAAGTAGTACGGAGTTGCATATATTGATTCAATTCCTTTTTTTTTTTTTTGTAAATTTGCTTACAAAAGGGGCAAGGATATTTTATTCTTCAGATCTGTCCGTGAAGATAATTTTGCATAGTGAGAACATATATTCTTAAACTTCTCTTTAGGAGCAATAAATTTAATATTTTAACAGAATTTGTACATGATTCTGAATTATAAGTTATATATACTCCGTGCGAAGAATGGGTATGCTGCTAGTATTTAATATTTATGTTTGCAAACAATTAAATATGTTGTAGAAAACTTGAAAGTAAGAGGAACTCGAATTCAACACAAAATAATACTCATGATTAAAATGATTTTTAAAATGCGAGCAAGATACATTTACAATGAATCAAGTGTTTTAAAATCAACCCAATCCAAAGAAAAATACCCAGCTCGTTGAAATATTTCAAAAATTACATTATGTGCTCAAATACGAATCATAGTTTGAATGAATTTTGTTAATTATACTACGTAAATAGAAAAAGATATCCGTCCATATGCTGCTAGTATTTAATATAATTGAAAATACTTTTTTGTTTAGAAATGTGTAGAACAAATTTTATTTTAAAGAAATACTTCAAAAAATATGTATCTTATTTTATTCTTCTTATTAATTTATAACTCAAGGGACATATAATGGACAATTTTTATATATTCATCCATATAGGTTTGTAAGTTGCCACAGTCATTAATACCTTCTCCCAAATGTCTGTTCAAAGTAAACACATTTGTTACTATTGTTTATTTTAAGTGCAGAGTGACATTTATGTTTACTGGGTGTGGCATTTATGCTTATTTATTTTTTATTATTATTATATAGCTATTGCTTAGGTATTTATGCATTTATGTCATTGCCTTTTTATTATAAATTAATGCACCTTTGCTATTTATAATATAAAAAATTGTTTAAAATTAAAGACAACCAAAAATAGGTTTTAAAGTCCTTAACACCCTTTATCAGTGGTGATAGCCACTGATGAAGGGTATGGTGATGCCCGAAAGTACTTTGGCAATGTAATTTTTGTACTTCGAAGAAGGGAGTTTTTATTAAAGGACTTTAAAACCTATTTTTGGTTGTCTTTAATTTTAAAGTTTAATTAAAGTTGACGTGTATCCATTCTATTTATTATAAAAACTTGTATTTACAGAAATATGTTTTATCATAAAAAGGAACTTCAATCATAATCTAAAAAAACTTTTGAAAAAAATTAAATACAAATTAATTTTTGTTAATTTTTAAGCAATCTCTTTTATATTTTCAGATCTTGCTGTGATGATTGTAAATGGTACTACCAGTATGTACTTGTATTTGCCTGTGGGGGTGCTATTGTACTTAGTTTACTTGCTTTAACATGTTTACTTTCTCAGTCCATTGGTGAAAGGAGGAATGAAGGTTAGTTGTTTTCATATACTTTTAATCAAGCACAGTTCTTAACTCAATCTTACAGCCTCCGTGAAGGGATAAGTTTAGATTAGAGCAGTGGATTTCAAACATGTTTCTTTATAGCACAGTACAATTTGACTCAATCCTGTTACAACTAAAATAAACTAAACTCTGTTTTGCATCCTCCGTGAGAAGATAAATTTAGATTAAACAGTGGTTTTTAAATTTTTTTTCTTCTTTTTTTTCAGTCCACAGCACAGTACAATTTGACTCAATCCTGTTACAACTAAATGCTGTTGGGAGGCTTAAGGTATAGGCAAAACTATTAAGGAAGTCGCCAATTTCTTTTCTGGATGCCATTCTGTCATTTCTCGTTTTTGGAAATAATTCTGAACAAATGAGACAGTCATCCGTAGACCTGTTCCAGGTCATCCTAGGGCTATAACATCCTTTGATAACATTGCATTACTGGCCACATCATCATTCATCACATTACTGACTAAATGCAATCGCCGAGTGACCATACTAGTTCTCCATTCAATGTCTGCCATAACAATAAGCAGTTCAATATCCACCAGTACTATGAGGCGAAAGCTATATATCAAAAGACTATGCCCAGGTACTATGAGTTTGTGTTCCTTTAAGTGCTAAAGCCAGAGGAACATGATTCAAACTGTGGAAGAGTCACAATTCATGGAAGAGTCACAATTTGACCTAGATTCAGCTTATAAATGTGTAACAGTCTGGAGAGTACAAGAAAGATGCAACCACCCCAATAACATCATTAAACACCATTCCTTTAGCCATGGTAGTGTTATGATATAAGGTGGATTTTCTTTGGAATATCACACTGACCTGCACGTAGTCATAGGGAGTACTGTTATGGCAAAAAGATATCAAGATTAAGTCCCTAAACCCTTCATGAAACTCTGTAACAGTGGGTTCAGGTTTTATTTTGATGAACTTTAGTGCTCATTCACACGGAGCAGGGCTGTTGAACATATACCATCAGAGCAAAAGTATTGCTCATATGCATTGGTGGCCAACGTATTCTTCGAACCTCAAATTCATTGAAAGTCTTTGAGATGCCCTTGGAAGAGTGATCTCTACCCATCTACCACCTCCAATTACTCTCCATTATCTGAAAATTGCCCTTTGATAGGAATGGCAGTTGTTTCCCTTGGCTGACCTAGATCACGTGATTGAAGGGATGAAACATTGAGGTAAAGGGGGGGATGATAAAGGGAGTATTTTATGCTTTTGATACTTCAAAGAAAGAAATGGTAAAAAACATTTTTTTTTATCTTAGTAATTTTATTTTTGTTCTTTAAAGAAATTGACTAAATGTTAAGATTTTAATAATTGCAAGGTTAGTCTAAAAATTGTAAAAGAAAACTGCATACAGTTCTTAAGAAGAAAAATATATGATACTAAGTAAAACTTTTTATTATGTAAGGTCCTTAAAATTAAAAAGTCCTTAACTTTTATGATAAATGAGTGGGCACCATGTTTAAAATAATAAAAATATCTAAATAATTTGTTAATCATCTATTCAGTGTTCTGTGTATTATTTACACAAATAAAAATCTTGTAAAAATAGTTAATATGTATTAGCAACTGTTTTGAAGTCCCTTATAATTTTTATACTCTGTTAGACTCTAATGCTTTAAAATATTCTTTTTTTTTTCCAGAACTCTTTATTTTAAAGCTATACATTTTTAGGCTTTAATGTTATATATATATATATATATATATAAATTAAAATTTTTAATCGAAAGCTATGCATAAACTACGGTAAGTACAAAAAAACCATCTCTAGCATATCTGTTACAAATATGTAACTATAGACCAAGACTAAGGATAAAAATAGAAGGTAACTTATCACTATAATGGAAAGGGGGTGAAGATGAGTATACAAAAATCATAATTAAAAAGGTATATATATATATACATATATATAAATATATATAAAATAAAAAAGCAAACATGGCAAAAATGAGAAAAGGCAATAAAAAATAGTTCAAGATTGAAAATCAAGACATGGAGAACAATCAACTAAAACTACACAAAAAATGGTGGTTAGTTCGAAATTGCATTCTCGTCAGGACAGCCATACAATTTGAATTAAAACCAATAGAATAGCCAGTTTCTGACAATGGCGATAGTATTTACCTATGGACACCATTGGAACTGTCTACTGGCTAGTGGAAGAACAAATAATAAAAACCAAGTGAATTATAAACCAGAAATATAAAAAATAGAAATATTAACTCACAGGCACAGCCACCACATAATAGTCTACATGTTCGCAAGGGAACATTCGACAGAGCATTTTACATCTCTTCGTCAAAGCGAGTTGACACCGGGGTGAATACACTTGAACAAAAAATAATGTGTATGAAGACTTTTAAAAAAAGTAAGCAGTATAGGACTCAGGACAAGTGGAAAGTAGTCTTTCAAAAATAGTAAGCAGTATCAGACTCAGGCCTAGTGGTAAGTAGGTGATAAGAAAAGTTGAAATTCCCAAAAAAGAGTTATCCAATCAAGTATAAATAATGCATTTGTAAAATTACTGTATGGTGTATTTGAAATTATTAATAATATTATTTACAAATACTTCCGGATAGTGGTAATTTTGACAAATGCATTTAAGATTATTGATGTGGAGTAAGTGAAACTGAGGATCAGAAAGTCGATGTATTCGAAATAGCTGATTTAAAATGATGTTTCTAAACAATTGAATAGAATTACAAGATCGATATGATAGCTGCTTAATAATAGTGAAGTTATAAGAATCTTTTTTATCATATAGATTGGTTATAACATGATTATTGAGGATATCTAAATTTAAGTCTAAATAATTTGCAGTTTGACTAACACTAGGCTCATTAGGGATTAATTCTAGGTTAGAGGGGTAAAAATCAATATTAATGGGATAGGAATCATCAATGATAATGCACATTAAGTCGTCAACATATCGATATATAATATATGAATTAGAGTTAAAATGACGTTCATAATAATAAAGATATAAGTTAGTTAGAATACTACTACTACAGCCCCCTTGAGTTACACCAGATGTTTGTAAATATATGTTATCACCTTGGATAATATAATTGTTGTATAACACAAAATGCAATAGCATAGGAAAGTTTTTGACATTAAATGGAACATTATTGGAAAGATTGATAATCATGATAAAGAGAGATAATAATTTTATGATAGAGATAATAACTTTATATAAATCTTTAATATCAATATTATTAAATAGGTCTTTAAAATCAAAGGTATGGAAACCAAGAATATGTGGAAGCTTGCTAAGGTGATTAACTAAATCAAAACTATTTTTCAATATGAAATAGCCTGAATTCTTAAATTTAAGAGATTCATTAATTATATTTAAACAGTTTAGCAAGTACTTACTAGCTGTGGTAAAGGTGTCCACAAGTGACCTGTCTAAAACTGAGAGGTGATTTGTGGAATTTAGGAACCAAAGTAACATATGGAAATTTATAAAACTTACAATTAATATTTAATTATGTATATAATTTTAGCATTTTAGTTTTGATTTTGATAGACTGATTATTAATGGGTTTAAAAATATGATTATTTTTTAAGTAATTCTGTAGCAGAGAAACAATATTTTTTACAAATAATGGCATAATTATTAGAAGCTTTATCTACATAAGTTATGACAAAATGCTGTTGTAGTTCTTTAATAGCAGAAAGGAGTTGTTTATAAGGATAACTAGGCTTCGTAAATTTAATATTTATAATAACATTTTTAAGAAGATGTAAGGTACTATACTTCCATAGATGGAATGCTTCAATAGGAATGGAATGTAAACAAGCCTGTTAGTTTATGAATTTATCAAAATCGGAAGATAAAAATTAAAGAAGTTTGGAGTGATGGCAGAATGGAATGCGAAATTTAGACCCTTTATTCATAATATCCCTAAGTATATTATCCTGAACTATACTGAGATCCCCAGTAATAATGTGTTCTTTTTTTCTTCAAAGCTTTTTTGCACACTGTTAAAACTTTAATGCTTTAAAATACTTTTTTTATTTGCTAACTCTTTACAGCTTTTTTATATACTGTTAAACCTCTAAAATATTCATCTTCCAAAATTCCTTATTCTTCACAGCTTTTCTTATATACTATTAGACTTTAATGCTCTAAAATATATTTTTTTTTCCAGAACAATTACATAGGAATTCCATCATTAGACATAATAGAAGGTACACTCAAGCCAATATGTCCAGAAGCCTTGACAGTGAAGACTCTATTATCAATGAGGAATGTGAACCTCTTGTTATGTAATGTTTGTTTTTAGTAGCTTTTAAAAATGTTTTTACGTATTTTTATTTTGCTAAAGACTGGGTATTTAATGGATTAATCTATCTGATTTTATGTTCCTTTAAATGTGATAAAAATGTTTGTATTCATCCTACTTGGAACTCCTCACATTCCCTAAAAAGATATAACTGGCCAAAAGATGTTGAAATGATAATGTTACCTGACACTGAAAATTCCTTTTTCTGTTTTCCTTTTGCAAGCTCAATATTTTTGTTTTTCTAGGCAACCTTGTGATATAATAAGAAATAAAATCACTTAAAAAAAAGGGGGCACTTAATTTTTTTTTTTTTTTTTTTTTAAATATAAATTCATGTTTTTCACATTTTGTTATTTTAAGGCCATAAAATAGGGCATTCTCTAAAATATTCTTATCTAAATATTTGCAAAGACATTTCCAGACACAATCATTTATCAATCGACAAGAAAATTTTAAATTTCAAAATTTATTTATCAGCATTTAGATTGCTAAAATTAGCTCAATATTTTCATTTTTTTAAGCAACCCTTGTGATATAATATGAGATAAAATCACTTTAAAAGTACTTAATTTTTTTTTTATATTGAATTTTATATATATATTTTAAATATGAATTTTTCACATTTTATTATTTTAAGGCCATAATAATGTAAAGCCAATGGGGCATTTTTATAAAATATTCTTATCTAAATATTTGCAAAGGCATTCCCAGAAACAATTATTTATCAATCAACAAGAAAATTTTAAATTTCAAAATTTATTTATTAGCATTTAGATTGGATTAGATAAAAAAAAATTGTTTAAAGTTAATTTCTGCCATATTTCAAAGGTAGTGAAAATTGAAAATGCCTTAACATTGTAAATATGAAAACTGAGAAAATTGCTTTTTTTTTTTTCTCAAAAACGTTCTTAATTGAATAACACCAATATAAAAGACAGGTCTATAATGTTATTTAATTAAGAACTTCTTGGGTAAAAAAAGGCATATGAGTATAAATTAGTCATCAAAATGTGCTGAATTATATAATAAATCTATGTTTGGTTGTCTTCTCGTCTTAATAAATCTATGTTTTTGCCTTTTCTTTTGATTAAGTGAGAGTAGTTTGGGTCCTAACACTTTGACAAATTCTGATGGCCAACTTTGCATATTAGAGAATAGGGTTTGTTTTCAAAAGATCTTTAAATGAATAAGAAAAATTTTTTGATTGGAGCTTCCTTAGTAATGGTCAAAAAGTTAAATTTCGCACTTTTCTACTAAAACGTATCACATGATCAAAACTGTCATAGTTTGGAAGTCTGTGATATTTGAAGTATTTCTTAAATTGAAACCAACCACATGTCTGAAACTGATCGTTCAAGAGATATTTAGTTGTGCAATATTTTTAAAACACTCTGTATATAAGTATATGAATAAGAATTAATTTTTGATTGAAACTTCCTAGTAGAAGGCAAAAAGTTAAATTTTGCACCTTTTTACTAAAACGTATCACACTACCCAAACGGTCATAGTTTGAAAGTCTATAATAATTAAAGTATTTCTTAAATTGGAACCACAAGTCTGAAACTGATTGTTCAAGAGATATTTAGTTGTACAATATTTTTAAAACACTCTGTATATAAGCATATGGATTCATGACACAAATTTAATTTCACATGGGTTGAATTGTGGAAAAGTTAACTTGGATTGATGTGGTTAATTTAACTTAATCTTGTTGTTTCGGTAACTGTAAAGGATGTGTGGATTACTTTATAATTAATTTAAATGTTATGTTTCGTTAAAAGAAATGCGCCATCACTGCTATATATACACATAAATTGAAAACTGGCTCTTGTTATGTCTGATTAATGTTGATTTACCTTATGATGCACAGTATTACAGTTTTTGATTTGTGTGTGCTACAATTTTTTATTAACCTAATAATTATATATGCCATTTAATTATTATAGAAACAATTCACTGGAAACAATTCACAATTCTTTTTTTCTTTTTGCATTCCTAGATTTAATTATTTCATCATTCATTTAAAGGCCAGTTAACCATTAGTGAATGTGTTGTTCTTAGAAATTTGTAGGACTTTAAAATTATTGCAATTGAATTCTTTTTATGCATGATCATCACTTGTTATATGCATTTTTTATCATTGAGTGTGTCACGATTATGTTGAGTTGTCCTGATTTAAATTAGACTTTCATTTAAATTTTTATATTTGAACAATTGTTAAACTTATTTTATATAATACTTTTGTTATACAAATTCTTTCTTAAATGTGATATACACCAGCTTTATTTTAAGTTACTTAATTTTAAATTTTTGCATCAGTATCCAATGAAATGAAGCATTTTAATTGCAGGGTGCATACAAGTGCTTGAAAATTGGGAAAGTACTTGAATTTTAGATTAACATTTTCAAGGCCTTGAAAATACTTGAAAATTCCTATTTTATTGGTTAAGTCCTTGAAAGTGCTTGAAAAAAGCAGGGTTGAAAGTATTCTGCAGATTCACAGATTGTGTTTTTTCTGAGAAGTTTTGCTTTCTCTGGAAATTTCCCTAAATAACATTATTTTTACACAAAAATTTCCTCAATGGCTTCATTAAACAATAATGTTCGCTATGATTTTTCCTCCCAGAAACGCATACAGCTTCATAATACTGAAGAAATTATGTCCTTGGAAAATAATTGCATGGTACTTGAAAGTCCTTGAAAAGTGCTTAACATTTTATTTAAGTAAAGTGTACTCACCCTGTAATTAAAATTTCAATTAAAAGATTAATTAGTTCAATACAGAGGTTTCAGTACTTCTACAACAGGACAGTCAAGTTTCTTATAAGTGGCTTCAGCAACTGTACCTTTTTTGCTGAAATACTCTAGAAAAGCTCTTAAGCAGCTCAACACCTTTGGGATAAAAGGTCTGTATTCTATAGTCTATCTATAGTACTAGAAGGCATGCTCGTTATATGGTGGATGCAAAAAGTTGCAATGCATTACCTCCCATCCATTTACTCATAGCACATGCACTCCCGCTATCAACAGACATGTGGGAGGCTGCAGATCCCCGATGGTGGGAGATAGGTTCGTACTCGGAACCTTTAGATTGCTGATCCCGCACTATACCATCAGCTCCAAAAGAATTCTTCGAAGCCAAGGGAATAGCCGACGATATCTTTTGTAGCAATGAGTGACACAATGCTGCCCCTTCACTGTGAGGGGCAATTTTTTATAATATAAGTTTTTTTATATATATATAATTTTTTTTTCCTTTATTTTAAACTGCCAATATTAGTTTTTATTTTAAATTATAAAATATGTTCATAGTTTTAAATGTTACACATCCTTTAAAGTGCCCAGCTACTCAATTTGTTGCTCATGCCTTAGGGCGAGTCGGGTGGCCTAGGTTTTCGACATCCTTAAAGTCTTAATATATCGCTTTGAAATAAAAGTTTGGAAGTTTTCTACATGTATGAAAGGGCCTTTGGGGCTATGATCCTGACCCCTCCCCTTCCCCAATAAAAATGTTATGCATTGATGTTTTGCAAGTGTTTGGTTTGCATGATTGTATGGGAGCCCCGAATTAACACTAGGCCCTGGGCCCCACTTTGACTTGATCAGGCCCTGCATGGACCCTACTCATGGGCCATTTATTCCAAAGTTTTAAAGGCACTTAAGGACTTTTCTAGGAACCCTGTATATTGTCTTAATTTATTGTTATTTTTAAATAAATTAATAGCCGTAGAAAGTGCCATGAAAACTGTACAGCTTATTTAAACAGATGTTGTTTATTTAATGGCACGTCAGTTGGAAAAATTTAATAGTGCATTATGCAAGTGCATATGTTTTAATTTTCTTGAATTGTCGACGATAAAAACTGGATAACAACTGAAAATGTTAGAAACCTGACTGAGATCTCCTAATAACCTAGAAATACTGAAGTCCTTAACCTTTGTATGTATGTACCATTACCACTGATTAAACATTGAGTTGGTTATGTATGTGTTTTTTTTTAAGCAAAAAGGGTTTTGAAATAAGATTTAACAAGCATTTTGTATGAATAATAAAAAAAAATCTTTGTACACTATTTTTATGTAAAATGTTTCTTAGAAAATGAATTAACTTATTTTTATTTAGCACCACTTTAAAAATGACATCTTATTTTCATTCATTTTGACATAAAATGTTTGCATAAATTCTTACAATCATAAAAATGAATGTAAGGATAAGAAAAACCTGAGCAACATATTCAAGTATAAATAAGATAACAATATGGATGCAGCTGTTTCGAGGATATGCTGGATCTCCTTCATCAGTGTTAGAGAACCAACAAACAGTCAAATAGAAGAAACAGAGGGACCCATCATAGATATAAAATCTACCTGAGAAAGCCAGTCAGGAAGCAGAATGAAGAACAGTCCAGCCAATCTGAAACCAGAACTAACACACGAGACTAGAGTGCACCAAAACACAATATAAATGTTCTAACAAAATGCAAGATTTCTCGACCCAAAACCGTGCCCCTTGCCAACAAAGGGCTTTAAGGGATGATTAAATAAGTCCCAACAAGACATAAAATAAGTCCAAATGACACACAAGAGTCCAGTCAGAAAACAGGAATTTAATACATTTTCAATTGCTCTGTATTTCATTAATTTTGACTACCATTTTAAGATTTCTTCCTCAAGAATTATACAAAAATGATCATCAATCTATGATCTTGACTTTTTTGAAACCTTCCATATTCAAAAAAATTCTAGTAATTGAGTTAATAACTTGTTCAGTATTCCAGTTTTGTACATAATCTGGCAGGAGTGCTCTGTAAATGTTTTTCCAGTTCTTTATATTTGTTCCATTTCTTAAGATTTGAGATTTAGCCATTTAGACTTTTTTTTTGTCTCAGACTCATTTAATCATGAACTTGTCTTATCTTGTTGTAACATTTTTTGTGTGTGTGTGTTTTGGTACACTCCAATCTAGTGTGTTAGTTCTGGTTTCAGATTGGCTGGACTGTTCTTCTCTCTACTTTCTAATTGGCTCTCTTTAATTTATGACTTGATTATATATACCCCTCTGTTTCTTCTATTTGGCTTTAGATTTATTGGTTCTCTGACACTGAAAAGGGGGATCCAGCTTATCCTTGAAACAGCTGTATGCTGAATTGTTATTTTATTTGTGTTTGAATATGTTGCTCAAGTTTTTCTCACCCTTTGCACATGGTGTTTTGTATATTTTCATTGTAAATCTGAATCATCTGTACATTTTTACTACATATCATGCATGCTGGCATGTTAAGCACAAAGACTGTTTTTTGTGAAATGCCAAAAGTTATATTTCACACATTTGTACAAAAAGAAAAAAAAAATCATTTGTTTTATGTCATTCATGTCGTTATTGTCATTTTTGACACACATTCCCTTTATTTATTCTGTTATGTACTTTATGTATTTTAATGAGTTTTTAGATGGACAGTGATTTGGTTGTTAGTATATGTAATTTGATACTTGAATATTATACTGACTTCCATGATGCTTGTTCATCAATTCTGATACATACACAACATTTTCGAAATGTGACATCATTATTTATGCACAGTTCTCGTTACACTCTTTTAGAAGTGGTATTGTTAAAATTTAAATTATTGAAAAATCATTTTAATCTTTAACAGTGCTTTTTTTTATTTGGTTTGTAATCAGGTGTTATGTTAATATTATCTTCTCCTAATCACTAATTACTCTTATACAACCATGTTCATTACAATGCCATAACTTATAAACTTAAAGGCCATGGGAAAATTTCTATTGATATCCAAATTCTAAAAAAAAAGTATTAAACGGCATTAAAGAGCACTTCTTTGTTGATTGTAATGTCATTGCTTTTGATTTTCAAGCTCACTATCTATTTAATTCAGTTTTAGCTATTTCACCAGATTGGTTATATGTGTTACAATTGAGTAATCGGAGTTGACTGTTAATGTCTCCAGATATATTAAATTGTTTTTGTTTAAATTTTACCCAATGTCATCAAGGGTGATTCTTACAGTTCTGAAAATAGATCCTGAGGTGCTGGTAATAATATTGCAACTGTGATTGAAGCATTGATTAATTAATAACAATGATTTCTGCTATGCTTAATGACATGCTAACAGTCTAGCTTTTCTAAATATCAGTAAAAAATCATGATGCTCGGCTGTTAGATTTTCTGACAAGTTATTAAATGATATTAGTAAAGCATGTTACTTTGCACACAATCAATAATAAACTGGATCACAAGGTAAAATGCAGTGCAAATAGAATTTTAAAAAATGCACATTTGAAATATTACTGAATTTTCTTTTTCAGGGCAACAAGCCAGGATCAAAATGCCCAAATGAATGCAGACTAAACTGGCCAAATAGAAAATGGCTAAACGACAGAATCCAGTGTAGTAGTGTCACCTAGTGTGATTAAAGAGAAGTAAAACAAAAAAAAATTAGAAAATTGGAATAGTATGAGCATAAGAAACAAATGGAGAAAACACAGAGTTTAAGAACAAAGCAAGCAGATAAACAGTGAAGCATAGAAACAAAATGGGCAATGGAAACAATTTAGCTTGACCATGTCTAACTTTTGTTTTATGGTTTTGCTCTTTTTCTGCTTGTTGAGATTTTATACTCTGCATACTCTTTATTTTTTCTTATTGGCTTCTCATATTCATATATGCATGATTTTCTATTTTTTTCTTATCGTTTTATTTCCCTTTCATCACACTAGGTGGTGCTACTATATTGGATTCTGTTCTTTAGCTATTTTCCGTTTAACTGGCATAGTCTGCATTCATTTGGGTGTTCTGATTCTGGCTTATTGCCCTGAAGAAGAAAATCCTGTGATTTTTAAAATGTACATATGCTTTATCTTTATTTACACTGCATTTTACATTATGAGTATTATTAAATTATATACTTTAATTATACTTATTTTAAATGTTTGATTTTTTTTTTTCAAATTGAAGTTTAAATTCGATATATCTATATTGGAAAACAATGCATTAAATTAATGTATGTTAAGAACAATAAGTGCATTTTTTAATTATAAATGTTTGTTATACTAAGGCCAAATGTTACTATTAGAATCATACTAACATATCTTTGTTGCTAATTGATTTTGATATGATATCTACATTACATATTTTAGCCATGAATGGATCTCTTCATTATGGATGTATGTATAATAGTGCCTTATACATTTTTACTGCTAATATTTTAATGAATATATAGTTTTTATTGTTGGTTTTAATTTTTGCAGTTTTACAAATATAATTATTTATGCAAAATATGTCTTCAATGGATATGTAGAAAAATAACAGTTTGTATAGTAACCCTTACTGTATTGCGACTTATTTATATATATATATATATATATATATATATATTACTTTTTATATTTCTAAATTAAACTGGTCATTCTGAAGAATTCACAGACCCATTTTAAAAATTACCTTTTGAAGACCTTGGGTATTTTTAATTTAGAAAGTAGTAACTTCCTTCAGTAATTTATCATTTTTTTGTATTAATACTGCCTCATTTTTTATGCAATAATTCTTTAATACTGCAAAATATTAAAACATTTGGAAAACTTTTCTTATACCCAAAACTTTATAAAATTTTACAACTTTTGATTTTGACATTAATAGAAATAATAATTATGATTTTCACCAAATCTTAGCCACTACCAAAATGATTTTCTTTTTATTCACAAACTGAAAAAAAAAAAAATGAAATAAAATGTAATTAACAGTCTGACACCTCCATTATTCTGTATTAAAAAATTTTAGAATGAGTTATAACAATTTATTTTTTTACATATCTACTGTAGTATATGTGACATTTAAAAGAAGATCAAAATTATCTGTTTATAATAGAAATGAACAATTGAATTATCTTTATATATACTAAAATTGTAATTAGTGCAGAACTTTGTGTTAAGCGTAACTGTTCATAGACCCTTTTAATCTTAGAATGGCAATGCTAATTTTTTTTGTGTGTGTGTGTGTGGTAAATTTTACTCAGCATTGCCAATTTAGGTTAAACAGTAAGTTAAGTAGCAAATGTTAAGCATAAAATTAAAGACACAAATCATTTAGATAAAAGATCATTTAATCAAATAAAAAACATCCTATAAGATGTACAAATATTAAAAGGCTCAACCCACTTTAATGTTGGAATAAAATCTTAAATATTTTAGCTGAATGTGGCAACGATTTAATTTTTCTGACAAATGTTATTTCATTGATTTGTATATATACAAGACTTATGCTTTTTGCTAGAAAACATAGTTAAGATAAACCATCAACATTTTATTTTTCGTATCCTATATTTATCTTTCACTTTTGTTTCATACCTATACTACAAAATTTTTTACTACTTCTCCTAACAGTATGACTCCATGAACTTAATCCTTAATTTTATTTTTTTTTTCTCGTCTTTATAATACAATTTCCTTATGTTATCTTATTGTAATCAAGTTTCTATTTTCTTTTAAAATTTTATGTGGAGAATTGTTAAATTGTAATGAAATTATGATTGTTAATTTTACATTTTGTATTTATTAATTTTATCCTAACTTTTGTGATATTGTTTAAGGGTATTCACAGTTTATTTGGATTTACTATCTCTGTTATAATAAATATTATATATTTATTGTATATATTCTTTTTTAAATAATCTTAAGATTCACCCTACACGTATCAGCAATGCAAACTCTTTTATAGCTGACAGGAACAAATTATCCTGTATTTGAACATTTTTATTCTTAGTTTTCCTTTTTAATTTGCTAATTAAAAATAATTTATTGTTCAAATATTTGGAATAAGCCATTAATAACAAAATCGGAAAATGCAATTGTGTGAAAATAAAACATATATAATTTGCTCCATCAGTAAGAAAGGGATGGTTTGCATACTTTTTGTAATGAAAGCTTTACTTTGTACAAATGCAAGGTGTCATGCACCAGGCAAATCAAGAAGTATTAGGGTTATTGTATATTTTTTTATATGCAGACATATTATAGGAAACCCCTATAGCACTATATGATAAGAAAGGGGTTGACTCCTTTATATTTTATCAGGGTATGGGGGGCTATCTCGCTTCTTGTTAGAGATAGGGGTTATACAGATAGAGATAATTACAAAGTTAGAACATTACAAAATTAGTAGTAAGCATTTTTGTCCCCTTGCAAAAGATGAAAAATAACGATTTTAAAATTAACAATTTTATTAATCTGCATGTAGCAGTGTATAAACATTAGAAAACAGAAACATCGTATTACACGTGTGCAAGCATACATCATTACTGTAGGTGACTATTTTATGTATAATAAAGTCAATTTTATTCTGCCGCATTATCTGAATGTTTAATTTTTAGGGGAGGCAGTTAAACTGTATAAACTTTCAGGATTCCTTTCCCTTTTTTTTTTCTTCATGGAGACTACTTTGTACTAATTTTGCAATGCCCTCCAACTTTGTAATTGACTTTTCCCCCCTGAAAAACTAGATAGCCCCCTGTACTCAGCTAAAAAAAGGGGTCTCATAGCACTATTGGGGCTTCATGTACACGGACACAAAAAATATACGAGAACCTTAATACTTTTCAAACCTGTAAAACCAGGACATTAGTCCAGAGAGATCAAAACCAATTTCTTATTTGGGAACATTTTTGGCCCAATCAATGGAAATGGATTATGGCAAGTAAGGAAATAATGGAAAAAATTTTAATGATGTTGGTATCGTTACTGAAATAAAAATTAGAAGACTAAGATGTGATTGGGACTTATTCAGTGAATGAATGACAACAGAACTACTAAAAAGGTCTCCATTTCAAGACCTGGTGAGTCTAGACCCTGTGGATGGCCAAGAAGATGGCTTGATGGTGAATGATCTTACGAAAATGAAAAAAACTAGGGAAACAGCTCAGAACCGTGAAGAATAGAAGGCTGTCCTGAAGCAGGCTCAAGTTCTAAAGCTATTGTGATGCCAAGGAGTAGAATTAATTAGTAATACTTCTTGAGTTATTGGCCTTGTCCATGACCATGGATCAAGTATGAGAAAGTAAATATGTTTAGAAACATATAATCTAATCTAACATAATAAAATATGTCTGTCTGCTCATCTGATGGTAACATAGCAAAAAATCCAAGCAAACCACAGTTAAGAAATTCAGTACAGTGATAATACAAGTCAGGTCTTTTGAAGTATTTTTTTAAAAATGTTCAAGTACAATTTTAAATGATTTTCAGACAAATCGATTCTTTAGTGATCAAAAATATTATCACAGAGTTTCCATCTTAACACCATCAAAATAATCGAAGAACGTTCTTTTGAACTAAATCTGTAGAACAATTCCTTCATATTTAAAAGCAGTTTTGGAAAATTCATTAAAATATACATAATTTTTATACAATTTCATTTTTACTTTTGCAAATCGGCGAATTGAAGATTCACATGATTCTCATTTTGACAAGAATATAAAGCTTTATATCTTCACATTCAAATAAAAAATTTCATTATATTTCATTTTTGTATTTTACATGAATTTTTAAATGGGTCTATAGCATTTACAATTTTAAGTTTGAGCTTTTGCCCTTGGTCATGCCAAAGTTCTTCCCTGTTGATGCCACAACTGGGACCATGTCTGTTGCTATGGTTTTCATGCAACATATGCAAAGATAGTGTACTTTCTCAGAAGTTGACATCACAATATAATTTTTCACTTTTTGTTCTAAATGTGTGTTAATGAAGCGTTCTTTGCTTTTCAAGAATTTGCTGACAGTTTTGGTATAATTTTAATAAAATTTGCATCTTAAATCCTTGCCAAGAACTTGTTCTAGAAAATGAATAGGTTAGTGGTACATTGTTCCACCGATTTTCCTTATATTGAATTGCTACTATTTGTTTCTTCTGTAGCATAGCAACTTTGCTTTATGAATGCTTAACTTTTGTCAAACCAGTATTCAATTTTATAAATTGTAGTCCCATAACAGAAAATCTGTTTTCCAGTTTCTCACAAACTAACATGTGCAAAATTTGATGTGGCATTGCCAGATTTTATTTTTAGTATTTATAATGCACATTGAAGGACATTATGAGTGTATATGCGTGACTATTTGCATTTAAACAAAACAATGCAAGCAAAGAATATTTTTCTTTTGGCAAGCTCCACAAACTTTATTCATAAGAGTAGATTCTTTTTTTGACACCTAAATGTTGGTGACTAAATTTATAGTGTGCATCTTGCAAGTACAATGCATTTGTTTTGTGAGGGTTGACCATGTTTAATCAAAGCCTATATAAGGATAAAAGGCTGTAAATGATCTAAATAAAATATTTTATAATTTCATCTAGTTTGCATACAAGTTTCTTGTTACATAATATTGAATTGGTTTCAAGAATTTAATTGGCAAAGCAAATATACCTTCAGATCAGTATATAATATTGTGTTCTTAAAAGCTGTAATTATCCATTACAACATTAGACCTTTAAGCGAGGTAGTAAAGTAGTGACCCAATAATACCAAAGAGGTCATCCAGAAATTCCAAAATGTAAATTAGATAAAATAATTCAAATTTTTCCAAATGTGTACGCTCAGTAAAATGCTATACAGACATGTTGCATTTAATATAACTTCACTTTTAAAATTAATGCAATGCGGTTGTTTTTGGCACTCATCATGTTTTAAATGGAACTAAATTGAGAATGGATCTAATTTGAAATATATTTTCCATAGCGTATGTGACACATCCTGTAAACCCTGGATGTTATTGGTTATATAGGTCAGTTTAAATGAAACGTGCGGTCATGTGGACTGGACTTGGTCTGCAGTTCATAGATTGGAAAAGAATGAACTATGGGCTAAAGGAAATACCAATCATGATTGTGTCTTATCTGACTAAATACCATCAAGCCATGAAAACAAAAACTTGTCTGTCCATGGTAAGAAATATAATTTCCCTTGCAGACATTACATAGTTGTTCAGTACTTCTGGTTTATCATAAAGGATGACTTGAATTTGCAACTTATAGATTTTACTAAGGGAAGTAGTGCATGAGACTTATTGAATATAAATAACACAAGTTTATTAAGTTTAAAATTTAAAGCACTGATACTTCACTATGGTAAAAATAATTCTGTCCGCTACATATTGGTGGAATAAAACTCTATGACCGTATTATTATTAATACCTTCACACATTAGTTTAAAAGATAGTACTGCTATACAATGTGATCATAATTAAAATATCCTTATTTCAATCCTTTGCAGAGTTATATATTGGCTAAATAACCAAATTTAGTCAGAATATGTCAAAACATGCAGCTGTAATTTATTTTTGAAAAATGTTTGAAATCACCAAGAGAAGTTAGTGCTGAGTGCAATAAAATACAGAATCTCAAAATGAGTAATTTTGGGGTAAATGAACAATAAATTTCAACCTAAAATGTAATTAATAAATTTTATTGCTTTTTTTTTTCTATGTAATTTTCAAAGCACAACTTAATTATTTTCTTTTATCAAACTTCCCAAAGAAAGCACTTTTAACAATGTGGGGGTCATGCTTTTTTTATAAGCAATAATACCGTAAACACTTCCCTAGTGGGTCTATAAATTCATTTCATTTTCAACACTCTTGGCACTGAATTTTCACCTGGCAGAAATACTCAACATATATTTTCTCAGGAAAATCACTTCTGAGTGTTTCAAAGAATATTTCTATTGAGTTTTAGCTGTGATGTCTACAGATGCTAAACATTATTCATTGACCTCTATGTCATTGTTATCAATTATATTATATGCTGATGTCATGTAGTGCAATAAAATCAACAGGTTACTATATTATTTCTATACATATGTTGATACACCACACACACTTGCCCATTATCATTTGATATATCGGTAAATATTACTTAAAATTAAATTGACATACTTTTTTCATTGATAAAGTTTGTTTACCAATAGTGTAGCAGAATATGTTGCTAAAATAAAATTGATGTAAGCTTTATTATAATTGAACACATTAGCGTATCATTTTTCAGGTACAAAAACCTAATTTTTTTTCAGTTTGACACTGCTTCAGTCACAAATTTTGAACTGTTAAATATTTTTCTACATCTACTTGCTCAATAAAATATTTAAGCCCCCACCTCCCTTTTTTTATAAATAATTTAGATGCCCAATTTACAACTATATTTGAAGCAATACCTTGCAAGAAACAGCTTCATGAATTCCATATACAAATAAATAAAGCAGCAAATAAACAAACGACTATACAAACTGCACTTTAATCATAATTAAAAATACAACGTTAAATAATCAAATATAAATTTCCATGTAGAAATCACAATTTTTCCAGAATTTAAAGAAAGCATATATTGCGATTTTACTCTATATAATTAATAATTTAATTAAAAATGAAAAAGTTTTAAAGTTATCTATCAGAAGGAAGTCATTTAAAACCCATTTGGAATTTCATGGCACCTGTGAGCGTTGACCTATAAAATCAAGTGCCAGACTAGTTCAAACTGTAACAAAATTGAGCAAGTCGGTGCCGCAATTTTAAACAGGACGATGACACTAAAAATTGCTTGGGGGTACAGAACAAACACAGCTCTGAGGCCCTATCTCGGTTTACGTAACCACCTGACATGAAGGTGCATTCCATTCTGAAATCAAGGGATGAATGTCTGCTACAAAATGAATTATTTACATATTGTGTGTAATTTACGCGCGGAGCCTTTTGGAACGACCAATCAGATACTTCCAGCTTCAGTATTGGCTATATATTCTTATATTTTCGCCAAGATTGGCATGCTAATAGAAAAGGAGATCCTGCTTTCTATTCCAATTAATGACTTTTCTTTATTTAAAATGTTTAATTTTGGAAGAGGAATCATAAAACTTTTCACTTTAAATATTCTTGGTCATATAAAATGATTTTTTTTATCTTTCGTCAATTTTTGTTACATAGATTGTTGCAGAAGAACATTATTAACACGACAAAAATTATTTATTAGAATGAGGAAATTTCTCAAAATTTGTATACGAAACATAAAAATAAATTGTTGGCGATATATTTTTATAAAAGAGAAAGACACCAGAAAGGATATATTCTGATTGGTTCAAATGATCGAAGAGTGGTACAGGATATATATACGTCTTAAATCTTGCAGCAATCATCTATGTTTGGGTTCGGATTTTGACGGGGCGACGCGACAGTGCAAGATGCGATGACAGGGGGTTGGTTCGAATGTCTGGGGTCGTAAAAGATGATTACAAACGATTTTAAACCGTTCCTGATACAAGGGGACGTGTATGAAGTAGATAAATTAGTAGGAATTAAGATAGTAAAGGTAATATTGAATAAATATACCTTATTTTTATAATTAGATTGAAAGTATTTTCCATTACTTTGCAATTTTATAATACAAAAGTAATTTATGCATTTTAATTGTGATTTTTTACTTTTCAACTATCCAATACTTTCAAAATTCTATGAATATTTAAAATTTTGCATATTTTTTTTTTTTTGCATTTATTTGATTAAAAAAGAAAAAATACTTTGATGCCTTAAATATGTATTTTTATCAGTAAATGGCATAATATCTCCTCTAAATAAATGTTGTAGCATGTAGTTTTGTATTTTCTATAATCCATTCCCAGTTTTCTTTTAAATTCATTTTGCTTTTTATTTTAATTTTTTCCTGAAGAGAAATGAATGTTAGCTTATTAAAGGTTAAGCAAAAGGATACATTTTGACACTTTTGGGGGTAATAATGTTAATAATTTTTTGCATGCGAAGTTTCAAATTATTGATCTTTGATTCTTCTATATAGCATCTATAACTTCAGTCATTTACTTGAAATTTGAGTTTTTTGCATTATTTGATAAAAATAACAATTCGGTAGGTACCTCAGTAAAAGCAAAATTGAGCATGTGTGCAAAGGTGAGCTCCAATGTACTTATACATGTTACTGAGGTCCTAAGTACAAGAATTTTTCCTGAGGCTGTGATTATGAATGTGAAACTTTGGGTCTGTAACATCATTTTACAGGTTTAAAGGTGTATAACCCCCTTCTCATATCTTCCTTGAATGCATAGTACTGTATAGGCTGATTTATAGATAACCAGCAAAAATGTCTCGCGTTACCCAGAACAATACAGAAATAAAATTAACATGGTTGATTATAATAAAATTAGTAATTATTAACCTGTGAATAGGTGTAGGAGGATAAAATTTATATCAAAATATTCCCAGGACTTGGTCTTATTATATTTAAAATGAGTTTCATCAAAATAGATAATGTATTTCAGAAAAATATTTAGCTTAGTAATTTTTTTAATTTTTCTGTTATTATGCATTACAAAGTCAAAAATATTTTTAGCCACAAACCTGCTCCTTATTGAAATATATATAAATCAGTAAAAGGAGAGTAGTGTGTAAATGTATTGAGCTGTTCTAAACTTATAAGCGGCCATGACAGACAGAAATAAGTTTTTAATTCTTGTTATTCCATACATCACTGTGGGGTGATAAATATTGTATAAGAATATTTCCTGGACTTGGTATCATTGCCAAAAGAATCATCAAAATTCATAACATGGTTCAAAAGATATTTAAATTAAAAATGTGCATTGGAATTTTCCTTTTTATATTTATATAAATAAAATTGAAAATCTGTCATCTGTATGTATGTGTCTTATCGCAGAAGAATGTCTGCACCGAATTTCATTACATTTTATGGGTAGCCATGAAATAGCTCCACTTAGAAGTTAGTCTATGTTTCAAGTTTCTAGGACCAGGAGTTGTCAAGATATTAATAAACAACCCATAATTATGCCTTTCATAGAGATAGCATTATGCAGACCATATTTTTCTGCCAATTTTTTCTGGATCTACCACTATACTCAGTATATTTGTATTTGATTTTCTAGTAAAATAACCATTTTGTGATTCTTCATTTCATTTGAATTTCTATTTGCCAATTGACTATTTGTAATATGCAAATTTAGTTTGTGGGTTGGCTAAATATAAAAGCACAAATGTACCTGTATCTTGTCATATACCTCTGATGAAGAGCTTATTATGCTCAATGCTCAGACTAAAATACATGTTTGTACTACATCTTGTTTAATTATTTTAAAAGAATTTCTTTATATTGTAAATTCAGATGTGCAGTCTTTCTTCTCGCACTCTTTAAAGCTTTAAATTTCAGTCGTAAACTTAAGTTTAAATTAACTTTTGAAATGTATTTCTTATTTTAAGGGGAAGAAGTTATATCGGGTGAGGTGGAGAGGTTATGGAAAAGAAAGTGATACTTTGGAACCAGAAGAAAATCTTCTTTCTTGTAAAGATATGATCGAAGAATTGGAAGAAAAAATGAAAGATAAAAGAAGAAACAAGAAGGAATTCAGAGGACAAACCATAATATCTAAAATTCCTGTGAGTAAAAAAAAAACTTTTCACCATTCACTTGAAACAAATGCAGTTAAACATCACTTTTAATGAACTGCATATTTTGCAAAATTTAAAGTGGTTAAAAGGAGTACTGCATTTTGTAGTAATTTGAGTGTTGAAGACCCAGACCGTCTGACTCATCCGAGGATTTGAGCAACCAGTTGGACCAGTAATTTGAGTGTGAAGGTTTTTGAAAAATATTGTGCTGAAATCTTTAATGTATTTTAATTTTTGAGAATCGAAATAATAACATTACAGTTGTTTTTATTTTATTGCAATGTTCTCAAATATGCACTGCAGTGTATATTGTAAGTTTTGAAACTCCAATTGAAGCATTGAAATGTGCTGTGGGCTATGTGTATTTATTTTTATGCAATCAAGATCCTGCATGCATACTAAGGATGTAAATTCTTTAAGTATCCTCACAAAATGTCGGTGTTTATATTGTTAAGGAAAAGGTTTGATTAGTTTCTATATGCTGAATCAGCAAATAAAATATTTAATCAAATTTGTTGTAATATCAGTGATATTGCTAATTGGTAAGTAATAAATTTAAAGTTAGGAATCATCATATTAAAAAAAAAAAAGCAAGATTTTTTGATACTGCATTATGAACAGACATCAAAACATGCAGTCCTGAAATTTTACAGATAGACTAAAATGAACCCTTAGATGGGCAAGACAGGCTTGGAATTTTAACTCGGGCTTTAGTAATTTATTATTAATAAAATTTTGCATTGCCAGTATGGACAAAAATTTAATTGAGTCAATTTCTCTATAATTGGTTATTATCAGAAATATCAAAGATGGCCAAAGCAAATAGACTTTATAGTTGATTTTTATAAACAGTATTTTGCAACTGTTATTGTCATGGACAATTGTGATTAAAATGGAATTACTATTGCAGTTGACAATTAAGTTTTGACAATAATTTTTATAAACAATTATGAAAACTAATTTTTCATGATCACCATTGTTAAAACTTTTAGCTTGCTAAATGTCTGTTTGATTCAAATCATTTATTTTGTAGCATTGTACAATTGGTTAATTCTCGAAGCAATTATTTACCTTGTTATTAATATCTGTCTAAAGAAGGTATGACTTTTTGTTTTATATTTGAATGTTAATGGTTATATTTTGGCTTATTTTCCTTTTGTGTTGAGCTAAATTTTCTTGCAACGCAAAGTACTAAATATTACTGTAGAATGAACTGAAAGTATCTTGCGTTGAGTCAGTCTTGGTTGTCATTTTGATGAGTCGTGTTTATTATGACTTTTTAGGTATAATTAATTCGAGTGTTGAGTAGCAGTACAAGACTAGAGCATATGGAGGTGCAACCAGAATGCCCTGCTGTCAACCTCTGATAAATCAAGGGTATCATGTGAATGACATTATTGACCCATGTGAAATGGAACATGGAAGCATTTCAGATATATGGTGAAATGTTTGTCAATATTGCAGTCATAGGGTATTGACTGCAAATTTTCATTTTTCTTTTATACTAAAATATGTTAATGTACTTTACATATATTTTAGCGATTTTTTTTAGACTTTTTTCAATTTTATGCAAATTTGTTTTTGTATTTTATATATATACAATAGCAAAAATGCATAAAATATAATCAAATATGAATAAGTTTCAACAGAAAAAAAATTATGAAGAGAAGCATTTCCAAAATATTGGTCACATTTTTGCGGTTGTGTCGAAAATCTGCAATGATACCTGTTTTGATAATTAACCATTTTCTATATTTCTGACACTTCATTATATGTCCCCAGTCAAAGAATAAAAATAAAAAAAACTAATAAAAATCAATAAGTGGTCAAATTTAAAAGACAAATGTACCATACACAACTACAAAGTGACTTTTAAAATGTTATAAAATTAAAAATTTTATCTTGAATAGATTGAGTCATAGCAAACTTGTATCATTTTTACTTTCCCTGCAATACGTGGTAATGTACAGGGAAAGTATTGGAATCGTGCCGAAAATCTCAACTCGAATTTTCTACGGATCTACACATTTTGGGAGCTCTAAAACACGAAAATACTATTTTTAGCATGACGTCTGTGTGGGGATGTCTGTCTGTGCAGATTTTATATCCACTCTAACTGAAATACTAATTGACTGAATTTCATAGAATTTGGTAGGTAAGTCCCTTGTGAGTGGCCCTGGTGCTAATTAGATTTTGGTACGATTCGAAATAAAATGACTCACCTTTTTTTGCTAAATGGTCCACAAAAATTGCCTCTATCCTCTCTAGCTGAAAAACTAATAGACCAAATTTAACAAAATTTAGTAATAAATCACTTGCAGGTTAACCTGATGCTGATTAAATTTTGGTGCGATTTGGGAAAAAAAAACCTGCCTTTTTTGCAAAATGGCTCACAAAAATCGTTAAATCTAAAAATAAGACCATAAGTGTGCTCAAATACAGTCGAACCTCGATATGTCGAATTTGAAGGGAGAAGAAAAAAAATTGCGAGATATCAAAAATTTGAAAAAATTTAAGGAATTCATAAAAGATACTAGTCCTATACTTTACATACTAGTCCTGTACTTTACACATTTTTAAAAGAATCACTTACTTTATCTTGCAGACAGAGAATTGGGTATTACCTTAAAAAATGCTGACAACAAATAAAGCGAAGCTTGAAATGATTGGGAACACATTTAATGTAATACTATGTAAGTACATACATTATTAGAATTTAATCTTTAAGCATTTCTTTACTTTGCAAAATAGTCATCAATGACAGTTTGGTTACAGTTACTGAATCCTTCAATATCTATCACATTTTCCAAATGAGCTAGGCTGATCCAAATGAGCTCAATTTTGTGGCGATAGTTTACTTTAAAACTCTGAATAATACCTTGGTCCAAAAGCTGTAACTTAGAAGTTGTGTTTGGGTGACATAAAATGAACTTTCACGGATTTTAATTTCGGCACACTATTGTGCGTTGTACAGTTGTCCAAGAAGAGAACAATATCGCGATTTTCATGGGACATTTTTCTGTCTAATTCCTTCAACCAATTAGTGAAAATTTTTGCAGTCATCCAAGCCTTTTTGTTCGCAAAATAAGTCATTAGAAAACATTTCATTCCTGAAAAACATCGGGGTTTAGCAGATTTAACTATCATAAGAGGTTTGAGCCTTACTGAACCATCCATATTGTGCAAAACAGCACAGTTAATCTTCCTTTTCTCCTTTTCCTGCTATGACATGCTTCACCTTTAATGGCCATAGTTTTATCAGGCATACACTTAAAAAGTAGTCCTGTTTCATCTGCATTAAACACATTTTTTGGATCGTATTTTTCCAAATGAAAAGTTGAAAATGGTAAGATGATCCAAATGGTAAGATAAAAAAATTCGAGATATCGAGAGTTTGAATAGAAAATTTTTGAGTTAAAGGGTTTGTTTTACATTAGTTTTATACCATGCGTGAAGGGAGATGAAAATATTTCGAGATATCTAAAATTTCGAGATACCGAGGTTCGACATATGGAGGTTCACCTGTATATCAATTAAATGCTTATTTTATACGTAATATTTTACAATGAAAAGAATAAGACCAACCTCATTTCTCTAGGATTAACACCTCTCGAGATATTTTAGTTTTTCGCATTTTTGCTACGCCACTTTTGAAAATAAGTCAAGTTACCAAATGAAAACAGAAATTGAATTAAAGGTGCACATTCAGTGTAATTTGAAATAATTATGGCTGTTATTTTTTGCAATTAAACTCAATTTAGTGAAGAAATAAAGAAAATGTGAATATGATTCTGCAGGGAAGGTCATGTGCTGCTCACATCAGATTTTTAACATCTGTAATTGATTTTTACTTTTCTCACTAAAGCAAAGTATTGTGCTTGTATTTCAAACACTTTTCGGGCAAATTTAATGTGATTTTTTAAAGGGTGTTGATTATGAAAATAACATTTTAAACTTTGTCTATCTTCAAATGTATGCAACCAGTTTCTCTCCAAAACTTAAATTTTGTACAAAGATGTTATTGCATTAATATAAAAATATCTTGATATTTTTTTTTATATATATATAATCATTTACCAGTATTTTAATAAGTGCAAGTTTTGTTACAATATTAAGCATCTTAACCCATTAAAACCAAACTTGGTAAGGGTTATTACATAAGTGTGAAAGCACTGCAATAAAAAATTTGCTAGTCTCATGTACAGTATGCATATATATATATATATATATATATATATATATATATATATATTTTATTTTGCTGTTATAATGAGTTCATACATTTTACAAAAAATTGTATATATTATGCACATTTTGTAACCCGATATCAATTTGAGTTTTTTTATTTTCAAATTTACTCCTAAATAAAACATATAGGTGGGAATTAATTAAAAATTCTAATTAATCATATTTTTAATAGGTCATTTTAACATATTAACTAAAGCCTTTTGATTACATATATACTTTCATAAAAATTATTCAAATACAAAATTTATTAAAATGAAAACATTTATATATTTTTAAATAAATATAAATGCCTTAAAAATCTATTGATAGTTAAAAAAATTCAATTTTACATTATACACATATCTTGGCATAAAGTTTAAGGAATCAAAATTCAATTGATAAAAAATTTGAAAAATTAATGAAAAATAAATTTAAACTAGTATACATATTTTGTTACATGACATTATAAATCTTAGAAATGTATATTTTCCTTTAACTAGTCTTTAAACGAGCAAGCAATTTTACATTTTCTTGTACTAAACTTGATCTAAATTTAGTGGCTATAAATCCTGCCCTTGTGAATACTTGCTCATATTGAAGCAGCAATTAAATACGGCATTCATTTCACTAGTTGAACTGAACAAAAGTTGGAAACTGCATGTTTACACCAAGTGAATGAATTAATAATAGTCATTGTCCAATTCAACCAGTTCTTTATGCATATTGAAGTTCAATTTGGAAGAGGTATAAATTTTCAGAACTTTCAGCAAAAGTATCTCTATGCACAGATAGTGCACATTATGTACATTATATAATTAACATTATGCACAGCTTTCTATTCTTATTTTGCTCACCACTTTGTATCTTTTCATGTTAATTAGCATTTTTTTTTAATTTCTTTTCCCAATTGTAGGATCTTTTCATAAATTGTTTTCTTCATTCTATGGGTACCTATACAATGGAGAGACTTAATTATAGGTCAAAAATTGTAATCAAATTTTAGTCAAATAATTTGATTTGACTATTCGACCAAAATGTTTAATCATGACTGAAGCTTAATTGATTAATCGGCACAGCCTTAATCAGAAGCAATATGGCCAATTCAAAAACAAACTTAGATTTAGTGTAATGTGAATGTATTATGCTGAAACTGCATATGCAATTTGAAAAATCTCTCATTTTTTCCCATCTGCATACTACAATAATTATAGTTCTGTTGGATTAAAAAATGGAGTTGCTGCATGACTACATTTGTATTTTGTACTGAGCCATATATTATGAAGCTATGATGGAGCAATTTGTTGTGCACAACTGCATCAACCCCTTTTCTAAATAATGCTTTTGACAAGAAGGCAATGATTTTCAAGCTATATTTCTAACTGTTACTGCTGACTCCCTGTTAAAATTAAATTCTTGTCCCACTTCCAGCAATTCTTCAGCTGTATGCTGTACAAGACCTAGCCAATGTACAGAGCTAAACATTAAAAATAAATTTAAAATATATTCAAACTGCACCAAATGTTCTGTGCACCAAATGTTTCAAACAAATTGATAACATTGAATAAAATCTGGTATGCCCCCTCCCCAGATATTCTTAAAATAGCACCCCTGCTGTTGAGAGCATAACTATCTTCTATGCATAATTTGATTTTAAGTCAGTAACATATGGAAGAGAAATATATATTTGCCATTCACCAGACTGTGGGAAGATCACATCTTGATATGCCCAGCCAGCAATTAAAGGAGGAATTCTACATTCTGGAAATGTAACTGTGACTACATTTATGCTGTTTGAAAAAGCAGAATTATCTATATTTGCATCAAAATTTGAGAGAAGTATATGCAATAATATCATCAACCCACTTGTTTAGTATTAGTCTAATATTTTCTTTTGTCTGCAGATAGATGACATCAGTCAATATTCTGAAGCCACATGGCAAGCAACTGAAGTACAGCCGGGTTCAAGTCTGAAGGATACCTTTTGGAGGGACTTTGATGAAGGCAAAATTAACATTCCAGACAAAGATATGTACAGCAAAGTGAAGGAACGAGCTTCAAGGACAGTGGTTGGCGAGAACTGTAAAAGTCCTGAGTTAGTACTAAAAGAAAATCCACTGCCCCCTCTGTGCCCTAAAGTTGTGTTAAAAAGAAGGCCATGTGGTAGATCTAATGAAAGTTTAACATACAGATCATCGCTAAAGAAACCTATTAGCTTACATGTAAAGAAAAGGAAAAAGTATGACATTTTGCGAGACTACCGAAGGCGCAAGAACAGAGTCCATAGGAAACGCAAGTTTAATGAGAACTGCCAAATCAAATCTAGTTACCGTCTGCCAGAAAAATCTGACAATTTCAATTCTGAGAATGGACAGAATATTTTACAAGAGCTTGTTATAAATGATGAGGTGCAAGGTTCTGTACATACAAACTTAGATGGGGCTAAAGTGAGTTCTGAAATTGCCTCATCTGCTGTGCCAAAAAATAAAGATACTCATAAAAAGTCAAAAGACTTCTTCTATGAGGAAAAACCAGATACCAAAAAAAATCATTCCCTGACATACAGAATCACTATCCATGATAAATCTAAGGTATGTATCTCTTGGGATATAATTTCATTTATGCCTAGTTAAGAGAGATTTAACATCATCTTCAATAGATAATTCTCACACAGACTTAACTAGAAACAAGAAATACTAAGTAGCAATTGTTCAAAAAATTAACAACTTCTCTAGCTAGGCCCAAAAACAACCTGCAAGTTGTACTAGTACCTTGATATTTAGTTAGCAAATATGAACTACAAGAGACACAATTGGCATCCTTCTGAAGGAAATGTTGTATATATTATTTAGCCCAGTCGGGAACAATTATTTGTAGCTGTTTAATTTTTGGTTTTAACTAGGCATTACAATTTATCTCTACTATTTCTTTGGATTATCATAACTATTTTTATTATATATATATACAATATATATGTGTGTGTGTGTTTTAGGGAAAAACTTGCTTAAAAAGTTTTTTATTTGAAATATTTTCTCCTTATTGTACCAAAATTCAAATTAAATCATATTATAAATAAATACTGTGGTTACAAAAAATAAATCAATTTCCCATTAAATCAAAAAGCAAAATTAATATTTTTTGCTGTGAATTTTTTTCATAACTTTTGCATATACTATAGAAATTTTCTTTTATGTCATGAAAAAAAACACAAATTCAAAGATGACATTTAAAACTATTCCATGCTTTGCAAAACTTTCAAATATCTTGCTAAGTGGTGCTCGAGCATTTCTTCATTCTCTAATGTAACAAGAATGTCATCCAAGTAAATAAAACAAAAGCTTAACCCTTGTAGAATTTCATGCATAAAATGCTGAAATGTTTGAACAGCATTCAATAGTAGGTATGCAGTTGAATTCCAAGAGTGGTGCCAAAAGATGTTAAATCATCAAAAAGCCAACAGGCAACAGTGAAAAAAGTAACTGGTAGGAATTGAACCCAAGTTTCCTGCATAAATGACACATTCTAACAATTGTTTTCTTAATTCTTTTCATCAATAATTGGACACTTTCATTTGGAAACCCACTTGGCCTGTACTTTCAACTACTATATTTTTATCATACTAATACTGTATTAATCAGATCAGATCCAAGGCAGTGTGGTTGCCCTCCCCCCCCCCCCCCCCCTCCCTTTTACAGCTTAAAATAGGTATTACAGTGCTCTAGTTTGCGTATTGTTGGTGCTTAACAACAGTGGAATAATAAAATGACCATTTATGAACAGTATTTCTCTTAGAAAGTTAGGGTGGTGATGGTGTGTGGGGGGGGGGGGGGGAAGAGAGGCTTACCTACTTCATTCCTTTGTTTGTCTGCATTCATGTTCACAATTATCAATAAGATCAACCACTGTCCAAAAGTACCTTGTAATCCAGACATGAGAAAAGGGGATAGTCCTGCCCTCCTCAAATGAAGATATGTTTTTGTCTTTAGTTGCTCAAGGCCAAGTTTAGATCATCCAGTGGAATCAGTTCAGCAATAAGAATTTTAAATTTTGTTATAAATATAGTAATTTTTAAATTTATTTTTTATTTTCATTGACTTTTGCTAATTCTATGAGTACATATGAATACATTCTGTACACAAAGTTTTAAGATGCTAGTTTTAATTGAATAGATTTTATGTGGGTATTTTCCTAAAATGCTAGAGCAATGTCAGATGAATGCCACAATGATTACATTGCTTTTATTTCAATTTTCACTCTTTTTATCATAACCTTGACCTATTCTTATATTTTTATAAGGAGTAGCATATGGAAATGTCCAATTTTCCTCCACTTTGGCTATAAAATGAAGGAGGCCCAAACTAAAGATCTGTATGGACTTGGGCCAGGCTGGGTTGTACCCAATTAAAAAAAAAAGAGTGTATGTGCCACATTTTATTAAATTTGAGTTGTCTGACCATACCAAAATAAATAAGTCACCCCTCTTATGATTTATGCTGAATTTATTTGACCCTGGTGTTAATGTGACATGTTTAAATTGTGATGCAGAAGATCATTTGTTGATCAAATTAAAAATGAGTTTCCTTCGTTTAGTGGTTATATTCTTAATTTCCCACTTTTTATAAACTGATATTTTTGCAGTAATATGAAATGGATATTTTTGAAATCTTTTGATGAAATTTAGCCCCCAAATTAGGTTGTTTCCTTTATTTTTGTTATCTAAATAAATTTATAATTTTTTTTGGCAAGTCTTTTTAGTATAGTTTTTACACATATTTTTTTTTTTTTTGTTAGAATCATTTTTTTTTTTTTTTTGTTAGAATGAAGATATACACCCATACTGTTTGCCAAACTTTAAGAAGTGACTAATCTTACTTTATTAAATGTGGTGAAATAAGAAAATAAAAAATAAAAGTTGCATACTTTGATGTATTTAAAAATAAATAATTTATGAAGGAATTGTCTTATGTATTCAATTCTAAATTGTTAGAAAGAACGTTCCTGGATCTTTCCGATGATGTCAAAATGGAAACTCTGTTACAATATTTTTGATAGCTAAAAAACTAATTTGTGTGAAAATTGTTCAAATTATTGCTTCAACATAAAGTAACTGAAAATCTAATTCAATTTTTTTTTTTTTAAATCTGGCCAGAGACCTGAAGTACCTCTGTTCCAAATTTCACTGCAACAGATGACATACACAAACATACAGGAAGACAAACATATTTTCTTACTATGTAAGATGCAGCTTAAGCTTAACATTTAAAGATGTGTAAATTCAGCATATATTTTACAACCATTTGATGTAATGAACAACCACTGATATATTTTGTAAAGAAAACTCATATTAATCAGATTGAGAAATAAATTTTATCATTCAAACTCAAATGTACTGCATTACTTATTTGTTTTGCAGATGCAGCCACCATTAAATTCTCAACCATGCAAGATTGTGAATTTAATGATTTATAGTTTTATGCCTGTTGTACTACCCAGACTGTCCAACCTACCTGAAGGTGTAAGGTTTCTGTTTAGACAGCCATGAGAGAACCACCCAATTTAGACTGGAACCTGGAACTCAATGGGACTAATATCCATAAGGACCATACCATCCTTTCCCTAACTAATCAAATCGGGATGGACTTTCAGATCTACACATTTATTGTGGCCATATTTCACATAGACACAGAGATAGTCCTAGGTGGCATAGAATATTGAACATAGGACTGCCATGTGTGATCCTCCTGCCATAATCACAGGGCTACCTCACTCCATTATTAATGTCGAAGATTTGTGGTAGATTTAGAATTTAGGTGATTACAAAAAAAAAATTTTTTTTTAGTTGAATATGATTTTTAAACCTCTTTTACATAATAGTAAATTGGCTAAACTCAAAAGATTTAAACGCGGTAAAGGAAGCTCCTCCCAATATGATATTAAAGCGGAGATTAAAAGTATGCATCAACAATTCAATAACACATATCAATGGAAATTTATTAAATCATGGGTATTTGCAGTTAAGAAAACAATTAAACACAGTTTATGCTATTTTCTTAAAGTTAAATCTTACTAATGAACATTTTAATCATATTTTCTATGATTTGCTCATTACTAGATCAAAATATTTAAAAATAAAACTTAATCAATTTCATAATAATAACTGTTCTAATTCTTATTGTGTAATATCTTTTAAGCATCCTATTTATAATTCCATAAACTTTAAGAATTTATTTAATCAATTTCATCATTTATTGCCTGTAAAGGATTTGAATGTTACTAAAACTTTTAAATATAACAAGCCTATTGGAAGAACCATTTTTAATTACAATGCAATTTCAAAATCTCTTTCATTCGACATAGATTCCTCAACAAATTTAGATGGTGAATGTATTTGTAGTGTTGATAATTATGCTGAATTTATAAATCCACACTTGGGTCATATAGTTACTGGAGACTTAGCCATTGTAAAAGATAAATCTTTAAGAACTATAATGTCATTTGGCACTAAATTCAGGTTACCTTCATGTAATAATTCTAAACAAGTGTTAAAGTCAATCAATCTGGACCTTGATAAATTTATTTATGGATTAGCTTCTAAATATGCTCAGCCTTTAGAGGCATTTAATATGTGGAAATTTACTATTTTAAGATCTATTAAAAATACCATTTGTAGTATTAATTTATCTAGATCTATATATAATATGGATAATATAAAGCATTCTGTTAATGATTTACATAGATCTTTTGTTATTACTTATGTAGATAAAGCCTCTAATAATTATGCTATTATTTGTAAAAAATTCTATATTCAATATCTGCTAGATTATTTAAAAAATAATAGTCTATTTAAAATTGATTCACACTCTCTTAATAGTATCAAATTGAAAATTATCAATATGTATAGTGATTTAGATATTAATAATAAATTTTTGACATTTCCATATATTGTGCTTATACCTAAATTTCATAAAAATCCTATTAAATTTAGAACTGTTACTAGTGGTCATAATTCATACTCTACTACTGCTAGTAAATTATTACTAAATTATTTAAATGTACTAAATAGCAATTTACGAGATTCTGGTGATAGCTACATTATTCTAAATAACAGTAAGGAATTAAAAAATAAATTAAAAACGCTTGGTAAAATAATAGGATTTCAAACTTTTGATTTTAAAGATCTATTTAATAATATTAAGATCACTGATCTATATGATGTCATTTTAGCTTTATATAATGCTTATATTACTAAACATTCTAATCTTAAAAAATTTACCAATTTTCCTAAGCTTCTCCAATTTGTTCTTTTCAATAATTATATCTTTCAAGGTAATAAATTATACTTACAAGTCTCAGGTGTTCCACAAGCTGGCTGTAGTAGCAGTATGTTAGCTAATTTATACCTATATCATTATGAAAAATTCTTTACTTCAACTGATTATAAAATTTATAGATATGTAGATGATCTGATTTGTCTTGTATTTACTGATAACTATGTCATAGATATAGATTTCTATCCGGATAATTTGGAATTAATACCTAATGAAACTTCTATTAGTAATAATGTTTGTTATTTGGATTTAAATCTAATTATAGAACCTGCTCATGGGATAGTTACTAAATTATATGATAAAAAAGATTTTTTTAAATTTAATATTAATAAATTATTACCTTTTAATTCCTGCAACTCGATTCAATTGTTTAGAAATATTATACTTAATCAACTTTTTAGAATTTATAGATTATCAGATAAAAAATATCATGCTTTGCACATTAATAACCTCAAAATTACCAGTAAAATGTATCAATATCCTGCATATTTAGTCAATAGTATAGTTAATAAGTTTCGATTAGCCTAAAATTCTCATATTCTCCCCTTATTATCTTATTTTAGCCGTACTTTTTCATTCTCTTGCAATTATATTTTCATCTTTTTATCTCGCAGCTTTAACAGTTGAATATCTCATTTTATTGCCTTTGCGCAGTACAGTTTTTATTACTCTCTTTGGCAACAGCAAATCACATCTTTTCATTTTGGCATATGGCAACATTGATCCAGTCATATTTTGCTCGTCATGGTTGCGCTGAAGAGATATGTTTTGAGGTATTTATTTTTCCTTTATTGTTCCAATCTATATGCTTGTCGTCCATATAACACAAGTTTATAGATAAAATCTATCTTGTGTTTCAGAAACAAGCATTTTTGTGTTCATTTCGAAAGGATATATGGACCCGACGAGAATTTTTTCGAAATGAACTTTTCGTAAGCCTAATCTCGTAAGCCTAAATCTCCTCCATGTGCAAGCTTTTTTGCTTGATTTTTTTGTTATCTTATTTGCATTCCTCATTTTTGAAATTTGTTGATTGTCTTTGTCCTTCTGTCTTGCATTATGCTATATTACTTCCTCTTTTAGTCTTAATTTCTTTTAATTCTTTGTATTTGTTAAAAAAATTTTGGAATAGTGTATTATGAGTTACTACATACTTTCTAACTTTGGATTTAATAATTTATATTTATATATATATATATATATATATATATATATAATTGGCCATATAACAACTTGTTTTGAAATTCCTTCATATTTTAACCATTTTCTGGAAACCAACTGTCCTTTTTCAATTGACAACAACATAAAGTGTCAATATGTATTTTTATCTTTCAGGCTCTACTTTCACCATATAAACAAAGCATAAAGAACACTTCTGAATCTTCCACTGTCCAGAAAAGCTCAATTTCCAGTTCATTGGATTTCAGCACAAAGAAAGCTTTTTATGCATTGCTGGATGCAGCTGTCAATGAGCAGTTGGAAAAGGTTGAGAAGTTATGCTCCAACCGTCATGTGATTAATTCTGTTCAAGAAGATGGAACAACTGCACTTATGGTAGCTTCTAGGCTGGTTAGTATTTTATTAAGTAAAAGTATGAAATGGTTGATTATAAATTAGTTGGCATTTGCAATTAATGAAATGATACCATTTCCAAACAATTGAAAAAAATTACTATGTAGATAAAAGCCCTTCTCTTTGTCCTTTCTTTCTGTCTATCCATAACACTTAGCAAAATATTGCCAACTTGGCAGGTATACTTAATATGAACAAGTTTTTTTAGTTTTTTAAATCAGCAGCTAGTTATAATTTTAATTTGACATGTGACTGGAAACAGATTTTGTTACATACAGAAAGACCATCAATGACACACTGATGTTTTTTCTTTGACAAAAATAAGAATTGGTGATATACACTCATCAAAAGTGAAATTGCAACACCATAAAGGAATGCACTTAGCCATATGCAAATCACAGTACTGATAGAAAAGAGTCATGTGCAAATGATTAAAAGAACAAGCAAAGGTATGCAAAAGAAACCTGTTTATTTAATAAAGAACGTGGCCCCCATGAGCAGCTATACAGGTCGTTAAACGGCAAGGCATACTATTGAAGAGGCTATTAATAGTTGCCTGAGGTAATCCTTGCCAAGCAGCATCCACTGCAGCATGAAGTTCATCTTGTTGTATACCTGTAGTTCCTGGTGCACCTGACGTCCAATGAGGACCCACACCTAATAGGAGAGAGATCCGGCAAGGCTTCTGACCAGGAAAAGATGTAAATTCCATTCAGGCTGTTGAGAGTTCGCCGTACGGTGTTCAGTGTGGCATTATCTTGCTGGAACACTGAGCTCGGGCACCCTGCACCAGTAACTGAACCACAAACATCACAACTTATGTGATGTACCGGTCTGCTGTCAGATTACCTGCAATATGCACTGATCGAACATGAAACCATCCCAAACCATGATGCCCGGTGATACGGACTGATGAGTGACATTCCCCGGGAAGCTGCCACACCAGTACATGACTGTCATTTCTCCACAGGCAGAAGTAAAATTTATCCATAAATACCCGATGTCATTCATTGATCCAGTTGCGATGACCGCACCAGACATGCATCCCAGTGGCTGGCTGCCGTGCTCGCAGCTGTACATTATGCAACCTGTTGCAAATGATTTGGGTATACACAGGTGCAACTGTTGATGGTGACAGGTTGTTTTGGAATTCACTTACCATTGCGAATGGATCTTGACGAGCCGTTCGGTGAATCTACCAGTCTGTGCACTCTGTCATGTGCTTGTTCAATCCCTCTTCGGTGTGTTCTCTGATGTTCCTGCATCCATCATGTCACACATCGCTGGATGGTACTCACATTGTGCCCAATACATGTGGCAATTGCATGCATCAACAAACTCACAGCATACAGCTCCAGGATACATTTCCCAGCCGTTTACTGCTGGTACAAAACTCACTGATATCTTTGAGGCATCGCTTCTTCACTTTTTCGAAAGTTGGACTGCTGCAAATCATTGCTGATGGCATTTACAAGACAAGCCGTCCACTGGTCTTTATCGCTCGAAACTGAGTGTCACACGACCTAATATGTATGAAAACTTAATCATTTGCATATGATTCTCTCTTCTACCAGTACTGCAATTTGCATATGGCTATGTTCATTCCTTCATGGTGTTACAATTTCACTTTTGGTGAGTGTAATATATATATGAATTACCTCTCTCTCTCTCATATTTGCTAACTAATGCTAATATTGTAATATTTTCTAAAATTTATCTTTCTTATCATCTGCTTTACTGATCATCTACTAAACCAGGTTTAATGGATATAGTTTCTTAAGCTGAAACCACAACTATCTGTAGGCCTAAAATTTCATATGGCATTTGTGTAGCAATCCAAAGTATATATGTTTAGCATTGACATTATATTTCTCAATATATAAAACATCTCATCTGACTCAAGGTTTGGAATTCAATACAATATCATGTATATGCACTCTCTTATAACACCAGAACATTAAAACGTGTTCAACTTTAATTAGCCAGGCACACTCTTTTAGAAAGTTCTGATAACATCTATTTGTCACATCAATTACATGTAATTTTATATCTTTAAATCATATTTAGTTTTAATCAGCTGAAAAGCTGTGGAGATAATGTAAAACTCCCATTTTTTCATATTTATTTAAAAACCTGTATTTAGCTTATACCAAATTTAGTTTTAATCCATTTGTGTAGTTTTAGAGAAACACAAAGTACATTAATTTGTGGACAAGTGATAGTATGCTAAAAAATGTTTTTTTATAATTAGGACCCCCATAAAATATGTAAATTTTCAGTTTGGCTGAAAAGTTTTTCAACATGAAAACAATACCTACTGTATTGTTTTCATGTTCCCAGTTATCCTTAAATTGGCTAACCAAAAGAGTCCTTGTTTTTATTTTAAGTATTAATTTAATTTATGCTTAATTATTTTACCTATACTGTTTTTTTTCCTTAAAATAGTGAAAATATTGTTAGACATGCATTGATGATATCTATTTGATGTAAATAGGAAATGTATTACTATATGATACAGTAGTGATTTTAATAAAATATACGATATACATAGTATATTGTTGAAGACCCAGACCGTCCGACTCGTCCAGAGGACTAAGAGCAACTGTTTGGACGGCCGACACACAACATGAAAACAATATAGTAATAAAGAAACAGACAGGATGCTTACTTTGACTATTGTGTATACATAACCACTTTATTTCTTTACAAATTATGCAGTGATTTTCTTCTACTTCTCAATTTGGCATTGCTTCAAAACTGCCTTGCAATGCCACCTTTTAAACAATAGCATATTAGAAACTGTTGCATCATCTTGTACTTCAATATATCGAAGTGCTGCACCTAGGATCTTTGTAGCCTCAGTGTGCTTAATGCTGGTATTTTTTGTCTCATAAGTCTCTTCAACAGCAGCATCGCCTTTATTCACTACAGCAACTATTTCCACATCCATTAAGTCCTGCTCTTCAGTATTTGAGTCAAGCCAGACCTTACTATCGATTATCCTAGGAAACTCCGCTTGAATACATTCAAGAACACTTTAGGTATTAAGAACTGTGAATTGCTGTCCACAATTCCAACCGAATCAACTGCCGCATGCTTGAACTCTGTTTTAAAAACTAGCATTTCAGCATGAACTCTATTTCAGAAAGAGGCCCACACTTCTGATTATCCCCAAATTATTATGAAACCTCAGTCAACTGAAAATGCTTTTCGCCCCACACTTTTCAGATAGCCGGGGTTCTACTGTACTTCCATATGGCAAAGAAAGTAAGATTTTGGAAAATAAACCCATTCTGTGCTATCAGGTAGTTTATTCAGTTTTCTATTCACTTTGTATCAACATTTAAAGTTTATTCAGAGTTTTTATTTTATTAATTGAATATATATTTATATCTATATTTTTTAAATAATATGTATTTTTCAGGGTCTTTATAATGTGGCAAAAATCTTGCTCAAGGCCAATGCACATAAGGATAAGCAAAATGCAAGAGGAGAAACTGCTCTAATGTTGGTATGTACTTCTTATACTATAAAAATAGTTTTTTTCTTTTTTATGCAAGTGTTGGAAATTATTCAATACGCATATATGTGAAAATGAAAGCATCTGTCTGATTTTTTTGCTTTTCTTTCCATTTACTTATATACAGTTTGTAGGTACCATTTCCAAATTTAGTGTCATTATTCTGTGCTTTATTTGAGTAACCTAAATTATATTTTAAGTTCCTAGGCCTAATGGTTGTACAGAAATTCATAAAAAAAGTCTCTCCCTTTTAATTAAAATTAACATTGGGCAGAATTTTTTTCAAGTTAATTTTAAAGAATTTCTTGTTTTTGTTTTTAAACAAAACCGTGTTTTTGTTTTTAAACAACAAAACCGAATTTATGCTTCATTAATGTTTAAACAATTTAACAGCTGTTTTAGAATGCATACAACACTAAATATAAATTAAAAAGAACTTTAAAAATCATGATTTTGACACAAGATGGATGCCATATTTTATTTTGAAGTGGGTCATGTAATCTCTTCATATAATATGCGTGTAATTATTATTTTAATTTTTATTTAAAAAAATTACTGAATATATTTTGCTGAAATTTTTTTCATATTTTTAATGGAATAATTTGAATATTTCCTAAAACCTTCAAGGTAATTTGAGAATTTTAAATCCCCTTAAAAAATGTTTGAAAAATTAGGTGCCATAGGGTTCAATGTATTTCATTTTTTCTACCCTGGTTCAGTCCAAAACTAATTGGGTGATATTATTCATTTATATTCCCATAGGTCCCACAGACTTTCTGAACAACATACTAAAATTTCATTTTGATAAAGTCATTTTTACGGCAGTTATCGTGTTGACAGACAGACAGAATGAATGAACAAAGTCATAAACACTTTTCAACTATGTTGTAAAGTGTTAATAAAAACCTGGTTTCTAAATCTATATGAACAACATGTTGATCTAACTTCAAAAAGAATGTACAAAAACTTATTGTAAAAAAAATTTTCTGTACATATTTTTTGAAGATTTTATTTTCTATATATTTGTGCAGCAGTTTAAGAAATTTACTTGAAATATTTATATTATTCATAGTATTCAAAAATGAAACAGAATGTGTGTTTGATTTTATGTACAAAAACTTATTGTAAAAATAATTTTCTGTACATATTTTTGTGAAGATTTTATTTTCTATATATTTTTGCAGCAGTTTTAAGAAATGTACTTGAAATATTTATATTATTCATAGTATTCAAAAATGAAACAGAATTTGTGTTTGATTTTATGTACAAAAACTTATTGTAAAAATAATTTTCTGTACATATTTTTAAGAAGATTTTATTTTCTATATATTTTTGCAGCAGTTTAAGAAATTTACTTGAAATATTTATATTATTCATAGTATTCAAAAATGAAACAGAATTTGTGTTGAGATCTATCATTCTAAGAAAAAATGGAATGTGCTGCTGTCTACAATTAATTTTTAATGTGAATAATGTCTATGATCCGGGTATTTGCCTGAAATCAAAGCGTTACAAATAAAAATGTGAACAGTTTGGACACTTATATCTCAGCATCTAATCGATAAAAATGGAAACAATTTATATGTATTTTGTTAAAAGTAAAGCACCATTTAAGAATATATAAAAATAATTTTAATATTTTAAGCTATTTTTACTGAAAAAAATAAAAAGGTTTTGTTTAAATGAGTTTTTGCTTTGCTTTGCTTACTTTCACTCGAAATATCTTTTGCATTATAAAAGATAGATGTAAACATGAATCAGCAAAAATACTCGGTAGTAAATTCTCTTTATAGATCAATAATTTAGTTTTATAATGCTCTTATAGTTTATGAGCCATCGTCTTGTCAAGCTGAAGAAGATTGGAAATTTCCTGTTTTTTAAGTTTGTAATGCTTATATTTTGAAAACTAAAAGTGCTAGCTATGAACAACAAGCAAACAATTTGTAGCCCTTTTAAAGCCCTACAAGGATATATAATTTTATTGTGGATCAGGTTCTTAGTTTGGCAAATGTAGTGGTTATAATTTGAATCCTGCAAAATCTATTATATGTGATCAAACTTATAAGAGACTTTATTTTCCCTCATAACTAATTACATTGTTTAAATTATGTATCTTGCCTTAGTTGTCATATGTCCCATAATTTTAATCTGTTGTAAATAAAATAAATGAGACTGAACAATGAATAACCTTATTAAACTTTATTGAAGTGTTTTTACTAGATGTTATTAGCACAAAACCATTTTGGCTCCATCAGACTGACCATTAGCCACCACTGATTTTTTAGGATCTTCTTACTTAATAAAGAATGTCTGTGTCTGTCTGTGCAATCTGTAGCGAGGAATCTAAGTGTTGTACGACCATGACATTTAGTTCACTGGTTCACATCACAAGTACTAACCCGAATAGGTGCACTTCAGCTGGGTTTTTTTTTAAATTTCCAATTAGTTTTTTAGTTATTTTGAGGGCTTTAAATTCCTTTGCAACTGCTAGAAAGACCATAAAATGCATGGATAAAAAGTGGTTTTAATTTCAATTGAGCAATTTCAATTGGCAACAAGATCATAAACAAGCATCTCATTTACAAAACCAGAAATTTCAGAAATAGGGTGCTCCAGTAGTAGGATTTGAAATTTAAATATTTTAAATCCCCAGTTTTACAAATTCAGAGATTTGAATTTTGAAATATAATATTGTAACAGTATTATAAACGTTCTTTGAAAAAAATCATATTTCTGCAATAATAACTTTTAAAATTAGCAATTAAAATTTTGCTTTGGGGATAGTGTGTTTGGTGAATTGGATAGTAATGGACATTTATTTATGACCCAGGCAGCTCCGGATAATTCGTTCTAGTAGATAAATAAGAGATTTTATGTCATATAACAAAACATGTGTAATTTGCAATTATTTTTAACACTAATAAAATATATTTATATGACATAGCTGTCTTTCATATGGAAATTTATTAAATATACTGTCATTTCAGGCTTGCAGAAACAAACATCCCAAGGTTGTCAAGCTTTTACTGGAGCATGGTGCGAATTTTGCAATCACCAATGCAGAAGGTGTGAACGTCCTACGAATCACAAATCAGTATGCTAGCAAGACCAGCTTGCCCAGCATTTTGGTAGAACACATCATGAGGTGAGTTGCAAAATTATATCACTTCATCCTAAGTATTACTAATAAGTACCTGTATTTTCATTAATTTTCTTAATTCCCATGGATCTTCTTAATTTTAAAAATATAGTTAGACCTTTCTAAAGTACTTAACTTTTATATAAAGTTCTTATAAACTAACTGTTTTTTACTTTCCCTACAAAATATAGTATAGGGTGATTGAAAAATCGTGTATATCAAGTTTTAAAATCATATAATTTACAAAGAAATTGAAATACTATGTTTATCAATTGGATGACATTAATATACCCTCAAAAATATACCAGAAATATTGTCTGCTGTTTTTTGTATGTCAGACGATAATTACAGACTTAGTATTTTCTTTATCAATCAATCAAAGAAAATGGTGTTTTCCCAAAACTTTTTTTAGAGCAATATTTCTGTAGCCATTCTTATAAGAATGTTATTGAAAAGTTTCAAAAATACCCATGCTATAAAACCTCTTAACAATTCAATTACAAGGTTAGTAAAGAGTTTCTGAGAAACTGGATTTGTTGCAGACAAATCAAGAACAAGTAGATCTTCCACTTGAACTTGGAATAAATTGACTGAAATCAGTGGCATAGCATCCATTGAGGCTCAGAAGCTGAGCCTCCCCTGTTTAAAATCTAATTTAAAGATGCCTTTATTTATTATTTTTAAAATAATTTTGCTAATATATATGTCTTTTTTAGAAAACTGTTACATTTTATTTACTTAAAATGCGATGTTTCAAAGTATTTTTCCCATTAAAACGCATATCCAGAAGCTGAAATCATCTAGCCTTTACAGTGCATTGAAAGTAGCATGGTCTTAGGACCACCCAATTGTTAAACTCTGCTCTGGCTGATAAGCTAGAACTATAAGCTAGCTTCCAGAAAGGTGTGGTTATTTCATCCCCCATTTTCAACCCTTTATAAACGGCATAACTTAAGACAATGATTGGATATAGAATGTGATGTTTCATGAATTAAAATTTCTAGGGCAAAGCTAATGGATCTGCCCTTTCATCTGTCATTTATCAAACATGGTTCTATTAATTATAATATTCGCAAAAAAAAGTCATATGTAATACTAAAATATGAGACATTTTACATGAATAACATGACATTCACCTAAATTTAAGCAATATCAAGATGAAGAAACACACTAATAATGACTACCATTAAACTTATTAGTTTGTGAAGTAAACTTAGACACAGCAACAATATGGCAAAGCATCCGTTTGCGTATTTGGGAATTTTAGTAAGAATAAATCTGATTTCCCTTTAAAAATCACATTACAGGAGAATCTCAGTTAACAAAAGCCATTGATAATTTTCTAGTGGATTTTTAGCATATTGTGGTTAAAATATTTACAAAGTTTTCAAAGTATAGTATTTGTAAATAATTAATATGCAAAATTGTTTAAAGACATAGTTGACTACAATGATTTTCGACTAAGCTTATGTTCCAGATATGTTTCTCACCCATTTTCAGTGTACTCCTTTGAATTGCTTTATTTCGTTAGTTCTAGCTGTTTATATTTACAAAATTGATATATTTTTTCTATCACTAACTAATAATATTCTAATATATTTCTACTTCATACATAGGCATCTGTAAAACTTTTTCCAGTGGGAGGGGGGGTGGCAAACTTAAGCACTTGATGTACAACATTGACTGGCTTAATGTTTGCCTTTGTTATATTGAATGTCCAAAGGAGAGTGTGAGCCTCCCCCTCCCCCATACCTCCTCTATAGGTGGCAGTAATAAATATCTTAAAATGATGCCAGTGTTTTTGCCGCCACTCGTTATTAAGCCAAACAATTTATTGAAATAAACAATGGCACATTAATTTATAATTATTTCTTTTTAATGATATCTATTGTATAAATAGAAATGTTAACATTATATAGTAATTTATAATAATAAATGGCTGTCATTCCTTGTGTAACAAATAAGTTGTGATCATAAGTTGTGCAACCCTCATTTGAGAAATAAAAATATATCTTATCAATATTTATCTGATATATATATACTACTGTTATATATATATCCTACTTTAACTATTATTTGTCAGTAAAAATACATTATATCTTCAACTTATGCAGTGTTTATACAGTAATGGTTCTATCAACTTTTGTCCCCATATACAGAACACAAAATCCCAGTGTCCCCCTCCCCCCCAGCTTCATCTGCTAAATAAAATATTCCTTTTTTGGGGTGGGGGGGGGGGAGACGAGAAATTAAATAAACTATCTCTTATAATGCTTTTATTCTTCGAATTATATCAAAATAATATAATTTGACATATTACAGAATATTCTATGAATTTTTTTTTAAGTTTCGATAAATCCTTTTAACTTTGTAATGGGAGACATTAAATCAAACTATAAATGTAACTGTTTTTGTAGAACTGTTTCTTGATTCCTCTATAGATTTCAGTTAAAGGAAGATATGGAGAATTATTGGCAATGGAACTTCACAAATCAGACTATGTCATTCAAATTTGGTTTTTTGTAGTTTGTATTGTATTTAAATTTCTTGAGTATTTCAGGCATGCTTTATTTGTCTTTACATAATTTCAAACTACAATATAAACTACTATAAAAAGTGAATTATCAGCTTGAAAGCAGAATAGGACATTGTAGTGTGCGACTATTTCCACATGCAATCAAAATTAAAGTTTTAAATGTAAAAGAATTATTCATGCATTTGAATTAGTTTTAGATTTATTTGTCAATATTAATGAAGATCATACATACCTCTTAGTTTTAACTTCTTGCATTTCTGCTCCAATAAAATTAGGATTCGTTCCCAAAAACGAAAACATACATATCGCGTCAATTTTAGGAAGATTATCGGATTGTCCTTTGACAAATCCCGGAAAAATCGACATCTTAACCAAAATGAAATGAATGGGTTATACAATTAAAATATACGGTAAAATTAAAAAAGATTGTAAAATTTACGGCTCAAAAAATTATTTCTAAACTATGAATGCAAAGAAGCGAATGGATCTAACGTTGTTTTTAAAACGTAAACACTGATACTTCATGCACAGTGACGTCAGAGCCAATCACGTAGCGTTTGAAGATCACATGACATCGCGTCATTTTTCGCTTATTTAAACTTTGATTTTTAATTTATTCAAAATCATTTTGACATTTAATGTGACATATTTGAAAATCGTAAGCCTAAAATTACCAGGAAAATATAAAATTGAGCATTTTCCCTACGTGTGCAAATTCCTCATTGGGTGATATTATTCATTTATATTCCCATAGGTCCCACAGACCGTCTGAACAACATACTAAAATTTCATTTTAATTTAATCATTTTTACGACAGTTAGCATGATAACAGACAGACAGACAGACAGACAGAATGAACAAAATCAAAAACTCTTTTCAACTTTGTTGTAAAGTGTTAATAAAATGATTGTAAAAGTTCATCTAATTTAGAAATAAGAAAACATGTAAAATGTTATATCTTGAATGTATTCATCTTACATAGGTACATTTTAAAATCTCATGCATTTCATCCACTCTATGCATTTTTAAGTAAAACTATTTTATGCTAAACGAACTATTAATGCTAATTCCAATATAAAATTTCACTTGTAATACCAAAATTTTTGCCACATTTTCAGCCTCTCCAGCCAAAAATCTCACGCTATGCTATTGACTGAAGTAGAGACTGCATTGCTCAAACTCTTTAATGGCACTCTTATATGGCTAGAGAAATATTGCTACAAAATAAAAATTCTTTCTCACTGAGAAAATACCATGTTCTTTGATTGATAAAAAATCTGATGTTGGCAGCACATGACTTTCCCTGTATTATGCAATGAATTGACTTCTTACACGGTGAAAAAATCTATATAAATAAAATTGAAAATCTGTCTGTCTCTATGCATTTTTAAGTAAAACTATTTTATGCTAAACGAACTATTAATGCTAATTCCAATATAAAATTTCACTTGTAATACCAAAATTGAAAACATCACGGGAGAACGGTTACACCGAATTGGATGAAATTTTCAGGGTAGCCTTGGAATAGCACCAATTAAATTTAGTCCATGTTTCTAGGATCAAGGGTTGTCTAGATATTAATTAAAAACTCAATTAAATCTTCCATGGGGATAGCATTATGCAGACTATATTTTTCCACCAATTTATTTAAAGAAAATTATATCATGTCACTTAGCAACGGATTTAAATCCAATGTGTTTATGCTGCAGATGATTTTTATTAAATCGTTTCAGATTTAGATAATAAAGATATGTATATAAAATAAATTTTATTGATATTGCATTTTTAACTGGATAATATCAATTATGGTCTTCAGGTTTAAACATTATTATTGTTGATATTTTAAAAAATTGTTGATATTTTGAAGTTATTATGCCATTCTTTTATTTCGGCAAAAATTGTTGAAACATATATATTATATGTAGTACTGGTAATATTCTTGAAATGCACGGGTATATCTTCTAATCTACAAGAATATAAGTAGTACATGTATATTGGCATATATTTTGGCATATATTGAGATATATTGGAATCAATTACTGCTTTCTAGTATAAAGATTATAGGAATTATTGATATTTTTAATTTATTACGTCATCTGTTTTATTTTCACAAATAGTTTTGAGACTCATATTGTAATATGGGAAATCTTCTACTAACACACAGGCATATCTTCTAATCTCCGACAATATAAGTAGTACAGGTATATATCTTCCCATACAATTTTAGCCTCTCATTTTGACATATCTTGGCAATATCTCGAACTGCTCATGCTGGAGTTCAAAAGTTTGTCAATTGTTTTCTAATGAAAGTTTACATAATAAATTATCATTTATGTAACATTATTGAAAGTTCTGAGTATTTTTTCAAAATTTCGTTAAAAAATTTGGCAGTCTTCCGAACATTTGATTACTTAATCAACAGGCTTTTAGTATTCACTGATTGTAATTTTTGTACCAAATTTTGTTCAAAATACTTAGTTTGTTCATGAAATGTCTCCGCAGACTTATATGCATACAGATATGACCTTAAGAATGTGTAATTCATGTTCAGGGATGCTCTCCCGTTGAAAACTCGAATTCGAATTTTCAACCCTGTCACAATACTTTCCCTGTACATTATACTATATGTATGGGTAAAGTAAAAAGAAGTCTGTAATGATCGTCTGACATATAAAAAACCAGAAACCAGATATTTTTAGGGTTTCTGGCTAGACTTAGTTCCAAATGACTGCTCATGCACAAGGCTTCAATAAAGAAATATGTTGTGAACTCATGCCTATCGCGGAAGGATACAGAGATGGTTAGTTTCATATCGAGTTTGGCAGAACATTGTCAATATTCCATTGACAACTGTGCTAGTGTTCATAGTTTTCAAATTTCTTTTTATTTAGTATTTTTTTACGAATTAAGACCATGGCTGTATCATGCAGAAATCGGTGGACAAAATATAATGAATTAAGATTTCCGCAAGTAAACTATTTGTTATTTTTAAACTATACATGCTTCGCATGAGCACCCCCAATTGTAAGCCCCCAATACATAGCAGTCACAATTGTGAAAGCCTGGCCCCACCTATGGCCTCTTTGAAACACCCTATATTGTTATTAACAAATTTCTGTTATTTTCCTGTAAACCATATTCTAAACTTTATTTTTTTTCATAGGATAGTTTCTGAATTTGAAGACCGGGCACGCTCTGTCATTGAGCATGTGGCTGATATAAAGTATGCATTGTTCCCCATTCAGTGCTTTTCCTTAAATGAAGGACCAAAATATGCCATCAATTTTCACCATCATGTGAAACTGGAATCTCCTGGTATGTGGATATTATGTTTTAAAGTTTTTTGCTACAGGTTTTGTGTTCCATATTTTGTAAGTTAACATATTGTTAAAAAACATATCCTCAAGAATTGTGGTTGTATACTCAGGATACAAGAATGAGTCCAAGTTTCTGGATAACTTACATTTATTCACGAGCACAAAGTAAACAGGAACAATATACAATCAAACTGCATTTAAATGCTCCACTAATTACACGAAATAAACAATAATGTTCTCAAAATACTGGTGAAAATAATTTCACGAAACAACTGCTACTATTCTCAAAATATTGACAAAAGTCACAGTTCACTGTAGCTTGTATATTGTCAACTCATCAGCTGAACTCCAACGAAGTGATGAGTCCATTTTATAGTCTCTATAGAAATTTCTGGACATCGCTCTATAGAAATTTCCAGAATTATCTAATATCTCGTAGAATAATATTTATTTGGCGATGTTTCTTGAAGTTTCGGGAAGTCGCCAAATTGACGATAAATCGCTAAATCTGACAACCCTTCTTCTGACTCGAATTTTGGCAGCCATAGTGACATCAGAGAAAGAATGTTCGTACTGCTGTTTTCTGGAAAAAACACTCAGATTGCACCATTTGGTCTGCAATAGACGAAAGACAAGATAAGGGATGTCAGTGAGAGAACACATTTGCAACAATATTTATTCTAAATCTAAAAATTTAATATAGCATAAATTTTTAGTCCATTTCAGTGCGGATTTGTTGAGATAATGCAATTTTCATGCTAATATCAACATTTTGCAGGCAAAAGTGGAAAGCAAAATCTGCTATTCATTGCCAACTCAACCATCCGGGGCAACTCTATTCAGTGTGTATTTGAGGCTTATTCGATGGTCCACAGTGTTTCTATCAATGGAGTGAAACAGGAATTGTTTCATAAGGTATTTACCGAGTTTGTATTTAAGCAATATTAAATGCCTTTTTTTATTATATACAGTGGTATTGGGTTCACAATTAAATTTAAATGTAAAACAAACAAAAACAGCTGAATTTAATAAAAAGCTCACTTGGATAGTCCAAGATTCATTAAGAAGATTAATTCTTAGTTCATAAAATATTATATTTCTTCATTCACATTGGAAAAATCATTTCTAACCAATATAAGATTTACTTTTCTCATTTATCCTTTGAAACTTAGAATCTAAATCACATATGAGCAATATCACATACATGAGGATCCCTTGATGCTAAATGTTGCCGTAAAAAATAAAAATTTCCAAAATTCCCCTAAATTAATATTCTAAAAACATCAGTGAACACCTGAAATCTGTTGCTTAAAAATATAATCAGTTTCCCTAATAGTGAATGTGAAATCATATTAAAATTTAAAAAACTCAAAATGAAACATCCAGGATAGTTTTTCAAACTAAACTAATGTTTATTTTTATACATTCACTTTTAACCCTTTCGGGACGGCGGCATTCCGGAGCTGTCGCGGCCTAAAGGACGACGCGCTTCGCTTCCGAACTGGTCGAAAAGGACGGCGCATTTTTTGCGCTAAGCCTAACTCTCGAAAAAAATTCACTAAAAATCACCTATTCAACACAGAAATCTACTTTTTACAGGAATAAAAGAAATATTTATGTTCTATTTGATGTATAATTTTCATACAAATCTGAATACAAAATACTCGTTAGTTGCTCCCATTCTTTTATCCGAAATAAACGAATAATTTCACTGCCTCTAAAACCCAAACAAAAAAAAAATACTCTCTTATATTCCTATGATTTACCAACGAAATCATAACGCTGAAATAAAAATAAAAACCGAAACTCAATTATAAAATTGTTGATGCTACGAGAATTGCTCTGTTTGTTTATGTTACAAAATGATTTTCACCACTCCAAATGGAGAAATAATTCATTCGATCCTCTTCTGCCAAGGTCATGCCTCTGCAAAATGCATTGAAGTTAGTTCCATGGACAAGTAACGCCATCTAGTTCACAAATTAAAACGTTCTGCTTAGTAGCACTTATACGTGCCACTATCCGCTTGCGGTAAAATTTCCTCTGGCCCGAGTGAGTGCCGCTCGTCCTTGAATGCATGTTCGCATCTGGCACCTAGGCGTGCCGTTCGTCGCGAAAGGGTTAAAGAACGTTTCCAAAATGTCTCATTTAAATTAAATTTATCAATATAATAAATTTAAAAAAGCATTCCAAATTGCAAGCTAAATGTATATAAGCACATTGCATTGAATTTATAAATTTCTTTATAATATTAAAGGAATTATTTTGAGATATATAAAAATTATAGAACCATTTTCCCAAATGAGAATTTAGAATGAAAAAGGTTTAATTTTAAATATTAGAATTAAATTCCTGTAACTCGTTTGTCTATTGATTACTTTTTATTTTTAATACTTCGCCAACATGGTGGCTAAGCTGGTCAAGGCAGACATTTCCTCATGTTCACTTGGCTGCTGGGTTTTGGATTCAAATCCCACCTGCAGGCAGGCATGGATATTGTGTTATTAGGCATAGTGTGTTCTGTCTGCACTGGGGCAATATTTTGTAACGACTAAATGGTTCATGATTCTGGCCGATTTATAGGTGAATGATTGAATATATCAAGTGCCTAGCCATTAGCAAAATAAATGAAATTTTTAATAGTTCTGTCAGTTTGAATTCAAAACTTCTATTTGAAATTTATGCATCTGTAATTTATGGTACCATAAAAACAATATCAGATTAACGCCAATTTGATTAAACAGATGGAACCCCTTAATTTTATTTCATACAATAGAGCACCATTGCATTACTCAAAAATCATTTGGTAAGTGCACCATACATTTGTGTATGTTTCGTATAAAATAAAATTAATTTATGATCAATGTGATTCTAATTGAGTGGTCGTCTCTATATCTGATATACACAGTTATTTTAGTACATAAAATCATTAGGATCTGGATTTTCCTGATTTCACATTTATTTATTCAAAATTATAGGTTTCAAAACTTTTAATCTGTAAAACCTATCAAAGGCCCAAAATATGTTTCAATTGCCTTTATACTGTGCTTAACCCATTACTGTAATTTATAATGTTTGCTCATGAAATTGCTGTAGCAGTATTAATGTTACTGGGGCAGGGCCGTAGCCATGTAGGAGCCAGAGAGGGATACCCCCTCCCCTCCAAGAGGTATACTCAGTCCCTCTGTTAAAAATATTAAATGTTTAGTAGTGATATGAAATTTCATATAAAATGTCATTTAAATTTGGCATAAAAAAATTGAGATTTTTTTATAAATTACTTGATTTAAAGATTTTTTTATTTAACTGAATTTGTGAATATACTAATTAATTTAATTTAAAAATATTTAAAAATTATGACAATAGTATTTTGGATACTTTTATATTGTTGTGAGGTTGATTCACTGTTGCACATTATAAAGTCAAAATCAACTGATAAGTAGATACGAGTTAGTATTAAGCATTAACGTGTATTAACTTTCAGAATGTTTCTACAAATTATTAACAGCTTTATTACTAGTCAATACTTACATTAAAATCAATTGTAATATTATATATTAATATTGATGTATAGTAGCTGTATGGATATTAATAATCGGCTCTTAGCTTGCAAATATAAATATGCAATTATATGTTAATAATTTATATGAATTGAAATATACAGGGTGTCCAGTGCTATCGGTGCCCAATGGCTATTTCCTTAACTATTAGTCACAGAGATATACTTCTAATTGCAAAAATGTTTTAAAATTTAAAATCTATTATCTTAGAATCAGTTTAAATCAATAAATGTATTTCTAAAAGAAATACAAAATATAAATTTTTATACGACCCTTCGGTCCTACCAGTTATATTTAGGAAAATCATCCTCATACAATTTCATGCAAAATAAAAAAAAATCATCCTTTTACGACCAAAATTCACAGACTTATAGTTGCTTAAAGTTGGAGCACTTTTTGTGCTGAGAAATGGGGGGGTTATATACAAAATAATTTTTTGTTATTACGTTTTTTGTTCTTTTGTTACTATTTTTTCATTATTATGCTACCTGTTTCTCTTAAGCGCTTTACAACTTTTAAAATAGTGCTAGCAGATGGGAATTTCATAGCATACTGCCTTGCAGCCTCTCACTTATTCCGATGAAATTCCCTGTAAAATAATACCATTTCAGTGTACTGCCTGTTATTGAACATTTTTCGTTTATCACTTCACATTTGCTACGAGCAAACCAGCATCAGAAACTTTAGAACAACAGGAACAAAATAAACATAACAGTTTTTCAACTCTGGCAAAGTATAAAATTTAATGTTTATCATCTATTGCCATTTTAGAAGGAAAATTAAATCGTATTATTATATCGTAATCGTATCGTATATTTAGTCGTATAAAAATGTATGTTTTGTATTTCTTTTGAAAATACATTTATCGATTTAAACTGTTTCTAAGATAATAGATTTTAAAATTTAAAACATTTTTGCAATTGGAAGTATATCTCTGTGACTAAAGGTTGAGGAAATAGCCATTGGGCACCGATAGCACTGGACACCCTGTATACTATTATAACTACTATGGTTTATGAATGCTAATGATTGTCTTTTTGGTGAGCCCCTCTTTAAGACTGTTGAGCCCCCCTTGAATTTCCCTCCAGCCCCTCTTCTATTTCGTCTCTGGCTATGGCCCTGTAATGGGGCAACAAAGCGCTAGAAAATGAATCCAAAAGTGAGCACTAATGCTCTACATCTAATACATACCTGCCAACTTTTATGCATTATGCGTAAAATTTACGCATTTTAACTGCTCTTTACGCTTTTACGCATATATTGCTATATTTTACGCATTTCCGCATTTATTTGAATTTTTTAACATTACTAGGAAATCAATCTCCGGCGAAATTCTTCGGCTTTTTTTTTTAATTTATCAATTAACCAGATATGGTATAATTCCTCGAAAACACCGATTTTCCGCTTTTTTAGCACTGATATCTACCATTCCCGGGATCGCAGCAAATCCATAATAAAATCCAGGGCAATGCCAATCAAATTAACGTAGATTTACGTCCGCGTGTAATGTAAATTAAGATCTCGATCGCTTATGTTATGAAAGTAATAAATATACTTCTTTAAAGGTTGTCTAATTCAGCATAAATCGTTAAAATGTTATTTTGTTCATTAATTTCGCATAAACGCTGCGATTGCGCAATTAAGTTTGTTATCATGAATCGCCGAGAGTTCAATAGTATCTTTCTCCATCCATCTCAATCTTCTAAATATTGCATTTTTGATTGACTAAACTAGCTTATTTTCATATTCTAATTAATTATTACGGTTAATTTTTTAATTATTTTCGCATAAACAGTGCGATTGCGCAATTCAGTTACATCGTGTGAATTTACAAGTGTACGTTAGTATCTTTTTCCATCCATCTCCATCATTTAAATGTTGCATATTAGATCGACTAAACTAGCTTTTTTCATATTTTGATTAATTACTACGGTTAATTTCTTAATTATTTTCGCATAAACCGTGCGATTGCGCAATTCAGTTACTTTGCGTGAAGTGCCGAGAGTACATTAGTATCTTTTTTCATCCATCTCCATCATTTAAATGTTGCATATTAAATCGACTAAACTAGCTTATTTTCATATTATGGCTAATTATTAAGGTTATTTTTTAATTATATTTGCGTAATTTAAGTTTTTCTATTTAAAAAATGGGTATGAACTCTGTGAAGGGCTATTTTCCAAAAAGTGGTATCAAAGCAATGATTTAGGCAAATAGAAAGGAAACCATTTTGGCAGGAATATAATTCAGTGCTATATTTTGTTTTTGTCTTTTTTAATTAGAGATCAATATTTATTACTCTCTTTAGTGAAAACCTGTGTTTTGCCAAACATAAATATTTGTTTTCTTTATAAAGTAATTCTCACCGGATAAAACCTTTATATATTTTTTGTTTTATAATTTATTGTTCTGAAATTTTATAAAATTGGTGTCCTAAATTTTCATATTCTACCAGTACTATGCCTGATATTTATTGTAGTATTTTTTTTAATGCAGGTACTTGTACATAGTTAAATTCATTAGAAATGTCGTTTGCGCGTGTAGTTTAAAAAAAATCATTATAAATGTTATTCACGAAAAATTTTACACATTCCAATTTTCGCAGGTTGGCAGGTATGCTATTAGAGCAAAAGAAGATGTGTGTATGTCTCTCTGCTGGTTGTGTAGTGGAAACCCACAGTCGAGAAATTCTATATTATAATAAATAAAATTATAATAATATAATAAAAAAAATATAATATACATAAATATATAAAATAAAAGAATATAATATAATAAAAGATGTGTGTCTCTCTGTTGGCTATGTAGTGGAAACCCACAGCTAAGAAGTTCAAATCAGGTCCCAAGACAAGCAGCAATTTTTTAAAATTTGAATTAGTTTTTCTAGTTATTTTGTGTTGAAGCACAATTTTTAGTTATTTTCACACTAATTGGTTTCTTAGCAATTGAAAATATTGTCACAGTTTCCATCTTGCCACCATTGGAAAAATCAAAGAAAGCTCTTAATAGCAAACTTTAATCCAAATCCACACATGTACATGTAGGACAATTCATTCATATTTAAAATTTTTAAAAATCATTGAAATATGCATATTTAAAGTTGCTTCACTTTTTATTTTCTTGCATCAGAGAATTGCAGATTTACACAATTCTAACTTTTGACAAGCATGCTCATTTCTATAGGAAATGATTAATAAAAAAATATATAATCACTTTATTTCTAATTTTTTTATGAATTCTTGGGTATGTCCGTAAAAGTTGACATTTGCAATTGAGTAGGAAAATAGCAGTCCATTGGCACTTCTTTCACCCTATAAAACAATGTATGCAGCCACCCCTCTTTATGGCATCATGACTAGGAGTATGTCCAATTTGGGGGGGAGCAGTGATATATTTAGTTGTTAAATTCCATTGTTCAGTTGGCATGATTGTGAGCAGGCCGTCTTATTTAAACCGATTGTGAGCAGATTGTCTTATTTAGAACCCAAGCCACTCTGGTTAATTTGTTCTGGCTAAAAATTAAAAATAGTAGCTGCATCTACATATTCTACTATAATAATAGCTGCATCTACTTCATCTACTAGCTGCATTTACTGTATATATATATATATTACTAGATGTTCCAAAAAGATTGAAACACGCTTTAACTCTTTACCTGTTGGAGATAAGTGGGCAATGTAAATTGCAAAAATTTTGAAAGTAAAGTAGGAAATAAGACTACGTTAATGAAATAGTCCTCCCATTAATTTTCAAAAATTACACTTTTTAAATTTTTATTTGACTCCCTTAGACAAATTTTTATTTTTAATGCAACAATATCACTAAAAAAAACTTAAAAAAAAATCTGACTTATGCCACTTTTCCGAACCATGTGAAAGGTTGTTTCATCAGTGAAAATTGGTATCATAAACAAATTGATGATGGAAATTGTTTAGATTAAAAAAAGTACTTAAAAGTACTTAATTAATGAAAAAGTACTTAGTTATTGAAAAGTACTTAAAAATCCATGATTGCATCATGAGTCTACATGGAATTCGCAAAATGTCTCATGTATTTTCATCCAGTTTTATCTTTTTTGTGATATGTCACAAATTTACATTTCTAATTTGATATATGGTCCCCATTCACAACGTTCAATTTTCAATTAAATATAACTCACTCAATTTTAAAAATACAGATATGTGGGGTTTTTCTTAATGATCTTGTTGCATTAAAAATAAAAACTTAAAAAGTAACTTTTTGAAAATTAATGGGAGGACTATTTCATTAATGTAGTCTTATTTCCTACCTTACTTTCAACATTTTTACAATTTACATTACCCACTTATCTCCAACAGGTAAAAAATTAAAGAGTGTTTCAATCTTTTTGGGACATTCTGTATAGATAACTACTCTACTGCCATTGCATAACAAATAAGTTTTGCTTTCCAGAAATTAAGTCAAAGTCTTCTGAAGGTAATCTATATAAATAAAATTGAAAATCTGTCTGTCTGTATGTTTGTCTCATCATCAAGGAAGAACAGCTGAACCGAATATAATGAAATTTTGTGGGTAGCCTTGAAATAACCCCACTTAAAATTTAGTCCATATTTCAAGTTTCTAAGACCAGGGATTGTCCAGCTATTAATTAAAAACAAACAATTAAACTTTTCATAGAGATAGCATTATGCAAACGATATTTTTTTTACCAATTTATTTGAGGAAATTATATCATGTCACTTAGTAACAGATTTAAATCCAATGTGTTTATGCTGCAGACTATTTTTATTAAATCTTTTGCGATTTAAATAGTAAAGATATGTATATAAAATAAATTTCACCAATATTGCATTTTTGACTGGATTTTATCAATTATGGTCTTCAGGTTTAAACATTATTTTTATTGATATTTTTGGGTTTTATTGATATTATAAATTTATTACGTCATCTGTTTATTTTGACAAGGAATTTAGAAACTCATATATTGTAGTACATGTAATCTCCTAATACATGGGTATATCTTCTAATATTCGTGAATATAAGTAATATGAGTACCATACGATTTTAGCACTTTTATTTTGCATATAGTAGTTGAACTTCATATTTTTTATAAATTTGTTTACAAACTGGACCAGAATGTTTTATTCTTCAGATCTAGCAGTGAAGATAATTTTGTATAGCAAGAACAGATATTCTTAAACTTCTTTTTAGGCGCATTAAATTAAATATTTTAATAGAATATTTTGATTAACAATGTCATTTAGTTATACTATTGGAATTTGAACATGATCATAAATTTTAAGTTTCTTTATATTGTACGAAAAACGGGTATACCGCTTGTCTATATCTCTATGGCAATTTATGAAAAATATTGATATTGTTTTTGTTAAACAATTTCAGGGAGAAAATTCTGTTTTCAAAATGTCAGGCTTGCAGAATGGGAACAATAAAGTTTCTATAACCACGCAGCACTATCCTGAATCTGAGGTAACTTATTAAAATTATTTTTGTATATGCTATTTGAATTCTTAAAACCTAATTTATATTTTTAATGTAAATTTAATGTGCTGCACTTAATTTCTGATAAATCTTATTTGTTAAAACTTAATGTTTTCTTTTCTTTTAGTTCTGCATATAAAATGTTAAAAAAATGTAAGAGCATTAAAAACTTTTCGAATTGAAAAAACATTTTTTTTAAACATATGCTATTATTATTATTATTATTATTATTATTTGTGTGTGTGTTATTAGCTAAAGTTCTGTAAAAGAATTCCAACACTTTTTTAAAACTGAAAAGTATTAGAAATGTGTCTAAAAGATACTTATCATAGTCAGAAAATGCTCTGGATATTTTATTCCTTTTTTTAACACAATCACCAAATACACATTTAATTCACCAAATGTAATCTTCAGTCGCAAAATTTTAATTACACCCTGAATTGGAAAATATTTTTTTACAAATTTTCAACATGTTTCCTTTTCATACTCTTATGAAATATTGTCTAAAGAAAATTTTATTGTAATTTATCAAAATTTAATAATGTTTAGTTCTGCATATAAAATATTAAAATGTTAAAGAAAATGTAAGACAGCTAAAATCATTTTTTGAATTGAAAGAGTTATTTTTATAAACATGTGCTCTTTTTTTTTTTTCATTTTATTTTATTTTTATTTATTTATATTTTTTTCCGGTGGTTAGCTAGTAAAAGATTAAAAAAAAAATTCCTAACACTTTTTGAAAAATCAAAAAGTATTAGAAATTAGTGTAAAAGATACTTATCAAAGTCAGGGGTTATTCTGGATTATTTGCCAATTGCTTATTTAATGCACCAGATGTAATTTTCAGTCACCAAATCTAAGTTTTACTTCGAATTGGGAATTTTTTTCTCTTTTTTCTTTTTACAAACATTCAATTATATGTTATCTTGTTCCATTATACGTTTCTTTTCTGTCACGTTTTACCCATTCCATCAAAAAAGTCCAGTGATTGTAAAAATTATTTCGGAAAGAAAGTAGTACACAAAGCCATGATAACCTCATTTGAAGATATCAAAAATATAAAATTGAAAACCTATCTGTCTATTCCATGTACAAATCAATTGTTTTAAACACTTTTTTTTTTCTAATTTTGTGTATTCGAAATTTTAATGTATTATCATTTTTTTTTAATCTGTTTCTTTAGAATACATGAAAATGAATATAAAATAAGTAATCTAATAATATGGATGTATAAATGCAACCTGGATGATCCAGTTCACATCCATTAGATGTCAATTTGAATGTAATTTGGATGAACAGTAAACTTAATATGGATAATCAAGTATACATCCATTGCACATTCATTTTGCCTCTGTATGGTATCTGGAGTAACATCTGGATGTCTAATAGATGTCTATCAGACATCTGTTAGATTTGATGTCTAATAGATGTCTATTTAATAGATACAATTTGGATCATCCAAAACATATCCAAAATCTAGTGTTTGATGTCTAATGTCTATTAAACATCAAACACTAGATTTTGGATCTGATATGGATGATCCAAATTGCATCTATTGGGTGTAATGAGCTCAAGGTGACCATAGACCTGGAAAACCTGGAATTATCAGGCAATTTTATGCTTCTGGAAATATCAGGAAAAAATCAGGGAATTCCATTGAAAGTCTGTGAAAATTGTGAATTTTTGCTTTTTTTTTTTTCAGTTTTCTTTTAGCTGAATGAACAATGCTTGTTCATTCTATGATATCACATTTTTCATCTCATGTCACAAGACCCATCACTCATCTCCTTTAAATATACTTCTGAGGGAGAGTTTTCATTAACAGGCGACATGACCTTGATAAACATCCTTTGAGGGAAGTCGTTTTGGTGAATTATCAGGGGAAAATCAGGGAATTTCAAAATGGATGGTACTCACATTGTGCCCAATACATGTGGCAATTGCATACATCAACAAACTCACAGCATACAGCTCCAGGATACATTTCCCAGCCGTTTACTGCTGGTACAAAACTCACTGATATCTTTGAGGCATCGCTTCTTCACTTTTTCGAAAGTTGGACTGCTGCAAATCATTGCTGATAGCATTTACAAGACAAGCCGTCCACTGGTCTTTATCGCTCGAAACTGAGTGTCACACGACGTGATATGTATGCAGGGGTCGAAGTCGTCCTATATTTCCTATAATTCCTATATTTTAAAAAATTTCATAAAAAACGTCCTATTTTGTCCTATATTTCGCACTTGTCCTATATTTTGGACATAAATCCTATATTTCCAAATTACAAGCAATAAAATCCTTATTTCTATCATTTTGTTTTCAGTCTTATCTGCTAAATCTTCCCAGAATTTCAAAAACGTGGAACTACGGGATGTTGAACGTTTGCAATTGGTTTCCGATTGCACGTGACGTAATACTACTCTAAACATGACGCCCGCCGGCTGGACGGAAAGCGTGGTAACGGCAGCGGTACTGTAGATTAGGGGCTGAGAAATATCGGTAATTGCATACCTGCCAACTTTTACGCATTATGTGTAAAATTTACGCATTTTAACTGCTCTTTACGCTTTTATGCATATATTGCTATATTTTACGCATTTCCGCATTTATTTGAATTTTTTAATATTAATAGGAAATCAATCTCCGGCGAAATTCTCCGGCTTTTTATGCTTGAAATTTATCAATTAACCAGACATAGTATAATTCCTCAGAAACACCACATTTCCGCTTTTTTAGCACTAATATCTACCATTTCCGGGATCGTAGCAAATGCATAATAAAATGCAGGGTAATGCCAATCAACGGCCGCGTGTAACATAAATTAAGATCTGGATCGCTTATTTTATGAAAGTAATAAATATACTTCTTCAAAGGTTGCCTAATTCAGCATAAATCGCTAAAATGTTATTTTGTTCATTAATTTTGCATAAACACTGCGATTGCGCAATTCAGTTTGTTCTCATGAATCGCCAAGAATACAATAGTATCTTTTTCCATCCATCTCAATCTTTTAAATATTGCATTTTTGATTGACTAAACTAGCTTATTTTCGCATTTTAATTAATTATTACTGTTAATTTCTTAATTATTTTCGCATAAACAGTGCGATTACGCAATTCAGTTACTTCGTGTGAATTACTGAGCGTACGTTAGTATCTTTTTCCATCCATCTCCATCATTTAAATGTTGCATATTAGATCGACTAAACTAGCTTATTTTCGTATTCTGATTAATTATTACGGTTAATTTCTTAATTATTTTCACATAAACAGTGCTATTGCGCAATTCAGTTACTTCACGTGAATTGCCGAGAGTACGTTAGTATCTTTTTTCTTCCATCTCCATCATTTAAATGTTGCATATTAGATCGACTAAACTAGCTTATTTTCATATTATGGCTAATTATTAAGGTTAATTTTTTAATTATATTTTCATAATATAAATTTTTCTATTTAAAAAACGGGTTTAAACTCTGTGAAGGGATATTTTTCAAAAAGTGGTATTAAAGCAATGATTTAGGCAAATAAAAGGGAAACCATTCTGGCAGGAATATAATTCAGTGCTATATATATTTTTTTTTTATTAAAGATCAATATTTGTTACTCTCTTTAGTGAAAACCTGTGTTTTGCCAAACATAAATATTTGTCTTCATTATAAAGTAATCCTCACCGGATAAAAACCTTTATATATTTTTTGCTTTATAATTTATTGTCCTGAAATTTTATAAAATTGGTGTCCTGAATTTTCATATTCTACCAGTAAACCTGATATTTAATGCAATATTTTTTAATGCAGGTACGTGTACATACATAGTTGAATTAATTAGAAATGCCGTTTGCGCTTGTAGCTAGAAAAAATCATTATAAATGTCATTCACGCAAAATTTTACACATTCCAATTTTCCCAGGTTGGCAGGTATGTAATTGCAGCAATCAATAGTTGTTATCTGATAGAATACTTTTTCAAAAATGAAAATAGCAAAATTTTTAAGATATTTATGATGATTTCTTTTGTCCTATATTTTTTATGAAAATGTCCTATATTTTTCCAAGTTACGACTTCTAACCCTGTGTATGAAAACTTAATCATTTGCATATGATTCTCTCTTCTACCAGTACTGCAATTTGCATATGGCTATGTTCATTCCTTCATAGTGTTACAATTTCACTTTTGGTGAGTGTAATATATATATGAATTACCTCTCTCTCTCTCATATTTGCTAACTAATGCTAATATTGTAATATTTTCTAAAATTTATCTTTCTTATCATCTGCTTTACTGATCATCTACTAAACCAAGTTTAATGGATATAGTTTCTTAAGCTGAAACCACAACTATCTGTAGGCCTAAAATTTCATATGGCATTTGTGTAGCAATCCAAAGTATATATGTTTAGCATTGACATTATATTTCTCAATATATAAAACATCTCATCTGACTCAAGGTTTGGAATTCAATACAATATCATGTATATGCACTCTCTTATAACACCAGAACATTAAAACGTGTTCAACTTTAATTAGCCAGGCACACTCTTTTAGAAAGTTCTGATAACATCTATTTGTCACATCAATTACAAGTAATTTTATATCTTTAAATCATATTTAGTTTTAATCAGCTGAAAAGCTGTGGAGATAATGTAAAACTCCCATTTTTTCATATTTATTTAAAAACCTGTATTTAGCTTATACCAAATTTAGTTTTAATCCATTTGTGTAGTTTTAGAGAAACACAAAGTACATTAATTTGTGGACAAGTGATAGTATGCTAAAAAATGTTTTTTTCATAATTAGGACCCCCATAAAATATGTAAATTTTCAGTTTGGCTGAAAAGTTTTTCAAGATGAAAACAATACCTACTGTATTGTTTTCATGTTCCCAGTTATCCTTAAATTGGCTAACCAAAAAGAGTCCTTGTTTTTATTTTAAGTATTAATTTAATTTATGCTTAATTATTTTACCTATACTGTTTTTTTTTCCTTAAAATAGTGAAAATATTGTTAGACATGCATTGATGATATCTATTTGATGTAAATAGGAAATATATTACTATATGATACAGTAGTGATTTTAATAAAATATACGATATACATAGTATATTGTAAAGAAACAGACAGGATGCTTACTTTGACTATTGTGTATACATAACCACTTTATTTCTTTACAAATTATGCAGTGATTTTCTTCTACTTCTCAATTTGGCATTGCTTCAAAACTGCCTTGCAATGCCACCTTTTAAACAATAGCATATTAGAAACTGTTGCATCATCTTGTACTTCAATATATCGAAGTGCTGCACCTAGGATCTTTGTAGCCTCAGTGTGCTTAATGCTGGTATTTTTTGTCTCATAAGTCTCTTCAACAGCAGCATCGCCTTTATTCACTACAGCAACTATTTCCACATCCATTAAGTCCTGCTCTTCAGTATTTGAGTCAAGCCAGACCATACTATCGATTATCCTAGGAAACTCCGCTTGAATACATTCAAGAACACTTTAGGTATTAAGAACTGTGAATTGCTGTCCACAATTCCAACCGAATCAACTGCCGCATGCTTGAACTCTGTTTTAAAAACTAGCATTTCAGCATGAACTCTATTTCAGAAAGAGGCCCACACTTCTGATTATCCCCAAATTATTATGAAACCTCAGTCAACTGAAAATGCTTTTCGCCCCACACTTTTCAGATAGCCGGGGTTCTATTGTACTTCCATATGGCAAAGAAAGTAAGATTTTGGAAAATAAACCCATTCTGTGCTATCAGGTAGTTTATTCAGTTTCTTTTAGCTGAATGAACAATGCTTGTTCATTCTATGATATCACATTTTTCATCTCATGTCACAAGACCCATCACTCATCTCCTTTAAATATACTTCTGAGGGAGAGTTTTCATTAACAGGCGACATGACCTTGATAAACATCCTTTGAGGGAAGTCGTTTTGGTGAATTATCAGGGGAAAATCAGGGAATTTCAAAATAAATTTCTTGTGATCACCATAGAACTGTGTAGGTTTGTAGTTCAAAGACATGAGCGGTTATATACTATTATAAAGTCTCCTTTATAACTGAAATTTGAGTATAATGCTTGAAACAGAACTTTGCATTCATTTATAAAAAATCCTAATTCTTTTCATTGAACAGGTGAAGCTAATAGTGTGTGCATACAGAGTTCACCGCAGCATGACATGGTTTCCAGTCCAGAAGCTGAAGAATGAATTTGCAGATTAGTTCTGCCCTTGGTGCTCTCCAGTACTGAAGATTGAATGGATCAAATCTCTTCAAGTATTGTTCTATTTGTTGCCAAAAGGTTCCATTTTCAACCCTTTCATTTGTAAGGAAGTCATTAGAATCAGAACCTGAAACATTGTTTTGCATGCAGTGCAGCTCTGTTTATTCCAATTTGTTTTAATGGCATGCTGCAATATTGACAGAATGATAAACTTTTGCATTTTATTTAAAACTCGCATATAAACATTAAAAAAGCAACTAAATGTGTTTCAGGAACAAATCTTATTTCATGTTCATATAATTTGTTTACATAAGGGTTGAAAGTCGAACAAAACTTTGTTTTTCCTTTTATAGTTAATAAATAAGATATTAAAAAATAGTCCTATTTATAATGCAATTAAAATATTTTTAAATATTAAACTTTAAAATTGCTCTAAAATCTTTGCATATTTAATGCATTTTTAAATGTAACTTATGAACACAAATTCATGAAGAAAGAACTACCGGGTGGTCAGAATTAAAACACCCCTACTCTGAGCTCTCTATAGATCGAACTACTCAGTGTAAAGGCTCCAAAATTGTTGAACCCACTATTCAAGACATGAGAAAAGGGATTACGCGAAAAAAAAAAATTAGTTCTAGAAACACCGATAGGTGGCGCTGTACAACAGAAAATATGCTGAAAAGACACAAAATACACATTTGTAACACATTTTATTCGAACGTACCAAACATTCATATCACAAGGACCTTATCGATGCAGGGAATGCTGCGTATAACGTTATCTATTGATTCTTCAACAATAGCGGTGGCAACATCGTCAACGACATCTGAACGAGTCGATTTGCGTCCTTTGTGTTTTCATAAAACAGCTTCACAAACAAAGCGCATTCTGGCAGTGTGACAGCCATCACTGATAAGAATGAAAATTTCCCAGTTTTATGCCCAGAACACAGTAGCTGCAAACCAAGGGTTTATGCAAATTTTTGTGCTTACAGTGCGAAATTGCAGTTACAATGACAGTTTAAGTTTCCTCACTTTTTTATCTTCTTTTTTTTTTCATATCAGCAAAAGAAATTAAAAAGGAAAAATTCCATATCGCATGTATTTTTTTTTTTTGTGATTTTGTGTCTTTTCAGCATATTTTCTGTTGTACAGCGCCACCTATCGGTGTTTCTGGAACTAATTTTTTTTTCGCGTAATCCCTTTCCCCATGTCTTGAATGGTAGGTTCGACAATTTTGGAGCCTTTACACTGAGTAGTTCGATGTATAGAGAGCTCAGAGTAGGGGTGTTTTAATTCTGACCACCCGGTACTTAAAATAGATTTCTTTTGCTACAAGAAATATTTTATTATGATTCTGATCTAAAAATAATATATCACTTGTCTACATCTATAAATAGGTTTATTCATTGGAAATTTGAATAACAGAATAGTTATGTGCAATAATTGAAACATGGGGTAATGTTTTGGGGTTTGCATTTAAACCCAATTTTTTAAAGAATATTCTGAATGTATAAGGATGTTTCATTAAGTAGGGTAACAAGCATGTTGCAACCTTGCATCTGAATGCATTGTCACATGAGTAACATTCATTATTATATGGATATGATCCAATAGTATTAACTACTCAACTGTCTGTCTGTTTTCTCTGCCACTAGAGAGCAGAACATTTTAAAACTGAGGAACTTGTGCAAACATGTCAAACATTGAGATCCATAGTGTGATAAGATTTAAGCGAGTTTGAAGCATAATACTAGCTGAAATTCGTCAACTCGTTAAGATATATATTTCATAATACTGCCATCCGTACAAATGAACTGCTACATCACTTCCATTAATCTGACCTGACACCTGATTTTCATTTTATCAGACCATTGAAGAAGCAAGCACCTGACTGACAAGCGAAATGCAACCGACAACAAAATTCCACAAGCTGAAATGTCTTGGCAGCAGGACTTTGATACTGATTTCTTCCAGTCTGGGACCTATATCTTTATGTGTTAATAAAAACAAATCCCTGGACAAAGTACGGACATTACGTGGAAAGTAATGCATGTCCTTGTGTATGTTACTGGTTATCTTTGCATTGATAAAAGAATAAGTGTATTTATTCATATCATAGGCCTTGTTACCTTATTTAATGAAGCATCCCCATAGACATTGTTTTAATTTTAAATATTTTTAATGCAATATTTATTTTTCTTTATTTAATAATTATTAATTTATACATTATTCATCTAAACTGGAACTATCTGACTTCCTTGCATCTGAATGCATTGTAAATGTTCATTGACCGTGTTTCACTGTTTCTTCATCTTCAGATATTCTAACTGTGATATATGCCCTCCTTTTTTAATTAAGCATGGGCACAGTTCATTCATTTTCCATCTCGAATGTTGGTGTTTAGTGACATTTTATTTTTACTCCTCCATTCTCACCTAAGCACTCTTTTTATTTGTTACCGACTTTTTAACCCAATAATGGCCCAAATGCAATGCCGGACCAGAAGAAGCCAAATGCCTGTCCAATGATATTCCAAAAATAAAATTGTCACCTGGCTTCTTCATCAGGCCAAGAATCTGCAAATAATGCAACAAATGTAGCTGGTCCAGTAAAAACAAGGTGTTTGTACAATGAAGGGACTTCTGCTCTACAATAGGATGTTGCATGCATGCAAGAAAGTGCTCATCAGGTGAACCTTCCACCTCCCTGGACCATAGTTTTATACAAGGTTTTTGTTTTGTTTTGTTTTTTTATATCTAAAATTAATGTTTTATTTTCATCTCCAAAAAGAAAAACAATGATGTAAACAGATATTTAACACTTTTCTTATTCTAATTTTATTTTTTATACAATACAGTGTCTATAATACAATACAAGTTAATACGCGATTCCAGTGCATTGGCTACCGATTTGTCTTCTATAGGCTAAAAGCAATTTAGTGTCTATACAGAGAAAAAATTTTGATCAAAATATTTTTGTTGCCATTGAAAGTAATTTCAGTAATATTTATGCATCACATTTTAGTGCAGTTACTTATTCATTAAGTATCAATATTTGTTAATTTTTAAATAAATATTAGTAATATAATTAATTTTAAATATGTGTTTATATTGCTTAAGTATTATATCCTATTTCTATGGCTGCTAATTAGACAATTCTTCATTAGAGCTTAGATTTCATGGCTAAGTTATTTAAAAAAAAAAGAAACCTCCCTCTGGGATGAAAAATTTTTATATATTGTATAAAATTACAAAATATAGCCAAATTTTGAAATTTTCAAAATGTTCTGGTCTAGACCCTCCCTCCTCCTGCAATTTATATGTTGCTAATAGTGCCTGCTTATGCAGTACAAAATTTTCTTTAGAAAACATCCTGCTTTTACGGTTTTTGCCACACATCAGCATAGACGGCTGATGAATAGTAATTACACAAAACCATGATCAAGGGGTAGTGAAAAGTTGATCTATTGAGCACATACTTGCGCTTATAACTATTTCTATTTGCTAGATGGCCTGCTCAGTTTCCTTTGTCCTGATGAAGGAAGTTTGTCTGACTTTCTAAACTGGTTGCATGGTCAAATTGCTATATCAAATTTTATGAGAGAAACTCTCAACACAAACATTTTCTTGCATATAATCCACAGGTTATCTATTAAAAAACTCCAAATTTTGAAGGTGCAAATTATAGGCCACTATGGAATATCCGTAACAATTTTTTCAAAGCAGAAAACAATGATTGCACTAATATAAAAGATAAACAAGAAAGATCAATCATGCATAAGCATTGATTATGAAACACTTTCCAACTGAAATGTAATTTCATTTAAAAATTTCTAAAATGTGATTCATTCAGTGGTAATATCTTTTACATTATCACAGTACTACAGTAATTTATTATACTTAAATATTTAAAACTGTATCGAAATATAAATCATCTGATTCTTTATGCAAAATCAATGAATATTTCATTCATATAACTTGTATTCCAGACTCCAGAGCTAAATAATTTTGTGTGAAAAAAATTCAGCAATTCTTATGTAATTCATCTTACAATCGCTTGAGATATTTGCATTCTGCATATGTTAAAATTAGGCTTCCTTGAAGAAATAATAAAAGTTTAGGGATCATTTAAAATCACAACTATTGTAATTGCATAGGCACGGAATTTAGATACACAGATAATACACAGATAATATATATGTGTATGTGTATGTACTCAAAGTATTGGAATCGTGCCGAAGATCGGAACTCGAATTTTCAAAGTATCTACACATTTTGGGACTTCTAGAACACATAAAAACTTCTTTTAGGAAGACGTCTGTGTGTGTAAGGGTGTATCTGTGTATGTTTCTGTGTGTCTGTGTGGATATTACATCCACTCTAATTGAAAAACTAATGGACCGAATTTCATACAATTTGGTAGGTATGTTTTTTGTGGGAAATCCTGATGTTCATTAGATTATAGTACGATTCGTAATAAAAGAATCTGCCTTCTTTGCGAAATGGCCGCAGAAATTGCCTTTATCCACTCTAGCTAAAAACTAATGAACCAAATTTAACAAAATTTGGAGTATAATATTTCAATAACCTACAAGTGATTTATATACCAAATTTAACAAAATTTTGTATATAAATCATTTGTAGGTTATTCTACTACGATTCGGGAAAAAGGAACGGGCTATTTTTGCGAAATGGCCAGCAAAAATCGTTATATATAAAAATAAAAGACTACGTGTGCTCAATTATATCAATTAAATTCCTATTTTATATGTGATTTTTGACAACAAAAAGAATAAGACTAACCCCATTACTCTAGGACTAGCCGTTCTTGAGATATTCTAGTTTTTTCGCGTTTTCGCTACGCCACCTTTGACAATAAGTGCAGCTATCAAATGAGAACCAAATTTAAGTTTAACGTGTAAATTCAATGTCATTTAAAATACTTATGTTGTGCAGATAAACTCAAATTATCATTGAATAAATAAAGAGAACGAATATGAGTCTGCAGGGAAAGACATGTGCTGTCCACATCAGAATTTTTAACAATATTACACCAATGATTTATAGAAGTGAACGGGGATTATTTTCAGGCCATTTCGAAAAAAATGTATGATCTATATTTAAAGATCCATCAAATTTTTGTCGAATAAAATGTTCAACAAATTTAAGCTGTGTACCAAATTTTAACTCTCTAGGACGTAGGAAAGTGCATTTAAAATGCCATCAATTAAATTTATCATGAAAAGTTATATAAAATTTTTAAAAAAATGAAAAATAGTTATCTACCAAATTTATTTTAAAATATGAAGCCACTCCCATATGCAAAACGTTTAAACAAATAGAGAGATATTTATTATATAATATCTCTCTCTTTTCTTTCTGGAAGATATCCCAAAGTCAGAATTTAATTGAATTTGTTTTTTTCCCTATATTAAATAATTTTTTTAATTAAAAAACTACTTAACATATTTTACTGAATTTTTTTTTATATATTCTATGGGATAATGTGAATATTTCCTAAAAATTTCGAAGCAATTCGTGAATTTTAAATTTACTTAAAAAATGTTTGAAAAATTAGGTCCCATAGGGTTCAATGTATTTCGTTTTTTCAACCCGGGTTCAATAAAAAACTAATTGGGTGATATTATTTATTTATATTCCCATAGGTCCTACAGACCGTCTGAACAACATACTAAAATTTCATTTTGATAAACTCATTTTTACGGCAGTTATCGTGCTAACGGACAGACAGACAGACAGAATGAACAAAGTCATAAACACTTTTCAACTTTGTTGTAAAGTGTTAAAAAGTATTGTAAAAAAGCATATATAAAGAAGCATTATGCTAATATGAAATATTTTTGTTAAAATTTGTTTTTCTGAAGTAATGATCTTTAATTTATCATCATCATGTCACTTATTCAAATACAAGTTAAATTTCATCATTATAGCTACTTTTGCATAGCTATATAAGGAGAAAAAGGATCAGATGTGCAAGATTATGCAGTACTGCAGGTTGTATGAAATATTTCTCTCTCTCTCTGAAACATAGGGATGTGAATTATGTGCTTCCATGGATTATATGCAGGAAATTACGATACTATTTAGTATGAAAATTTCAGAGTTGCACACATATTTATTGTACTTAAAATTCTTAAATTTAGTTTGAAAAATTAAGCACTCTTTAAAAGTTTTATTTTGTTGTGTAGTACTTAAAATTACTTAATTTTTCTTTCATACTTTAAAATTTTATATTCAGATTTGGGCACCTATCTGAAAAATGTAAAGTAAAATGACAGATCTTGAGGGGGGGGAAGCCTAACTTTGAATTAATGCTAGAGAGGCGAGTCTGTTAATAAGGTGATAGATGAAAGACTCATTGCCTAGTGTCTGGTAAACTGATAATAGCTTTATTCCTTGTACTTAATAGTAGTTTGTGATGCAGAACTTTGTAATTTAGTATCCTTAATTTTGACAACTTAAAATGAGTATGAACCCAGAATTAATAGAGAATATTTAAATAAATGCCAAATTTAACTTTTTTAACAGGGTTCCCACAGTCCTTAGAAAGTCCTTATTTTTCTTTTTGCATTTTTAAGGACTCTTAAAATTATATTTTATCAAAAGTCCTCATAAGTACTTATTTTTTTTTTATCAAAAGTCCTTAAAAAGCCTTTATTTTTACCCATAAATGTTTTTCTTTGTGGAAAAATTAATAATTTTAGCAAAAAATTGGCATTTTTCCCTCATGGCAAAAATAACAATTCCAGATAAAATAGGTGATTTAAAACAAGTGCAATTGCCAAATAAAGAGACTTGTCACCAACTACTGGTTTACTATGTATATATTACTGTAACCTAACATATTTTTTATTATTGTTGTATAAAATCTGAACAGTGTTAAAATATACATGTAAATGTATTTTAGATTCTTAAAAAGCCCTTATTTTTTGTTGCTTGTTATGACTGGGAACCCTGCAAAATCCTATACTATGCCAAAATAAATTTCTATCATTTTAGAGGGTGGGGGAGGCATTTTAGCATATCTACTTAATTTTAAGTAACTTGGGGCTCCACCCCTACTGGCTGTACTCTCTTGCCCCGAAACTTGCTTCGTGGACTGCCGCTATTGCTCTATTATGTGAATGGTAGTAAAAAGGCTTTAAAAATCTGAGTCTCAACAAAATTGTAGCTGGGTGGCAACTCTATGGTCTGGTGTTGGCATTAGAGGCTTTGAAAGTCAAGATTCCAGTATGTCAATAAGTGCTAAAGTGGGGCATTATTGGTTAAATTTAGTATTTACTACCGCATATAAAATACTGGTGTTCTCTGATGTTTATTTAGTTTAAACCTTAATGTCAATGTATTTGGATCTTAGATGCACATAAGTGTAGTCAAGTTTTTGTCAAATGTAGAGCTAAAAGTGGAACATACTTTTATCGATATATTCATTTTATTCAAAATTGATACTTTCCTAATAGTGGTAAAATTAAATTTTCAATTTTGAACGATTTATTGTGAAAATTTTAAATAATAAGAATGTTTCTGTGGCTTTGCCAATCAAGAATTTATTAAATGCAGAAAATATTTGTTACGAAAGAAATTTAAATATCGGCCATTTTGTCAGTGTACCATACATTCTATGGATATAAGAATGTCATCAATAGAATGCCCATAATCTGTGCAGTTATTATCGGCATACATTTTGTACAAATTACTATAGTAATGAAATACTTTTCCATACACATATCCAATTTGAAGTATATATCTATAATATTAAGAAAAAATTGAATTTTATATTTTTAATTCCAGTCTATTTATCACAACTGGTTTTCTTGTGTGGACTGTTCACACCAATCAATTTCAGTCTACAAAAGGGACAAAATTAGCTTCTTTCGCTTGAAGCAAAACTGTTGAAAATTGTTCAAAATTCCATTTAGCAGTAATAACTAAAAACTAAACTGAATTTTTAAAAAATTAATCAAAGATATTCTGAGACTTAGTGTCTGAAGTATTCATTTACCGAAATTTGTAGCCATACATCACTCAGATTTTCTACTATGCTGCACACAGACATTCTTCATTATTTGAGATTTTATATTTGTAACATTTTTAAATTTACATGTGTGTAAATGGTTACTGTATCACAATTGATTTTTGTGCCAAAAGAAAATTTCAGTTGCTTAATTCTCCAGTGAGAAAATCAGATTTTCTGTTATATGGAAAGTACTTAGAATGTTTTCTCCTATATATGTTTGATTGCAAATGTTTATAGAATGTTTTCTCCTATATATGTTTGATTGCAAATGTTTATAGAATGTTTTCTCCTATATATGTTTAATCGCAAATGTTTATTGCTTAAGGATTGTCTTGTTGTAAAAATGTAGTACAATCCTTTTTTATAATGTACAGTGCTCTGCAGAAAGTTGCAGTTTATCATTGTAGTTCCTTTGTTTTGGGATGTTTAAGTCATGCTCTTAAATTTCAGAAAGATTGAAGGAGACTAATTATTGCCAGCTATTTTTAACACAATTTTGAAATTTTGTGAAATACCATGCAGTACCTAATTCACCAGTCATTTTGACATGAATAAAGTCTATGATCGGGATATCTATCTGAAATCAAAATGTTAGGAAAACTATAAACACTGGATTCTTATATTTTCGAACCTAATAGATATTTTTTTTTTTTTTTTTTTTGAGCAAAGTGAGCATAGTTCCCATTTTGAGTGACTTCAATGTCAAAATGTTTGTTAGAGCAACGCTTTAGAACTGCATTTTTGATTTTGATGAAATTTAATTTCTAAATGGCGGTCAATGTATAAATGCTTTTTTTTTTAATTCAAAATTAAACAATTTTTACAGAAATTAGCTTCAGTCGATAGAATACAGAGATCTTGATGCAGAATTCAGATGTGTTAAGAGAGTGAAGCATAAATAGAATCTCCCCTCTTTCTATTCACCTGTTTGGTGGGGTTTGTCAGAATGGTAAATAATCCTATAATCCTCTTATTCTCCCTAAGTTATGGAGCTTAGCTCCTTTACTGAGTGACTTCTATGTGAAAATGTTTGTAAAATCATCAGTTTAGAACGAGCAATCATATTTTGATCAAAATTTGATATCTAATTTGTGATAGATGGTCAGAAAAAAACAATGCCCAATTAAATCCAATTCTTCTGTATCAATTGAAAAACCCTATTCTCCTCACTTGCGGCAACTAGCTGTCTCTATTTTTCTTCACAGAATCAATCTTTTTCCCTCTATACCCACATGAACAGATACATGTTTGTAACTAATTTCCGGATTCATAGTTTTTAACATCATAAAACTGAATTGACATTACAATATTGTCTCCAAATACAAATGAAAAGGGAGAATAGGCACAAACATTGCAGTTCTCAGAAATGACCCTATTAAATTTTATCTGGAGTGCTTTCCTTGAATTAGTGATTGCCTTGTTCGTTTTGGAGACCACACAGAGTCCCATTAATAGCCCATCCACTAATTTTGCAAGCCCTTACCACTCTTTATTGAAAGGCATTTATCTTTCCTATGCCAGCCATCGAGGCGTTCTTGAGTACCGTTGAACCAGTTGAAAATAAAATATATCCACATGGAATTGTTCTTGCTCTCTAGTAGTCATCACCTTCCGGCCTAAGGTGTTTCTACACAGATTTCAGTGATTTCCAATATCTATGCTTACTGTCCTGGCTACTTTGAGTTTCAGTCCTATGTTTTCCACCCTCCCATATTTTTGAAGCATTATTTCTGTAATAACCTCAACCCCATAGGTGGTGCTAGAGGTGCTTCAGCACCTCCATTACAAATTGTGCAAACACTCCTTTTTACTAACTGCCCCTATTCCCACAATTTTCAGTTTCTCTCTCTTTTTCTGAAGTTGTTATTTTATTTTATTTTTTTTTACGAATTTATAAACCTGAGATCAGATATTTTTAAGGTTTCTGACAAGACCCAGTTCAAAATGACTGCACATGTGCTGCCTATACTCAATCCCTGAATGAATGCTTAGTCAAAATGGAAATTATGGTTTGACCAGGTGTGAAAAGAATAAAGTCATGATTCCCACCAAAAGAAGAAAACGAATCTTTGAATGAAATATCAGAATATCTTCAAAAATTTCTACCAAAACTTTTTTGAGTACCGGATTTTTGGGTCCTTCCAATTACCCAAATTTACATCTTTAATTTATCCCAATTTACATTTAGCTTTGCTGTCCTTCCAATTTCGATTCTAGATAAGAGATCCGGTACTATACTTTTGTGCTAGAGTGATGAGGCAAAAATAAAAAAATATATATATATATGCACAAATATTTATAAAATATTGTATAAGACAGCTTTATAAGCAAAATGGATTCAACAATATAGGAGCTGTCATGTCATACCTCAATATAATTCTATTACATGATTTATATCTGAAAATTTCAGATCATGAGCAAAAAATATTTTGTTATTTTTCCGGTGTTGAAGATTTGTATTTCATGTTTTTTAGACATATGGAAATGCAGACAAATTTTGTGCTATTTTATTTTTCCGGTGTTGAAAATTTGCATTTCATGGTTTTAGATGTATGAAAATGCAGAAAAATTTTGTGTTGTTAATTTTATGTTTATTTTATTTATGTTTGATTTATCTACCTCATTTACAGTTTTGTTGACTATTTATAATTTTAGGTAATTAAGTATTAAGCTTGCTTAGTTTGTTTTACCTGATTCAACAATCAAGGCATGCTGACTTGTCTTTTCAAGTAGTGTTATTTTTGAAATATTTATTTTTAAATTGTATATAAAGTACTGTAACGTCGGGTATTTTATTTTAAAAGCTTTTGTATGGAGTTTATTTATTGTATATTTTAGTGCCAATTTATTATACATTTTGTATTTACTACTATTGTATGTGTACTGTGATTTGTTAAGGGTTTTGTTTTGCTCAATCTCTGGTGTTTTTTATTTTATTTCAAATAATATCAGTGTTTTTAATGTGATGGTTAAATTTTAAAAGTATTTATAGCTTTTTTCTTATAATTGTGGCTGATACCCTTCATATCTACTATCTGTTTATGTGAGATATTTCGGATTTTTGCACAACCTATTAAATATAAGAATTTTTATATATTCTATGTTTGAGATTGTGCAAAAATTTACAATTCTATTGTTTATTCTGGCACAACCAATTTTGGTGCAAATATTTAACAATGTTAAAACATTTGACTAAGAAAGTGCAATATATTTTAACAAAATACAAATTATTGCATGTATATATGAATATTTAGGAAAACACTACACACTCTCACTATGCAAATGTTTGACTAATGTCTATTTAATAGAACAAAAATTTTGAAATAACTAGTTATTAAATTAAAATAAAATTTGTCTTTTTAAATTTAAATTTTTTCAAACTTGTGCCCAATGGTTATTTCCTCAACCATTAGTCACAGAGATACACTTCCAATTGCAAAAATGTTTTAAATTTTAAAATCTATTATCTTAGAAACAGTTTAAATCAATAAATGCATTTCTGAAAGAAATATGAAATATAAATTTTTATACAATCCCTCAGTCCTACCAATTATATTTAGAAAAATCATCCTCATACAATTTTATGAAAAATAAAAATCATCCTTTTACGACCAAAATTGACCAATTTATAGCTGTTTAAAGTTGGAGCACTTTTTGTGCTGAGAAATAAATGGTCAATACGGTCCCTGATTGGTTGGTTGCCTGGAGAAATGGTCAATACAGTCCCTGATTGGTTGGTTGCCTGAAATGGGACATTTTTATACGTGGAAAAGCGACTTAAGTCACAAAGTTTAATGCTTCATAACTCTGCGAATTTTGGTCGTAAAAGGAAGATTTTTGTTTTTATTTTGCATGAAATTGTATGAGGATGATTTTCCTAAATATAATTGGTAGGACCGGGGGACCGTATAAAAATTTATATTTCGTATTTCTTTCAGAAATGTATTTATTGATTCAAACTGTTTCTAAGATAATAGATTTTAAAATTTAAAACATTTTTGCAATATTGGAAGTATATCTCCGTGACTAACAGTTGAGGAAATAGCCATTAGGCACCGATAGCACTCGACACCCTGTGAAAGGCCCAGACCATACAGCCAACCCAGGGGTTTACGGCAGTTTAATGTATGGCCGGACTCGACACCCTGTATAATGTTTACTTATAACTTATATTAAACATTTCAGTGGAAACAAAAATTATATAATTTATAATATCATAAAGAAATAAAATTAAGAACATAGTAAATATTAACATAAGATAAAATCATATTAATGAGATTGTTGATATTGCCCAAATTTGACAATATTTTTAAAGTCAAGATTATACAGTGAAATAGATAATTGTAAACATTAATCAAGATGTTCATCACTTAAAGAATTTCGGATTTCAAAATATTTATATCAAAAAATTCGGATCCCACTAATTATGTAGAATCAAAACAAGATGTCAGTTTTCGTTCCATATTTTATCAAGATTGTACATTTATCTTTGATGTATTTTCAAATATGATCTCTTTATTGCAAATATAAATAACTTTAAAGCTTTATTCCAATTTGTATCAAATATTGTGTTGATTTGATTGGCAATTTCTTCTATGCTGGTATCATTTTGAAACATCTTTGAAAAATAATGTGATATTTCAGCTGCTTTCAGGTACTCGAATAGGTACAATAATTGTACAATCACAGTACAAGTTTTTCGATTGAATTCGGATTATAGTTCCAAGAATCTGCATTGTTTTACTGCACCTGTTAACAAATTATTGGATATCCCTTATTTTACGTTTAAAATACTACTAATATCAATTTTAGAGCTCCCATTATTTCTCATTTAAATCAATAAAATGTTTTAAATGCACGGAATGAAGTGAGAGTAAAGATCTACTCAAAATCATGCTGTGATGGTCTGGTTGGGCACCCCTGCTGTAAACTCATGTTAAAAGTACATTTTATTTCAAAAACACTTAAGTTCCAAATTTTTGTCCTTTAATAGCAAAACCAAATTTTTATAAGTCTGCTATCAAGAAAGTACAAACAAAATTCGTATTCTACAAGCAACAGCTATATTCATTGTGACTCTCATTCCATTTTATGTTACATACACTTACCTACAGAATAAGGCCCACCTTAACTAGCTCTTTTTAAAATCATATAATGAAAGATATTTAACATATTCACAATGACGCGTAGATTCATAACATATTTTTAAGGATGTTGCTTTAGTGTCTACCAGTGTTACACAAAATACTTTCTTCAGGGTGATCAAAGAGTTGTGCACATCAAATTTTGAAATCATATAAAATGCCAAAAAATTGAAATAGTAAAAATTTCAAGTCTTAATTTCATCGCAAAATTTTTAGTTATTTTAGTCTATTCTCCATCATTGTGAATGTTTTAACTTATATTCTTTTTGTCTTCCAAGGATGAACTTTATTCATCACCATAATGTTAAAAAAAAAAAAATTTATTTTTGCTATTTTTAAACATTTATCAATTATGCTTCACAAAGTTTTGTGCAGCTATATTGAATATTATTTGAATTTTCACTGGGCACAAACTTAGAAACTGCTTATTTGAATTCAATAGTTTCAAATGTAAAGGCCAAATTCGTCTAATTTCACATTTATTCATTACATTTTGAAATTTCAGAATTAAGGCCCTTTTTTCAATATTCCTGAAAACTATCCTCTGAATATTATAAAACTTTTGTATATTTAAATATGTAAAGCAAAATATTTTGTTTTACAAGTTTTCTTATTTTCATAGCTTGAAATACTTTCATTTTTCGTCCTGTATAAAACCATACTACCAAAGTAAAGAAATTGCAGTAAAACCTGTCTTAAAATAAAAATTCCAGGACTTGAAATACTTTCAGTTTTTAACAGGTTTCTCTTATACATAGTGTTAATTAGTGTTTGTTTGCTACCAACGGAACCAGAAACGTTTTCATTTAAAACAGTATTTTGTTTTATTCAGAATTCTTTTAAAGCAGGTTTTGGCACTAGTATATTGCAGAACTTAAGCTATTCTATTGATTAATACTATGTTTTTTTTTAGAGCATGTCTTAAAATGAAAATTTGATGAAGTCCTCTATTTTATTTAACCTATGCTGATCTAAATCTTACGTTCTTGATAAATAACTAGCAAATAATGTAACTGCAAGTCAGAATTACTCATCTGGATAGTGATGTTAGAATCTCTAAATGCTCTTTTCAACTCTGGAGGAACAAACACTTGCTTCAAAAATGCTCCAAGAGATGTTAAAAATTAAGCAGCTAAGATTTAAGCACATTGTTATGCACAATTTAAAAAAGTCTAAAAAAAAATGCATTTTGATCATATTTAAAATGTAATATACATTTCAAACTAAACATTAAATGAGTTATCTCTAAAATGATAAAATCAGACTTCATTTTTTAAGCTGAAGTCAGCTATAAGTGTTATTAGTGTACCATATGTGTTCATAATTGTAATTAAATGGAATGTAACTTGCATCAACTTTCTCATACCAAATACCATTTTTAAGTAGCTTTTTTTTTCCCCCTTCAAATTTTGCAAAAAAAATGAACACAATTATAGCATGTTACCCTTCACTTCAAAGGACACCCCCCTCCCCACTTGAACGAGGGAGGGGCTATTGACATCACAAACACAAAAATTGTATCCGAGCTATTTTTCACTACAATGATTGAAAACTGTTACATTTTGTGATCATTGAGCAATAACCCATTGAGCAATAAATAACCCTTTTCATGCATAATTATGCCAAATTTTGTCCTATGCTGCCATGTTAAGAAACTATAAAACTTCAAACTTTTCATTCAAATTTAAAAAAAAAAAAAAATCTAACTCTAGGTTTTTCATTAACAAAGACGGACAAAGTTTCATGAAAATCCATTAATATTTGTGGCAGCTATCGTGTACACAAGAAATTGACCACAGACAAAGAGACAGACATCACTTTAAAAATAATCAAAACGCATTCAGGAGGTCAACATATTGGCAACAAAATTTTGAAATTGAATATTTTCATGAAGACAATACTTTCTCTATATTCTATAGTATGAGAATGTAAAAATATGCATAACTGTTAACATTAAAGGTAATATCATGACTTTTTCAATGTTAGTTTTGTGGATAATTTTTGGTGATTTTTTTTTCTACCTCAGTTTTGTTATGTTTTATAAGTGTACTTATCTGTTCTATTTAATGTTATTTTTAAATTTTGATTTATATCATAGCAATTTCACTGCCTGTGGTTACAGTTAAAATCTTCTTATTTGTGGTATTTTACTTACTTGTGAGGTGTAAAAATTGCAGTATACTTATTATGACCATGTTTTTTACTGAAATTTTAGTCCTAAACTATTTATTTTCAAAATGTGTGTGATGGCAGCTAGAATACACTCCCATTACAGATAGCAGCTTCCATGGACTGGTTTTGTGTGCTCAACAACACAAAATAGTCAATTTGAAAAAGCGAATAAGAAAACTTACTATATGTCATAACTTTGTGAGTCTATGAAAACTGATAAACAAGGACAACTGACACAAAACTGCAATGACCAAGAACTCAGCCATTGCAGTTGAAGCTAAATATTGAAGAAATATGAAGCCAGCTACATGATAGGACTGAATTTGTAAGCTCTCATAAAGGTTCACAAAATTGTAGCATATAGCAAATTTTCTTGCTGTCATTGCAGACATTGGCTATTCTTCAATGGCAGCAATATTATATGAAAGTACTCTATGCTGACGAGTATCTAAATGTGGTGTGGGATAGCCCAGTGGTTAAGGCACAGGGATTGCACTCGGAGGATCAGAGTTTGATTCAAGGCATTGCCCAAACTATCTCAGTGTTTATATTTAGTATGGACATGTTAAATCTGTGGGTTTGAAAATCCCTCAGAGAGGTTTGTGGTATGGGAAGGAGGTTACGATTCCTGTGAATGTCGTCCCCACTGAGTTCTGGTTTAAATTAGATGGCATTGTCCCAGCCATCCAGACATATACCTTACACCTTCGAGTAGATTGGGCAGCCCAAGTCAGAAGGAAGTGTGTACAAGTGCAAAACCTGTCCTTTGTAATTAATATTTTCCTCTACTTTTCATTCCTGAATTTAGAAGAAAATTCTCATACTGATCAATATTCTCAGAAGTTGGTTGAGCTCGGGGCTGCAGCCAGGGAGATTCTAGAGGGTGCTGAGCCACCCTACAAGTAGACATTATTCAAGAATAGCATTATCCATTAGAAATACCCATGAATAATCAGTACTTGACTGCATCTTGCTATTGTTTTGTTTAATATTTATAATTATATGATAGAAAATTTATAGATATATATATTTAAATCAAAATGTAACTAATTTTTGTAGGTGATAAAAAAAAAGTCATCTAAAGGTAAATATCAAATATTTAAGTGAATGTTAAATATTGTTGCTAAAATAATAAATTTTAATTGCATCTTATAGATACTGGTGAATATGTACTTTTGTTATTTGTGTATATATTTTATTTGAAAGTATGTATATTTAGAAGGAATTTAAATACTTCATATTTGTAGAAAAAATTGAAATTATATTTATAAATGTGATTATAAATATACAGGGTTTCAAGAAAATGTTCTTGAAATCAGGCCCAAATATGAGGTCAGAGATTAGACCAAGAAAAAAAAAAGCACATGATCGGCCCTTTCAACTTCAGCCTATTGTAAACATTGATATGGGGGGGAATCTAAGAAAAAAAAATCTCCAAAGATCCTGCTGGTCATATTCAGGCCTGTTTAAAACTGATACTTATAAAATATACTGCAAAAAATTGTTACCTACCCCCCCTCCTATCTTTATAAAAGCCCTCATCTCTCATATAATTTGCCAATTACCCATGTAACTTTAAAGAAGGAAGATTATTTTTGGCTGAACAACTTTTATGTTGCAATTTTAAAATCTTTCTCACAGTAGTAGACATTATTTCCTTTCTACTTTTGTGTATTTTTCACTTATGATAGTGCCGAAAGCCCAGACCATCCGACTCATCCTAGGACATGGAGCAATTTAGTGGATGGCCGGACTTATGATAGTGCATAAAAATTTTAAAAATAAGTAAATTTTCTAATTTGGCACGATTATTTCCAATAAATTTTGAATTGGTCATTGTCTTTAATTAATTTCTTTATTATTATTATGCCAGGAAACAAGTGAATTTTCTGTAAGCATTTATTTTTGCTGAAGTGCTCTATTGTGGACTGCCAGCGAGGTAGCCTGAAGAGGTTATTCCCTTTGTTTTTCCATTGGTTTATTTTACAATGATTGGTTTGCATGTTTTTGTAGTTATTTAATGAAACCAGCTCATGCAGCTTTGAAGTTTCCTTCATTTCGGTACACATTTTTTTTCTTAATATATGAAGTTCATAGTCTTATTCACTCAGTGTTGTGATTTTAGATTTTAATTTAAATCACAACTTTTTTAAAAGCCATTTTTAAATTTATCTTTAACCATATCCAGTTTGTGCTATTTTTGCAGTGCCAGTTACCTTTTAAGCTTCAATAAATGAAGCATTCTTATAGCAACTATATCGGACTATCTAGCACCAGTTTAACACCAAGCCACAACTCCACCCTGACTTACAACTGGTTTAAAAGGCCCAGTTTATTTTAATTTAGATAGTAATTCTGCTTTTTTTTTCCCTGATAGAAACCTCTCTTAGCTGAGGTGATTGTTCTGTCTTTTTATCTCGAAGGAGCCTGGTTTATGCCTCCAAAACCAATTTTATTTTTCCAATATTATTTGACAATAAAATTTCTTAAAGCCTGCTTACAAGTCATAAAATTTTATTAACTGCAAAAATTGGATATGCTTTGCATTTCCTTGACAACCCTGTATCTAACTGTGTGCTACTAAAAATAAGATCTAACAGTGAAAATGTGTTTGAAAAATTCAGACAAGTAGCAAATTGCTGTATTCTTTGTCCCGCTATTAGTTTTAGAAAAAGTCCTTTTGAATTTCATCACTTAAGTATGAAATTCATTTAATGTTTGTTTAAACTGCAAATTCCTTTTGGAATGCTGTAGTGATCAAAACAACTTGTTTTATCTGCTACTACTAAATGTTACTGTTTTTAACCTTAAATTATTTGACGTTTGTACGCAACAAGCATGTGTGTTGTCCACGAAGAAATGCTGTCAAGATCTCAAATCTAGAGCTGAACCCCTTAATGTGTTCTTGTTTTCAAATAGATCACAATATATTGTTGCTCATGTTATTTCACTTTCTGTTGAATCTGAAATAAAGAATTTAATGACTAGAAAATTGAATATTGTTTTAATGTTTACTTTCTTTAGAATCTATATGACTGAATACCTAATGTCAATTTTCAGGTTCCAAAAGAAAAAAAAAATTTCAACTTTATAGTTTCTAAACAGTTTTGTTTGGAATAAGTTCTTAGAAATGCCTTTTAACACTATCTACCTGCAAGCTAAAAATAGGCTTTTAGGTGCCAACGCTTATCAACCGCAACCCAGTTAATAGGCTTTTTTTGCCAGTGCTGTTTTTTGCAGTAACTTTTAAAGTGTAGATGTGCAATTTCATTAGTGGATTCAAGATGATGCGAGTGTTGGCCACGTGCCCTTGTGGATTTAAATAATTTTTAGTTTTCTTGATCCGAAACCCAGTCAATGAATCCTGATAATGGAAGCAAAAATAAATTTCTAGATTCTTTGTCAATGTTCTAATTGTTCTTTGTATGTGGTGAAACCTTTAAATAAAAATGTAAACATTCTCGCACAATAAGCAAAACCGAGCCGGTATTAGGCAAGAATCTGCACCAAGTTAGCTTGTCTTTCAATGGCCACGAAACAGCAGTCGGTAGACTAAGTGTTAAGATTTCTAATGGATGTTGTTTGTTCACTGTTTTACATTGATTTCAATGCATATTATGTTACCATGACAGGAATGACATGAGCTAGATATTTTTAACAGAAATTAAAACTAAAACTGGGAAACAAAGTATGCATAATGTACTAACAGTAAGCAAAATATTTTAAAATTTTCATTCATATTAAAAATAACAATGCATGTCAGCGTAATAAATATACTTGTCAAAAATGCATAATAGAACTGATGATGCGATATTCAAGGTATTCAGATTTCTTCTAATGATGTTATGTTCTAAATCTTGAATACTTTCTGATATTCAAGGTATTTGCAGATAATATTCACCCATCTATTCAAAATCTTTACTGGGCATCTTCACTTCCTCTAGGAGAATTTTATATGCAATTAAAACTTGATAATCTGTAATATTTAACTGCAAAAGTAAATATACAAATGTATTTATTGACACCAAGTAGGAAACAAACTTCATAAAATATTGATGTATTTGGATGTTTCAGACATATCATTAAAATTAATGTATTTGTACAAAATACTCAATATACACAATCTATTTTGCAAAAAAGTCTGTATGAATACATAACTCAGAGCAAACCCTGTCGCTTCAAATCTTCATAGGTTTTCTTATTTACAACATTGCCTTGAGTGTCTTCGTATTCCTCCTATATCAAAATAATGTTTCTTAATGACAGAATTTACAATATTTTAAACATAAAAAATTAAAGTACAAAGCAGCTAACACTACTGTAATCTATAAAATACTAGTGTTCCTCTACAGACAGCCACATGCACAGCATACTTCAAATACAGTCTTGTTAATCGGTAATAATACATTTTTAATGTAAACAGTCAAATTTACAATAAATTACAATAGTGTATTAAAATATCTCAAAAATTGATACTGATTCTGATGACAAAGGAGAAAAAGTTGCGTTTGAGCAGGACATGGCTCTATAAATACCTTGACTTTATACAAAGTTTTATTACAGAGCAAGAAATAATGACTATTAATAGACTGTTCTGACTAACTAGGAAAATATATTAAAACAAAAATAAAATAATCCTTAAATGACAATTAAATTATGTTTCAAAATTTTAAAAACAAGTAGCGAAATTTATAAAATTAACTAATTCACTATTTTAGCAAAATAGCTAATAAAACAAAATTAGCTATTAAGGAGTCATTTTTAATTAAAAAACTCAGGATGTACAAATGTCTCATCTTTGCCGCATAAACTAATGAAATGTGCAATGAACTATAATCTGCAAAATTATATATTTCACACTACCTCTGGACCCAAGCTGTGCAAATTACAGGGAGTCTACTGTAATTGATTCATGTTCAAGAGTGTTAATATGCACACCCGCTGAAAACTTAAATTCAATTTTTCAACCCAGGGTGCATAGTCAAAAATTAATTTTGAATATGTGATATTATAAGATAGGCACACAAAAACGACATCCCTTTATATATAGGGGAGGTAAGAAAGGCTTTATATAAAATTTATAAAAAAAAATTTTGTTTAATGTAAAGTTTGTTTAAATCATATTTATAGTTTAAATTATTAAATGTACTTTTACTTTCATAAAATAATTGTTTGCAGTTAATTAGTTTTCGAGCTATAGCAGTTATATCAACCAACTACAATTATATATCAAACCTTCCGAATAGTATCGAATGATTGGATACTTTTTAAATTAAAAATAAACAGATTTCACATGTGCCTGAATTTCAAAGCAATAGTATTTTATTTAGTTCAATGTTAAAAAAACAAAATGCAAAGAAATGTGAAAATTTAAAGAGTTAATGTCTGCCAAAGTCTCATCATTATCTTCATTCATGGAGCTTAAATACTAAACTATTTTAATTATCGGCAGATTTATATGCTTATTACCTAGAATCACACACAAATCTTAACTTATTTTTAATATGTAGTAAAAACAATGTGCTGAAGTAATTTTTAAATAAACTGAAAGACACACGAATTTTGATATGTATTAAACACCCAGAGGTAGAAGTGAAAGTAATGATATATAGAATTTTTATAAATAAATAAATATATATAGTATATAGAACAATGAAAGACATTTCATAGAATTTTTAGAAAACAACTAAATTGTATATTATTTTAACTATTAGTTTTGTCATATTTCAAACATAAAGCAATACAGGCAGTATAGTTAGAGCAGTAATTAATTTGTCATGAATTTCTGCAATATTTTTCATGGATTTTAAGGGAAGGGGGTTCAAAAAAAAATTTTTTTTTTTAATATCAAATAGTTCTTGGACCTTTTAAACAATGATGATTTGTTTGTATTCAACCACATTCCTAGGTTTGAAGATGAGGACCCACTAAAAATATGAAGTTTATTCATATAAAGTGAATGTAAAATAATTTTGTTTCAGCGAAGGTTTGATAGATTTCTGGAATATAAAAACAAGAACGATCAATCATGCTTAAAGCATTGATTATGAAACACTTTCAAACTTCAATGCAATTTTATTTAAACATCTCTAAAATGCAATACATTCCTCGGTAACATTTTAAAACTTATCACAATACTACATTAATTTATATTTGAAAACTTAAACCTTCATCAAAAAAAATTAACTTCATTCAAATGACGGCATTGAAATATAAATTGCCTGGTTTAAACATCTCTAAAATGCGATACATTCCTTGGTAATAATTTTAGAATTATCATATTACTACAATAATTTATTATATTTGCAAACTTCATTGAAAACAACTGAAATTCATTCAAATAACGTCATAGAAAAAATAACACACCTGGCTCCCTCTATAAAAGCAGCATTTCATTCATAAATAATTTCCCATTCATTTCATTCATCACAATACTATAATAATTTACTTTATTTAAAAATTAAGACCATGGAGCTACAAGTAATTAAACTCTATGCTTAAAACTTCATCGAAAAAAATCTTCCTTCCCTTTGTAAAATCAATGAATATTTCATTCATATCAGCTATGCAGACTCAAGGAGCTAAATAATTTTGCGTTAAAGAAATACAGCAATTCTTATACAACTCATTCTACATATTTTGCTGTTTACATTTTACATAAGTGAAAAATAGGCTTCATTGTAGAAATAATCAAATTTGGATGATCATTTAAACTTAAATATATTGTAATTGTGTTGTTTCAGTATGTAGATGCACAGAATTTAAGCAAAAATAAAGTGGTTTTAGGACGGATACAACACTCAATATGAATTAAAAAGAACTTTAAAAATCACGATTTTGAGACAAGATGGATGCCATATTTCATTTTGAAGTGGGTCACGTGATTTTTTCATATCATGTTCACGTGATCGCTTCATATAAGAGGTGTAATTATTTTAATTTTTATTAAAAAAACTACTGAATATATTTTGCTGAATTTTTTTTTATATATTCTATGGAACAATTTGAATATTACCTAAAATTTTTGAAGCAATTTGTGAATTTTAAATCCGCTTAAAAAATGTTTGAAAAATTAGGTCCCATAGGGTTCAATGTATTTCATTTTTTCAACCTGGGTTCAATTCAAAACTAATTGGGTGATATTATTCATTTATATTCCCATAGGTCTTACAGACCATCTGAACAACATACTAAAATTTCATTTTGATTAAGTCATCTTTACGACAGTTATCGTGCTAACGGACAGACAGACAGACAGAATGAACAAAGTCATAAACACTTTTCAACTTTGTTGTAAAATGTTAAAAAGGTCATTTTCCTAGCTCTATAAAATCACCATCTGTTGTTTGTCAGTCGATGATAAACAACCCCTGGCCACAAAAGTTTGTGTGCAACTGCTCCACAAATTTTGCCTGTTTTCCCCAAACAATAAAATGACTGCTTTAAGTTTAATATACCATCCAGATTTAAAGAAATCGAATGGGATATTTTGTTCGAATTATGAGTTATATTTCATTTAAGAACTTGAATAAAAATAAGTTCATCTGTCATACTTCAACAGGGTGCTACAGTACCTGAAAATCAGTGAATTCCTTTAAAAAAAAAACTGTAAAATCTGGGAAATTGGAATATTTTTTTGGTAATCGCAGCTTTCTTCCAATACACATGTATAGAATTCCTTATTCGCATTTCAAGTGGCGGGAGACAGTCTGTTGGATACTTCAACAAGAAAGATCAATCATGCATAAGCATTGATTATGAAACACTTTCCAACTGAAATATAATTTTATTTAAAAATTTCTAAAATGTGATACATTCAGTGGTGATATATTTTACATTATCACAGTACTACAGTAATTTATTATACTTGAATATTTAAAACTGTATCGAAATATAAATCATCTGATTCTCTATGCAAAATCAATGAATATTTCATTCATATAACTTGTATTCCAGACTCCAGAGCTAAATAATTTTGTGTGAAAAAATTCAGCAATTCTTATGTAACTCACCTTACAATCGCTTGAGATATTTGTATTCTGCATAAGTGAAAATTAGGCTTCGTTGAAGAAATAATAAAAGTTTAGGGATCATTTAAAATCATAACTATTGTAATTGCGTAGGCACGGAATTTAGATACACAGATAATATATGTGTGTGTGTGTGTGTATGTATTCAAAGTATTGGAATCGTGCCGAAGATCGGAACTCGAATTTTCGAAGGATCTACAAGTTTTAGGACTTCTAGAACACGAAAAAATTATTTTTAGGAAGACGTCTGTGTGTGTAAGGGTATATCTGTGTATGTTTCTGTGTGTCTGTGAGGATATTACATCCACTCTAATTGAAAAACTAATGGACCGAATTTCATAAAATTTGGTAGGTATGTTTTTTGTAGGAAACCCTGATGTTCATTAAATTATAGTACGATTCGTAATAAAAAAAATCTGCCTTCTTTGCGAAATGGCCGGCAGAAATTGCCTTTATCCACTCTAGCTAAAAACTAATGGAACACATTTAACAAAATTTGGTGTATAATATTTCAATAACCTACAAGTGATTTATATACCAAATTTAACAAAATTTGGTATATAAATTATTTGTAGGTTATTCTAGTACGATTCGGGAAAAAGGAACGGCCTATTTTTGCGAAATGGCCCGCAAAAATTGTTTAAATATAAAAATAAAAGACTACGTGTGCTCAATTATATCAATTAAATTCCTATTTTATACGTGATTTTTGACAACAAAAAGAATAAGACTAACCCCATTACTCTAGGACTAACCGTTGTTGAGATATTCTAGTTTTTTTCGCGTTTTCGCTACGCCACCTTTGACAAAAAGTTCAGCTATCAAATGAGAACCAAATTTAAGTTTAACGTGCAAATTCAATGTCATTTAAAATACTTATGGCTGTTATTTTGTACAGATAAACTCAAATTATTATTGAAGAAATAAAGAGAACGTGAATATGAGTCTGCAGGGAAAGACATGTGCTGCCCACATCAGAATTTTTAACAATATTACAACAATGATTTATAGAAGTGAACGGGGATTATTTGCAGGCCATTTCGAAAAAAATGTAGGATCTATATTTAAAAATCCACCAAATTTTTGTAGAATAAAAATTTAAGTTGTGTACCAAATTTTAACTCTCTAGGACGTAGGAAAGTGCATTAAAAATGCCGTCAAATAAGTATATTATGAAGAGTTATATAAAATAAAATAAAAATTGAAAAATTGTTATCTACCAAATTTATTTTTAAATGTGAAGCCTCTTTCATATATAAATTAATTAAACTCTTGGAAAGATATTTATTATATAATATATCTCTCTTTTCTTTCTGGAGGATATCCCAAAAGTCAGAATTTAATTGAATTTGTTTTTCTCCCTATATTAAATAATTTTTAATTAAAAAACTACCTAACATATTTTACTGATATTTTTTTTTATATATTTTATGGGATAATGTGAATATTTCCTAAAAATTTCGAAGCAATTTGTGAATTTTAAATGTGCTTAAAAAATGTTTGAAAAATTAGGTCCCATAGGGTTCAATGTATTTCATTTTTTCAACCCAGGTTCAATAAAAAACTAATAGGGTGACATTATTTATTTATATTCCCATAGGTCCCACAGACCGTCTGAACAACATACTAAAATTTCATTTTGATAAAGTTATTTTTACGGCAGTTATCGTGCTAACAGACAGAGACAGACAGAATGAACAAAGTCATAAACACTTTTCAACTATGTTGTAAAGTGTTAATAAAAAGAAGAAAGTTTTTAAATTTCAACATTTCTTGGTGATCCCTCTCATCTTAATTGTTTTGGAAGTTAAGATATTTTATGACAGGAAAAGCAGATTTAAAAAATACTCTTTCTGCTTATACATAATTTTATTGCAATAAACGATATTTAACTACTGTATGAATTCTTGACTGGATTTTACAGAATGCTGCCCAGTTTATAGCTGAGTTTTATAGCTTATCTAGAATTTTAATGCGTGAAGGATTAATATTTTTGTAGTAATACTGTTCTTATATAACTTTTGCATAAATACTATACTTTAATTATTATACTTTTCAATGCTGAAAGTAAAATTTTAATTATTTATTCTTAATTATCACTTTCAATTTTATTAATTAACTTTTTATGTTTGTTATACTGATATTCAGAAAAAAAGTAGATAGCGATACCTATCAGGGAATTTTTGAAAATACTATCTGGAAATCAGGAAAATATCAGATAATTTTTTATATGATATCCTGTAGCCACCCTGTTCAAAGTCTGTACATTATTTTAGGCAACAGTTCATTTACCTTGTTATTTAAAAAGAGAAATGTTTAAACAAAAATATACTGCTTTTAAATGTTTTTACTATAGGAGTGTCTCTGATCTAGCGTGATTTTGGATCACGGATCGCAGATGCATACATTTTTTAATATAGGCACTCTACCTCCGATTAGGGTGAAAACAACTGGAAAGGAAAACTTTTTCCCTCGCACGTGTCACTGTGGAGCTAATTTTATACGTGATGGCAAAAGTTCAAAATAGAAAATATAAATGTGTAGAAATTCTGACTGCAAAGAAAAATATAGATAAAAATCAACACACAAATATTAGACAAATGTAAAATACAGGACAATATAGGATGTTTTACCTGATTTTAAAAAATATATGGGAAATATAAGACTACTTCTACACCTGAACATCCCCAAATCTTGTGTATCAATGGAACAGAATAGATGAGTTGCTTAGGACACATTTTTCTATTTTCGGTTCTATAGGCCAGATTTAAGCAATTTTAAGATATAACATTAGCCATAAAATATCAGACGTGGATAGTATGTGCTACATATTTCTCCATTTTCTATTCTATTGGTACAATTTTATCAATCTTTGTGTGCATCATTAGCTGTGACCTGTCTACATATTGGGCGAACACTATGTGCAGCAGAAACCGCATAGTGAGTGGGTATATTTCTTGATTCATGACTCATGTAATGGGGCACACTGGGTAAATATCTTGGACTATATATTTATCTATTTTGGGTTCTATTGATCCGATTTCAGTAATTTTAGTATTTATTATAAGCAATAATCTGACTTTGTAATAGGCAGGTGGGTACAATTAGCCAATCCTGAACTTTACATCATCATTGAAGCACCATACCTCATCGTAATGGCATATACAAATTACCCATTTCTCATCGGTTGCCAGCTCTACTAAAACAGGGAATATGTTATACATACAAATAACACCACAACAGAGCTCCATAACATCCTACCAATTGTGCGTTGAACATGCACAATTCTATCATTATGGTGCAAATGTGTGATGTCACAGTCTGTTTGGACATTATGGTATGTATAAAGTTGAAGATTAACAAATTAATGTTTATTAACCCTAATAATCTGAACTAATTGGTAAATTGGAAGAGAGGTATGTTCAGATTAACAAGTTGTTTGAATAAAGCAGAGTGTTGAAACTTTTCATGATAAAAACGTTACAGGACATTCGTTCCTCATAGCGATGTCATCCCACACATTTCTCTTTCAATTGCTCGGCTGTTTTTTCCAAAAAATAAACTTTACAAGCCATCTGATATGGTGACCAAACATGTTGATCGACACTTGCTTCCATTGGTTCAAAACCCTCTAAAAAGGAGGAGAGGAAGGATTAAGGTTCCAATTTTTGCTTCATCCCACATTTCTGCCATTTGTCACAAAATATATACAGGGTATTTTGTAAAATAAATAATTTCAGTAAAGTGTAAGTAAATAAAGGCTAGTACTGTGTCATTTTTACTTTCCCTGCAATACATGGTAATGTATAGGGAAAGTATTGGAATCATGTCGAAAATCGCAACTCGAGTTTTCGACGGATCTACACGTTTCAAGACCTCTAGAATACGAAAAAACCATATTTAGCGTGATGTCTGTGTGTGTGTCTGTACAGATTTTGTATCCAATGATGCACTGTCTGTGCAGATTTTGTATCCATGATTAGTTTTGGGTACGATTTGGGATAAAAGAACCTGCCTTTTTTTGTGAAATGGCCTGCAAAAGCTTGTATCCACTCTAACTGAAAAACTAATGGACCGAATTTCACAAAATTCGGTAGAGTCACTTGTGGGTCACCCTGGTGCTGATTAGATTTTAGTACGATTCGGGAAAAAATAACCTGCCTTTTTTTGCAAAATGGCCCGCAAAAATCGTCAAAATCTAAACTAAAGAACTAGGTATACTCAAATATATCCATTAAATGCTCATTTAATACGTAATGTTTAACGACGAAAGGAATAAGACCAACCCCATTACACTAGGACTAACCGTTCTCGAGATATTTTAGTTTTTCGTATTTTCTCTACGCCACCTTTGGAAATAAGTCCGGTTAACGAATGAGAACGAAAATTGAATTAAAAGTGAAATAAATTTAATTACAATAAAGAGAACGTTAATATAAGTCTGCAGGGAAAGTCATGTGCTGCTCACATCAGATTTTTTTTCTTATATACCTAATCTATACTGCATTATTTAATCATAGTATTCACTGTAAGTACATTGAGCATTGGAAATCCATGAGAAAAAATATGAACACCCTAACTGAAGATTGATGCATTTCTCTTGCATCTTCGGACACCTACAAAAATGTTCTAATGTTTTTTGTCATCGAACAATTCGGAACACAAAGGTTGAAATTAGAGGAACTTTATTGTATTATATTTATATCTTTGCAAAGTTTAAATTTGTGCAATAAAAACTCATATATCTTACTTCATTGCTTGGTAGAAATCTTTCCTTTTGCTTTTGTTCTTTTAATTTCTGCCACACTGAAAAAAAAAAAGATCAGAAAATATCACTGATTGAACAAAATTTCAAACAAATATAAAATAAAAGATACATTCATTACAGGTAATTTGAAATGTAAAATAATTCTTTTGAAAAATTCAATGGAGTTGAAATTCACACATACTGAAAATCTCAGATTATGAAATGGTCAATTAAGAGATATATATAAATGTTTCAATGAGACTATTTATTGATATGAAAGGTGTCAAACCAGGTTTGACAAATAAATTTTCATGCTTTTTTATAATGTAAATAAGTTTATGACTTTTTATTATATAAAATTAAAGATTAAATTCATTACAAGTCATTTGAAATGCAAAATTCTTTTGAAATAATTATTCAAAGAATAATAATTTTAATATATGCATGAAATTCACACATACTAAAAATTTCAGGTTATGTAATAGTCATTTTGGAAATCTTTATACATGTTTCAATGAGACTATAACTGATATGTAAGGTGTCAACCAAGTTTGACAAATAAAATTTCACGACTTTTTATCATGTTTAAAATTACCATTTCATAGTAAAAAAAAAATTATCAAAAGGACAATCAGTATTAGAATACTTAAAATTTCTATATTTTTATTAGTGTTCAATTGCAAATTATTAGGTTCTAATTTACATAAAAACTCTGAAATTAATTTCAAGTTGGCTATAGGTCTGTCATGCTGATGAATTGGGTGTATTCGGTTGGTTTGTGTGTTAATTTTACATCCATAGCACAGTTGAAATTATTCTTTTCTTACATAATAAAAGAAGGTGTTAATCTTTCTGTGTGTATGTCATCTAACAGCAGATAATCCAAGTGTTGGACAGTGGCAAAATTTGCTACACAAGTACTTCAGCTTCCCGTATGATGCTCCTTCAGTGAGATTTTTTTTTATATTCGCATTAGTCTAAAAGTTATAAACTTTTAAAACCGAAAATCCCTATTTTCTCAAATTAAATTATTTTTTAAAATTCAATCTAAATTTTGTTTGTTACATAATGTATTCACACACACAATATTTTGTCAAATGGACATCTTTCTAAAAATGTTCAAAATGTGTTCAGGCTGTCTTAAAACATGCTTTTTTACCAAAGCCACCAATTCAAAAACTATACTCTATTCAGCAGTGTGAGAAAGTAAAAATGACATTAATTTCCAACTTTGTATTAAGTGATTTTAATTTAGTATTGGAATATAAGTTTTATAAGAAGCCAGAAAAATTCTCATAACCAACTGCTTACATTTTCAACTTTTACTTGACTTTCATGACCTTTTTCTAAATTCTTGATATTTTCTTGACTTTTATAAATTTCATTACCAGTAGCAACACTAATATGACATCTTTCAAATGATTTCAAGAATAGCACTTTGTAACCAAAGAATAACACTTTGTAACCAAAATAGCTAAGCCAAATGAGTAAATGAATTTTACTTCAAGACTTCAACAGGGTTCTTACTCAGGGTTTGAAATTAGAGATCGTTAATCGAACTTTGCACCTATGAATTTTGTTTTAATGACTGAAATTTTAGACCCAGTCATCATTTTTTTTCTTTTTGCCAAACTTTCCTTTTTTTTCACATTATACAATGCAAATTCAGATTGATCACTCATTTATTCTTCCTTCTAACAATCTAACCAATGTATGTTGTGGATTGCATGTGCCCGTACAGCAGGTCAAAGGCAAGATCTCTAATAAAAGGCGATTTATTTTTTGAGCCAAATAACAGCAAAACAAATAATTTCAAAATTGCACCCAAATAGAACATTTTGGCAGCTAAGGAAAAATGGTTAGGTAACATTGATGCCTGACTTTCTGCTCCTAAATTTCTAACCCTGTTCTGACTTATTTTAAATTCCCAAAATTAAGGATTTAAAAGAACTTTAAAAATCACGATTTTGAGACAAGATGGATGCCACATTTCATTTTGAAGTGGGTCACGTAATCTTTTCATATCATGGTCACGTGATCCGCTTCATATAAAAGGTGTAATTATTATTTTAATTTTTATTTAAAAAACTACTGAATATATTTTGCTGAAATTTTTTTTTATATATATTTTATGGAATAATTTGAATATTACCTAAAATTTTCGAAGCAATTTGTGAATTTTAAATCCGCTTAAAAAATGTTTGAAAAATTAGGTCCCATAGGGTTCAATGTATTTCATTTTTTCAACCCGGGTTCAATCCAAAACTAATTTGGTGATATTATTCATTTATATTCCCATAGGTCCTACAGACCGTCTGAACAACATGCTAAAATTTCATTTTGATTAAGTCATTTTTTTGATTAAGTCATTTTCAACTTTGTTGTAAAGTGTAAAAAAATGGACTTCATATGTAGTTAGTATCTAAAATATATAAAAATAATATAGATTTCTGATACTAGCAATCATGGAGTATTCTTTCTTTTTTTTTTAAGGGGGGGGGGGGGGGGAGAGATTAGCATTTTGTAAGCTAAATTACACAGTTCAGTTTATTGCAAAATGTATGTAGTATGTAAAGTTATATTGAATGCCTGAAACATTTTACTTTGTTATTGATATACATCATTATAAAACGCAATTCTTTACTAATCATAATATTGACATCATAATCACATCATCTCAAGTTATGGGACATTTGGCTTTGTAAAAGCTTTGAATACAAAACTAAAATAATCAAACTTGAAATATAATGTATAAATAATTTATTTACAATAACTAACAACATATATTCATTTAAATATAAACACATTATACTCCTTTTTAACAATTTAAAATAAATGAGTATTAAGATAGTTTTATACAAGGAAAATGTATATTAGATAAATCTAAGAAAATCTTTTATCATTTGTTAAAAACTACTTAGATAAATCCAGAAAATTTGCCCAAGAAACAGAACATTATATTTTAAAGTTGCTGCTTCAAAGGAAAATCAGCTAGTTACGACTTTTAACTAACACTTAATTGTATACGTTTTGTAATTAAGAAACAAACATTTCTATAAAATTTATCCTGAAATCGAGGAACAAATATTTCTAATTCATGAGATAACAGTTAGCTCAAATAAACAAAATGTACATACCCGCATCATTATTTTTCAGTAGGATTCTCCGTTCATTAAATTCTGATGCATAATAAGGATCAATCCATTTAATTTGAAAATAAGTATGTGTAATGAATGCAAAATAATCTATATAACAAGCTCTAAATTCATTATTGTACAATCTTCAGATAGAATTTGTAAACAAGGTCCACAAGGTATCTCAGTATCCGCCATGTTTTTCAAGAAATCGCAGTTGCACGCATGGAATTGTGGGTAAAAATCCCCAATCTACCCCCTTCGTTCCCTCAAATAAGAAGGAAGGAAATCATACCCCCTTTCAACCCTCTTTTGAGCCGGTATTTTCCCAGCTTGGACATGAGAATGGTGACACAGTCGAAATGCAGCCATAATACCGGCTTTAAATTGTGCATGTGAAAGGGGCTTAGGTGTTTAGAAATGTTAGCTATCAGAACATGTACGGCAATTTTGATAGCTCAATAGCCTCCGTGTGTACTTATTCTTAGAAATGATCGCCCGGTATATACCAAACCCACATAGTTAACGTGCAGATACTCTATATGAACACGAGGACAGTTTGGGCAGAGCCGAGAATCGAACTCAGGACCTCCGAGTGAGATCCCCGTGCTTTAACTACTGGGTTGCCCCACCCCAATCATCGCCCCCCTTGACTTATAGAATCTCTTAAGGCCGTATCACATTCAAGAACTTTTCAGGCAATTTTTCGGACAACCAACTTTTTGAACAATTTTTACCCCGAATTGGGAGAAAATGCATGTGTGATAAGTGCAAAAAGTTGGGACAACCCTGAACAACTTTTTCTGGATTGAGCAGAAAAAGTTGTTAGTTTGGGACAATTTTTCAACAACCAGCCAATCAGTGATGAGTAGTGGAGATATCACGTGTAAAGAACAGGTTGGCGCAGCTGGTTTATGGCATGAAATCTACGAGCAACATGGCCAAACAAGAACGTGGAAATTTCTGCATCTTTCAATATTTTCAGATGAATTTATACTATTTAAGATGGAATTATTTATATTTCTTTCCTGGAAGAAGAATATTCAACAAGTTTGCCAACATGGTATGAAAAATTAAGCTGATTTTGATTCGCGTATCGATGTAATATTTTATTTATTAAAAGTTTTAAAGATGAGCAATTGGAATACACTTTTAAACAGGTATGTTTTGTATATTTTTAGTTTATATTCATAAACTGACTTATGACATGTTGATGCTATTTATATTCACAATATTGAACGCTTCTGGGATTATGTTAAACGTACAGAGTTGCAGCCCTTTGATGAGAAATAAACATGTACTGCAATATTTCAGCCGATCTGTTTATTATATCAGATATGCTATTTTATTTCTGAATCAGTTATAGAAATTGCCCTATATAGTAAAAGTTTAATTTGAAATTATCATATATTATTCCTAAATTTTTCTTGTGTTTGAATAACATGTTGTTTACATTTTTGTTTGTATCTTCGAAATTGTAATGTTAAAACGTTTGCAATTTACTTAAAGTTATGCATGCAATACTGTTTATTTATAATACTAATAACTAAAATATGAGCATTGTCTGTATATATGAGCACTATCATCGTAAGAAATATAATTTATGTATGGGTACAAAGGAGTTTAATAATCAAGAACAGTTGTTCATTAGCTTTAAACCCATGTATTCAACATTAAAAGTTTTGATGATTTTGAGGATATCATTTAACATTTAAATTTTACTTCCTGTGCTAATTTTTTAGATATAAAAACTTTGAACTTTGAAAATTAACGTAATTCGAATTTCATCAGAAATATAAATTTACGCTTTTTAAATTTTCATATCATAAATTTGTACATGACAATACATAACACTGTACTGATTAAAATATTTTCAAGGTCTGAATATCGGTTGTTAAATTGTAAACAATGTTTGAATAAAATGTTCAAGATTCTAAAATGTAAATAAATTTTAAGCATAAAAAAATTTTAAACACAATAAATGTATTTTATAGTAGTTAATTGCATAACGTGAACTGTGAAGAATAATAATAATTGAAAGCAAACTAATCCATAGCGTAATGGTTGATATAAATTTAGCAGCTCATTCAATTTCAAAGTATTTCACAAATATTGGATAATTGCTTATTTGTTTCCAATAGATGTAGGGTTTGTTGTATAGAATGTGTCGAGTACCTATTAATAAAATCTAATTTGTAGCCATTCAACAAGTAAGTCAAATTACAACTAGTATATATATTATATGTTTATATAAATACCTTTATATATATATATATGGTTAAATACCTGCTATAAAATAATCCGAAACCCATAATTGGGCGAAAAATCAGGCCAAATTAAAATTTCATAGATTTCAATGCAAAATCGATCTATAATATCCATGTAATATAAAGCAGACGAATTGCTAAGTGGTAAACACGCTGCCGTAACCCTAACCACAATGTTGCAAAATACACAACTGTATATTTCTCGCCGAAAAAGTGATAAAAATACAGTGCTTTCACTCGCAGTTTTCGCCCAACTTCTTCAATTATCTGACAACCCTATCACCAACTTTTTTGCCAGAAAATTGGTGGAAAAATTGTCTGAACTAGTTGGTTGTTCCAAAAGTTCTTGAATGTGATATAGCCTTTAAAGTGCTTAATTACAAGCATTTTTTTTTTTTGTCGTATAATATGTTCATATATTTATTAATTTATATTTATACACATAATAGACTAGTAATTTATGTTTTATTTTTGTTATTTTTTGAAAAAAATGGTAGAATGTTTCCCTTTGAATTATCAGTAGATATTGAAGGAAATGCAATATAATATTTAATGCATTTTTCAATTATAATCAGTTTTTAATATATATATATATTTTTTTTAATATTATGTTTTATAATTATTTTTTATACCTATAATAAACAGTATATTATTAAATGATTTTGATATGGTCTAACAGTTTTAAATTATTTCTCCTGCTATTCCTTTTGTGTAATGAAATTTGGAATTTTGAACATAAAAAAACAGTATTATACATGAAATAGAATTTTTTTTTTTTATAAGTATTCAAAAGCAAGCATATTTAAGGAAAATAATAAATTGTAGCTGCTAACTGCAGTATACAGATATAAGAAATTTTTATGCCTTAGATTTATATTTGCCTTTCTTATATATTTCTTGCCCTTTTATGCCTTTTTTATATATTTCTTGATTAAAACTTTTTTTTTTAGCCTTGTTATAAGATATATGCTTGAGTGTAGCTGTAACATAAGAGTAAATACTTTTAAAAGTCACTGAACATATTATTCCAGTTGAAATGTAATATAGAGAATAATTTCAAAATTTTTCGCTGCAGAAATTTTTTGGAAAAAATTTTCAGTTTGAAAATTTATTTGAAAATCCATATCTCTACAAAATACTATACTTTAAAACAAATATTATGTATTTGTATGACTCTACATAAAGTGGGGGAGATTACAATTATATAATCAAAAAATCTTTTCATAGGATTAAAAAAATAACTCCACAATTCAAAGTTTTCCAATATAATATGTTGAATTCAGAGAAAAATTATTTGAGAGGTATTGCACTAATTAACTGGTTCTCTTCTCTTGCAATTTCTGGTCTCCTTCTTGTAATAAAATATTAATCTTCACCATGTATCCAAATATTTGGTTATTAGAAGTAATTACTTGGCCTTGCCTAGGTTCTAAATAAGAGTTTACTACATATAAATAATACCAACACCAAAACCCATTTAGACATCTCATGAAAATGCATACGCAAAAAAAAAAGAGCATTTTATTCTGAAATTGACCCCTTCTTCCCCTTACCTTTAAAATATCTCTGATTCCATATGACTAATCAAAAAATAAATAAATAAAACATTCTAAAGGAAATCCTTTCTTGAAGTGAATGCACAGCCACCAAAATGAAAGCAAAAGTAAACTGGTCTGTGATAGAATAAGCAGGGTATCGAAAATATTACAGGGTCTATCGCTTCATAAATTACGTATCAAAATGAAAAAAAGAAATTTTGTTAAAATCAGAAGACATATACGGAACTTTTGCAAAACTATAGAATTGTGCTAATCTTAGTTAATTAGATGAGATGATATATACATCCGATATCCTAAAAAATGCAAATTTCGATGGAATCTTCAATTTTTCTATTGGTATAAAAATGGAAACTATGTAATAATATTTTCAGTCGCTAAGGAACCAATTTGTATGAAAATACTAAAATGTAAAATAACTAAAAAACTAATTCAAATTTTAAAAAATAATAATAATAACACTGAGGTGCAAGCTCCCTGGTCCTTAAGTACCTGTGTACTAACTTTTACGGCTGTACTACACTTACATTTCTAGCTACAGACCACACACACACACACACAGACAGCCATCCATACACATAGAAATTTTCTTTTATTATATTAAATGTTTTAAACTTATTATTATAATGTATATCAGCAATATTATAATGTATATCAGCAATGAGTGGGAACATGTACAAATTTTATCCAATCATGCTCAGTTACAAAATCGGTCTGAAAAACATTAATGTATAACATATTCAAATTAAAAAAAAAATCAATGAAGTTTTAGAAGAGTCACCATCTGAAAACTGTATATCAGTGATGAGCGACAGCACACGCAATTTTTATTTGAATTTTGAATATGCTTGGCAACAAACTCAGTTTGTAAAATAGTAATCTACACAACATATACAAATATGAAACACTCTGGTTAAGTTCTTGAGAAGTTATCATAAGATAATTTATATTAGTAAAGGCAACATAGCATGTACAATTTTTATCCGACCATGCTCATCCACAGCAAACTCTGCAGTGCAACATTTATTTACACAACACATTCAAAATTTAAAAAATGAATGTTGGTTAAGTTCTCGAAGAGTTATTATCAAACAATATATATTTACAGTGATGAATAAACACAACATGTAAACACAAGGACACAGCATCCACAATTTTTACATGACTACATTTAGTCATGTAAAACTCAATAATAAACTCAGTAATAAACTCAACCTATAAAACATTAACTTACACCACACATCCCAATTTCAACCAATTCATCAGTGAAGTTTAAAAGGAATTATAATTATCATTAGACGAAATAGGCAGGCAGGCAGGCAGGTAGACAGATAAAAGCAAATCACATTCAACTAAAAATAAACTTTTACCCCTTCGCTTCAATTATGAATATTATGTGCAATATAAGTATAAATATTATGTACACCTTAGAGCTAATTATATGCAAGACATTACCAGTTGTCAATCAAACTCTAAACATGACCAGACATCTGGTACAGAGAAGCAAGATCTGGTTTTACTTCTTTAGCACTAAATCTAAACTGCAGTTATATATCAATTTGCCACCTGGGACAGCTAATCAGATTACCTTTTAGAAAGCTGTGAAATGTCTTTAATAGGCCTATACAGGACATGTACCTACATGCTATGCAGCCAAAAATGTTTTATCTTAAAAACTTTGCTCATATGAACAAGATAACAATGATGTAAGTTGCTAAAAGAACATGATAAATATTGCACAGTAGCCAATGCCGCATTCCCAATGTGCCATGCATTAAAATTAGCATATAAAAGTCTGGGCTATAAACATTGTGGAAGTCAGTATAATACTGATGTACAAAAAAATCCTTTAATTTAGAAAAAAGAGACATAATTACAAAGTCTGCAGACTTGCATAACTGTCCTGGGGGTAGGGGATACATTTTACCATATTAAGTACTCATATAGTTCATATCATCCATGCAACCTCATTAACACGCTAAGACACATTTTTTAAAGGTGTTAAGCATTTAATTATTGCTTTTTTGTAAAATGCCAAGTACTTTTGGGATTGCACAACTTAGACAAATGAAATTAAAGTACTTTGAAAGAAAAATGAGAATCCTGAAATATAAACAAATACTCACAGCCAAGAGCATCTTCAATCTGAGTAACATTCGCAAAGTGAGCTGTATTTGGAATACCTAAACACCTCATTCCATGAGCATGCCTCCACTCCTGTAAAAAAAAAAGAATATAAATAAATAATATTACACCAAAAACTGTTGTTGTGGCAAGAGAATATGAAATTACTGATTTTCCAAAATAAAAATATAACATAATGAAATAATTTTTAATAAAAAAATACTCTAATAAATTATATTCAGTCCATTAACTTACTACACAGGGTATTTCAAACAGACCGATCAGGCTTATAACTTCTGAATCGTTAGTGCTAGATGCATACTTTCAATTGGAAAACCATTTCGAATCATAAGAATCAGAAAAGTTTGTCTAAAATATTTTCAAAACTGGTAAAGTATTTGCATAAAAAAAACATTTTTATATGGCCCCTTTAGAGCAAAATAACCAAATCACTGAAAAAATTTTTATAAACTTAATATATCAATATTTTCTTGTTTATTTTGAATAGATACTTGGACTTGAAAACGAATTTTTTCAAAATGAACACTTTTTAGACCTAGCTCTTATCCACATGTATTGATTTAATAATTACAGAGTTTGGCAGCTGTACCAATAAAATCTAAGCATCTATATTAATAAAAGGCAATGTCTGTCTGTGTGTCTTTCTGTGTGACACTGTAGGCTCAGCGACCGCACGTGCAAAGCCATGAAATTTGGCAAACGGAGACCCGGGGAGGTGACACATGAAAACAGATTTTTTAAATTTGATTTTTTTTTTTCTTATTTAATGTTTTATGCGATTTTGACCATTTTTCCAATTTTTTTCTCCACCATCCAGATGTCGTAGAAAAAAACAAATCACACGAATGGAAAGAGCAGAAAATTGCAAGTAAAAATATATCAATTTCAAATCTCAGGGGCAAATTCTAATATTTTTTAAAGATTTTAAAATAAAAGTCACTTTTGGCTCAAAAAAACGAACTTTCGTGTTTAAATCCTCGCGTCGGGAAAAGTACCGACAATTTCGACTAATAATTTACATTTTTAAAAAGCTCATAGATCAGGCTTTCTTACAAGCCCAATCTGGTAGAGAAATAAAAAAAAGTAGCAGCACGATCCGGATTTTAAGGATTTTCTGGAGTAATGATTTTCAATTTCTCGGTCAAACAGCGAAAGCAGTGATCGGTTTTTCACCCACATGTGCACGCAGATGCACTGTGTTTCTATGGTGGAGGGGAGGTGGCCAAGCACATAGCGAAATCGAATGAAACATTCAATATTTGTGCCTGCCAAATAATAAATGTACGCCATTAAACTAAAACAAACCATCCATTTTATTTGAATAAATTATTCATCCATTTTATTGGAATAAATTATTTTCGAAATAAATTACTTTTCATTTTAAATTTAAATTTCCTTGAAATGCATTTAATAATTTTTTAAAAACATCATTTATTCTTACAACTCAACCCAAACCTTTCACTTCGTTGTGTTAACAGTTGGAGCGATTTATTCGTATCAAGATAAGAATTTATTTTACTTCATTATTGTTCTTTTAAGAACATAAACTTCTCTTTCTCTTTTTATAACATTACGTATTAAGTGTATTGTTGGGAAGGTAACCCTTCCTTTTAAATAATTTATACTTATTATTTATTTATAAGTTATTTTGATATTATTTAGATTTATTTTATTTATTTATTTACTTTATCTTATTTCCAATTTGGCCTGATCGTATAGATTTTAATAAAGTTTTCTTCTATTACCTACAGCTTGTTCTGTGCTTAACTATGTTACACTTTTAAAAACATTTCAACATCGTACATTTACTCCACTTACCTTTAAAAAGTTTTCATTCTAAATAATTAGCACAGCCAACAAGAAAAACACAACTCTTATTAATGTTAAATTAATAAAAATTAACTTTTATTGACAATTAAATATTTAAGCATTCTATTGATTATTACTAAATTAGAAGTATAGTGGTTCAAAAATTAACAGTACATTGCGCTAATTAAATCAATTACATTAAATTTCAATTTTAGGAACCCAGGAATCAGAATCCACTCTGGTCTAAAGACCAGAGTTTGGTCTGCCTGGAGCTGTCCACCGAAACTTAAATGTTTAATATTAATTCTCAAAATAAATGAAACAGACACAACTTGTACATGTTAAAATTAACAATATTCAGTGTAATCATTGAAAGGATGGCCGGACAAATCCGGGAAAACTTACATTTCATTTAAAGACACAAGGACACTATTTTTTTGGAAAAGGCATTGAAAGAATGACCGGACAAATCCGGGAAAAGTTAAATTTCATTTGAAGACACAAGGACACTTGCAGAAGGATCACGAAAGCATAGAACAGGTTTGCACTGACACACTTGAATGATGTTGGACACGGCACTGATGTTGATCACGCATTTAAGGACAAAAATTTGCCATGCTGATGGGAAAGCACTGCTATGAAAACCCGCCTGACCCAGCAGGATGATATCGATGATTTTTGTACAACATGAAGCGTAAAACAGTCCGCTGAGCACATACTGTTGCACACAAACCCTTTTGTAAAAATGCAGATTTAAAAGAGTCTGCTATGCATGATGATACACTGGCAAATGCTTGGTCTTTCGCAGCTTCAGTCTTTGGATCCAAGTCATAACGGATGTAACCGACTACCTTTAACTATGAACGCATTTGAGAGACTCCGGTTCGAGCATTGCATTTCTGGCGACCGCGGGATACGGGCGCCCTTGCATGGGTCCGTTTTCACGGATCCTCAGCAGCAGTAGAAAAACCTCCTCACCCCACGCCGGTCAGTCAACGAATCCCCAAGCAACACACTTGCTTCCCAGGAGACGCCTAATTTAGCGAGTGAATGCCTGCACTTCGCACCGAGCGCTCACGCATATACTGCGGAATAAAAACGCTGTTATGCCAAGAACCGTGAGACGGATAATTTCCGCCAAGAGGTAACCACACCGTACAGCAACCCCACCGGATGTTCGGCACCCATCTAGCAGGTGTTCGCAACAGATAAGCCATGAAGGCCGAATTTTGCTCTAAAAATGTGCCTTTTTTCTGCACTCTCGTGAATGAAGTGACGTGAAGTTAAAACACGAGAGCGGGAAGCCGAAAGATTAACAAAAGATATTTTAACGTTTTAAGACGTATTGCACATAATTTTGAATAATGAAAACAAGGAAAAATATAACAAATTACGTTAAAAGGGGAATAAATCGCCGAAATATTCAAAAACAAATAAATTTTGAATTTTGAAGAGAAAGGGGAAAATAACGAATTTTGAGCTATTATCAAATTTTGAACCATCAATTAAATTTAGAATTATTTTGAAGTGACGTGAAGTTAAAACCCGAGAGCGGGAAGCCGAAAGATTAACAAAAGATATTTTAACGTTTTAAGACGCATTGCACATAATTTTGAATAATGAAAACAAGGAAAAATATAACAAATTACGTTAAAAGGGGAATAAATCGCCGAAATATTCAAAAACAACAAATAAATTTCGAATTTTGAAGGGAAAGAGGAAAATAACGAATTCTGAGCTATTATCAAATTTTGAACCATTAATTAAATTTAGAATCGAAAATCTCGGCATAACATAATTCCTCTCGACCACCGGAAAAAAAATTTTAGAATAAAATTTTTCAAAAGAGCCGAAAATGACCAAAAATGAACACCATCCTGGTGGCAGAGAAATTGTAAACACACGAGAACACTCGCTTCATGTAGCAACTCCTGGGATTACACGTCTGAAAAAATGTTTACAATAAATATATTACATACAGGGAAGGCACCTGATCATGACCATAAAATTAAAAACTTGCACTTCTCTTAGACTTTCATTAAAAAAAATTTTGTATCTCCCCTTTAAGAGAGGGGAAAAACCTCCAAAAAGAAAACATTCATTACAACTCTAAAATCTAAAATTTTCAAAAACTCGAAATGAACCTCAAGAAAAAAAATAAATAAAATCATCTGAAATCTCTCTAAATTTGATAAAAGTTCAAACTGAAACACGGAAAAATACACTGCTCACAAACAAAAAAAAATCAAATCCCTCCCAATTAAAACAAAAGCCAAACAACCCCAGTAGTGTGTAGCAAAACCTGGGCGGTGTGACATATAAAAACAATGATCCTAGCCGGGTGGATTTTTTCTCTATTTTTAAAAAAATAAAATCTTTTCTCATGGAGCCCCCAAGCATTCCTCGCTTTTTGGGTCCGCCTCCCCTATATACAACATGAGTGTAGCCTGCCTCATGCTTACACCACCCTCAGCTTTGCCATGCACTACACACTTAAAAGTAAATGGTCAACAAAATTTTGAATTTAAATTTTCACTGCGCCAAGGTGAAAGAAAAATCTCAAAACACTTGAAACAGTCTGTCAAACCACAGTTCCACACCCCTCGGGTTACACAAGTGATACAGAACCGAACCCTGGCAGACTTCCCTAAAAACAAAAATCTCCAGTTTTCACCACAAGTCCCAAAGGGCCAATGGCACAACAACAAAAAACAAAAAAACAAGAACATAAAAAAACAAGTGTTTCCGACAGGCGAGAGTACACGTCTGTACTCCCTCTAAAACCATAGATTTAATAAATGGTACCAAAAATTCCAAAATTTTCACAATGAAAAAGTTTTGGGAGTTGGCTTCCGCTAACTTTCCTTCCCGGTCGTCCACTTTGTTACTCAAGTCCTCTGGACGAGTCGGACGGCCTGGGGTTTCCACAATGAAAAAGTTGAATACAAATTTTGAAAAGAAATTTAGAAATAAAAATTTCGCAAACAGAACTGCCAGGGCTATGTACTTCCAATACAGGTAAAAGAAGAAAATTAACTTGAACTTGAAGGAGTCGAACAATCAAGATCCCTCAAAAAAAACTATTGCAGGCCCAATGCGGCACACAACCCTGCATTTTCCATTAAATTTCCTAAAGCAAATCCTGTCAAATGAGAAATTCTCTCCAAAAAAAAAACATCTCTGCAGCAGTGACTTTCACAAACAAGTGTACTTCCACTAAAAATTTCACTAACTTAAAGGTCCACAAAAATTTGAAAAATTCAAATCCCTGCACAAAATCCGAAGTACAAATTTCAACAAAAAGGAAATCCCAAAAATTTAAATCTTAAGCAAAACAAAATTTTAACTCAACCTCCCAAAAAAAATCAAATTCTGAAAAAAAAATACCAAATATAATTTTTAAACAAAACAAAATTTAATTCAACCTTCCAGTCTAACATTTAAATCTTAACACTCTCAGTCATCAATTAAATCCTTACACTCCCAATTATCACAAATCCTTACACTCCCAATTATCACAAGTTATAAGTAAAAAAAATTCAATTTCAAAAAAAAAATTCTAATAAAAAAAAATTGCTTTTGTAAAGTACATCACCCAAGCAGTCGGAAAGAAGAAAAACAAAAGAGTTCCTAATTACTTGTCATTACAAAAAAACATCAATTTTGATGAAGACTTTGGACCAGCCGAAGAATTCAAAAGGTCGAAAGAAAAATTTTGAGAAGGCCTTCAAGATTAACAAAACAACTAAACAACCGAAAACCCAATTCCAAAATCTCCTCCCCCACATTTGAAGAAATACACAATCTCCCAGCACCAAACTTTTAAGAGCCAAAAATACTTTTAAACAAAACTAAAAAAAAATTCACAAAACTACCTTAAATTAAAAAAAATTTCTCAAGGAATATCTCTCAAAGAACAATCTCCATTCCCCCCTAAAACAAACATTCTGAAGCTGAACTTGCACAATTTAACCAAAAAAAATCTACACTACCCAAAGTCGATCGCTTGGCTGAAGGATCAATGACATATAAAAACACAATTCTTAGCGGGCAAGTAATTCTCCTAAGACGGAAAGGTGCATTCCCCAGCTGAGCACCTTAAAGGCGGCTTCAAAGCACCAAAGTGACAGTTAACATGGCATAGCTGCCAACCTCCAAATATGAAAAACCGGGAGATTTTTTTGCGAAAATATGAAAAAACCGGGAGATTTTTATAAGCCCAATTTTAGACGATGCAGACAGATTGCAAAAGTGGAAATTATTTTCACCATTAAACGAAATATAAAGAGGATCGTGCACAAATGCCGTTTTTCACGATACTGCTGCAAAATAGCCTTTCATTTCATTAATATTACGTGTGAACAATAGTTTTTCTGTATAAAATACGAAATAATTATAAAAAAATTTGACGATGCTGACAGATTGTAAAAGTGGAAATTATTTTCACAATTATACGAAATATATGAAGGATCGCGCACAAATGCCGTTTTTCGCGATACTGCTGTAAAATAGCCTTTCATTTCATTAATATTACGTTTGAACAATAGTTTTTCTGTATAATAGTTTTTCTGTAACAAAATAATTTAATAAAATTTTAGTCGATGCAAATGCGTTTTTCCCACATTAATTAGATAATCATTGGTCATCTCTCTCGTGATGCTGTGGGAATAATTGTCGTCTGCGAGCGCCGATTACACGACAGCTAAGAAATACATTTTTAGACGAAAAGACGGGAAAACTTCGATTTCAAAATTTGTGACTTCTTTCTCATTTCGTAATATTTTCGGAAAATTCGTGATCTATTTCCGATTTTTTTACTTTTGTAACCTGTAGATAGATACAAATACAGAAATACAAACGTCAATCGCAATCCATTCCTACACCGCAGTAGCAGAAAACTGCACTGCGGAAAACAACTGAAAGTCACAATTTGCATTCGCATACCTGCCAACCTGGGAAAATTGGAATGTGTAAAATTTTGCGTGAATGACATTTATACTGATTTCTTTTTTAAACTACACGCGCAAACGACATTTCTAATAAATTCAACTATATACACGTACCTGCATTAAAAATATTGCATTAAATATCAGGTTTACTGATAGAATATGAAAATTCAGGACACCAATTTTATAAAATTTCAGGACAATAAATTATAAAGCAAAAAATATATAAAGGTTTTATCCGGTGAGAATTACTTTATAATGAAGACAAATATTTATGTTTGGCAAAACACAGGTTTTCACTAAAGAGAGTAACAAATATTGATCTTTAATTAAAAAAATATATATATAGTACTGAATTATATTCCTGCCAAAATGGTTTCCCTTTTATTTGCCTAAATCATTGCTTTAATACCACTTTTTGGAAAATATCCCTTCACAGAGTTTATACCCATTTTTTAAATAGAAAAATTTATATTATGCAAATATAATTAAAAAATTAACTTAATAATTAGCTATAATATGAAAATAAGCTAGTTTAGTCGATCTAATATGCAACATTTAAATGATGGAGATGGATGAAAAAAGATACTAACGTACTCTCGGCAATCCACGTGAAGTAACTGAATTGCGCAATCGCACTGTTTATGTGAAAATAATTAAGAAATTAACCGTAATAATTAATCAGAATATGAAAATAAGCTAGTTTAGTCGATCCAATATGCAACATTTAAATGATGGAGATGGATGGAAAAAGATACTAACGTACGCTCAGTAATTCACACGAAGTAACTGAATTGCGTAATCGCACTGTTTATGCGAAAATAATTAAGAAATTAACCGTAATAATTAATTAGAATATGAAAATAAGCTAGTTTAGTCAATCAAAAATGCAATATTTAGAAGATTGAGATGGATGGAAAAAGATACTATTGTACTCTCGGCGATTCATGAGAACAAACTGAATTGCGCAATCGCAGTATTTATGCGAAATTAATGAACAAAATAACATTTTAGCGATTTATGCTGAATTAGACAACCTTTGAAGAAGTATATTTATTACTTTTATAAAATAAGCGATCGAGATCTTAATTTACGTTACACGCAGCCGTAAATCTCCGTTAATTTGATTGGCATTACCCTGCATTTTATTATGGATTTGCTACGATCCCGGAAATGGTAGATATTAGTGTTAAAAAAGAGGAAATGCGGTGTTTCCGAGGAATTATACTATGTCTGGTTAATTGATAAATTTCAAACATAAAAAGCCGGAGAATTTCGCCGGAGATTGATTTCCTATTAATGTTAAAAAATTCAAATAAATGCGGAAATGCGTAAAATCCAGCAAGAAATGCGTAAAAGCGTAAAGAGCAGTTAAAATGCGTAAATTTTACGCATAATACGTAAAAGTTGGCAGGTATGCATTCGAATGATTTCTGCCTAGAAAGGGGGAAAATAAGGGCCGTTGAGTAAAAACCGGGAGATTGAGCGACTTACCTGGGAGACCGGGAGATATAGCGAAAAACCGGGAGAGTTGGCAGCTATGGCATGGCCTAATTAAAAAAAAAATTTCTTTTTCAAACACATTTCTCTGAAGAAGAATTTCTGTAAAAACAAGGCTTCCCAGACCTCAAAATTCCCCCGGGTGACCATGAAAACCAACCCATTAGCCGTACCTTTAACTTCACCCAAAGCCAAGAGTTGTGACTAATTACTCAAAACAAAACAAAACAAAACTTTTGATCACTGTTATACACCCCCTTTAATACACCCCCTTTAATAATTTTTAAAACCAAAATTTGAATTGAAACTCAAATCCAAACTATATTCCAAAAGAGAAATAAATTTACCTGTCAAAACAAAAAAAAATTTCTTAACATTTAAGACTAACCAGATCTCTTGGCATATTTAGCTACTTTTACACACATTAAAAAGTACAATACATTAAAAAAAACATTTCAAACTACCATTACACAACTTCGCTATACTTAGCACTAAAACTTTGTATCCAAACCATTTCCCATTGACTGTTGCAACATTTCTCTAAAATCTCAAAAAAATCTGACAGTGGGCAAGGGTCGTGAATCCTTTCAGCCCAAAAAAACACAACACAAATATCATCCTGGGCAAGTGATTTATTTCCCGAGGGAAAAAAGGTGTATTCCCCAGTGAACACCTCAAAACTGTGTGGCATCAAAGCACTGAAGTAGCCATTATGGACAGACTGAGAAAAAATATTACTCACTTAAAAAGTTAAGAAGGAATGGTTCAGCTAAGCAAGGCTTCCTTTGAACCTGAATATCCCAGAACACCCCCCCCCCCCCCCCATAACAGACAACTGACTTATCCACCACATCTCCTGCAAAATAAATAGCCAAAAGATCCTTAAAGGTGGAAAAAAAAATTCTCACAATAAAAAAAAATCCTACTCAAAATCCAAAATTACACTGAGTCAAACTCCAAAGTTTTACTTTAAAAATTCTACAACCCCAAAAAAAAAATTTCTTAAAAAACAACATGCTATGATTAGCTTACTACAGAGTGCAAGAAAAATTTCGACTGACTAAAGGCTTGAAAAAAAAACTCATAAAAACAAATACAGCACCGGGCAAGAGCATATAAAAAAAAAATCCCAAAACTTGCCTACCCTAAACAACATTTTGAAATGAAGCAAAAAAAAATGAAAAAAAAAGTTCTTAAATTAAATGAAAAATTCTTACATTACTATCTCACTATTTCTTAATTTCATTCCATAAAAACTAAAAAAAATTATTAAAATTTTACTTCACATCTAAAACAAATTAAATTATTAAAATATTTAATTATTCTGGTGCACTTCCCCATAGTAAACATATGAAATATATAATAACAACATCTTAATAAAAACATTTTCCAATACTGATTACTTCTTTTTAAAAAAAATTATTATTATGGTGGACAGCCCATTATATTATTATATTTTATTCAGTGGACAGACAACCCAGGCAGAACCAAAAAGGTGAACGGCACCACATGTTGGGAAGGTAACCCTTCCTTTTAAATAATTTATACTTATTTATAAGTTATTTTAATATTATTTAGATTTATTTTATTTATTTATTTACTTTATCTTATTTCCAATTTGGCCTGATCGTATAGATTTTAATAAAGTTTTCTTCTATTACCTACAGCTTGTTCTGTGCTCAACTATGTTACACTTTTAAAAACATTTCAACATCTTACATTTACTCCACTTACCTTTAAAAAGTTTTCATTCTAAATAATTAGTACAGCCAACAACAAGAAAAACACAACTCTTATTAATGTTAAATTAATAAAAATTAACTTATATTGACAATTAAATATTTAAGCATTCTATTTATTATTACTAAATTAGAAGTATAGTGGTTCAAAAATTAACAGTACGTTGCGCTAATTAAATCAATTACATTAAATTTCAATTTTAGGAACCCAGGAATCAGAATCCACTCTGGTCTGAAGACCAGAGTTTGGTCTGCCTGGAGCTGACCACCGAAACTTAAATGTTTAATATTAACTCTTAAAATAAATGAAACAGACACAACTTGTACATGTTAAAATTAACAATATTTAGTGTAATCGTTGAAAGGATGGCCGGACAAATCCGGGAAAACTTAAATATCATTTGAAGACACAAGGACACTATTTTTTTGGAGAAAGCATTGAAAGGATGACCGGACAAATCCGGGAAAAGTTAAATTTCATTTGAAGACACAAGGACACTTGCAGAAAGATCACGAAAGCATAGAACAGGCTTGCACTGACACACTTGAATGATTTTGGACACGGCACTGATGTTGATTACGCATTTAAGGACAAAAATTTGCCATGCTGATGGGAAAGCACGGCTATGAAAACCCGCCTGACCCAGCAGGATGATGTCGATGATTTTTGTACAACATGAAGCGTAAAACAGTCCGCTGAGCACATACTGTTGCACACAAACCCTTTTGTAAAAATGCAGATTTAAAAGAGTCTGCTATGCATGATGATACACTGGCAAATGCTTGGTCTTTCGCAGCTTCAGTCTTTGGATCCAAGTTATAACGGATGTAACCGACTACCTTTAACTATGAACGCATTTGAGAGACTCCGGTTCATGCATTGCATTTCTGGCGACCGCGGGATACGGGCGCCCTTGCATGTCCGTTTCCATGGATCCTCAGCAGCAGTAGAAAAACCTCCTCACCCCACGCCGGTCAGCCAACGAATCCCCAAGCAACATGCTTGCTTCCCAGGAGATCCCAAATTTGGCGAGTGAAAACCTGCACTTTGCACTGAGTGCTCATGCATGTACTGCGGAATTAAAACGCTGTTATGCCAAGAACCGTGAGACGGATAATTTCCGCCAAGCGGTAACCAAGCCGTACAGCAACCCCACCGGATGTTCGGCACCCATTTAGCAGGTGTTCGCAACAGATGAGCCATGAAGGCCGAATTTTGCTCTAAAAATGCGTCTTTTTTCTGCACTCTCGTGAATGGAGTGACGTGAAGTTAAAACCCGAGAGTGGAAAGCCGAAAGATTAACAAAAGATATTTTAACGTTTTAAGACCCATTGCACATAATTTTGAATAATGAAAGCAAGGAAAAAGATAACAAATTACGTTAAAAGGGGAATAAATTGCCGAAATATTCAAAAACAACAAATAAATTTTGAATTTTGAAGGGAAAGGGGAAAATAACAAATTTTGAGCTATTATCAAATTTTGAACCATTAATTAAATTTAGAATCAAAAATCTCGGTGTAAGATTCTGCTGGGAAAATATCCTGGAGACCTACATGCCAATGACCCCGCACTCTATGTGCGGTATAAGTTCGGGGAAAGGACCCCACACCAACGAAAAATCTCCCAGACTTTGCACGGAGGTTGCATCATGAATGTGTCAGCACAAGGGCTTAACGCCCAAAGAACGGCAGTTTGAGAGGAATAAACATGTCGATACAGGGCATGAGAAACATTAAAATGTCACTTGTGGAGCTTAGTCTCAAAATCCATTGTTTCTGAGAAGACGCCACAGCCAGGGGCCAATGAACTTGATGGAGGATATATACGGCGGACTATATTGTTCGTCATGATTCACTCGGCGAGCAGCCACGACAAACGGTCGCATCTTGAATGCCCCGAGGGTTTCATCATGATCCCTCTCGTCTCCGCAACATGTCTGTTAAGACTTTGAGCTAATGCAATTTTACTTAACATCCATTGTCAGGATGTGTCATCTTGGATCATTCGCCCATGATATTTTAGTCTGTAAAATTGTTTAACTGTTGAATTTAAATAAATTCTTATTATGTTTAAAATAAGTCTGCCGTGTCAAAATCCAAGTATGTCTCCTGGTTCAGATTGCTGATTCTCACGGATCGCAACTCATATGCAAAATCCGCTCAGGAAACGTTATTTTATTATAATTACGCATCGGTTTCAATGATGAACGAAACAGAATTACAACAGAGTAGAAAAGCATTTACACTCGGCATAACAGTATTTACACGTTTATAATGTATTTCATTTATTGTGTTTATAGTGTATTGTTCTCATTTACACAGGGGCTATTTTCAACTTCTATACTAGACTTGTATTTAGATTTTTGTTTAATTTATAAGCATTCTATTCAGTTTAGAGTTTATTTTAACAGTGGACTATTGGTATTATGGGTGTTTATAATTTTGTTTCGTGTTTTTATTAAAAACAAAACAGCTTTTAATATATACAAACTTAAATAATGAATGTTTTTGTTTCTGAAATACATTATTTTTCATCTTAAAATTTAATTATTAGTGTTAACGTCATTAAACTAAAATAAACTATCCATTTATTGGAATAAAAAATTATTTTCGAAATAAATTACTTTTCATTTTAAATTTCAATTTGCTTGAAATGCATTTATTAATTTTTTAAAAACGTCATTTTTTCTTACAACTGAACCCAATCCATTCACTTTGTTGTGTTAACAGTTGGATTTTGATTGAAGCGGCTTATTCGTTTTAAGATAAGACTTCATTATTGTTCTTAAGAACATAAACTTCTCTTTCTCTTTTTATATTACATATTAAGTGTATTTACGTGTTTATAATGTATTTAATTTATTGTGTTTATAGTGTATTGTTCTTATTTAAACAGGGGCTATTTTCAACTTCTATTCTAGAATTGTATTTAGATTTTTGTTTAATTTGTAAACATTCTATTCAAATTCATTCTATTCAGCATTCTATTTGTAAACATTCATTAGAGTTTATTTTAACAGTGGGCTATTGGTATTATGGGTGTCTATAATTTTGTTTTGTGTTTTTATTGAAAACAAAAATGCCTCCAAAAAAAAAAAAAAAAAGTCTGCTTAAGTAGCAGAACAAGCCGAAGAAGAAACCGCGAAAAGAATGTCACACTGCTCAAGCCTCCGAAAGTGAGGAACAGCGTCAAAATAGACAGCTCGCTGAAGCACAGAAAAGGGCTGCAGTTAGGGAAAATAAAACCCAAGAACAGCGGGAAGAAAGACAGGTCACTGATGCACAGAGATGAGCTGCAGTTAGGGACAATGAAAGTCAGGAACAGCGGGCAGAAAAACAGGTGGTTAACGCGGAGAGAATGACTGCAGTTAAGGAAAATGAAACCCAGGAACAGTGGTAAGAAATACAGGTCGCATAAAGTCTTAAAGACGTAGTCTGAGAAGATGACACCTGCAAAACAGGGCTCTAACAGAAGTGGGCTGGATCATCCCTTTGAAAGGACACTCGTCGCACTGAACCCAACCAAGATGTGACCGGAAGTGCATATTTCACGTCACTGCTCTGACTGTCTGGAAATGTCCTAATGCTTTAACAAGAAAGTGTTTGTTAGAGCCACAGTTTACTTACTTGTTTGATTAGAGAGCTATTGTTCATTAGTCGAACACCAGTCTTTCTATTTTCTTGTATATATTATTTAATTCTTTTTAATTTTTATTTTATTACATTTTTTAAAATATTGCAAGAAATGTCGAGCTGAGCTATTGCAACACTTCTAAATACTTCGAAGAATGAAAAAGGTCATAATGTAATCTTTCAAGTATATCCGATGAATAACCCTATTTTGATGCAAGAATGGTTACAAATATGTAGAAGACAAGATCCTGTAAATACTAAGAATGCCAGAATTTGTAGTGACCATTTTTTGAGCAGTGATTATGAAGATGACATGAAAAATCATCTACACAGACTGCCAATAAAGAAAATATTGAAATCAATTGCTCTTCCCAAAGTCAATTTACCATCAATACACTTTGAAAAAATTACAGAAAGGGGAAAAAGACATGAGAAATAGAAAATTATCTAAAATGAAAATGACAGATTAAATGAATTTAATCCTAAAAAGGTTCATTTGATATTTGTGATAAAGTAGAAAAAGCTGACAACAGTGAATCAGGCAGTAAAAACAAAAATTCAAATTACTGTAAAGATAATACTGTTACTGCAGAAAATGTAAATACTGCAGAATGTTCAAACTGCATACGTTGTGAATCATATAATGATATGATCAAAAATTAAATAAATTTCTTTGAAAATGCAATTAGAAATTTCAAAATTGAAAAGAAAAAAAATTTGAAAACCTCAATTCTACAACAAAAAAGATGGACTGCATCAAGAAAATATTTATTTTTGCAAATTCAAAGGTTAAAGACGCAAATAAAAAAATTACAGAAGGAAAAACTGAAATCAGAAAATCTTAAAACAAGCATTCATCGAATTTTTACAGAAACTCAAATTCAAGATTTACTAGAGAAGAAACAGTGAATTAAGTGGACAGTTGACGATATCTCTCACTGTATTGTTATACGGGCACTTTTCTCTAAAAGTCATGATTTTTGGAGAGATAAAATGAGTATACCTCTTCCCAGTGCCAGCACCTTAAAACGTTAGTGTGCTAAATTTTCTTGTAATCCAGGAATACAAAACGAAGTTCTTTCTCCATTGCAGAAAAGTTGCGGCCATTTAAGCCATAAAAAAAAAAACCTTGTGCCCTTAGTTTTGATGAAATACATGTTAATTCAAAACTATGTTATGACTCTGGATTTGACCAAATTCTTGGTCCTTTCCGAAAAATTCAGTTTGTTTTAATTGGATGTTGAATTCATCAATTATAATAACCTGTCTATTTTGATTTTAAAGTTTGCATGACTAAAGAACTTTTGTTTTCATTAATAAAAAATATTTAGTATGCTCGGATTGAAGTGAAAGCCATTGTATCAGACTTAGGAGAATGTGGCAAATTATAGAAGGAGTTGAAAATCTTAATGACAAATACATATTTTGTCAATCCATATCTTCAAAATTCAAAAATATGGATTTTTGCAGATTTAGCTCATTATTTAAAATTGCTGAGAAACCATTTTTTAGATAACGGATTTGTTTTGAACGATGGCACTATTTTAAGTGTTGATATAAAGAAATTTTAAATAAAGATTCTGGAAAAATTAAGATTTGCCCCAAACTAAAACCAAATCTTTTGATGGTTAAAGGGAGTGAGCATCAAAAAGTGGCACCCGCAAAAACATTATTTTCGAGGACAACATTGAAAGGAATTTTATATTTCACAGGAAATAAAAAAGCATCTGATTTTTTGAACTAGTAGATAGTTTATTTGATATAATGAACAGTAGCAGTCCTTATCCCCCATCAGATAAACCTCTGCAAGCTGCGTTTGGACTAAATGAATATTATCAGAAGCTGCTGGATACATTACATTTAGCGGAAAATGTCACATAACAGGACTAAGAGTGCATGGAAAGTCTACTATACTTCCTTTTCAAAAAGGAATAATAATATCCATTAATTCCCTTAGAAATTTACACAAAGACTTGTAAACTATTGGTGTAAAATATTTGCTAACTACGCAAGATGCACTATAAAATCTATTTAGCCAGATTCATGGGCTTGGTCGATTTAATTATCACCCTTCTCCCACAGAAGTAATTCGCCACGTAAAACAATTCTTAATAGCAAACAAGCTGCCCAAGCTCTCAACAACCGTATGTGTACCAACTACTGAGGAGACTATAGGTTTAGACATGTATTTAACATCTCAGATACTTGAAAATGCTTTTCAAAATGGTGTCGAAGAAAATATAGTTGCACCTATTACTTCTGACTGTGGTTTAGGATTGATTGATGAGCCGTCTCCCATATCTTGGGAAATAGAATTATTTGAAAATTCTAAACAAATTTCTTTTTCAGAAAAAGAAACATTGTCTTATGTTGCCGGTTATGTCGCTCATCATGTGTATGACAAGGATCCTACACTTGGAACAATTTCCAAAAATTCTGATGAAACCATTAATCACATGACCTGGATTAATCTATTATCATTGGGTGGATTAACTGTACCCTCAAAATCATGGATGAATTTTCTAAAACAATTTGATGCGATATTTTGTTCTGTCCACAGCCAAACATTTTATAAAGGAAAGGGAGTGATAAAGTCTATTATGAATGAACTTTAAAAAAACGATTTCTATTTGTCCCCAAAAACGCAATTCGAATATTCTGTAGAGTGTGGACTTTCATCCAAATTCACCATTTGAACAGAAACACTAAGCTTATATCCCATAAGAAAGCACAATAAAAGGCACGTAAATGGATCGCTTTGAGTATTCTCATTAATTAAATTCAAGTTGTACAATTTTACCAACTTGAAACAAGTGCAAGGTCATTTATGAGAGTATTTTTAATAGAAACCTGGTTTGATGTAGAGTTTACAAATAGAATGAAAAAGAATTCAAAAGAAATTATTAAAACTATTTTATTTGTGTCTCAATATTCAATTGCATTACTCTAAAAACAAGAAAAAGCAAAAACATAGTTTTTAAAGTACCCACTTCTATTATTTGTATGGAACTTAAATGTATAAAAATGTATTTGTTAAAATATATGTAACTTAAATGTATGAAAGACACCGACATACCGAATTTGGACTAGTTAGCTGCCCCGGTTCACAAGTTATTCACCAAATGCCTAAATAATTAAAATATACCACAAGATACAGTGCATACTAAATTTGGGACTTCTAGCTGCTCTGATTTTTGAGTTATTTTCTGAAAACAAATACTTTCCTATGGCGAGCTAGTCCGATAAGGTTGAAAATTAAAAAAAATAAAATGTATCACAGAAAATAAAAAAAAATTATATATATATATATAATTACACCAAATTTCATGTTACTGTTATGAATCTAACATGATTAGTTAGAGCCTCAAGACTTTAAATCACCGACAAATACCAGATTAAATTAAATAAAAAGTTGTAATAATATAAGATTCAATTAGAGCTCTTACTGTTAATGTTTTATTTTTGTTTTAAAGTGTTTATTGCTTTTTTTCGAGCTCATTTTTAATTTGAAATGCAAACTTTCCATTAGATTCTATGAGTGCTATTACTCCTCATGCAGCGCCGTAACATCATGACAAAACAGTTCCGGTTTCAGGGGAAAACGCGCTATGACCTAGCCTTTTACTTCTACAGCCCTGCCTGCAAAATCTGCCTGTCACCTCATGCAGAAATAACACATGGCATTTCAGAGCGGATTTTTGATATCCAGTCATCCCCACTGGTTAATATCCTATAGATCAGGCTTCGGGAAATCGGTAAAATCTAGCTCGTCAACGAAGACAGCTATGAGATATTTACCCATCCTTGAAAATTTTTACCCATCCTCCTAAGAATTTTTTTTCACATTATCCTTAGTAGCATTTAATATTGGACCAATATTGTATACCTTGGCATTACACAGGAAATATTTCCAATGTAATACCAATATTGGGCAAATATTGGGGTTACATTGGTCTCCAATATTGGCCAAATACTTTCATGACAATATAATACTAATATTGGTGTTAAAGTGGAAATATTTTCAATAAAATGCCAATATTGGCACAATATTGTCCCAATATTTTAAGCCGATATTGGGCCAATCCTGTCAAAATGTCCACTTTTTCATATTGGTCCAATATTTCCAATATTGAATTGGATATTCACTAATATATGTGCTTAAATACATCGCACAACAATAATAAATTAAAACCAACTTCCTCACGCTGCCACCCCCATACAGCTTAATCCATTTAAAGATCAAACTCGCCGACACACAGTCTCTGATAACGGCCGGACCCAGAGAAATTCTGATCTATAGGTGGGTGCCAAGGTGCGAGACATGACAGAAATCTCCCCTCTTTTTAATGTTTGGTAACTTCCAGGAGTGGTAAATAAATAATCCTACAAATCCTCTTGACTCTAAGCAGTTTAAACCTCATTAACACTCTATTCTAGGGAATGTGACTGAATGTAAATTTAAATCTTCTTGGACTGAATAAATGCTTCATAGTATAACTTCAGTTGTCAGCAGGGGTCCCATTTCAGCGTGAACCCGCGAGATTCTCGCGAAATCCATAAAAAATCTCGCGTAAAAATTTAGACTGCGCGAGAATTTCTCTCTCCAGTTCAGGCCTAAAATTATTTTTTCCTTCAAATTGGATACCGAGAAATCCGATGCCCGATGACTAGAGATGCAGATTCGAGGTGGCCAGGTTGCCATTGACGACTAAAATTATTACAGTAAGTCGCCATTTCTGGCGATCGAAATTTCTCTAGCATCCTTTCAGTCCCACGGCGTCTGCGGCCAGTAGATCGGGCCGATTGCTTTGCGACCGCAAATTGCAATCAGTCGCCTCATTGTTACGAATTGCTGGCCGATTGCAGTGCGGTCGCGGACCGCCATTCCGTAGCTACGTGTAAATCGCAGTCAATCGCGATTTGGGCACACTAAAAGTACTACGTGTTTCTAATTAGCGAGATATTTTATAAAAAACTAAAAGTGGTTTCCCCCGCATGCGCGAGTCGCAAATTCGATCAAATAAAATTTTCCTTTTTTTTATAGGATTCTTTCACGGATTTGAATTATGCTCTTTCCGAGTACTTCCCGCATTTTTCGTGTTTTGCTCGAGAAATTTTCTTCTTTCCGCGGACAAAAATCCTTTCCCTCGTACACAGTCTGTCTACAGGTTACAAAAATCTCTAAAATGTTGTGAAATTGGCCATATATGCCTCCAAAATGTCGCAAAATGTGAACAAAACAACGAATTTTTTATCAGAGACATTTCTTTCTTACATCTGAAGATCTGTTTCTCCGTGATTGCGAAAACGGCGTTCGCATACGGCGATTCTGACAGATTTTGAGGAGACATGACCATTGAATATCTTTTTGCCATTTTTACAATATACTATTTGCATCGACTGAATGTTTTTATAATGATTTCATTTAATATACAAAGAATAAAAACCAAATCATTTTTCTACCGTATTATTAATAAAATGAAGGGTTATTTTGCAGCAGCATCACGAAAATCTGCATTTGTACGCTATCCTCGGCATACCTCGTTTAATTTGAAAAATATTTCCCACTTTTCCAATCTGTTTGCATCGACTACAGTGTTTGTAATTGTTTCGCGTTTTATACAGAAAAATTATTTTACAAACGTATTATTTATGAAATAAAGAGCTATTTTGAAAACAAATAGAAAAAAGTCGACACTTATCAAACAAAATGGCTAAAATCACATGACTGGCTTGAGATTCAACAAAAGGACGATGCAATCCTTATGTTCTGCAAGTTATATAAAAAATACAAAAAAAAAAAAAGAATCCATTTTCAAACATCAAGTCAAAATTATTACCTAATTCTATATGCCTAGTGAAACAGTTTTCGGCGATCAAAAATCGCTAAAGTGTTTAATTGCTATTACTGCATGAAAATTGATCATAAAATGATTTTAAAAATCAAAATATAAAGTAAATACAGACGGCCCTTGACTTTTGCAGTTTACAGACAAAAAAATCATAAATTCGCATGTGAGTCATTTTACATAAAATAACCCGTGAAGACGTTTTTATGTCAGCAAATAAAATCATAATGCAAGCATGGGGGAAGTTAGGAATTTGAGTATATTTGCTAACAAGTGGGGGGGAGGAGGTATAAAATTATCAAAAATGTGCTTACTTAATATTTAAAAGACTCCTAATTAATTTTTAAAAAGAATGTCAGTAAGAATGTTAAAAGAATGTTAGTTTTAAGAATTAAAAATTTAAATGTCGAAGAATATGAGCTATAGTTAATGTTTTCTTATTTATTACTTTCTAAATTAGCATGGTAAAAAAAATGAAATTTTAAGTTTCTTTCCTTATGACAGAAAATCTCTCCCAAAATTTACTGGAAGGAGAGAAATTCTCCCTCTCTTTTCCTGACTTAGTGGGAACCCTGGTTGTCAGACAACTGGAACTAATGACATGAATGAATTTAATTGTAAACATATTAGTTTCAAAGTTGACACCAAAGTGGGGAGGAAAAGAAAGTGTTTCTGGCTGAAACTAGAAAAATTCATTTCAAAAATCCAAACTTGTTACATACTCCCATCTATTACAGCAAATGGAAATTTTAGAACTTGGATTTTAAAGCGGATAGCACTCTGCATGGGTTTGGGCTTGGCCCACAAGTTTAGGCTCGGGCCGGGCTTGAGTTTTCTAACTCTGTTTTGGGCCGGGCTGAGTCTTTATTTTTTAAAAAGTCCGGTATCACTGGACCAAACATTATTTAGAAAATTATTTTAATGCATTTTAATTGAATACATGAACCTATTGGGTTTATTTCAGCTATGTAAAACTAGATGCTTAAGGAAACAAACCTTATCTCAATTCTTCGTACAATTTTTTCATAAATTAATGTTTTTAACACATTTGAATACAAATCATTTTGGGCTGGACCGGGCAGGCTGAGATGCAGTTGTCTTCAGGCCGAGTTCATTCTACATTTATAAATTTCTTAGGTTTGGCCGGGTTTAAATATTGGTATTGTCGGTTGGGTGAAAATCTGAAATTTAGGCACATGCAGACCTCTAAAAGGAGAACTGAACATGTCACTTTGATCTTGAATGCACTATTCTCTGGCATTTTCATTCAGTCATCGGATTCACTGGTGTATTATTCATTGGTTAGTGCCTATGGTTACAATGCAGACCTGACAGCTTTCCTAGAAAGAAGGTGCTGATAATGCACACCAGCTAAGTTAATCCTTAAGCAGGGGGGTGGGGCGGAATTCGCAGATGATGACATTTCAATTTTCATTAAGAGGGTTCATGGCAAGGGTAAAGGTGGCATTTGCCATAATTTTATGATGACGGCATCTTGTTAGTCATTTTTTTTTTACGGTATGGCTAATCTCAAGGCTGTCCAAGAGGATGGCTACTTAAAAAAATTGGCCATCCTCGCCCAATTTTAACCCAGCTAGGATGGGAGGATGGGCGATTTCCAAAAGCCTGCTATAGATACTATTTAATTACTTTGAAATTTCCTTTACAATCTTTCCATCTAAGTTAGGTCTTCAAATTCTAGAAACTTCCTCAGTCATCCATTGTGGAGCCTTCGGCATATTAATGAAATTACCCAGAAAAGTTGAAGTTATATAATATTTGTTTAATGAAATCATTTCATTTAGTTTCTAAAAATTTACATATATTTGCAAGTTGTATCTATAGTTTTGACATATGCTAATATTAAAATTTAGTCCAAATGGTACTATTTTTCTTATTTTAGTAATTACTTTTATAAATATGCTATATTATATCCCTTTTCATAATATATGCATATTTTAAAAAGAATAATTTTACATATTCTATGTTCTGGTTAGAAATTCCTTGAGTGTCTAAACTTTTGACATTGACCGTATATGTTTTCAACAAAAACTATCTACCAAAATATAGATATACAATATTCATCAAGCTTTCATTCAATTTAAAATTAATAAAAAGAAAATATAAAATTTACTTACTGCAAAATGTCTTTGAAAAGCTTTAGGGCCTTTGTATGTAAAATTACCACATATTTCACAGCTGTATGTTATGTTCAAGCCATGTAACTTATACAACCAGTAAGGTATAGGCTAAAAAAAGAAAATTAATTTTTAACTACAAGTTATTAAAATACAACTTTTATGTCCAAAAATATTATATAACTAATATTTACTTTCTTAATAAGTGTGCTGAGAGCAAGCAACACGGCAAATTTTAACTTATGTAGAAAAGAGAGTATCCTTTACGTTTATGGGAAAACATAATTGCTCTCCTCGGTCCACATTCAATTTCGGCATTTTGATTAATTAGCACTGACTAACAATATGGAGACTATGCCCTAATTGTCTCCTAAAAACACAAAACTCAATATCAAATTTTTTTTTTTTTTCCCATTAAAAACAATTTTTGTTTCAAACAATTTAAAAACGATTACATTAAAAATGTTATTTTTTCAACAATTAGGAATAATTTTCATTACTTTAGCATCATTTTATCAATTTGGCAGCATTTTTGTTAATGTGGCGATATTTCAATGGACTGTGAATTGCTCTAATAATTCCTGTAAAGGGATATGAATGTTTAGATTTTTAAATAAATAAGAAAAAAAGGAGAAAATGGATAAATTGTAGAAGGGATGAATGAAAGAATATCGTTTTTTCGATGCAACTGGTGATAAATAGTTCCATTCTAAAAGGAGGATTTCAATTTTATATATATATATATATATATATATAAAATATAAATATAAAGAAATTGAATTATCAGAAATAAATGTGTTATAGTAATGTTTGCGCAAAGCAGCAAGAGGTACAATACACCATATATTGAAAAAATTAAAAAATAAAAAGTGAATAAACATTGAAAAAATGAAGGATGGCTTAGCAAAAAGCTTACTTTATGGCGGTAAGGGGTTGTGACCTTACTCCCCAGTTCAACGAGCTCGTCATAATCGCCGCGGCCTTTCACTCCTGGTCGCCAGCTTTGGCTCAAGCCAACCTCCGGAGTGACAATAAAAATTATCACGAGACCAAGTACGAGAATAAAAACGAGGACGAGAGCAATAACACAACAAAAATAGCCAACAGAACTGCTGACTCAAGTGAAAGGTATATAGCAACGTATGAGTGAGCTGCGGTCCTGTCATATGAATGATTCGAAATTTTATTCTCTAATTGAACACAAAAAAGATTTGAGCCTTACACCATATGCCAAATTGGTTCTGTATAAATTATCAATATTTTTAAGCATAAAAGATATTGGATATTTTTGAAAATATGCTTGCTTTAAAAAAAAAAAAAAAAAAGAAAAAAAAGAAGAAGAAGAGCATCTACGTATTAATTTTGATCAAGAATTTTTAAAGCAAGCATATTTTCAAAAATATCCAATATCTTTTATGCTTAAAAATATTGATAATTTATACAGAACCAATTTGGCATATAGTGTAAGGCTCAAATCTTTTTCGTGTTCAATTAGAGAATAAAATTTCGAATCATTCATATGACAGGACCGCAGCTCACTCATACGTTGCTATATACCTTTCACTTGAGTCAGCAGTTCTGTTGGCTATTTTTGTTGTGTTATTGCTCTCGTCCTCGTTTCTATTCTCGTACTTGGTCTCGTGATAATTTTTATTGTCACTCCGGAGGTTGGCTTGAGCCAAAGCTGGCGACCAGGAGTGAAAGGCCGCGGCGATTATGACGAGCTCGTTGAACTAGGGAGTAAGGTCACAACCCCTTACCGCCATAAAGTAAGCTTTTTGCTAAGCCATCCTTCATTTTTTCAATGTTTATTCACTTTTTATTTTTTAATTTTTTCAATATATATATATATATTATATATATATATATATATATATATATATATTATATATATATATATATATATATATATATATTATATATATATATATATATATATATATATATTAAATTAGGGTTGAGTTACAACTTCTCTCTGTTCTGTCATTGGATTTTCATATTATATATATTATATACAGGGTGTCTAGTGCTATAGGTGCCCAATGGCTATTTCCTCAACTGTTAGTCACAAAGATATACATCCAATTGTAAATATGTTTTAAAATTTAAAATATATTAGCTTAGAAACTGTTTAAATCAATAGATGCATTTCTGAAAGAAATGTGAAATATAAATTTTTATACGGTCCCTCCCACGGTCCTACCAGTTATATTTAGGAAAATCATCTTCATAAAATTTCATGCAAAATAAAAAAAATCATCCTTTTACAACCAAAATTCACCTATTTATAGCTGCTTAAAGTTAAAGCACTTTTTGTGCTGAGAAATGGAGGTTATACACAAAATAATTATATACACAAACTGTTATTTTTTAGGTGTTATATGCCTTTATTATTTTATATTTAATGTGCGTAATTTTTTATTGTCGTCTGCAGGTACGCTGCAACTGGTCTCATTACTGGTCTGTTACCGTATAAAAATTTAAATTTCGTAATTTTTACAGAAATACATTTATTGACAAACTACTTGACTTAAACAATAATGTGTTACCTCATTTACAATAAAGATCTTAGAAAAATCCCTAGAAAATCTTAGTCGAGCCCTGACTATAATACTCTTCTAAACTAATTACTATCCGATAAAAAGCTTTGCTTCATTCTCGACATTATATCAGCAAATACAATTGAAACATAATACTTTGAATATGAAATTTCAATATTTATACGGTCCCTTAAAGGTTGCTTGAAACGGGACATTTTTATGAGTGGAAAAGTGACTTAAATCAAAGTTTAATGCTTCATAACTCGGTGACTTTTGATCGTAAAAGAATGAGTTTTTTTTTTTTTTTTTGCATGACATTGTATGAGGATGATTTTCCTAAATATAACTGGTAGGACCAGGGGACCGTATAAAAATTTACATTTTGTATTTCTTTCAAATATGCATTTATTGATTTAAACTGTTTCTAAGATAACATATTTTAAAATTTAAAACATTTTTGCAATTGGAAGTATATCTCTGTGACTAACGGTTGAGGAAATAACCATTGGTAACAGATAGCACTGGACATCCTGTATGTATGTATGTCAGTATATATATATATAAGATTTAAAATGAAAAAAGAAAATATATAGTTGGAATGATTGTGTTTACAGGGTTGCAGAAAGGTCAAGGGGGATTGCGACCCCTATTTCCTGGTTAGAAGCTAGCTTTGACTTCATGAAAACGCTCCCAGAGACTCTGCACGCCCGAAACAACAATCGATCATGCCCGTGGGGAAAAAATGGCCGAATCCCAGACAACATAAAAATGATCAAAATAACAAAAATTGGAAATTTTACTAACCAGCAAGACGAGAATCATGGAAGAGTTGCATAAAGCGTATAAACTTCGAATAGGAAAGCATACATAAAAAAGTCGCGTCTAACTTATAGAGCCATCTGGATGTGCATCAATCAGATAATCCTAGGTAAGAGTTGAGTTGTATTGTATGATGTCGGATAAATTAACATAATTTTTATCACTATAATTTCTGCAAAAAACATCATAATAGTGCTGTACAATATATATATAATATATATATACAATATATATATATATATATATATATTTGAAATATGTAATAATAAGAATTATGTAAAAATAAAAAAATAAAAATACAATTCAAGTAATATTAACATTACCATAGAAGCAAATTCACGGCCATAATGCCAATAAGAGAAAAGAACAGCACCGTCCCAAATTCGATGATTAATCAGAAATAAATTCATCTTCAGGTCTGAGTATTTAATTCTAATTACCCCAAACAAATGCCTGTTTCAGATTAAGCAATAGTACATTACTATAAATGCTTAAACTCAGACTACAGGCAACAAAAAATGAAAAAAGGATACATTAAGAAAATTTGTATTACCATGCGGCATGAACCCTTCTTCTTCCACCACGTGTATACACGATCAACCTCAACAGCTTAATCTAGAAGCACCGGAATGAACAAGTCGAAATTCTACCAGGGAGGCAGTACGAACATTCACGGTAATACTCCCAGGTAATACTCCCAGACCCGTCCAGTGAGTCTAAGCTGGAGACTGGACAAGCAATTCAGAATACAACTTCCCAAATATGCAATCCTGAATATGAATATGAATCAAAGATGAAAATTCTTACTAAACAAGTAATTCATAGGAAAACTGGATAAACGAGAATGCCACTATACACCATTATAAGGGCGCTCAAATCGTAGTTTCAATACTGACAAAAATTACATTTTTTTGCGAAAATAAAATTCAAAACATTAATGTTAATGCATCTTATTTTCCGATTTTCTGATTTTTCTAATGTTTTTGACTTAGTTTATTATTTTTCATTTTTATTTATTTATATAATTAATAAATAATTATATATATATATATATATATTTTTTTTTTTACTGTATGTTAGTCACTATAATTGGAAATGTTTTCTAGGATGTTATCGAGTGAAATTTGATACACTGAGTTGATAATTTTAATAACAAACTTGGGGCGATATGCATTATTAGTCACTGTACTCAATAATTCCATAAAGTGCGCTAATTTATAATATTCATCACAAATTTTATTGATTCTAAGAGCCTGGTTTATTATAATATTTCTAAATACAGATATATGCAAACAAGAGTCAAAATGTTGAATTTTTGATGTATTAAATTTAAAATCCTGTCTTTTATCATACAAGTTTATAACCATATTACAATTTTGTAAATTTAAATTTAAATCTAAAAAGTTTGCAACATTTGTGTCATTATTACTTGCATTTAATTGTAAATTTTTTGGATAAAAGTTTAATACTATAGGGATATTATTATTTGGGGATACACATAAAATGTCATCTAAATATCTAAACATGTGCATATTATGCAAGCTTGGATTAATGTTTTTTTCATAGAAGAATAAATACAGATTAGCTAACAATGATGAGGCACACCCCCCTTATGGGATACCAACCTGTTGTTTAAAAAAAGTACCACCATGTTGAATATAATTCTCATAAAGAGTGAAGTTAAGTAATTTTTTAAAAAGAAAATTTGAATATTTTAGGTTGATATTATATTTTTCAAAAATTCCTAAAATAATTCTATACAGATCATCTATATTAATATTATTAAACAAATCTTTGAAATCAAAGGTATAAATACTACGAATATTAGTAAGAGTTTTCAATTTCTTAACTAATTCAAAACTGTTTTTTATAATATGACAATTATTTGAGATTTCATCTGACAAGGATACTTCATGTAATATCTTTAATAATAATTTTCCAGCATTAGTAATGTAAGAATAATGCCCACTGGTAATGGTTCGAAAAGCAACAGGGGATTTATGAAACTTGGGTACTAAAACAATATATGGAATGTTATTACAACTATTTTTTAGATGGATTTGCTTATATTTGGCTGATATTCTATTGTATAAGATTTTAAGGTTAGTTTTATGTAAATTATAGATTTGATTATTAAGTAAGTGTGACTGAAGGGTATTTTTATAATAATATTTACATATAATTGAGTAGTTACCACTTGCCTTATCGACATATGTAATGACAAAATCATTTTGTATTTCTTTAATATCATTTTTAATTGAATTAAGTTTATATGAATTATTAATTTTCTGATTATATATATAATGATTTAAGTATTGCTCTATTAAGACTCTCCAGGGTTTAAAGGCTTCTACAGGGATTTGATATTTATAACTGATTTTATAGATAAATTTATTTAAGTCAAGAAATAAACCTTTACATATTAATTTATGTTTAAATTTAGTAGGTATACGGTACTTAGTACCCAGTAACATCAGTGATCTTAGTGCATCATAATTAATAATATTTAGATTTCCCGTTATAACACCCCCATGGTGTTTATCTACGAAGTCTTTGTATTTTTCTAAATGACAGTGGCAATATGACTCTTTATCCAATTCATAGTTTTGATTAATATCTATTGATTTGGCAATTTGATTATAATTGAAAATATAACGTCCTAGCGGTTTATCATATTTATAACCAATTTTAGGATTTACATGTTTGACTGGAAAGTAATTGGAAACCAATTTTAAAAAATTATTTATCTTCAGATTATTTAAGACAGAATTAGTGAAATTCAAGGTACAATTTTCGTTTACTTTAGTATTTTGTTTTGATTCGTCATTAAAGTTTAAGTCTGTGACATATAAATAACCATTAAGATTTTTACTTCTGGTAATGAGCAAATCATAGAATAAATGTTTAAAATGAACGTTATCAAATGCAGTACTTAGAAAAAGGTTATATACCATATTTAATTGCTGTTTTTTAATTGCGAAAATCCAGTTTTTACATTGTTTCCAATCAAAAGTAATTTTAAAATTTGCATGTTGCTGAAGGATGGCATTTTTGAGTTCAGATAATGAGGGATATATATATATATAATTAATACCTAATGAAGCTACTATTAATAAAAATGTTAATTTTTTGGATTTAAATCTTTTTATTGATCCTTCTAATAGAATTGTTACAAATTTATATGATAAAAAAGACTTTTATAATTTTAATATTAATAAAATCTTACCTTTTAATTCCTGTAACTCGATTCAATTGTTTAGAAATATTATACTCAATCAGCTTTTTAGAATTTATAGATTATCTGATAAAAAATTTCATGCTATGCATATCAATAATCTCAAAATTACTAGTAATTTATATAAATATCCCACTTATTTAGTAAATAGTATTGTTAAAAAATTTAAAATAGCTGGATTTTTATAATTCTTTCCATAGTATCATATAATTCTATTCATAGTATCTTATATTAGCCAGTCATCTCCATTTTTTTTTTTTTTTTTTTTTTTTTTCTTCCCCCCCCCCCCCCCCCCCCCCCCCCATTCACTTCCCACTTCAGCATTACCTTTATTTGCCCCTCTTTTTAGTAGCTCTTTTTGTATATTAATACTTTTTCTTTACATTTCGCTTCACAGTTTTTCAATTCTTATGAATGGCAACAGTAAATGGTTTTTTATTTTTTCTTTACGAATGGCAACACTGGTCTCTTCTATCAGTGTTCCCTCGATCCCTGTAATGAATCGTCTGTACACACGCTGTGCTTTTTCCAGGTATTCATTTTTTCTTTTTTATTCCATCTTTATGTATGTCGTCCAAGTAGAAATAGTTCATAGATTTAATCTATCTATTTCTTCAGAAACATACATTTTTGAGTTTGCTTCTACAAAAAACTTGGACATGATTAGATTTTTGTAGAGGTTAACAATTCATGATTTAGGCTTAGAGCCTCGTCCACGTGTAAGGCGTTTGTGCTTGATTTCGTTTGTTATACTTATTTCGATTCCATACCTTTGTATTATATTTTTCATTGACTTGTTGATTCGATATTAATTTTTTTATTTTTTCCATATGCTTGAGGATTAATTGATTTTTACATTTGTTTTGTACGCCAGTTAGATAGTTGAATTTAGTTTAAGTTTTTCTTTTTTTGTTTCCATACCTTTTAATTTGGTTGATTTTCTGTAACTTGATAGCTAGTGTTTTGTATTTTTAATCCATTTGATTGATGATTTGCTGTATTATATTTTATTCTGTGGGTGTTTTTAAAAAGTTAGGTTTATCGTGTTACATCTTCTTACTTTTCGTTCATTGGATTTTCAAACTTCTATTATTATATATATATATATATATATAAATTCACATTTCTGGCAGATTTTTATTTAATTAGAATGGTTACTTTTTACATCATCACTATGAGTAACTATATCCCTATTTCTAATTCCACTTGGTTGTTATGATATTAATAATACACACAAAATATTTTTTAAAGTTTTATATTTCTTATGTCTGTTCTGAGAAATTTCAAAGTAAATATACAATTGTTAGATCTACATGTTTTGTCCTTAAATTTTAAAAAATCCTTGTGTAATTTTAAAATGCATTTTTAATAACAGGAGAAATAACATTTACAGGGTGGGGATTACTTACAAGCATCAAAACAGGTGATTAATTTTTTAAAAAAGATGATCAAAATGTGACTTCTTTCTACGATCACTTTATGCATATTATTGTAATTTAACTTTAATTTAAGCACAATACATTTGTTAATTCAAATTGCTACATACCAATTTTAATTGTAACTTGATTTTTAAAGTCTTATGAAGTACATACAGCAATAGAATATAAAGTTAGAGGTTTATGATGAAAAAATGAAAGATTTTTTTTTTTTTAAACTCCCCTACCAAAATGGGCCAGTTAAGACCAGTTAGGATCCTGGATGGGGTATGGCCTTTATTTTAACTTTCTTTTACAATTTTACTTAACTTTGATTGGTTTTTGCTTTTCATCATTAGACTTTAGGTGGTTTGTCTCCATTTATATATTCACAAAGATCACACTCAACTTTTCCAGGGAAAACAAAAAAAAACAAAAACAGGAATTCTGATATAAAAGGTAGGAATTTGAATTTCCACCCCCACTCCAACTAATGTTTGTTCCCACAAATATAGTGTTAAAATATACCTGACACAATGATCTGACAGTCACATAATGCTTTTGGAGCAGTAAAAATCCCATTTTATATAAGTTCCGAGCAATAAAACTTTGAACTTGGAGCAGAAAATTTTTTTATTTGTAGCAAGAAAAATTTGCATATTGTATGTTATGTTGAAGAACTAAAACTTTTTTGTAGTACAGTACAGGATCGTTTATCCAGCATCCCGATATCCGGAACGCTCCCAAAACTGGAATTAGACAGAATGATGACACATTTTTCACCAAACATATTTTCACCAAAAATTGGTCAAAATAGCATTTTTTTTTTAAATCTCGCCAAATGATCAGAAGCACTTTTCTATAAAAACAGGTTGTCAGACCAATTTTCTTCACTCTGTTTCATGCATTGTTTTGTATCATAAACTCCTCCCACATTTTTCCTGATATACCAGTAATTGGTTACACAAGCAATTAAAAAAAAAAAAAAAAAAAAAAAAAAAAAAAAAAAAAAAAAAAAAGAGCATTCAAATGTAGAAAAAAAAAGAGCATTCAAATGTAGAAAAAAAAAAGAGCATTCAAATGTAGGGGGGGGGGGGGGGGGGAAAAAAAAAAAGGGAAAGTAGAAAAAAGAAACCTATCATTTTCTTTTTTTAGAAAGAAAAAGCAATGACTGTTGATTTTAATTTTTTAAAACACAGACTTTTCTTTTCAAGACTCCTTTCTACATTTTCAACATATAGCTTTAATTTTTTTTCTTCTGATTTAATAGTCACGACACCCATCAGCATACGGTGGGCAAATTTTCTTCATTTATGTTACTTTTTTAGAGTCTTTCTTAGACGATTGGTGGCTTCTACAAACAAAATTTTGGCTGCTTCTTTGATCTCATTATGCAACTTTTTCTTTTCCTTTAGTTCAAAACATTTAGCCTCTATAGATTTTTCAATTTCTCCATTTTTTGCAATTCCTCTTTCCCTGTTTTTATTTTTTTTTTCCCTCCTTTTCCTCTTCAATTATCTTCTGCCTTGTGGATTCTTCCATGTTGGTTACATATTATTGGTGAGCTTGTAATCTATATTTAATTAAGGTATCAGTCATTGGCACAAGATAAGGGGAGTTTAGGTACTCTTTCAAAACATAGTTTTGGGTCAACATTGCATTTAAATATCTTTATGTTACTGCTATCTTATATCTCACTTAAAGCCCAATTTGACACTTGTTCTATATAGATTTTTCTAATAGATCAGATATATAGATTGGATTTAAAGCACAATTTGACACATGTTCTATATTAGACATCTCTACATCGCTCTATATCAGAATTACTATGAAACAGGGTGAGGGCTATTTTGACAACTTTCCCAACATTTGAAAATTTATAATCCCCAGAAGTGTCTTCCTTAGATATAAGGTGATGCTAATAGGTATCAATCTTCATATTTTCACTAACATCTTTTTCCAATTGAAGAAATTTTTACTTATCAAGCAGACCATCTTCAGGAACATAAAAAGGCATTATTTTAGCAAATTTAATTAAATCACCACAACTTTGTTTCTACCTCTCACTTGGATTTAAAAATCTGAATGTTTCACTGACAAATTTGACAAACAGGTTTTTTCAATAATATGTTTACCAGCACCAATATAATGCTATTGAGCCTTGAACAAAAATAGTATGTCTATATCTGATAGTTTGATGATTTCTCCTTGAACTTCTCCACTAAATACAACTGATTCAAATGAAAGAAGTTTTACTGATAAAAAGACTTTCGCTACTTAAGACATGAGAAATATTTTAATCCCTTTAAAGCAGAATCAAAACACGTCCCATTATAATCTCTTTGAAATGGTTTTGTGAATTTAGTGAACAGTTAAAGCTGATGTGACAACGAAATTGAGTTCTGCTTTCATGGTTGGTTGTTTCTAGCATCTGAAAACTGGCATGTGTCTGCAAAATAACCAGTTAACTGCAAAAACTGCCTATTAAAATTGTTATGAATATATAAATCTGCAAAAGGGTGACAAAAAGTGACAAATCTATAAAAAAAGTGACAACAAATAACTAGCCCTCAAAAAATGTGACAAAAGGTGTGAAAGGTGACTCTCTCCCCCACCCTGCATTTATAACAATTTAAAATATTTATTAAATTGATAAATGCAGAGGAGGTTATAGCTGAAAGATATGGACATTCATGATGGTACATCGGAATAATATTCAGTGGGCACAATTGAAAAAAATTGATAATCTGGAGTACTCAGGTGAATAAAGGTTGGGGAACTGTAGATATAGATGGTTGTCGATACCTGTTGTTGTTGTTGTTGAAACCCAGACCGTCCGACCTACCAGAAAGGTGTAAGGTAACTGTTTGGACGGTCGGGAAGTGCCACCCAATTTAGACCGGAACCCAGTGGGGGAGGCATCCACAGGGACCGTACCCTCCTTCCCCTACCACCAACCTCTCGGAAGGACTTTCGGACCCACATGTTTAACGTGATCGTACTCCGCATGAACACAGCGGCAGTTTTGGCAGCGGCTGGAATCGAACCCGGGCATACCGAGTGCAATTCCAGCGCGCTAACCAATGGGCTACCGCGCCCCAAAGATACCTGTGAAAAACCTGCTTTTAGTCGAATTATTTTTCTACCAAATGCAATTTTTGACAATTGAAGGATGAAAGGACAATTGAAGGATGAAGGATTTTGAAATTTAAACTTTTATGAATGGTTATTTTTAAATGAATTCTGAGAAAGATACCGAAATGGGATTAAGATTTCTTTTCATGTATTTATTTGTAACATGAATCATAATAAGAATACATTACCTTTCCATCCCAGCCAAGAGGCAAATTTTTAGGATTGTAAATGACATCATTGTCATCCTCATCATCAGAATCAGAATCAGATGCCTCATTATCAGATTCTTCTCTTTCTCCAACAGTTCTGGCTTGTTTCCTCTGCACATTTTCCTTGGTAGCTTGTCTCTGCTCCTAATTAATAAAACAAACAAATATAAAATATGTTTAAAGAAAAATACCTTGAACCTCTATTTATTGCATTTTTTATAGGATGCTGAACTATTTATAATAGTCCCTTATAAATTATCTCCAAATCACGAAGGTTATTTTCTATTTAACAAAGTTTTTCTTTAGATTTAAACTAGACAATTGCTAATACTATTTGTAAATATGTAAATACCTCAAATATTAGAAAGTAGTAAAAATTCAAGATTTCAAATAACATTTCCATAAGAAATTCGAATATATCGAATATTGCACCATGATTAACCCTTTCGGGACGATTGGCATGCCCACGTGTCGGCTGCGAACTTGCATTCAAGGACGGACAGCATGCACTCGTGACAGAGGAAACTTTACCATAAACGGAGAGTGGCACGTATGTGTGCCTTCACGTGGAACGTTTTAATTTGTCTACTAGATGGCGTTAAATGTCCGTGAAACTAACTTCAATGTATTTTGCAGATGCATGACCTTAGAATAAGGAAAATTCAATGAATTATTTCTCCATTTGGAGCGGTGAAACATGATTTTGTAATATAAACAGACAGAGCAATTCTCACAGCATCAACAATTTTATAATTGAGTTTCGGGTTTTGTTTTTATTTCAGGGTTAGGATTTCATTGGTGAATCATAGGAATATAAGAGAGCATTTTTTTTTTTGGGGGGGGGGGGAGGGGGGGTTAGAGGCAGTGAAATTATTCGTTTATTTCGGATAAAAGAATGGGAGCAACTAATGAGCATTTTGTATTCAGATTTGTATGAAAAATATACATCAAATAGAAAATAAATATTTCTTTTATTCCTGGAAAAAGTAGATTTCTGTGTTGAATAGGTGATTTTTAGTAAATTTTTTTCGAGAATTAGGCTTGGCGCAAAAAATTTGCCGTCCTTTGGGAACAGTTCAGAAGCAAAGCCCTCCTTTTTTGGGGCTGTGTCAGCTCCGGAATGCTGCCGTCGCAAAAGGGTTAATAGCAAGTTCTAGAATAAAAAATCTGGATACTCTATTATAAGAGGAAATTTAAAAGTACCTAGAAGAGAATTTGTTTCCACCAAGTGAAAACATTTTAGATTTAAACTACTAGTAAAGAAGGGTTTGTATCCTCACTTGAAGGAACTGTTTGAAGTATTTGTTTAATCATGCAGTTGTAAACAATGACTCTTTCAGTACATCTAGTTTAAATTGTGGTGGGGGGTGGGAAGCAGAATAGATCCTGAACACATTTGAATGTTTTTCCCCTTAAATAAAAATCTGAAATAGATGAGAAACATTTACAATTATTTAATTATCGTGCTTAAGAGTATCTAAATAAAGTTTGTATAAAACAATTAAAATTTAAAATTAACATGGTTTCATTACACTTTTTACTGTTAATTTTGCTTTATTCATTTATGTACTAATAATTAATAAATAATATTTAATAAATACAAATATTATTTATTAACAATTTTAAATAACTATTCGGGCTATTTGAATATTTGTGATCTGGTTAACATTCAAATTCAATATTAATTCGAGAAAAATACTATTCGCCCACTTTCAATTTAAGCATTTTAACACAATCTAATTCATATAAAGATTTTTGGATATATTAAACTATTCTTCTGAGAAAACTTACTTTAAATTTTTTTATTGGAGCTGGTTAGTGATTGGCAAATTACAATAAAGCTTCTGATTGTGAAGACACATTGGTAGGTTGATTTCATCTGAACTGCTACAATGATTTTAGAATGTTGTAACAGGGTTATTGTAATAGATTCTCATCCCAAGGTGTAAATAATCAACACTGACACAGGAATTTATGATATAATTTAACAAGTAAATAAAATTTGAAAACTTTATTACTTACTGATACAATCTCCACAAAGCGATACAACTGGGCCTCTAAGACAGCAGTCTCTTTCTGGCGTTCTACATCCCTATGACGGCCAGCCTTACCAGGTTTGGATTTTGCAAACACAGTTGGATCCAATTCACTCAATTTCTTTCCTTTCGTTTCGAATAAACGCTGTGCTCTTTCTTCCAGAGTACTGAAATAAAACAAAAAAATTTCGATATTGTAGAAAATTAACAAGAATGACAGCTTTCTTATAATCTGATCTTACAAAAAATAAGCCTTTTATTATGAGAGAGTAAGGCCAAGAGAAACAATTCCATGCAATGCACATGTACAGAGCTCACAATAAATCCTTGGTTCATTTTAACAGATTTAATGAACTAAACTTTGAAATTTATAGACTTAATAGACCTTGGGTAAAAGGGATGCGATAGTGATGAACAAATTAAGATTTTTAAGACTAGAATCATACAGAAGAAAAAATGTCCTCTTCTCAACCTCCTATTTGCATTTCTCTTTCATTTATTTATTCATTTTTTTTTTTTAAATACATAAATTAACAATAATAAAAACATATTTTAAATACAAGAAACACTATAAAGGCTTTGCAATTGGTTAAACATTTTTTACCTTAATAGTTCAAAATATAACAAGAAAGATCAATCATGCTTAAAGCATTGATTATGAAACACTTTCCAACTTCAATACAATTTTATTTAAACATCTTTAAAATGCAATACATTCCTCGGTAATATTTTAAAACTTATTACAATACTACATTAATTTATTATATTTGAAACCTTAAACCTTCATCGAAAAAAATGAACTTCATTCAAATGACGGCATTGAAATATAAATTGTCTGGTTTAAACATCTCTAAAATGAGATACATTCCTTGGTAATAATTTTAGAATTATCATAATACTACGATAATTTATTATATTTGAAAACTTCATCGAAAACAACTGAAATTCATTCAAATGACGTCATACAAAAAATAACACTCCTGGCTCTCTCTATAAAAGCAGCATTTCATTCATAAACAACTTCCAATTCATTTAATTCATCACAATACTATAATAATTTATTTTGTTTAAAAAGCAAGCCCATGGAGCTACAAGTAATTAAACTCTATGCTTAAAACTTCATTGAAAAAAATCGTCCTTCTCTTTGTAAAATCAATGAATATTTCATTCATATCAGCTATGCAGACTCCATGAGCTGAATAATTTTGTGTTAAAGAAATACAGCAATTCTAATACAACTCATCCTACATATTTTGCTGTTTACATTTGACATAAGTGAAAAATAGGCTTCGTTGTAGAAATAATCAAATTTGGATGATCATTTAAACTCAAATATATCGTAATTGCATTGGTTCAGTATGTAGATGCACAGAATTTAAGCAAAAACAAAGTGGTTTTAGGATGGATACAACACTCAATATGAATTAAAAAGAACTTTAAAAATCACGATTTTGAGACAAGATGGATGCCATATATCATTTTGAAGTGGGTCACGTGATTATTTCATATCATGGTCACGTGATCGCTTCATATAAGAGTATAAGGTGTAATATAAGGTGTAATTATTATTTTAATTTTTATTTAAAAAACTACTGAATATATTTCACTGAATTTTTTTTTTATATATTTTATGGAACAATTTGAATATTACCTAAAATTTTCGAAGCAATTTGTGAATTTTAAATCCGCTTAAAAAATGTTTGAAAAATTAGGTCCCATAGGGTTCAATGTATTTCATTTTTCAACCCGGGTTCAATCCAAGACTAATTGGGTGATATTACTCATTTATATTCCCATAGGTCCCACAGACCATCTGAACAACATACTAAAATTTCATTTTGATTAAGTCATTTTTACGGCAGTTATCGTGCTAACGGACAGACAGACAGACAGAATGAACAAAGTCGTAAACACTTTTCAACTTTGTTGTAAAGTGTTAAAAATAAACTAGTTTAGTTAATTTAATGTGCAATGATTAAAGGATGGGGATGGATAGTAAAGGATACTTAAGTGTATACTTGGCAATACATGAGAATCAGCATTGTCAAAAACTCCTGACCCACTTGGGCGTTTGGTATTTTTTCTGGATTTCTGAGCTTTTTCTAGATTTCAGTGTTATTTTCAGGATTTTGAGATTTTACGCAGATGTTTGGAAAAGAAAATTTCATATCTAAATTAAATTTTTAAAAAAGTTAATTGTCAATGACTATTGATAGTAATAAGTACTGTGCTTTCTATTAAAATCAATAACTTAAAACTTTGAGTCATAACTGTTGCATTGACACAAGTTATTATGTAGAACTAGAAAATGTATCTGACATTGCCCAGAATGTAAAATCAGTAATAATTAAATTCATTCATTACATTTTTCAAAAGGCATAACTATGCCCTGTCCACATTTGAACAATCACTTTTTAAAGAAAATTAACTAAAAGCATACATACACTCTAAATAGGTGCCTTAGACTACTACACAAGAATATGTTAAAATTCAATGTAATTATTTAGAAGTATTCTTAACAAAGAAATATTATTTTCAACACTGGACACAACCAGGATTCAACACTCCTTAAAATGCCCTACTATCACGTGTCCCAAGGCTCCCAACTGGGGATATTCTTCCAAAAGACTCCCCCTGCTTTTAGACTTAACTATACAATGACCATTTTACATCTAATTTTATTATAAACATGACTTTCTTTCATATATAGTTTTGTTTAAATAAATCAAATTCTAATACCACTTTTACTGCTTACAAAATTTGCATAAAAGTTTTTTGACTGTTATAAAAACAAAAAAGTTGGATTAATTATCACGCAATTGTAATAGAGCTTCAAAATACGCATCAAATGCACAAGTGACCCATCTAGTAGTAAATTAACAAGACTTTAATCTTAAACCTGATTTTTAAAGGTAAGGTGTCCCAAGGTGGGCTGTATCTCAAGTTTCCCCACTCAACACAGTGCAATTTAATTGGTATTGCATTTTCTAGTACATTTTATATCATTTGCAAAACATTTCTAAATTTATATTGCATATTTTTGCAATGCAGTTTCAGCTATGCATTCCTAGTAACTGAAGTATAAGTATAAAACAGTAAAGTATAAATTTCTAGTATAAAAAAATCACAGTTGCCACCAGCCACTTAATTAGATGGGAGTGATAATTTAAAAATGCACTGTCAGTTGCCATCCTGCCAGCCACTTTCAATAGCATGCTGAACTACATTTCAATTGTTCATTTAGGTTACGAATTCCCTTTGTAGCAGGTCGGAGCAGGGCTGATATTTACACACCATTTGCACATAATCAATGCAAATTCTCGAAAAAAACTATGCAAAACAACATGTTGTCTAATCCTACTTGCAAGGCTCAAACTCCTCTACATTCAAGTGACTTTAGGGTACCGTACTTTCAGGTCAAAAAAAGGGACTTCATACGAACTATGGGAACTAAAACGTTATTGTCCTGTAATGGTGAGTTCAATTTTCCTCCCTTAATTACATCAGTAAAAAACTCCATTGGATAAATCTCCAATTTATTTAATTAAGGAAATTGCGATTTTCACTTTTAAAAAAAACCTTTATTCACGAAAATTTCAATGATACAATTTTGCAAAATTACTAATAATGCATTTATCTCTGAGAATTGATGACATTACGATGCTGTTTAAAAAATTGCCCTTTCATCCATAGATCCTCTGGAAAGCCATCGCACTTTATTGTGCAGAAGCAGGTCAGAAAACTGGCTATCTATTTCTTCAAGGAAATCTTTAAACTGGCGATGATAGAGTGCTTTTGCCAAGATGCTGTTAATAATCTTAATTACCAAGTTCATGACCTCAACTATTTCGGCCGGAAATGTTTGGGCACAAAGCGCTTCTTGATGAATTATGCAGTGAAACGTTAGAATTTCGTGGTTTATTTTTTTCTGAAGAATTGATGTTACCCCTCTATGTATTCCTGTCATACTTCTGGCTCCATCAGTTGCTATAGAAACGATTTTATTTATATCGATTCCATTGTCTTCCAGGCATTTTTGTGCACAGCATTTGCTATATCTTCTCCACGAGTTTGCCCTGAGAGCGATAGCAATCCTAACATTTCTTCTTTTGGACCTTGGGACGATATATACCTGACGAAATGGGTAACTCGTGCCGTGTCTTTTATGTCGCAAGACTCATCTATAGCAAGTGATAAGACAGAAACCAGTTGAATGTCTTCCACTTGCATATGTGTTACATTTGAAGACATTTTAGCAGTTCTATCTTGTTCTGTTTTAGCAGATAATGGCAAATCTTTGATTTTTTCCATGATTTCTGCTTTGTTTTTAAAATCACGAAACAGTTCTTCAGATGCACGTATGAAACAATCTTTGACGTACTCACCATCTGTGAATGGTTTTCCTCTTTTTGCAATTTCTAATGATACTGCAAAGCTTGCCAAATTTATATTATTGGAAGATTGCGCCCAGTTACTTAGCATGGAACTTGACTGTTGTTTTTTTTTTGGAGCTCTTCAACAGCTTTTTTTCGTGCGTCACCGGTTGGATATTTACCAGCAAACTGGGTATGTTTTGTAGTGAAGTGTCTCTCCAAATTTGACTTCTTATTGTGTGCGAGTTTTTCGTGGCAAATGAGACAAGTCGGAAGGTCATCTGTGTTGCATATGAATGCAAACGACTCCGTCCAATCCTGATTGAATTCTCGGTTTTCTTCTTCAGTTCTTCTCTTTATTTTATCAGATGCCATGCTGGCGGCGGAGCTGAAAAAATGATTTTTTTAAATTTTACTTAGCTATCTAAAACGGCAAACAATTTATTTACCATTATTACTTCGTTAACACGATCCTCAGATATGTAATCCAATTCTGTTACTGATTTTATTATATTATACGCGTACATACCTTTGAGAAGATAATTCGCTTCTAAATCGTATTCTTCTTGAAACAAGAAGCGCAAAAACCACAAGTGATTAAATTAACACACATGCAACGTAACGTCGACCGCGCTATCCGAGGATGACTGACTGACAACACGTCTAGAGTCTAGACGGTGGCTGTTTGGGTGAGACGGAAATGGAATGCAATTGGCTGAAAGATAAACATGGTCACGGAGTCTCATCTCTAAGAACAAAACAATAGTTCAAATTTATCTCATTACGGTCATGTTAAGCGTAGCGATTTGTAATTAACGATTATGAAAATAGAATCTATTGAGAAATTAGGTACTTAAAAATATATTTTCTTATTTTTTAAGGGTTTTGATAATAAATTATTAATTTTTTCGTATGGAACTGGAGAGCCGCAGCTTTACATTAAAAGAGCCGCAGGTTGCCGACCCCTGGGTTAGACTTATTCTTTTCTTGGTTAAAAATTAAGTATAAAACAAGCATTTAATGGATATATTTAAGCATATGTAGTTTTTTATTTTAGATTTTGATGAGTTTTGCAGGCCATTTTGCAAAAAAAGGCAGGTTATTTTTTTCCTAAACGTACCAAAATCTAATCAGCACCAGGGTGACTGACAAGCGACTTATCTACCAAATTTTGTGAAATTCGGTCCATTAGTTTTTCAGCTAGAGTGGATACAGGCAATTTATACGGGTCATTTTGCAAAAAAAATGCGGGTTCAATGAATGAAATGAATGAATGAAATGAAATGGCGGGTGGCTCAAAGGGAGCCCAGCACATCAACCAGAGGTCTATTGTACTACCCCAAAAACTATGCAGATCACAGGCACTTGACAGGAATGTCATTCAGCTCCCAGGGATCAATCACATGCCGGTCTATGTGTTCAAATCTGTGAGCAGAGTAAACCTCACATTCACAGAGAATGTGATCAGCAGTTTCTTCGCTATAGTTGCAGCCCCTGCAGAGCAAATCTTTAGTGACACCCATAATATTTAGGTGTCTTTTAAGGGTGCAGTGCCCAGTAAGAAGCCCAACAGCCCTTCTAATACCAGTTCTACTCAGCTTGAATAATTCCTTCTGACATGTACTAGGGCAATTGCAGTTTAGTATTTTCGCCTGCCTTTGACCCTTAATATTGCGCCAGTTCTCACACTGAAGCTTTCTGAAGATGTCGTAAACAATTCTTCTGGTAAATTCATTGGGAATACCCAAAGCCGGCTCAGAACCAATAAAAGGAGTACAGGAACCTTTCCTAGCCAATTCATCAGCCAACTCATTTCCTGGAATGTCCGAATGGCCAGGCACCCAGTAAAGGATGACACTGTTATTGCTAGCAATTTCATAAGGTGCATTATAGCATTCCCAGACAAGGGAAGACGTCATAGTGGACATCCCAAGGGCCATAAGAGCAGCCTGGCTATCGGAACAGATAAGTATTTGGTTGCTCCTGTACTTTCTGTCATAGAAAATTCTACAACACATAAGAATGGCAAAAACCTCAGCCTGAAAAGGGGGTTCTTTTATCCAGAATGGTAACCAAAACTAATCAACACCAGATTCGCCCACAAGTGACTTACGTACCAAATTTTATGAAATTCGGTCAATTAGTTTTTTAGTTAGTGTGGATACAAAATCTGCACAGGCAGGCAGGCAGACACACACAAAGGCGTCATACTAAAAATGGTTTTATCGTATTCTAGAGGTCCTGAAATGTGTATATCTATCGAAAACTCGAGTTGCGATTTTTGGTATGATTCCAATACTTTCCCTATACATTACCATGTATTGCAGGGAAAGTAAAAATCTGTCTGTGTTTATGTGTGTGTGTCTCATCATCACAGAACAGATGCACCAAATTTCATGAAATTTTGTGAGTAGCCTTGGAATAGCATCACTTAAAATCTAGTCTAAATTTCTAGGACCAGGGGTTGTTGAGATATTATATAAATAAAATTAAAAATCTGTCTGTGTGTATGTGTGTGTGTGTGTCTCATCATCACAGAAGAGCTGCATCGAATTTCATAAAATTTTGTGAGTAGCCTTGGAATAGCATCACTTAAAATCTAGTCTAAATTTCTAGAACCAGGGGTTGTTGAGATATTATATAAATAAAATTTAAAATCTGCCTGTGTGTATGTTTCATTATCACAGAATAGCTGCACCGAATTTCATGAAATTTTGTAAGTAGCCTTGGAATAGCATCACTTAAAATCTAGTCCAAATTTCTAGGACATGGGGTTGTTGAGATATTAATAAAAAAATGAACCTCCCATACAGACAACAATATGCAAACAATATTCTTTCAGCAAATTTATTTGAATATAAAAATATGATATATTGCTATGCAACAGTAACCCTAATCAATTTATACAACAGATGATTTTTATTATATCTTTTCCAATTTAAATCATTAAGAAATGTATATAAAAATAAATTTTATGGGCATTATAATTTTGAGTGGATTATATCAACTACGGCTTTTGATTTGAAGGTTACGGGAATTATTGATATTTTAAATCTCTGAAGTCATCTGTTTTATTTTGTCAAAGATTTTTCTAACTCATATATTGAGTTTAGGCAATTGTTAAAACAGAAATAAAATACTATGGGTATATCTTTTAATACTCTTTAGCGCTTTCATTTTGGCATATGTTGATCCAATTTCATAACGGTTTCATTTTGACATATATTGATCCAGTTTCATATTTTTTGTAAATTTGTTTACAAAAAGGACCAGCATGTTTTATTCTTCAGATGAGTCTGTGAAGATAATTTTGTATAGCGAAAACAAAGATTTTTATACTTCTTTTTAGAATAATTAAATTATATATTTCAATAGAATTATTAGAATGTTTTGAATAACAATGTTATTTAGAATACTATAGGAACTTGCACATAATTGTAAATTTTATGTTTCTTCATATTATATATTCCGTACGAAGAATGGGTGAACTGTTAGTATGCATTCAAATTCCATTGATCATGTTAAACAGCTCTGCCATTCATTAAAAATCTTTAAAAGCATTTCGCAGAATATTCCAAGCAAAAGTTTTATTAAATAATTCCAAGCAAATATTATTTATTATAATTTATTCCAAGCAAAAGTTTCAAGAAAATATAAAGTAATTAATACTTCTTTTAGAACCTGAAAATTGGCAATTAGAAGATATTCAGCCATATACCATACAGAAACAATGCATTCTATTTCATGCATATGATGTACTTACCCCCCACATTTCAAACCAAGAGCCATTAGAGCAGATTTTAACCTGTCAAGACCCAATGACGCCAATTCCTGCAAAGGAGAGAAAAAGCAAGTTTTATATTATGTATACACATTTACTTGATATAAGCAATGTAATCAAACTTATATTTAACATTATCTAATACATCCAACACAAGACTTTGTCTAAAAATCCACAAATTTTGATACTATAAGAAACTACAACACAAATTAGAATTTTCTTATATCAATAGAAATTTTGTTACCAATTTTCATAATTCAATTAATTGTTTCAAAAGATATTATACTCTCAACAAAAGTAAAATATCTAACATTTCAAGAACAGCTCATAACTACTAAACAATGGTGTCTGTCCACTTATTTCTGGATTAACAGTACTTACAAAGCACTAATTCGTTTGAAGATAGTTGTTGAGACCCAGACCGTCCGACCCATCAGAAAGGTGTAAGGTAACTATTTGGACGGCAGGGGAGAGCCACCCAATTTAGACAGGAACCCAGTGAGGGAGGCATCCACAGATATCGTACCCTCCTTCCCCTACCATCAATCTCTCAGAAGGACTTACGGACTCACATGTTTAACGTGATCATACTCCGCATGAATACGGCGGCAGTTTTGGCAGCAGAGGGAATCGAACCCAGGCCTACCGAGTGCAATTCCCGTGCGCTAACCACTGTTTGAAGATAGTGAACATACTCAACTATTTTATGATTTTTATATTGGATTAAAACATGCAAGAGTACATTATTATTCTGGGGATAACTGGTGTCATTTGCTTATAAATAAAAAATTGCATATAAAATGGAGCATATGAAATTGCATATAAAATTGCATATAAAAAAGTTTTACCACAATTATTTATAATATTACGATTTTCAAAAAAAAATGTTCAAAAAGTCAGTCTCTTTGTCAGAACTTATTTATAATCAATAGACTTTTGACACATATTCATTAAAATAATCATACCAAAATTCATCCTATTTATCAAGAGATATAACACATCATACGGAAAAGTAAATTTTTCAATATCTTGAAATCGGCTTATGATAGATGTCCATCTATTTTTGGTTATAAGTACTTACAAAGCACTTGCACATTTGATAAGTGAACATATTTTTTTCCACTTAGATCAAAGATGTGCAATATCCCAAGAACATTACATGTTAACATACTGAGAATTGTCATTCACTTCTAATAAAAAGTACATATAAAATAACATTTGTGCAAATTTTAACATATTCTTTGTTTTATTTTAATTCTGAAAAATGTTTAAACATTTGAGGATCTAATCTTGACATTCCTGAAAATAAATAAGCCTACGATTCATTTTGTTCTACATTTTCAAACTCATACTTACTCACAACTGCTGCACCAATCAGTATATTTTAAACTAAATTGACTGTGAATTAAATATGACTCGCAAAATTCACCCATGTTATTTATTTTATTTCTTTCTCTTCTATACGAGTTTTTGATGTCCGACTGTTTTACAGCTATGTTTAAAAAGAGCAATAGTTATAATACAAACGTTGATAAAAGTTAAAATTATTCATCAATTCAAAAATTTAAATTTATTACACTCTTGTTTTCAGTATAAATGTGTGTGGTATATTGAAGCAAGACATCAAATTTTTTTTTTTACCATTTTTAAATTAAAATTACAAATGCTAAACAAGAGCAAAAAAATTAACTCGCAAATTCGAAAGTCTGACTCATACTTTTGTAGGGTTACTTTTAGCTATTTAATTTTAGGAGTTTTGTTTTTAATCTAAACATGTCCAGGGGTCTTATTTACATAGTTATTCTCTTTTTAGTTATCCATTTTCCAATTGTTTAGGTTTTTGATATTCTTCTGTTCCAAAGAGGTTCTATTCCATACTTATTGTGTTCAAAATGGCGAAAGTTCGTTCTTTTTAGGTTTCAGCAATTTAAATTTATTTAAATTGCTTGTGAGGCAAATTTGAAAGCTTGACTCTACTTTTACAAGCTAAGAGCAGGCTCTGATTTTGTATACATTTAAATGACATAAATCTATAAGAAACTTAATAAAAACTGTTTTAAGAAGTCTATCAATTTCCCTACAATACTTGGTAATGTATAGGAAAAGTATTGGAATCGTGTCAAAAACTGAAACTTGTTTTTGATGGATCTACATGTTTTGGGCACTCTAGAACACAAATCCACCATTTTTAGCATGGTGTATGTGTGTGTCCATGCAATGTTTATATCCACTCTAGTTCAAAAACTATTTAACAAAATCATACAAAATTTAGTAAACAATTCACTAATGCAATACCCTGATGCTGAGTAGATTTTGGTTCGATTCGAAAAAATAGAACCGACATTTTTTTTTACGAAATGCCCCAAAAATCATTAAAATATGAAATAAAAGACAATATACACTGAAATGTATTGTTAAATGGTTGTTTTATATATAATTTCCAACGGCAAAATGAATTAGACCAACCCATTATACTAGTATAAATCGGTGGGCGCGGTAGCCCATTGGTTAGCGAGCTGGAGTTGCACTCGGTAGGCCCGGGTTCGATTCCAGCCACTACCAAAACTGCCGCCGTGTTCATGCGGAGTACGATCACGTTAAACATGTGGGTCCGAAAGTCCTTCCGAGAGGTTGGTGGTAGGGGAAGGAGGGTACGGTCCCTGTGGAAGCCTCCCCCACTGGGTTCCGGTCTAAATTGGGTGGCACTTCCCGACCGTCCAAACAGTTACCTTACACCTTTCTGGTAGGTCGGATGGTCTGGGTTTCAACAACAACAACTAGTATAAATTGTTCTTAACATATTTAAGCTTTTTGTAATTTTGAGGAGCTGGCCTAAAATGCATCATAAAGTTACTAAATGAAAGAGAAGTGTATATCAAAACTGCAAAATGGATATAATTTAAAAAAGTTTATGTATCAGTTTGTGCAATGAAACTCAATGAAATGGATTATGAAAGAGAAATTGAATTTGATTCTATAGGGGTAAAATCATTTGCTGCTGACATCAGATATTTTTTCCTTCAATTTTCATGGGCAGTTTCTCAGATTTTCAAGGACAGTTTTTGTGTTTTTAAGGGAATTTCAAGTTCATCAAATTCTGAGCCTTAATATAATTATAGTTTAGCATGTTAGTCTATGAGTAATCGCACAAATTAAAGAATTGGAAAGAGCATACCTCCCAAGATGAAAATGCAGATAGATCCAAGTGAGCACCAGCGTGTGTCAAAGCACTCTCAGTTTCTTTCTGAAAAATAAAAACTTTATAGTTATATAGTGAAAAGGTTAATTAAAACTTTGTTAAAAATAAATTCTGTATCCATGAAGACAAAGACAGTAAAAACTTTATAGTTATACAGTGAAAAGATGAAAGAAAAATAAAAACTTTATAGTTTTACAGTGAAAAGGTTAATTAAAACTTGGTTAAAAATAAATTCTGCCTCCATGAAGACAAAGAAAGTGTTGCACAAATATAGTTTAAGAGCTAAAACTCAATATACTTCTTAACAATAGTAATTACTATTACTAGTTTAAATTTTGAAATATTTAAGGCTACCAATGCCAGAATACCGGATTCTCATTTGACAGCCTTAAATATTTCAAAACTTGTACAAGTGAGAGGGAGTTATTGTATACACTCCCATACAAGTCCAGAAATTTTAGGGCGCTTTATGGGGGGGGGGGGATGCATAACAGAAAACGTAAAACTAAGTAGTATATATAAAATTTCAGATAGACATAACTTGCGGCAAAAAATATTGATGATGTTAAAGAAATTGTGCACTTCTGTGCATGTTGATTATTATCAGGGTTCTTCATAAGAATTTGAAAAAGATTAGCGAAACTGGTAATCAAAGTCAAAGTTGATTAGTAATTATACAAATTTGAATAGCAATTTTCAAATTAACGAAGAATTTGACACTAAATAAAAATACTCACCAAAAACTAAGAGAATTTTCATAAAATTCTCTTAGTTCATATTTTATGACAAATTTAATGTAAACAGTGACAAAGTTACTACTGTTGCAGAAGAATAGCAGTATGACAGCCAGTGCTTGTGGACACAAAAGCCCTCATAAGTGTAAATATTAATTAATAAATTTATTCTTTTTCTGACACTTCTGTAGGATTTTTTTTTTTTAACTTTGTATGAGAGTGCTCGTTAGTGACAAAAGGCTGAAAACCCTTTACTTGAAATAGTGCAAACAGTTAAATGTAAACATATTAATGGAATTCCAGTAAAAGGCCACGAAAAATGACAAATTTTGTAATTGACCCATTTATAATCTCAAGCTTAATCATTTTTTACATAGTTCTTCATAGTTTTTCAAAAAATATTTTAATGGCATCAAAGGAAATGTACTTCTCTAGAGAAAAGTTGCTATTCTTGTATGGGTCAAATGATACCAAATTTCTTCTCCTACACAACTGTGCCAATTATTTTTAATTCCGTTCATGTATGAGAAACATAGTTTCACACAAGCAGTCAATACAAGAATGTGGAACAGTATTTCCGGAAAGTAACGTACAGAGAGATGTTAACTACCATTTAAGGATTTGTATCACCTTTGAGAGCAAGCAGATCTACAAGGTTTAAGAGTGCCTCATTGGGAAATTTTTAACAAACTATATTCTGTTTTCTACCTTGTATTAAATTTTTCTTAACATAAAATATACAAATCAAAAAATAAAAATAAAATAAAAATTACATTTTCTAATGCAGGGATGGATTTATATGCCGAGGGAGGCAGTAAATGGACTACTTCTTAGGGACCCTATGACATTACTATATTTTGTGTCTTTATAGTAGTGTTTTAATTCATTATTTCTATTTACATAAATCAAATAAATAAAAATATTTATTTGAAAAGGAAATACAAGCACTGTCTTTAATAGCAGCATTCTGATATAGTTAAAGAGCACTTTCAATTTTTTTCAATATTTTCTAAAGTTAATGATAGGATCCCGGCTAATATTTTGTAAGTCCTGTAAGTTGAAACTGCTTTTTTAGCTATCAGTATTTCAGCATTTTATTTTCGAGAATATAGAAAATAAATAATTATTTCCCTAACTGAGTAAAAATTGGTAATAATTTCAAATTAAAAATTGCGAAATTTGAGAGCCTCATCTGAAGGGGATCTGAAATGGCTATTTAGTAAAAGCATTTGAATACTAAACACAATTACAATGAATTAATATTCTGGAATTAATTCTTATTTTTAATAAAAAGGAAAAACTTAAAATATTGATCATAAAACGAATATACAACCCAATATTACATTTTCAAATAAGTTAGGAAAATGCATGGCAAAAGTGCTATAAAAATTTCCTCACCCATTTTTTTTTAAATATCAATTGAAAAGCTCATCACTTGCACTGATTTTGACCTTTCAGAAAAAGCCACAACTATAGTTATTTTCAGATGATTACCATAAAGAGCACCTTACTCACAGTGATTGATTGCAGTGATGCTAATTCTGCTCCCATAGCTTCAAACTGCTCCAAACCACTATGCCTGCTCCAAATTGCTCCTAGTGGGTTGTGTTATCTTAGAGAAATGTTTAAGCTGAGTAAAAAAGAAAAAGAAAAAATTCACCACCGACGACCTCAAATTATAAATTTATGTTTTGGAGTAGGATGGGAGCAAATTTCATAAGAAACCCTATTTAGGAGCAATTTGGAGCAGGCAGTGGTTTGGAGCAGTTTGAAAAGATGGGAGCAGAATTAGCATCATTGCGTTCAATCACTGTGAGTACGGTGCTCTTTATGGTAATCATCTGAAAATAACTATAGTCGTTGCTTTTTCTGAAAGATCAACACAGTGCAAGTGATGAGATTTCCAATTGATATTTTAAAAAAAAAAAAAATTGGGAGAGAAGAAATTTTTATAACACTTTTATCATGCATTTCCCTAATTTATTTGAAAAGGTAATATTGGGTTGCAGATAGCGATGAGATATTGCTTAATGCAAGTCCTGATTATTTTTTATTTAAAATGCCACATGCGTAAAAAAAAAATTAATGTTGGTCAAAATTATAACGTACATAGTGGATTCGATAAAATTCCTTCAAAACACTTTTAATTAAAATTTTAGGACAAGAAAAGTGTAATAAAATTAGAATAAATTGGATTGCATAGTAAAAAACCCAAAATATACACAGGGTGAATAATCAGAAGTGTAATATGTATAAAACATCTGAAGATATTGAATTGACATATAATTTACAAGTTATCAAAATATGTAGGCAACAATAAAAGTCTTTTATATACAGATGTTAAATAAAAAATTTAAATATTTTTCAAATATACTAATTTTAAGTTCGGGGAGGGAGGGGGAGAATCTTTTTTTATTATACATCACCAATATTTTCTATTTTGAAAATATTTCTCATCTTAAAATTTCCACGCATTACATTTATTTTTAAAACTTTTTTAAGTTCACTTTGAAAATTCTTGAAATTTAATAAAAAATATATATATTTTTAATATTTTAATCTCTCTCATTTTTTCAAAAATTATACTTCATTACTAAATCAGAAAGACAGTTATAATTATAAAAATTCTAACAGTTAGGCACCTCTACCATCACTAATATGTAATACTTTATATTTATTTTGACCTTTTGTAGATTTCTTTTCTTTGTTCACATTGTCATTGCCTGACTAATTAACGATCTTATGTGCGGCAAAGTATGACATGAGGGGAATTCCTTTTCAGCATGTGTGATATTCTTTATAACTAATTTCATTACTTTTTTATAGCATTCCAATCTGGCGTTTTGATAATTGATTCCACTTTCAGTTGTTTTTATTTTACAAGTATTTCTCAAATTACCTTTATTTTTAATCTACTCTAGTCCTTTACTGAAATTTTATTAATATTCTCACTTTTCTGGATTTTAGACGATATCAAGAATTGTATTGATAAAAAATACCAGAAAATACTTTCAAAATAGGGAATTAAGGTACTTTTCATTCATTAAGGAAATTAAGGATTGAGGATAATTTCTAAATTTAATGAACCTAGGGTATGTAGGGAAATTTCATTTATGACCGTAGATTATTTGAACATGAAAGTACTTTTTTTACCTTGAAATCTTGGTTATATTGTACAGAATTTTGTAAGAGATTTTTTTAAGGGGATGAAATTTTTGTGATTTCATACGCTAATGAGCAGAACATATTTTGCTCTCAAATAAAAGAGCAGAATACTACACCCTACCAAAATTAGCACTAAATTATGGTGCAGATTGCATATATCCAATCTAGTGATTCTCAACAAGGGTTCCGCAGAACACTGGGACACCACGAGCCTGTGTTCTGCTAGAATTTTTATTTTTGTATTAACAATAATTAATAAATGGTAGGAATTGGGAAGTAGGCTATGCTATAATACTATTGTAATATTTTATTAAAAGTATGAGTTAATTACTATTTATCAACCCTACTGCTTTATATGTCTTCTGTAATTTACCACCGTCGAACTAAATATATGTCAGCCAGCTAGGGATTCCTCTGAGGTTTAATGAAAAACTTTTAAGAGCTCCTCCAAACAAAAAAGGTTGGGAATCACTGATCTAATTATACAAAAATAGATATACACTTACCTGCCAACCAGGGAAATTGCCTTGTTCCCACGACTTTTCAAAGTCAACTATAACAGCTTCCATTTCCTGCAACAAAAGGAATATGCTTACATATACAAAACAGTTAATAGGCTAGCATTCATAACAGAAATATAATTACTGACTGATTTACACAGAATAATACTTACAAATGGAATCTGTTTTCAGAAAAAGTCTTTTGGATAAACCACTGTTTATCCAGTAAGTTTACTGTAATAACAGTATAACAATGAAAATAAATTAATGACGTTTTGCAATTCTATTACAGTGGAACCCCAGTTTTGTGTTTCTCTGCGGAACAGATTAAAAATCGCTATATGTGGGAAAACACAATATAGTAGAACCTCGATTATCCGACACTCATTTAACCGAAACGATCCATTAACCGACATTGGTTTCCTGACTTTTTTTTTTCCCTGTCCTTCCTTTGTCCCTGTTCTAAACAAAAACACTCCCTGTTATTGCACCCTCTGATTGTAAGCATGCGCAGGGAACAAAACCTCTTTTGTCATCTTTTCACAAACAGAAATTTTCACAGCTGTAGAATTTCAAAAGGGGGAGGAGTTATAAATTTTCATTATGAATGGTGTTACTGAATTTTCAAACATTTTTAGCACGATGCCAGGTTTTGAAAACTGTGGGATCAAAGAAATCACAGATTGGTTGATTTGTGACATGGAAGATGCAGGCTTCCAGTTGCTTAATGATGAGGAAATTATTACAGAAGTCCAACATTCTCCAAAAGAAGACGAAGAAGATGATGATGATGATGAAGGCGAGAATGATTCCCAAGTAAAGATTAGTAACAATGATGCTTTTGAGTGTTTTTCAAAAGGCCTTGCTTGGTTGGAACAACAAGAACAGTATGATTCCTCTGAACTAATGCTTTTAAAAAAACTTAGTGACAGAGCTGCACGACAAAGGATGACCAATTTACGCCAGATGAAGCTTCCATTTAAATCATTGTAAGTTTCTTGTTTCAAAATAAATTTTCATGTACTACTATAATGTACTGTAATTTGAATTTAGATATTTATTTAGCAGTTTAAATAGTCATAATAACAGTTCAATGACGATGTTACATATTAAACTAGATGATTATTGAAAAATGCTCTATTATCCGGAAATTTCGATTATCCGATGTAGGTTCGGTCCCAATTTCGTCGGATAATCGAGGTTCTACTGTACATGGGAAACTCCATTTTAATTAAAATATAAAAATCAAGGAAAACATGTAAGAAATATTAATTGACCACTCACCAAGCTTTACTTTTTCACATGTTAAAATTTTAATTTTTAATTCACATAGAAAAATTCCAAATGTATTAAAAATGTGTATTTGCATATTACATTCACGATTGATTCAGTTTCCACAAGAATTCTGTTCCTTAATACACAGACTCGTAAATCTCTTTGCTACAGCTATGCCCAAGGTGCGTACACTTTTTTGAAAGTGAAATTCAAGGACTTTCTCAAGGACATTACAAAAAAATCAAGGACCTATTTTACCGTTGCACAAAACTGAGTCAGTACAAAAATTGCATTTTTAAGTTTTTTTTTTTTTTAAATTAATGAATTTGTAAGAAGTTTTAAATATAAAATTATATTGCTAAACAGAAAAGATGTAACCATATGTAATTGACATAATGCATGAATTATCTGTTATCACCGAAATTCTTGAAAAAATCTGAATGTATTTACAATCCAAAAAAATCATACTTATAATACCTCTTACAGTTTAAAAATATGTTTATATATTATATTAATGGGGTAATAAATATAAAAAATTATCTTAACTTTGTATTTATAGTACAATTTAAAAACCTTAATTTTGGAATTCTTTTATTTTAACATAAAATATTTGAAAAAATTTCAAAACACAAGCAAAATAGATTCTAGTGTAATATATTTTTAACCAATAGTTAGAAATTATTGTAAAAATTGAAATTCAAATCAAAGCTATAATTATCAAATTTTATTATTGAACAGTTGCAACAAAATTTGATATCAACATTTTCAAAAATTTATGGAAATAAAAAACACTAAATAAAATATTTATGTCACACTTATCCCATACCTCACCTCTGAATTGGATAGAAAAATGAATCAGTAATAAACCATAACAAATGTTATTATATTACTTAGTATTGTTAGTTATATCTAATTTTTTATTCAATTATTTTTCTAAATCATGTAATGTGCAATTAATGTGCAACAATATGGGGATGGAAATTGATGGAAAAGGATAATTGTGTACTCTCGGAAACGCCCGCGAAAAAAAAAATTAATTTCACGATCGCACTATCTATGTGAAAATAATTAAAAAATTAACCTTTATCTCAACCATAATATGAAAATAATCTTGTTTAGTCAAGTTAATGTGCAACAATAGGGAGATGGATGGAAAAGGATAATTACGTACTCTCGGCAACGCTCGCGAAAAAAAACTGAATTTCATGATCGTACAATTTATGTAAAAATTAAAAAATTAACCTTCATAATCAACCAAATTATGAAAATAAGCTAGTTTAGTCAAGTTAATGTGCAACAATATAAAGATGGATGGAAAAGAATAATTACGTACTCTCGGCAACGCCGGCGAAAAAAAAAACTGAATTTCATGATCGTACAATTTATGCGAAAATTAACCTTTATAATCAACCAAAATATGAAAATAAGTTAGTTTAGTCAAGTTAATATGCAACAATAGGGAGATGGAGATCGATGGAAAAGGATGATTACGTAATCGCGGCAACGGCCACAAAGAAAACAAAAACTCAATTTCACAATCATATTTATATGAAAATAATTAAAAAGTTAACCTTTATAATCAACCAAAATATGAAAATAACCTTGTTTAGTCAAATTAATGTGCAACAATAGGGAGATGGAGGAGGATGGAAAAGGATAATTACGTACTCTCGGCAACGCCCGAGAAAAAAAACTAAATTTCACGATCGTACTATTTATGTTGTTGAGACCCACACCGTCCGACCTACCAGAAAGGTGTAAGGTAACTGTTTGGACGGCCGGGAAGTGCCACCCAATTTAGACCGGAACCCAGTGGGGGAGGCATCCACAGGGACCGTACCCTCCTTCCCCTACCACCAACCTCTCGGAAGGACTTACGGACCCACATGTTTAACGTGATCGTACTCCGCGTGAACACGGCGGCAATTTTGGCAGCGGCTGGAATCACACCCGGGCCTACCGAGTGCAACTCCAGCGCGCTAACCAATGGGCTACCGCGCCCTCGTACTATTTATGTGAAATTAATTAAAAAATTAGCCTTTATAATCAACCAAAATATGAAAATAAGTTAATTTAGTCAAGTTAATATGCAACAATAGGGAGATGGAGATCGATGGAAAAGATGATTGCGTAATCGCGGCAACGGCCACAAAGAAAACAAAAAACTCAATTTCACGATCGTACTATTTATATGAAAATAAATAAAAAGTTAACCTTTATAATCAACCAAAATATGAAAATAAGTTAATTTAGTCAAGTTAATGTGCAATAATAAGGGGACAGAGATAAATGAAAAAAGTTTATAACAGTAAAAAGCAATTGTATACTTTCAGCAAAGTCCCCCCCCCCCCCCTTTAAAAAAAAAAGACTGAATTGTGCAATCTTATAATTTAAGTGAAATATAATTTGTTTAGTAAAATATTTCTTTATTTATACTAGCACTATAAAAATAAATTAGGTCTATTGTTCGGATATGAAATCATTAGAAGAAAATGGATGTAAACTGATAATTTTGGACTCTCAGCAAAGCAGGGAATATGAATTGAATGGTGGGGATGCATGGATTTCATAGGATTTTTCGTCGTTTTGGGAGTAATGTCCGTAAAACCATAAGATGAAGTAAAAATCCGTACAAACTAAGGAAAATCCAAAAAAGTTGACATCATCGGAAACGCGACACGCCGGCGCAAGGAGCAGACCCCAGAATAATATATTCCGGTGCCGTTCAAAATGCAAACCATGTGTTAATGACGAAACGAACGGCCACCATTCGCGGAAAACAAGTAATGGGAGGAACCAATTCAACTGTGATTGACAGCGCTGGGGAAAAGCGAACTGGTTTGCAATTGTGACGTAATATGTGACGTTGGAATTCTAGTACAACCGGAATTTTGCGGTTTTTGAATTGGAAAGGAGAAATTCAAGGATTTTTCAGACCTTTTTGGAAATAATCCCAATTTTCCAGGCTATTCAAGGCCTTGAAAAAAAATAATGAAATTCAAGGACTTTCAAGGTTTTCCAGGCCGCGTACGCACCCTGTTGATATAATTTAACCATCATTTTCATCGACTTGTGACACGGAGCATTGTCTTGGTGGAACAGCAATTTTTTCTTTTGCATATGAGGCCATTTTTTTTTATTCCATCGATTCAGGTGTGTAGTAATGGATCCATGTTTCATTCATTGTCACATATCGATGCAAGAAATCCTCCTTATCTCGCTTAAACAGCTCTAAACAGCTCTCTGAATCGTAGATGCATTGTTGTTTTTGATTCGGTGTGAGCAAACGCGGCACCCACTTCGAAAGCAACTTACGCATGCTCAAATTTTCATGTAAAATTGTAAACACACTACCTTCTGATATCTTTAAGCTGTCAGCTATCTCAAGCAACTTCACTTTACAGTCTTTCAAAACTATTTTGTGGACTTTTTTTATGTTTTCCGGAACAACTGCCGATTTTGGGTGACGAGAACGTTCAGCATCATCGGTGTTTGTATGACTGCGTTTAAATTCAGCATACCAGTCAATAATAGTTGATTTACCTGGTGCAGAATCTCAATAACGCTGATCAAGCCACTGTTTGGCTTCAACAGTATTTTTCCCCATCAAAAAACAATGTTTAATCAACACACGAAATTCTTTTTTATCCATTGTTTTGAAAATTACAAAACTGGGGTCACTAAAACCACTGTAACCTATAAACTAATTGTCAGAATGTCATGAAATTTTGACACGTGTCGTTTGAAGGTTGGTACTATCCAGAAATCATATGGGTCTGTCAACAGTGTTGCCATTTATGTGTCAGACCGGAGACTTATTAAGTGATGTGTTATTGTTGTCATGAACAATTACATTTAAAATGTCATTATTATTGCAGCATACAAATTTATGCCTTATTCAAGCCCCCCACATCAAATTGTGGGACAGGGTACCAAGTAATGACGCAGGCCCCATGTATATTAAGGGAGTGATAACCCCCCTCCCCCCCCCCCCTCCCCCATGTATACAACACATTTTTGCCAAAGTTAACTTTAGTAAAATAATTTTTGCTCAGTCTTTTTAAATAATTTAAAGTTGAATTATCTAGTTACAAAATAGTAAAACACAGTAGAAAAAACAATCATGTAGTGAGATAAAAATGTAAATATATATTTATCAATAAAGTAATAAAGATCTATCCAAAATAACTTCCAATATCGTTATTTGATCAACTTCTATTCCTATTGCCACTCTCTTAACAAAAGCAGGATATGCAGATAAAACACTCTTGATCTTCTGTATCAATCGATTTTTCATATCAAAATCTCATATATGCAAATATACTTGTTGCAATAAATGATTTTTTAATAATGTGTAATAGTAGCTTGGATCTTCTAAATCAGTTGGTCTCTAATTTTCTTCAAATCAGCACTCCATAGGGGTACGAAAAAGTTAAGTTTACTTAATATAAGAAGGTATTGTGTAGTCTGCAGAGAGAAATCTAAGCTGCGAACAGCGACGGAATATGGTACAGAGGCGCTCCAGGACGACTTGACGAATTCTACTCGATGAATTGTTTTTAATTTATATTAGTTTCTTAGTTATTTTATATTGAATCACGATTTTCCTTAGCAATCGAAAATGTTATTGCAGAGTTTCTATTTTGACACCATCGGAAAGATCGAAAAAACGTTTTTTTTTAACAATGTTTGAACCGAATCCGTAGAACAATTCCTTTAAATTTATTTTATTTTTAAATACATCCAAATTTGTATATTTTAGATTATTTGATACTTAAATATGTGTGTATATCCTCGTATTCTAACGGAAATACTTTTAATTACTACATTATTTTATTTGTTGTGAATTTTCAAGCAAACGCATAAAATTTAAAATTGTAGATATCGTTAATGAAATGTGTATACTATTTTTCTCCCCGGTGGACATTTGTGCACTTGCCCCTCAAAGCCTTGGAACTCACGATGCAGTTTAAGTCTTCTCACCTAGAGATATGATTTCATTTTGTTTCTTTTATTTATTTTTCTGCTTTCCACGGTTGCTGAACAAAAGAAGGAAGCGATTTGTAAATTCAGTGGTTTTTATCTGTATGTATTATTTAACTAGAGGAAGCTTATCTAGGACCCGGGCAACTCTGAGTAATTATTTTTAGTAGTATATAAATGTGCACCGGCGGAGAAAAGTGACCCATCTGTATCTTACGGCCTTCTGGTGTGATTAATTATCATTCTTCCTGCCCTCTACAGTAGTATGACAGGTTCAACAATGCATCAATTGCAAAAAATTTCTTGAGTTATTTGATAATTTGAAAGAATCTACAAATTTTCTGTAAATTTTAATTGTTTTATTTACTACTCAGAGAACAAAAAAATTATGCACAGCCCCAGTAACTAAAACATCTGATGTATCCCAGCAAATGAAAATATTATGATATTCATAAACAATAAAAAAAACAGAACTTCCTTATGACGCAAACTCGTTGAAAATAAATAGGTCTTATGCTGACACTGATTAAAATAAGTATACCTAATCGCATGGGAATTATTTAATTATTTTGAGAGATATCACGCTCGTTGTAGGAAAAGTAATATTTCTAATACCTCAAAAGTGGTTTAGGATAAATCCTAAATATATTTACAATTCATTTCTGGTTAAAAGTACTTAAATTAACCACCCAATTGGTAACAAATACCATATTTAACTTTTTTATAATTTTTTAAACTTAGATAAAAAATACATGCAATATCTGGATGATGGAACATCCTATAAATGATGTCATTTGCTTTTTTGTATAAAAATAAATTCCATATTAAACGGCCATTTCTGTACATATATTGGTAACATGAATATTTTGCATGTCTTTTCAATTTTAAGAATAAATAATTGAAAAAGCCTTCTCCTGGTCCGACCTCACTGAAAATTAATAGGATTCTGATGTTTACACAATTGAAATAATCATGACATTCTGTTTCATTATTTCAGTTTGTGTTGTGCTCATATATATATAAATAAATTACTGGTTTGTACATTTTCAGGGATGTTCTCAATGAGTAAAGTCATCCAAAAGTTTAATACAAATTTTAAATGTATAGATTAATTTTACAGAACTATATATATATAGTATTCTGATAAAATAAATAATATTAATTCTAAGATCAATATTTTTAAGGCAATTAAAAATAATATTGAAAAAATATAAGAATTCAAACAAACCTTAATATCAGACCCCTGTGAAAAACAATTTTCTATTAATTACAAATATTGAAGAATTTATACGAGTTACTAAATCTTACAAATGAAAACATAGTTTCATCAGATTAGGCCGAGGTATCTATTTGCTTCTAGAGAATCCACTCAGATGAGCATTGCTACATTGCTTAGGGACATTCTGCTAGACAAAAGGTCTTCAATGCTGACCATTTGGTTTCCCCAGGATGAAATACAACACTCTTCCTTCAGGCATCTACTACAGAACTTGAGAACTGGAAATAGGGTCATCTGATCCATTATCAAATACCCAGAATTTTCTGCTACAAAAGAGCATAGATATTGTCAGTAGATTGGACCTGGACCCCCTGATGTGTTAATTGCTTTAGGACAACTGGCCATTCACATAAGATCTTATCTCATCTGTATGGGAGTGAAAAAGACCCTCTACACAAAGAGATGACTCTCTATGGAGGACTTTTCTTTTCTTGTTGTAAAGGCATTTATTTTATCAGTTCAATGCTTGCAAATTTTCGAAGCTAAATAGCAAAAAGTTACTTTTATTACCCTGGGAAATGCTTTGTAGCCCTCCCTTTAAAGCTGGGTAATTTATGTGGAGTATTATCTATTATTTTCTTACTGGATTTTCTGATCCCTTGTTGATGAGATAGTGTATTCTTTGTACGTTACGGATGCTGTCTTTTTTTCCCTTTTTTTGAAACACAAGGAATCAAAGAAATAACACATGTCACATGTTGCTTAACGTATCATGTGCTTAATTTTTACAATTCTTTGGATTTTTTTTTATTGTTTTAAAGAACTTGTGTTTGCTTCAAATCTATTCTATACTTGTAATTTTATACTTGCGTAAAATATGCGATATTGTATTATAAAATATTTTTTATTACAAATTCATATGCACAAATAATGCTGAAAAAATATTTTTCCACGGGCCCCTATCGTTTGCAGGGCCCCAGTACCATGGTCCCAACTGACCCCCCCCCCCCCCCTTTGTGGGGGCCCAGGCCTTATAGTTGATTTTTATAAACAATAACACAAATTAAGAAAACTAATTTTTCTTGATCCCAATTGTTAGAACATTTAACACTCTATCTGCTTTTACCTGGTTATTAATACAGCTTGAATTCAATTCCTTATATTATTAGCAAAGTTCACCATGGAAAAAATTATCTTATCGCATTAGGAATGAAAACTGCAAATGATCTAGAGTTGCTGGCTGCTGATAGACCAGATTTAGAAATGACAGGGTTTATGCCCGTTTTTCAAAATGAAATTCCCTGAGTTTTCCAGGTTTTCCCTGTTGTCCTCATCAAAATTCCAGGTACAGTGTACTAGTATTTTAATGCCAATTTAAAAAAATAATTTTATATTTAACTGATAGTTACCGTGAATACATGACAGTGAGAAAAAAAACATTCAAAATAACTCAGAATTTTCCATCTTTGTATACAATTTTATCTGCATATACAGTACAACCTCGAAAATCTGCACTATGCCAATTTCAGAATTTAGAATTTTCCGGATTATAGAGTTTGGATAACATTCAAACTTAATATCAATTAAATACACTATAAAACATTATTTTTAGTACAAATAATTACAAAAAGTCAAGTAAATCCATTAAAAAATATTATTTAATACAAAAAAAAAATGAAACAAAAGAAATTTTAAGAAAAAATATACATATACAAAAAATAAAAAAGTTCACATTTTATCATTTTGTTTAAACATTTGAACTAAGGTTTGTTGTTTCATTAATTTTGGTTTGTGGGAAAGCAGTTTTTCTTTTATCCTGTAGGTATATAGGAATTATTTCCTCATGTTTGGTTATGAAGCTTCTTTATTCAAGACCTTTAACCCTTTCACGACGGTTGACGCGCCCGCACGTCGGCTGCAAACTTGCATTCAAGTACGACGGTCACGTATCTGCATTCGGAAAAATTTACCCTAAAAGATGGCGGCCACGTGAGAGCATTTTCATTTGAATTTATTTGTCTACTAGATAGCGTTAAATGTCCATTCGAAAAACTCCAATGTATTTTGCAGATACTTGACCTTGGTTAGGGGTGGATCCAATAAATTATTTCTCTCTCTCTGGAGCAGTGAAACATAGTTTTGTAATATAAACAAACAGAGCACTTCTTGCAGCATCTACAGTTTTATAATTGAGTTTCGGGTCTCATTTTGATTTTAGCTTAATGATTTCTTTGGTGAATTATAGGAATGTAAGAGAGTATTTTCTTTTTTTTAGTTTGGGTTTTGAAGGAATGTGGGGCAGTGAAATTATTAGGTTATTTCGGATCAGAGAATGGCTGTGCCAGGACGTTTCTTTTTCTGTGGAAAAATATATTCGTATGATAAACGAACCGGGCAGTAATGAAAGTGATGCAGATAGTAAAGATTCGTAAAACTGTGGTATTTCTGAAGATGAATATGAAAATGCAAATGATTCTTCAGATTCTGAGCGTACTATTATTACAACGCCTCCATCTTCAGTAGCTGTTTCTGCGAATTATGTTTTTGGACAGGAGATCTGAAAGATTTTAATTCTTTTGAGATTTTTAGCATACTTGGAATCAGTCACAATATTATGCCGCCTAATTTAGATAAGGAAATTAATTTTTTTATATTTTTCGATGATGAATAGTAGAATTCATAGTAAAAGCAACAAAGGAGTATTTTGCATTGCGATTCATATGAAAAATATACATCAAATAGAAAATAAGTATTTCTCTTATTCCTGAAAAAATTAGATTTCTGTGTTGAAGGGGTGATTTTTAGTGAATTTATTTCGAGAGTTAAGCTTAGCTCAACAAATTAGCCGTCCTTTGGGAAAAGTTCGGAAGCGAAGAGCTCTGTCCTTCGGGCCACCGTAGTTTCGAAATGCCGCCTTCCCGAAAGGGTTAATTGCATGATCAATTCTTTGTACATGATTATCCAATAAGCATTTTGTCGACCGACAGAATTCTAAAATTTTGAACAAAAATTCGATTTCCCCTGCAATTTCCCTGACATTTTAGTCCACTTTCAAATTCTCTGTAAATTCCCGGTTTTTCCAATTTCTAGAGTGCACACGAACCCTGAATGAGGAATGGGCATGTGCACCCACGTGGCAGACGTGGTGAAAGAGCTCAGGGGGTATATGAGTGCCAGTGAACAAGGGGCAGCCTAGTTTATAAAAAGACTCTTTATTGCCTAATTTCTATTGTTATATCTACAAAATTACATACACTGTTATGGATTTTAGAAATGGTTACATGCCATGAAATTGATAATTTTAATGTAAAATATATTTTTTTTTTTTTTCCTTTTTCAAATTCATTTCTTAAAGCATTTTGTGCATGAAATAAATGCATATAGTCAAAAAGTTGATTTTAATAAAATGTCTAAAAACTTATAGTTTTGACTGTCACTATTTTAAGAATTGTATTAGTTTTGAAGAATGACCACCCTAACAGCACTTGGTCTATATAGTAAGTATTTAGAGAAAGTAAACACTATATTTGGCACACTGTGCACAAATATTTATTTTAAATAATAAAACTGATTTAGGAAGGAATTTTTCAAATTAAAATAAATTAAAGAGCACACAGTACCTCATTAATATCCAACAATGGCTTTACACGAGAAACATAATCTTCTAAGTATTCAAGCAGGGATTCAAGATACCTATACAATTTAACAGTAAAATATAATTAGTTGCAAGACAAAACTATTGGCACTAATTAACATAGAAAATATATGTAGTTTTATTTCAAACTATAGGGTGAGTGTACTTTTCTTTACAAATATTTCAAGTACTTTTTAGTACCAAGATCCCCCCCCCCCCCCCAAGGAATTCAAACACCCACTTATTATGAAGTTCAGTTGCCTTTTCAGTGATAACAAATCACAGTAAACTGATACTATTGATTATTGTATTCAATTAGCAATCTAAAATATATTATTTATAGCATAATGTATTGAAGGCTAACTTTCACTTTAATAAATGCTTTAATAAGATCTTTATTACCAATGGATTATTAATATGAACAATCTGTTTACAGTCTCAACTGTTGAAAGACCCAATTGATTAAATTAAGTTTTAGTAATTTTCATAAATTTTCAAATAGTTTTTTTTTCCTCTTTTTTTTTCTTCAGAAACTTGCAAGCATGCTAAACACAACAAAACAAAAAAGAGTCAGTAAAAATATGCATCTCCCTATCTATTTGCAGGATTAGTATCATAATTTGTACTGTTTTAGACTAAATTTTAACAATTCATCGTTTATTATTTTCTATTTTTTCCTCCTCAAACTTCACAAAATATATCAGCATAATTCCTCCTCAAAATATATCAGCAAGAAAGCAATTAACTTCATTTTAAGTAAACTGAGATTTTCTTTGTTTAGATAAATACTTTCAAGGACTTAATACCCAAAGCAAATTTTTAAACAATTTCAAGGCCTCAAAAATGGTAATCTAAAATTCAAATACTCAAGCACTCACTCAAGGACTCAAATACCCAATACAAATTTTCAAACACCTATATGCACCCTAAAAATAGCAGAAACACCCGATGTTACCAAGTATAAATACAGTTCAATAAATTAGAAAATGTTCTACATTCTTCCACAATTTTGTAACCTTTCACACTATGATACATTACAGGCTTCTGGAAATCGCCCGTCCCCCCATCCTCGCCGGGTTAAAATTCGGCGAGGACGACCAATTTTCGGAAGTTGCCGTCCTCTCGGACGGCCTTGAGATTAGATTCTGTAAAAAATAAAAATAGATAAATAACAAATTGTTGTCATCGTAAGATTATGGCAAAAGCCGCCATTTCCCGTACCATGAATGAAAATTGAAATGTCGTCCCCCTCCCCCCATAAACTTAGCAAGTGTGCATTATCAATGCCTTCTTTCTAGGCGAGCCGTCAGATCCGCATTGTAACCACAGGCGCTAGCTATTTTCTCTCCCCTCATACTTCACCCAGTGAATCCGATGACCGAACGAAAATGCGATAGTGCGCTTGCGATCGAAATGACATGTTCTGTTCTCCATTTCGAGGTGTACATGTGCCGAAATTTCGGATTTTAACAAGACCGACAATACCAATGCTTAAACCTGGACCACGCCTGAAGAAATTTATAAATGTAGAATGAACTCGGCGTGAAGATAACTGCGTCTCAGCAGACCCGAAATGATTTGTATTCAAATATGTTAAAAACAAATTTGTCAAAATTTTGTACGGAGAATTTAGCTTGTTATCTTAAACATTTATCTTTACGTAACTAAAAAAAAAGCAATAAGTTCATGTATTCAATTTAAATCCATTTTAAAAATTTTAAAAATAAATATGTTCGGCCCGGTCATAACGAACATTTAAAAAAAAAAAAAAAAAAGACTCAGCCCGGTCTGAAACAACAGAAAACTCAAGCCCAACACGGACCTAAGCCCAAATCCCTTTTTAACTCTTTAAAATCCAAACTATAAAATTTCCATTTGCTGTAATAGACGGGAATAAGTAACAAGTTTGAATTTTTGGAATAGATTCTTCTATTTTCAGCCAGAAGTGTTTTATTCTCTTCCCCTCTTTGGTTTCAACTTTAAAACTAAAACGGTTAAAATTCATTTATGGCATTTGTTCCAGATGTTTGACAACTGAAGTTCAGGTATGAAACATTTATTCAGTCTGAAGATTTTAATCTTGATTGACTACATCCCCTAGAAATTAAGAGTGCCAATGAGGTTTAAACTGCTTAGAGACAAGAGGATTTATATGATTATTTATTTACCACTCCTTCAAGTTACCAAACATTGAAAAAAGGAGCGATTCCTTACATATCTTACCCCCCCCCCCCCCTCCACACACACACACACACACACACACCCATAGATCGGAATTCCGCCGGTCTGGTCCTTTATCGGAGACTCCTCGTCACCGAGTTTAATTGCAGCGGTTAAGCGCTGTGGGAGTAGTGTATGAATATGCAGTTATCGCACTTCATCGAGAGGAAGTTGGTTCTAATTTATTATTGTTGTGCGATGTATTTAAGTACATATATTAATGAATATAAAGTGAAAAAAAAATTCTTAGGAGGATGGGTAAAAATTTTCGAGGACGAGTAAAAATTTTCACTAGCCGTCCTCGCGGACGGGCTAGATGTTGCCGATTTCCCGAAGCCTGATGCATTATTTAACTTGTACTCGCAAAAACTAATTTCTATCTAATCAAAACATATGTATCAATTTAACAAAGAATAATATGTTTGAAGTGACCAAGTTAAGTTAACATTTTAAATTACCAAGCAATGCCGTGTATTTCTGCAGAAATGCCTGATCTTTAAATAAAATAAATACCAAAATCTCTTTAAACAGAAGTTTAAGCACACAGATACACAGTGCAACCAAGTTAACTTTACAAATGGTATAATGGGCATTAAGTAATAATTTGAGTTGTTAAAATTAGCATACTTCATTTTAGTGAAGATTCTGAAATTTTTTATGCTTTATTTAGATATATACAAGAATAGTCTGATATTAAAAGTGCACATGGCATTTATGCATGAGATGTGCATGCAAGTGTGGTGCCCATTTTGTGAGTACATCATACTAAAGAGGAGTAGCAGTCCTGGATTCATTGTTCAAGGAATGAGATTGCCAAAAAGGCAAAAAAGCTGAAAACAAAAATTTGAGTACATTATATGCGATAGATAAAGTGTTAAAACATTAGAGAATTTCGCATAACTAAAAAGATACTACATCGGGAAAATAATGATTTAATTTATATTATATTAGTATAATACAAACTTGGCAATTGAGTTTAAAAACAGGGTTGTTTAAATACATGGGCAAATTTAATTTTGATGAATTCTTTCATATTAATTCTGCTATAAACTATGCTTTTGCTATCTATAATAACTCATGCTTTTATTTTGTCAGTTTTGTAGAAATTAAATCATTACAATAATAGTTCAGGATTTACAAACTTAAATACATATATATATCCATAATTCACAAAACACAATTTTTTTTTACAATTGAGAAGACACAAATTTTTTGTTCTTAAACTACAGTATATTTATAAACACATTTATAAAACTATCATGTATTGTTAAAATGTGTATTGTCTAATGTCTACACATGAATAAAATTTGGTGGCAGTATCTTATATTTTAATAAAATGTTTCTTTTGTTCAAAAATATCTTTTATAAAAATGTGGCAAAAAAGGCTTTAAATATTTTAATGGGTTTACTTCAAAGAATATTAAAAAATACTTACACTGGTCATATCTTTAAAAATAATATGCTGTTATAAAAGAGTAAAAGTAAAACAAAGATTTTAATTCAATAAAAACAAAAACATTTTTCTTTTTGTCATTTTAACTTCACTTAGGGTTCCTGTTAAAGAAACTAGAAGAATATTGCACAATTACAATTGCTGTGCAAAATTTTCTCGTGGTATGAAGTATGATAACTTCACTCTCCCTCTGTTTCCCCTTTGAGTCCAGTGACATCAACATATATAACAATGACATATACACGTCTATGTCAGTAATTATGAACCAGGACAAAAAATTTATGATTTGCTTTTGATTCTCCTTCTGTGGGGGATTTTACACCTCTACTTCTCGGTTAAACTCATTGAGGAGCAATTAAGGTAACAAACAGCTCTTTGATTAACCCCTTGCCTGTGTCACCCGAATCCAGTTCGGGCAACCCCTCTGTGCCAAATTTGGAATGCCCGAACTGACTTCGGGCAAGCGAAAAATCAGTGTTTCTATTCCGTTGATCCCGAATTGAGTTCGTTTTGCTTTATCAAATGCTTTACAATATAATTCACTGTTTTTCCAATAGATGGCGATACCTGTCCACATTTTTTTAAGTAGGCGGGATCAGCTAGCTTTATTGAATATTCAATATAGTAGTTATTTCATATAAAAACTTATATTTTTACAAAATAAAATTTTTCTAATCTTTTTAAATGTTACAATGCACAAAGATCAGCTAGCTTGATTAGGCGGGATATAAACCAAGTTTATTGTAAAGAGTGTGATGTAGGCTTGTGTGCCATGCCATGTTTTCGTATATATCATACTATAAAAGGTTTGTGAAATTCTGATGATTCTGTGAAATGATTTGTGAAATTCAAAAGATTATTTGATTTATTTTGCTATAATTAAACAATTTTGAGTAAAATATGAATATAATCCATTAATTTTCCACATGTATGTCAAAATATTCAATATAGTAGTTATTTCATATAAAAACTTATATTTTTACAAAATAAAATTTTTCTAATCTTTTTAAATGTTACAATGCACAAAACTGAAGAATAAAAAATTTTTCCATTTTTGACACATTTTCCTGAAATATACTCCACAGGTAAGGGTTGCTAAACCCTTTTTTTTTTTCATACTCCCTCTCTTTCTTGAATCACCTTCCATTCACAGATAATTGCAATCTAAAGGGGTTAATGGATTTTGAACCCATCCTCTAGTAGTTTATCTCCCAAGAGGAGTGTTGAATCTGGCATTGTCACGTGCAAATATGGAATTATCACGAGTGTCTTTACTGCACACACTTCTATCTCCTTCTACCTTTATAAATATTTTATCTGTATCCCATTTAAAAAAGTAAAAAAAAGGTAAAACTAGTAAGTCCTACCCAGAGCTATTACTTATTATCTGATAATAGCTCTTTGGTCCCTAGGGGGATTAAGCTGAATTCCTTGAACTTTGATTGCAAAACTCCTTCTCCTTTGTTAGCCCTCATTGACCTTTGTTAACTGCTGAAGTGCAGAACCTATAACCCAGGAAGTAAGAAGGAAATGATTGAAAAGAAAAGGGATAAATGAAATAGTGGTTATCGCAGAAGCCCCTTGTTCCCTGTATACTCTCTCCGAAACGGCTGCCAACATTACAGGAGGTAAGAATAAAACTGAAGAAATTCTGTATTTATTCAATGAGCAGGGAGTGTTCAAATTTATCAATGTAGGGTGTATCATAGTTAAATTTACAAATTAAGGTTATTGTAAAAAAATAGAGTGCACAGATTTCTCAAAGATTTACTTTGAAAAATGGAACTTTGCATGAGGAGAAAAATTTATTTAAAAAAAAACTGAATTTTAAGGAAAAGGCGGATCTTTGGTGGAAAAGCAAAAAAGTGGAATTCTGCCGAAAAGCTGAAGAATCTCATGCCTGTTCTCTGAAAAGTCTGTGGTTAGAGAACAAACAAAATAGATGTGATGGAAACATATTCCAAATTAGAAGTATGTGCAGTCATCAAAGTTTTGTTAGTGGAAGGTGCCACACAAAGCAATATTCAGGCAGATTAGTAAATGTTTGTGGATAGAATGTTTTAAGCTGAAAAGAGGTGAAAGAAATTCCAAAATGGTTGAATGGTAATATGAACCTTAACAAGACAAACCAAAGATGCCACACATGGAATAAAATTGTGTTTTGAAGTCTAGATAAGAGAAGATCGAAGAATGAAGATATGTGAAATTGCCAAACAGACAGGGTACAAGTAATTGAATGATGAAGCGACACTTCAGACTGCAATTCTATACACTTTAATGATCATAGATAGATAAGCTACTGTGAAGGATTGTTTAAACTTATTGATAGCTGAGATAAATGTCTTAATGTGTAATATATGACTATGTGGGGAAAATAACCATTTATATGTAGTTCTGTTGGCATTTATTGCTGATGTGATGACATAAGCAAGTTCTATATAATTGTAACCTGCACCTTATTTATTGGACGACCCTAGTACTATCTCTAAAAAATTGTAATTAATATATCATCAAATGCGGAAAATTTTAACCTTTCTATTGCTATTTTTATTTACATCTGGACCCTGATTCTCACCAATAATATACCAATCCAAACAGGAACTCAAATGTTACATGAGTAGTCAATGACAGCTTTGTACCATTCAAGTATTTTACAGAATCACTTTCTGAGGATATGTCTATCGAATCACTCGAAAGTCTCATCAGCCATTGTTAACAAAGGTTTCAACAATAAATTTATAATTATGGTTCTAGATAAGTGTATATTTCGCAATTTTTTTTAAATTAAATATTTCTTCATTGAAATGACAAATTCAATAATGAAAGGAAGATTCAATTTTAAAGAAAACTGTTCCAAACAATTTAGAAAAGACTTTATTAAAAATTAAAGCAATGGTATTCGAGTTCCAAACTTTGCTAGGATTTGAATCGAGACCATTTCTATATTTGTTTAAAATTAAAGTCATGGGTTTCAGAATATTTTGTTCATAAATTTTTGAGCAAACGCATACACATACACAAAATAAAATTTATAAATATAGATTCTCTTATTCTTTTAGGTATATGGTATTTTAAGATTCTGTTTGCACATCCCAAGTTTTTCTTGTTTTTCAGGAAGAGTGGCAACAACCCTGAAATAGCAAATCTCGCACGAAAATGAAGAATGGAACTTCTTTTTTTTATTTAACATCATTGCCAATAAAAATACTAATTGTAATCAAAATTGTGAGCAGTTTATCCTGATTTTTCCAGCAATTTTCAAACAATTTTGAAAGACCAGAGTTTTTATGCTTTTCTTATTTTCACAATGACATACACTGCTTTTGATAAAAAGCAATAACTATAAAAGCAGTTTCTGAAGGGCAGTAGGATATGCATATGAGCATGAACAATTACCTGGGACAAAAGGCAGAAGATAGGGCAGAAATCAGAAGTAAACTGAGGTAGTAAATATGAAAGCTATGGTAGCATAAGTCAACAGAAAATTTCAATATAAAAATAATTAAATATTCAATAATTAATAAACAAATATGGACAATAAAAAGAGAACTTACTTTTTGTATTCTGAATTTTTCCTTTCTTTGGGAATATCAAATAGCTGATCAAAAATTGATAAGTATGACATGTAGTCAACTTTCTGTGGAGGGAAAAAAATTCAAGATTTTTAATTTATATGTCTGATTAAGCATACTGTTACATTTTACATTTACATTGCTGGACATAAAACAAATATTTAATGCTTATTCAATCAACTTAACTTTATCTTTCAACTACATGAGTTAAGTACCTTAATTTCCAATAAAAAGGTTGCATACAAGTGAATATCACAATAAATCACAAAAATAATTAAAAAATTAATATAAACACTGCACTAACCCTGCAATTCTAGTATATTGACATAGTATAATGAATGTTAATTTTAATGACAAATAAGTCATAGAAATGAATAAATAATTGATTAGATTTTAAACAGAAATGAGAATTAGCCTGTCTTCCCTTGGAATAGCATTGAAACACAGTCTGTGGAAATGAATCACAACTGACAAGTTTAATTATCATATTTTCCCTTTAAAAAAAAAATAAAGTATATATAAATATATATATATATATATATATACATAATAAACTTTTAGATTTATTTTAACATTTAAAATTTTTTTTCAATTAATAAATGTGACTAACCAGTTCAATCTGAGTCACTATTATCATTGAAACATAAAATACACAGAGAAGTATATTTTGCTTTGAGAATGCAGTTGACATACAAATTTGTTACACTTATCACATTTGTATAAAAACTTATTGTCACTGCATATATATGCAAAACATTTTCCGTGCATTGTTTTTCTGAAATTCCAGACTTATCACTTACCATTATGAGTCTTATCTATTTTCTGCTGATCTTAAAGTGCAAACAATATTTTTCAATAAATCCAGGCTTTAATTTTAAAAAAATATTACATAAGAATTACTATTAAGGATTTAAAATTTGTAGAATGAAAAAACTAAAACTCACATGATTTACTTTCAGATATATTGTTGGAATAAAACTATTTAAATGTTTCATGGGTCAAATCTGACCCAATTCCGAGGAAGGGTAAAAAATACAAATTAACAAACTCCACAAGTATGCTTTCCTTTACAAACTTTTGTGTCTTAAGAACTGTTAACAAACATATGAAAACAATAAGCGAACATGAAGAATGCATATTAAAAGTTTTCCTGCAGAGTTGGCAGAGTAAAATTGTAAACCTTTTGTGTATGTCAAGAAGGGGCTCAAATTTGACACTTCTTTGTAAATTCAGTGGGATATCCCAGATGTGTGTGTCAGCTCATTTAAAAACAGACATTTGTGCAGCAACCTACCATTCAGAGAGGCCATCTTTGTAGCCAAAAATGGTCATTTGCATATTTCGTTAACATAATTGTCATCTGATACCAGACATTGGTGCAGCAACCTAACAAGATTAGCCTTATGGCAGCAAACTGTCAATTGTACAGCAGCTTAGCATTTAGGATGTCCAATCATCTAGCTGAGAATGGGCAGTAGTGTATTTTGATGATAAAATCATCATTCTTGAATGACTTGACATGTAATCAAATAAGTTTATTTCGTAAGATACCAGCAGCTAAGTCACATAACATATTCGAGTAAACCAGCTTAAGAAGCTTTTAATATTTTTTTTTCACACTTGAGCTGAATTAATGGAGGAAATTCATGGGTTTATTTACAATTTTGTTTGCTCACGATTTCCGTTATGTTAGTTACACAAAATTAAATATGAGTTGAAGTTTTGATTCTTAAATTTAGTTATTATTTCTTACTTTATATGTAATGAAATTTTATAATAATTTAGGGTTGATTCCTTCGGAAACCTAACTAATCAAATGTTTATCTTTTATAAATATTATTTAATCTTATTTACTTTACAGGCTTACTATTTTTGTATGTAGTATCTTCTGGAAATCAAAGAAATTATGAACTTTTTATTTTAAAATTTCCTTTTGCAGACAGACAGGAAATCCATACTCGGGAACTCGAATCTGGGTTTTAGTAAATTCATAAATTTTAGAAAATGTTAAGGATAATTTTAGGGGGATTAAAGTTATTTTAATTTTTTATTCTTAATTATGAGAGTAACTTTAAAGATTATTCATCAAATAAAAAGTGTATCTTTAAAATTTAATTTTTTCTCTCATGTTTGCTAATAAAAGAAAATGTTAGGCTCTACTTTTGTTATTTGCATTTATATAAAAAAAAATTTTTAATTTCGAATTAATTTTTAATTATTTTATGTTTAAGCCCAATTTACAATGATTTTGACTGATATTTGCACAAATTGATTCCCATGAGGCCTAAAATATTATCACAGTGTTTCGATCTTGACACCATCCGAAAATTCAAATAATTATTTGTAAAAAACTTTGAACGGAATCTATATGATTATTAGACAATTTTTAGTGAATTTTTAAAAATATAAACTTTTCATATATTTTAAACCACTTCAATATTTAGTAGCTCCTCGTTATATCGCGCTTCCCGGGAGACATGGCAAAATGCGCGATATATCGGGCAATATGATAAAAATTATACTTTTATGAACATATGTAATAAAAATTTTTGAGCGAAAGTACAATAATAAAAAAGATAATAATAAAACCCTCATTCACACCCGCCCCACTGACGACTCATGTTGAAGATCCAGACTGTCCAACTCGTCCGAAGACTTGAGCAACTATTTGGGCGGCCAGTGGTGCGACGACTCATGTTGTAACATTCCAGTCTTGGGAAAGCAAAAGAATGTAAACGAAAACCCAGAAGATAAAAAAAATGGGAGACATAGCAGAAGCACGATATATCCAAATACGTGATATATCGAGGTGCAATATAATGAGGGGTTACTGCATTACGATATACAGAAATTGACTTGCCATCCATCATTGATTTTTTTCAGCACTTGCCTCAAATATTACTGATTATTCCAGAAAAAAAAATTTCATAAACCCATCCATTGATTAACTAGGTTTTTCATTCTTTCTAGGCATGTCTTTGATTTTAACAGTTCATTAGCAGGCAAGTGGACCCACCCTGCTATTACCGGAGCCCTTCTGCCAATTGAAGTCACTCCCCACGTGACAGGGAGGCTCTTCTTTCAGAGCAATAGCACTTAATAAAGCCAACCCCCATGCATGGGGGGCCTTTCATGCATTTCAAACCTCTCTGATGCACTTCAAACTAATTGAAGTCTGGAGCTCCAGACTGATTTAAGAAGTGACTGTGCATACTCTTAAAGCCTGTCTTTATTCATTCCGGTTCAGTCCTTGCTGAGGTTTAAACTTAGGTTAGATGTACATTTAAATGTAATTTCGTAACATGCATATTGCTTCTTTTCATATTTTCTTGAGAGATCAAAATGGGTTTCGGTGTTTGTATTATTTATTAGTGGGCACTTACTTAGGACTCAGACAAAGCCAAATAATTCCTTCTAGTATGTAAAAAAATAAACATAAAAAATATAATAATTTTTAAAAAGTCATATGTATTTCTTATGAAGAGGGAGGCTATTTTTTTTTCCTTTTGTCTCTGAAACTGGTTGTTACTTTTAATCAACTTTTTATACAGTTAAAGTATATTTATTGCAAATTAATTTAGGCAGCAGTTAGCGTAAATTTCTACACACAGATTGATATTCTTCCCGGCCGTCCTAATAGTTGCTCAAGTCCATTGGATGAGTCGGACGGTCTGGATTTTCAACACAGATTGATATTGTTACCTTTCATAGGAACTGCCACTTTCTAGTTTTTTGACAGAAAAAAAGTATTTTTTAAAGACTTCTTGTAAAACAAATACTTTTTAATGGATATTTAAAATAAAAAATAGTTTAAAAAACACGTAAAATTGCAAAGACAAAAATAAGGAGTTTCTAAGGACTATCTAGTCTAGAAACACTGCAAAGCAGTTATTTTCAAACTATTTAAACTTACAACACATTGTTTCACCATGTAGGATATTAAGGCATACCTGTACAGTAGATGGCAGTACTGTGCTAAAGGCATTACCTTTACAAAGTTGAAACAAGGGAATCATCATAATTTGCATTACTTTCAATTTACTTCTTCCTCTTGTATTAATAAATAATGTTGTTAAAAGTATTTAGATTTTATACCTATTTTATATTTGTTAATTAATTTTAAAATTTATTTATATTTTGGGAAAGAGAAATCAGCCTCTTTCCCAAATAACTTCTTTAATAACTTCTTTTCTAAATAACTTCTTTATATGGAAAATAAATCAACTTCTTTACATGGAACAATCTACAATTGCCCAATTTTCTTTTATATTTTCTCATCAACAATTATATTTATCAATTATTTTACACTTCAAGCATTTTAATGTGGAGTACCCTCCCCCTCAAATGAACATTTTTGAAAAAGTATGTTCCTGTGGGTTTTATTAAACAATTGGCATATGTACTAAATTTCAAGTCTCTATCTCACTTAAACAAAGCATATCTCTCTTATTTACCAATTTGAACATTTTGGTTTGTGGCACCCCTATAGTAGCAAATATGGAAAACTGAAATTGTACACTTTTTCCTTTTAAATTATCTCTCCTTACACCAAACTTAAAGTCTCTATCGAGAAGTGTATTTTTCTATTATTTCGAATTTTGAACATTTTGGTGTGAAGCATCCATTCTAAAGAACATTTTTGAAATATTCAATTTTTCTTAGGGCTTTATTAAACAATTGACCCAAAACTAAATTGCAAGTCTCTATATCACTTAAATGAAGGCATTTCTCATGTATTTGGCAAATTGAGCATTTTGTTGTGTGACAAAATTAAAGTAGCAAATATTGGAAAACTGAAATTGAATACTTTCTTCTTTTCAAACTATATACCCACACACCAAATTTGATCACAATCTCTATCTCATCACAATGTTTTTATCATTTCACCATTCAAATATTTTGGTGTGGAGCATCCCCTCTACAGAACAGTTTTGAAAAATTTTATTTTTCTAGGGGGTTTTATCAAACGACTGACTAGTGTACCAAATTGCAAATCTGTATCTATACAGCAAGTGCCAAAAAACTGTGATAGACAGACGGACACTTGGGAGTTAGTAAGTATACTAGCCAAATACCCATTGAAAATCAATGGTCTCGCAATAAGCAACCCCTGAATATTGTCATTATTTAAAAATTCGCATTTCACATTTATTCGGCAAATCGAATACTTTAGTGTGCAGAAACCCCTAAAAAAGAAAATTTTGTAAACATTAAATTGTGCATGTCTTCCTTTCGAACTATCTACTAGTACACCAAATTAAAGTCTCTATCTCATCCCGAAGCATACTATTTTATCATCTCCCCTTGCGAACGTTTTTCTGTGGAACACACCCATAAATGAACATTTTTGAAAAACTCTGTTCGCCTTGGGTTTCTTATCAGATGATTGACCCATATACCAAATATCAAGCCTGTATCACATTTAAAAGGAAGCGCCTCTTGTTTATTCTGAAAATCAAACATGTTGTTTGGGAACCCCTAAAGTAGAAAATATTGGAAATCTGAAATTGCACACTTTCTTCCTTTCAAACTATCTACCAGTACACTAAATTTGATGTCTCTATCCTATCATGAAGCATGTTCTTCTATCACTTCATATTTCAAATATTTTTTGTGTTGCACCCCCTTAAATGATCATTTTTGAAAACCCGTAATAATCTTAGGGTTTTTTTTTTATCAAATGCTAACCCCAATATATTAAATTTCAAGCCTCTATCACATTGTAATGGAGGCGTTTTCATATGTTCGTCAAATCGAACATTTTAGTACGTAGCACCACCTACAATAACAATTGTTGGAAAAATGAAATTGCATTAAAAAATGAAATTGCATGAAAAACTCCATTCTTCTTGGGTTTTCTATTAAATGATTCACCCATACCAAATATCAAGCCTCTATCACGTTCTAAAAGGAGTGTTTCTACTTCATTCCGAAAATCGAACAATTTTGTGCGCGATACCCCCTAAAGTAGAAAATATTGGAAAACTGAAATTGTACACTTTCTTCCTTCCAAACTATCTACCAGTACAACAAATTTCAAATCTCTACATCATCCCAAAATATGTTTTCTTATCAATTCACCTTTCGAACGTTTTCCTCTGGAGTACTTTCTTAAACGAATGTTTTTGAAAAACTATATTCGTCTTGGGTGTTTTCATCAAATGATTAGTCCATATACCTAACTTCAAGCCTCTATCAAATTTTAAAGGAGCCGTTTCTCATTTATTCTGTAAATCGAACATTTTGGTGTGTTAGGCTTTTAATCGAACATTTTCGAGAGTTAGGCTTAGCGCATTTTTTGCGCTAAGCCTAACTCTCGAAAAAAATTCACTAAAAATCACCTATTCAACACAGAAATCTACTTTTTTCAGGAATAAAAGAAATATTTATGTTCTATTTGATGTATAATTTTCATACAAATCTGAATGCAAAATACTCGTTAGTTACTCCCATTCTTTTATACGAAATAAACGAATAAATTTCACTGCCTCTAAAACCCAAACAAAAAAAAATACTCTCTTATATTCCTATGATTCACCAACGAAATCATAACGCTGAAATAAAAATAAAAACCGAAACTCAATTATAAAATTGTTGATGCTACGAGAATTGCTCTGTTTGTTTATATTACAAAATGATTTTCACCGCTCCAAATGGAGAAATAATTCATTCGTTCCTCTTCTGCCAAGGTCATGCCTCTGCAAAATACATTGAAGTTAGTTCCATGGACAAGTAGCGCAATCTAGTACACAAATTAAAACGTTCCATGTGGTGGCACTTATAGGTGCCACTATCTGCTTGCGGTAAAATTTCCTCTGGCCCGAGTGAGTGCCGTTCGTTCTTGAATGCAAGTTCGCAGCTGGCACGTGGGCGTGCCGATCGTCGCGAAAGGGTTAAAGGAGGTGTTTTTCATTTGTTCATCAAATCGAGCATTTTAGTGTGAGGTACCCCCTACAAATGTTGGAAAACTGAAATTGCACACTTTCTTCCTTTCTAACTATCCATACATATACCAAATTTAAAGTCTCTATCTCATCGCGAAGCATACTTTTTCTATTATTTCACCTTTCAAATGTTTTTCTGTGGAGTACCCATCCCCCCTTAAACATACATTTTTGAAAAATTCCATTCTTCTTGGGTTTTCTATTAAATGATTCGCCCATATACCAAATATCAAGCCTCTATCACGTTCTAAAAGGAGTGTTTCTACTTCATTCCGAAAATCGAACATTTTTGTGTGTGACACACCCTAAAGTAGAAAATATTGAAAAACTGAAATTGTACACTTTCTTCCTTCCAAACTATCTACCCGTACACCAAATTTTAAATCTCTATCTCATCCCGAAATATGTTTTCTTATCAATCCACCTTTCGAACATTTTCCTCTGGAGTACCCCCCTTAAACGAACATTTTTGAAAAACTATATTCGTCTTGGGAGTTTTCATCAAATGATTAGTCCATATACCTAATTTCAAGCCTCTATCAAATTTTAAAGGAGCCGTTTCGCATTTATTCTGTAAATCGAACATTTTGGTGTGCGACACCCCCTTAAGTAGAAAATATTGGAAATCAGAAATTGCACACTTTCTTCCTTTCGAACAATTTGAAGTCTCTATCTTATCGCAAAGCATGCTTTCCTATCATTTCACTTTTCGTATGTTTTGGTGTAGAGCATCCCTCTAGAGAACGTTTTCGAAAAATTCAAATTTTCCAGGGGGTTTTATCGAACGATCGAGCCATGTACCAAATTGCAAGTCTCTACCTATTCGGGAAGTGCCTAAAAAAAGAGTGACAGACGGACACTTGGCAATTAGTATATATAGATAGATAACTAGCCGAATACCCATTGAAAATCAACATTCTCGCAATAAGGAACCCCCCTGAATATTGAAATTTTTTAATAATTTGTGTTTCATATTTATTCGGAAAGTCGAATATTTTAGTGTGCGGAACCCCCTAAAGAACATATTGTAAATTTTAAATTGTGCAGGTCTTCCTTTCGAACTATCTACCAGTGCACCAAATTAAAGTCTCTATCTCATCCCGAAGCATACTATTTTATCATCTCCCCTTTTTAACGTTTTTCTGTGGAGCACACCCATAAATGAACATTTTTGAAAAACTCTACTCACCTTGGGTTTCTTATCAGATGATGGGCCCATATACCAAATATAAAACCTCTATCACATTTAAAAGGAAGCGTGTCTCATTCCGAAAATCGAACATATTGGTGTTCGGCACCCCCTAAAGTTGCAAATATTGGAAATCTGAAATTGCACACTTTCTCCCCTTCAAACTATCTACCAATAAACCAAATTTGATGTCGCTATCCTATTGTGAAGCATGTTTTTCTATCACTTCATATTTCGAACGTTTTTCTGTGTTGCAATCCCTTAAATGATCATTTTTGAAAAACAGTAATAATCTTAGGGGTTTTTTATCAAATGATTACCTCATATACTGAATTTCAAGCATCTATCACATTGTAAAGGAGGCGTTTTTCATTTGTTCGTCAAACCGAACATTTTAGTGTGCAGCACCCCCTACAATAGCAAATGTTGGAAAACTGAAATTACACACTTTCTTCCTTTCTAACTATCTACACGTACACCAAATTTGAAGTTTTTATTTCATCGCAAAGCATGATTTTCTTATCATTTCATCTTTCGAATGTTTTTGTGCGGAGTACCCACCCTCTTATATGAACATTTTTGAAAAACTCCATTCTTCTTGGGTTTTCTATTAAATGATTCGGCCATATATCAAATATCAAGCCCCTATCACATTCTAAATGGGATGTTTCTACTTCAATCCGAAAATCGAAAATTTTTGTGTGCGACACCCCCTAAAGTAGAAAATATTAGAAAACTGAAATTGTACACTTCCTTCCTTCCAAACTAGCTACCTGTACACCAAATTTCAAATCTCTATCTCATCCTAAAGAATGTTTTCTTATCAATTCACCTTTCGAACGTTTTCCTCTGGAGTACACTCTTAAACGAACATTTTTGAAAAACTATATTCGTCTTGAGTGTTTTCATCAAATGATTAATCCATATACCTAATTTCAAACCTCTGTCAAATTGTAAAGAAGCCGTTCCTCATTTATTCGGTAAATCGAACATTTTGGTGTGGGACACCCCCTTAAGTAGAAAATATTGGAAATCTGAAATTGCACACTTTCTTCCTTTCGAACAATTTACCCATACACCAAATTTGAAGTCTCTAACTTATGGCAAATTATGCTTTCCTATCATTTCACTTTTTGAACATTTTGGTGAGGAGCACCCCCTCTAGAGAACATTTTCGAAAAATTCAATTTTTCCAGGGGTTTTTATCGAACAATTGAGCCATGTACCAAATTGCAAGTCTCTATCTATTCGGGAAGTGCCTAAAAAAAGCGTGACGGACAGACACTCTTGGCAATTAGTATATATGGATAGTAACAAGGAAAAATTCAAAAATATTATAAAGCCCTTCATGATTTTTATGACAAATATACTGAGGCCACAAGTTGACAAATTAAAATAAGAACTCTCACAATGAATAGAACAGTAGGAACGCTGCACTAAATGCATAATGGTACAACAGTATAAATTAAGGAAATCAAATAAAATTCTACATATTTAAAACACATTTTTTTTTTTTGTCATTCTATTAAATCTATGAAAGTGACTTTCAAAAAGAATTTTTTTTTCATTACTAGATGTTAAACCTAACTAATGATAAAGTGCATAGCGTTTTGCACAGGTTTCCCTCACATTCGCCTACCTGCAGTACTTGCACTCTTGAAATCCACGGGACACAGACCATGTACTGTGTGCGAAAAAAGTATAAGGACAAGTGAAAACTCGCCAAATCTAGAAATCTTTTAGATGGAAATGTATGCAAATTTCTTAGGTAAAAAGATTGATAAAATTTTCTTTTTCATGTAAATTAGTTAAATTTTCCAAAAATAAATATGTATAAATTTACTTTATAAATTTTAAGCCCATATGATCTTGGAAAAAATCTTGGAAAAACAACTGTTTTTTCATCTGAAATTATAGTAAATTTTGCATATTTGAAAGCAGAAAATGACCATTTCAAATATAGACTGGTTTTCTAAACAAAATTCACACTTGCCTCATTTCTTCACGATTTTTGTACGATGCCAAAAGGAACTCATCTGTCTGACTTTGAAAAGGCGGAAATTCTTGCTTTTAAAGAATGTGGATTGAGTGGACATGAAATTTCAAAAAAAAATTAAAAGATCTAAAACTGTAGTTTATAATTTTCTAAAAGAACCTGGAATGTATGGAATGAAAAAATGAACTGGAAGACCAGAAATTCTAACGCATTGACAGAAAAGAATGTTTGTAAGAAGAGCTTGCGAGAAAAAAGAAACTGCAAATGAAGTTAGAAGAAATTTGGACTTACCATTTTCCACACGAACAGTTCAAAATGTTTTGAATAAATATCCGAATATTTGGTATGGAAAGTTAATGTCACGTTCGCCTCTTAAAAAGAAACATAAGGAACGAAGACAGGAATTTTCAAAAAAATACATTTCTCTAGGTTCAAAATGGATTGATGTAATCTTTTCGGACGAAAAGCAGTTCAATCTTGATGGGCCAGATGATTTTCGCTGTTTTTGGTATAATCTGATTAAAACCAAAGAAATGTTTTTCAAATGTCAATATGGTGGGGGCACAGTAATGATTTGGGGCGCTTTTGCAGCATACAGAACCATGCCTATAGTCTTTATCAACTACAAAATGAATTCTGACAAATATGTTGATATGTTAGGCGAACATTTGTTACCTGAGGCCCCACTAATAACTTCAGGAGACTATATTTTCCAACAGGATAACACTTCCATACACGTTTCTAAGAGTACAAAACTCTAGTTTGAAGCTAATTCAGTAAATTTACTTGATTGGCAGGTGAGGAGTCCCGAACTCAATCCAATAGAAAATTTATGGGGCCTTCCAGCCCGAGAAGTTTATAAAAATGACACACAATATCAGTATAAACAGGATCTTGTGTTAGCCATCAAACAATCTTGGAAGAACATTTCCATAGACACTTTAAAAGAACTTTCAGTATTGATGACCTCTCGGCTTATTCAAATAACTGAAAAAAAAAGGCTGTTCTCTTGATTATTAAGAGAAATATTAAATAATTTAAAACATATCCTTATACTTTTTTCTATATTTTCTTTAATGATAATCTTTATAAGGTCAACTTTTGTAAGGTTCATATTTGTTGTTTTATGTGTTGTAAATGTTATTGTATAATTTCATATTAGAGATCAGAAATATCAAAAATTCATTTTGATAAAGTGAAAATAAAGTATATTTTCATTCAATTATATGTTGTCCTTATACTTTTTTCAGGCACTGTACATCTTCCAATCCATACAATTAATTACTGACAACCACTAACAAAACATAATTACTTTTAATTTCCCTAGAAAAATGCAATTACTGTACAAACTTTTAGACCCTCCCCCCCTTTTCCCAACAAAATGCACCAATCCCATACAGTGAAACTTGCTATATTTTGAATAAAATACATTCATAATTCCCACAAAGTGACAGGGATTATCAATTGAACTCAATTTTCAAAAATAGTGAATTATTATAGTTAACATGGCAAAAGTTCACCAAAGTCACCAAGTTGATGATATTGTGCCAAATGTATTGCAAAGCACTAAGTGTGACAGAGATAAGAGGGATCTTACATAGTACTTGAAAACTGGTGATATCTATATAAAAAGTATTGAATTTAATCAAAATTGCTACATTTTTAAAAAGGGTGGTTTGGAAATTCAATAATTATATATTGGTTACATTACGAAAAATTCTTTATTATTAGTGATGTGGTTAGCTTAAACAGCATTTCAGAATACAAAGGTTACAAGATTATTAAAACAAATTTTACATTTTGTTAAAAAAAAATTTGAAAAAAACTTTACATTTTGCTAAATATTCACAACTTTTATTTTATTATTATTATTTTTTTTTAATTAAGCTCCCTGCCCTTTTTTTCGTTTTTGTTAATGTTAATTTTTTGGAATTTTTCTCAGTATAAGAATTTACATGAATTCCCTATTATTTTAAGATCAATTATTTTGCTTTTATATTATTAATAATCAATTATTTTTAATTTCTATAATTAATAAATGTTGTGACAGTTAATTTTGAATGACTGGCATTACATAACTTTGTTGGGTTATTTTTGGCTATTTAATAATTTTAGAAATTTGTTTTTAATTTAAACGTGTTCAGAGGTCTTATTTACATAGCCATTCTCTTTTTAATTATCCTTTTTCCAACTGTTTAGGTTTTGATATTCTTCTGTTCCAAATAGATTCTATTCCATAGTTGTGTTAAAAATGGCGAAAGTTTGTTCTTTTTAGGTTTTAGCAATTTAAATTTATTTAAATTGGCTAATTTGTGGTTCCATTAATTGCCCTTTTTATTCCCTTTAATTTGATTCCAAATTTGTTGTTCTCTGTTAAAAATTCGTTCATTTATCGCGATTTTTCAGTTTTATTCTATTTTCAGCTTTTTAAATATTTCGGAATAGTCTATTTTTAAATTATTGCTGAATTAGTATATTCCAAATCGTTTCACTTCATTTCTTTTTAATTTTCATCTGCTTTAAAATTCCAGTTCTCTTCTTTAAAATTTTGAGTTTTTAATTGGTTGACCGTAATATTAAAATCGTCTGTCATTAATTATTTTATCGTTCATCGATAATTTTGTTTGCAATCTGTGGCAGCAATGTTTTCACAGTATATAAATAAATTTGCGCTCTTTCCTGGTTCTCTTCCCTTTTTTTTATTAGAACTCAAGATGTGATCTACGAAGTTGTTTTTAATGCTTCGGCACCAGCCGAACCGAAGTTCGAATTCGGAATGAAACGTTCTTTTATTCTCAGCTAAGCCTGCGATGAGTTTTCTCTGAAATGAATTCTTCTGAGTTTACTATTTAACCAACATTCTTTTGCTATTTTTTTAATTGAATCCTCCTTCCGTGCTCTCTGAAAATGTTTCGTCTGGATGATGTGGGAATCGGAAGTTTGTTATGTCTAGACGGACGGAACGATTGGAGATGTTGTTATTGGTTCCCCGTCCTCTAAATAATGTTTCTGTGATGTCTGCGGAGATGATATAACACGTCGGCTAAGTGTTTGTTTCTCCCTGGCTATGCTGTTCTTATTATGAAGAACTGGAGCGTCATTTTTGGCGAAAAGCATCGGACATATGCTATGCATTCAGTTCTGATGTCAAAGGTCCGGTCCAGCTGTGTGGAGAAATTATTTAATCGTTACTAAACGTCCTATTTGGAATATCCCTTTGGAATTCGGATCCAGCCGGATGTTTTTCTCACCTCTGATGGACATACCCTCCTGTGCCATGTTTACTTTTCAAGAAGTGTTCTCTAGGAACTTTGGTGACATTTTTGCTGTTGGGTCCTCTCCTGCAGATCTCTGCTGTTTTTCCCCTGGAGCTTTTGGTGAAACCTTTCCTATTTCTATTTCTCAATACTTAAAATATGTTTTTATTCTAATTGTTTTCAGTTTGAGATGAATAAGACACCTGGACCTGTATATTTTAGGTCTCCAGAACCTGATGTTTTCTTTAACTTTTAGTTGAAATTCCCTTTTGGCTAACTTATGTTCTTTTTATTCTAAATCGTAGTTTGGTAAATAATTGAATAGTTTTAATATTGCTAACTTTAAATTTAATATTCTAACGCTTTTACTACCTCTATACAACCGGCCATTTTTAAAATTCAATTTATTTACTTAATTTATTTATGATGTTTAATTTGATTTGTTTAGTTAATGAGATGTAAAATATTTTGAAAATTCTTTTAAAATGAAGTTTAAATTTTAATAAACGTTAGATTTTTGAAAACTTAAATTTTGTGTTCTTTCTTTTTACTTTAATGTATTTTTATTTTTAGGAAAGTGCCATTTTATATTTTACAGGATTACATATTTGTAAATTTAGGGTAACTGGTCAATAGGTCCACTTCAGTTTATTTCTTGAATGTTTACAGGTTTTAGGAACTTTAGAACTTTGCAAATTTCAGGAACTTGTTTTAATTTTAGGTATATTCCAGAAGTATATAGAATATTATTTTAGAAAATCATTCATAATGTTCTCTTTTCAACCCAACAACTTTGCTAAGTATTATGCTTCAATTACCATATAATAATATTTTTATAATGATTATCAATACATAAAGACACCAAATTTTTAACATCCTAGCACCTACATATAGCAACTTTATACCGTGTATGTAGTAGCCTTAAACAAAATTGGGTATGAGGAGATATTTGTATTAAGGGGGATTTGGGAAGCATATCCACCAAAAATCAACAAAATACGAAAATTTACAAATGTACCTCTAAGAGAAATCTGCCTAAAATTTTCAAGGAGAAGGGATAGGTGAATCCTCAACCCTTTCCTTACATATGCCCCTTTCTATATATTACCTCATCATTTAACAGGTTAACACAGTGATCACAGTAGCGTAACAAAGTGATCACAGTAGTGTAACAAAGTGATCACAGTAGTATAACAAAGTGATCCCAACAGTATAGTATTTAATATAAAATATTACAGCCAAATCACTTAAAATGGAATAAAAGTATAAGTTGTATTACCTCAACACCTCTTATATTAAGATATTTTTCATAGCACTCATGAAGATCCAGAAATTTACCATAACCTTCTTCATCGGTAAAATCTGTCATATCTAAAATTAAATTGAAATATATCAAAACTAAACAGTTTACAAACAAGTACAAAAAAGTAAAAGTGGGACACTGCAAATAATAAAGGGCATGGTCATTTCATGACCATTGGACAGATTTTGCAGTTACGGCCAGTCACAGGGAGAAAGGATCTATTTATAAAAAATAAATAAAAAAAATTCTAAAATCCAAAAATAGTATAAAGAAAAGCATTTCAGACCATGTTTTTTATCAAGAAATAATAAATAAGTGATAAAATGTTAGACCTGGAAATGATTTGGTAAGCAAAATAAGAGAAATTTGCAAAACATAAAAAGTGAGAATAAAATCACACATATAGTTTTATAAGATACATATGTGGAAAGTTCTTTCTTCAAGATCAAAAAGCTAGAATCAAATTTCTATAATTCACTAAATAAGAAAAAATATAAAGTTGAGGAATTATGGATGATTGATTCTCTTACAAGGAAATTAAAAGTAAAATAACAAATCTGTAGTAATACAGACACAAAAAATTACAAACACAAACATTCATCTGCAAACTTAATTAATCAATACTTCATTCGCCATCATCAATTACCAGTCAAATTAGTTTTTGAAAATCTTTTCAGAGATCTTCAGTAGGCCTACGTACTAGACTACTATTTAGGCAAAATCCATCAAACAAATCATGAAATTATAGATAACTTTTTACAAATCAAAAGCAGGAATAATTTCCCAATCATAAAAATTTTGTCAAGTACATGAAATGGTAATAAATTTAGAGGTGCGAAACAGATTTTCAAAATCAAAATAAGAATAAAATGCAAAAGGCAGCAAATTGCAGATCCATACAAGATTCCTTAAAAATGAATTTGATGAGACTTAAACTGGGGATTAAACAAATAGATAAAGTTTAAGATTATAAAGCCATAAAAATTATATGAATAAATGCAAAATGCTAAAAACCTTAATTAGCAAAATGTTACCATTTCTACTCTCATGAAGGGGCAGGAGAAGTGGCATATTCAAAGTTTCAAAACTTAATGAATCATTACTTCATTCGCCATCATCAATTACCAGCCAAGTTAATTTTTTAAAACCTTTTGAGAAATCTCCAATAGGCCTACGTACTAGACTGCTATTTGGGCCCACTATACTGGAAGGTCACAGCTGATGATCCACAACAAGTGTGCTGAAATCGAAATGATAGATCTGAGCATAGGCTCTCCGCCTAGAAGCAGCCCCAGTCCTCTTGCTATATTATCAATTTATATTGTCAATTGCTTACTCCCAGTATATTTGTCAAAATTTAAACATTATGTTTGTGTTTAAAGCAACCTTGTGATTTTTCCTAATTCACCAAAAATCAAGAAATTGTATTATTCCACACTTAAAGCTCATTTTAAAGAATGTTCTTTACATTTTACGATGGCGTTAAATTTTGGACTCTGGTAATTTCTCTGGTTGCTAAGAAATGATCAATGTGAAAATTATGAAAATTGCTCAACATTTCATTTCTAAATAAATAAAAAAACTTAACTGAATAAAGAAAATCATTGCAACATATCTCAGGACTTATCCAAAAGTATTTATGTACCCAGTTTAATAGCCTACAATGTTTGGATTTTCTGTTACTAGTGCACGCACATAGTAACATTGCCTTTTATTATTTAGGATTGCAGCAGCCACATGGAATACAGTCTTTTATTTATAAAATATGATACATAAACAACCATGGATGAATACTATAGAAAATCAAATTTGAGATAATCCTTTAAAAGCTACCAAATGTTTAAAATATATTGAAAGTTTTGTGAAACAGGAGGGAAGAGATTGGCAATAAATTTAAACATGTGAAAAATTTACTTACTTTCTGGTACATTATCTTCTGTATTTTCTCTTAATTTGTTCAGTTCTTCAAATTCAACTGACATGGGAACTTGAATCTGGGAAAAATTAAAAACAATAAAAATAAAGGTTTTCAAAAAATATATAAAATACTACATATTTTCATGTACATTTAATATAATACTATTTATAAAAATAGATCCCCCATTCAATAAATCAAAAATGTTGTTTATCATAAATCAGGATTACAAGCAAGCGAACATACACTGCTGGTCATTAAAATTGCTACACCAGGAAGGGAAGCAAATATTAGAATCTTATTTATTGTACATATACAGTATAATGGAAGAAAGACATGATTAAATTTGCAGGTGGTTTAGGGTACACAGAGCTGCCACCTCTGGCAGCAACAATGGCTGTAATCCGGCTGGGCATCGAGTCAAATTGAGCTTGGATGACAGATACGGGTACGTCATTTAATGCAGCTTAAACTCTACGCCAGAGTTCATCAATCATAATGGCTAGCGAGTGGTGGCGTGAGTGGTGGCGTGCCAATCTCTCGGCAACCCATGACCAGATGTTCTCAATGGGTGACAGATCTGGAGAACATGCTGGCCAGGGCAACAGTCGAACATACTCTATATCGAGGAAGGTCAGGACAGCACAGGCAACATACGGTCATGCTTTATCTTGTTGAAAGATGGTGTCACGCAGGCCTCGAAGATAGAACACAGCCACAGGTCTTAACATGTCAGAAATGTAATGGCGGCTGTCCACATTACAAGCTATACGAACAAGAGGTGACCAGAATGTGTACCCAATGGCACCCCATACCATCATGCAAGGTGCTGGGTCTGTATGATGATGACGAATACAAGCTGGCAATGTTCGTTCTCCTCGGTGCCTCCACACACGGATACGTCCAACATGATGCTGTACGCAGAACCGGGATTCGTCTGAAAAAACAATGTGGTGCCACTCCTGTGTCCAGTGTCGTCATTTGTCGCACCACTGTAGACGCGAATGTCTCTGCTGCAGTGTCAAGGGAAGCAGCAACAATGGTCACCATGCTGATAATCCATAGTGCTGCAGATGTCATTGCACTGTCCATGCAGACACTTGTCATCCTGCAAACAAGCCAAATTCCTGACTCAGGGTACGTGACGTGGCTGTACGATCCCACAAGGCCGAGAGGACAACATGTCTTTCCTCTCGGGGCATTAGTCGCCCAGGGCCACTGAGATCCTGCATGGCGTTCATTATGGGCCTCCTGGAGCCATTGATTTCATATTCACCTGACAGTCATGAGATCCCGACCCATGTGAGAAGCAATGTTGCGGAACAACAGTCCTGATAGGCCACGATCCTGCCGCAGTCGAATTTCAACATGTGCTGGTAAGATTTTCTACTTCTTACATGAGGCATAACATGACCTTCACAGAAACAAACAACATTCAAATGCGATTTCCAAATGAGAAACCCGCTGTGCACTCTTCCCTTTTATACAGAATATAGATGGCGTTACTCATATCTGCTTTGTGCACATGTGCTGCAATGCTAATCATTTGCATATCCCATCATGTAGTACCTTTCATGCAAATTTGACGTTTGTTGCATGCCGCCTTCATGATGTAGCAATTTTAATGGCCAGCAGTGAAGTAAAATTACTTGACTTCTCCAGTTTCTCCATATAGACTTGATATTTTTCAGGATAACTATTAATCAATGGATTTAAGAATGGGGCAGAATAAGGATATAACCCTTATTATATATCAGTAATTCAGAAAGAAATACTAGCTATATGAGGAAGTGGGTTTAAACTTGCAAATTAAAATCTTTATTATTTTGGCTAAAATCTATTATCTATTTTTTATTCTAGAATCCATTATTATTTAACATTTTCAGATTTTCTTCAGCCTAAGTGCCAGCCTTAATTTTAAATATAATAATAATTAAAATTATAGGCTAGCTTAATGTCCCAGTAAACCTAAAACCAAAATCTATATAAAAACAGTGGATTTCCTTCAAAAAATTACCGGGTGCATGCCATGTCTAACATTAATCATGATTTTCTGTCATCTTAATCTGAAGCATATGTCTCTAATCTGCAGTCCATCATAACCAATTTTATTTAACCAAATATAAAATATATAAACTGAAAAATTTTCACATAATATATACAATTTAAATGCCTTTTGTTCCTAATATTTATAACTATAGATGAGATATAATTTTCTAGTTTAGTCTTGCTCAAAATTTCACAACTTCCAAGGTCAATTTCCTGAATCAAAGGGTATCTGAGAGTAATATTTGATATTTATGTTTTACTAAATACCTATAACCCTTATACTAATTTTTATAAAAATTGAAAGAGGTTAACATTTTATTCGTTGATTTTACATGGAATGACCCTTTATTTGTCTGCAAATATTTGATTTTTTATTTCTACTTATATACATAGTGTAATTTATAGTTGAAATAATGTAAATTAATAAGTTCAAAATACATAGTATCTAAAAACTTTTTGGTTAATATTTACAACCTATTTCCTAATTGAATTTCATTTTCATAATATAAATAATTACACCTTGTTTTGTAAAAACTGGGTATTCCCATATATCTTTGATCAACTGAACCAACATTAATTTCATTTAAACTGGATGATCAACATTCTACTGTGCTTTTTAGGCTACATACAAATAATACAACACTTGTAATTTTGATACATTAATTAGAAAATATATATTTAACAGTTACCATTAAAAATACATTCTTTTGATAGAATATAAAAAAAGAGTAATTATAAAACAAAATCATACCTCATGAGGATGCTTACGATAGAATTCTCTTATTTCCCTCAAACGTGAGTAAAATTCTGCAAATTCATTTGGGCCAGAAAGAGAAGCAATTTCATCTTTCCTTAACCTAAATAGAAAATTAAAAAATTAATAAAAATGAACACTAAAATATTCTGAAGTGCAAGGCTTCACTCAACTTTTTCATACACCCATCCATTAAAGTCCCTCCTCCCTATTTACTTTTTCTTTCACTCTATTAGGTGCTGTCGTAGGACAGTATTAGAATTTTCCTGTCGCCACTTCACTTCCAGAAAGTATTACCCCCCCCCCCCCCCTCTCTCTTTGGAAACGTTCGAAATTCCAATCCCCTGAGTGGGAGACCAGCTGCAGTCGTGAGAAAGTGGCAAAGGACGCTATGTTACTTTTAAATAAAATGAACACCTGCAGCAGAACTAGCGCCCCCCAATTTTAGTCAACCCTTTGGAAGGGGCCAAATGCAATGATTCGATAGAGTCCGGCTGTGTTACTGAATTTATGGGTTTCACAACTTATAGCGACCAAGCGTCAGCTATGGGGCCAGGCCAGGGCGTTGCCCTTTCCCCAGCGAAGAGGCAAAGAGTTGAGGGAGAAAACAGTTAGGTTTTTGAAAAGTCAAGTGCTGGTCATAAAAAAAACGATGGAGGAGAGCCGTCCCGATGTGTGCATGCCCTTGCTGTAAAGGGGTAAGTCCTTTGTCCTCTATCTCGCTGCAGTCTGAGTACCAGAGATTAGAATTTGAGTTTGATAAGAAATCTGACTGAGGAATGCAATTGTTAATATGATAATTAAAAGTTCAGAGAGAGGGGAGCTATTAACTATTCTTATTTAAGATTCGCGACTTAGCAAACTGCAACTATATTGTGTGATTCTAAATTGTTCTTTTGTGTTTTTAAAATTTAATTAACAAGATTAACTATGAGTGTTTTAAAATAAAAGATTTATTTAAATTAACCTTAATTAGTATTTATTGTGTTCTCATGATGCATTTTCCAATTAATCTTAACCTGGAGTTATGCTTAGTAATCGAGCAAGTGGCGTGCGTAAGTACGATCAGCGGCCAATGTGTAACTCTAAGTTTTTCAGCAGAGCCACGCCACATATTATGGCGCTGAGACCAGTCTTGTGCACAATTATCAAAGTGCCTCGATTAATATTTGACTGGATAATTTAATTATTCAAAATTCAGAGAAATTTTTTTTTGCGAAATGAGTATGCATCATGGGAAGACAAATACCTATGTAATATTGTAAATAATAAGTGAGTTAATATTTAGTAATTTGAAAGAATATATAAAAATTGTACAAGATGCCTGAGACAAATAGTGCAGAAGCGCCCGAGCAGGGAGGTGAGAACCAAAGCCGCATACAAGGGTTAACATTTTTACTTAGGGTATTCGAAGGAAATGCGGAGACAGACTGTAAAATTTTCTTTGATCAATTTGATTCGATAACCAAACTGGCAAAATGGACCAAACCAGAAAATCTCGTCGTATTAAAGTCACGTCTAAAAGGAAATGCATGAAAATTCCTAGCGAGTTCGGCGGAATTACGGAAAGAAAGTTTGTACGATATACTAAAGGAAAGATTCCTAGAATTTTTTTCACAAAGGACAAGCATAACTACACGCCAAATGCAATTTACACTAACTAAACAATTTGAAGGCGAGACCGTCAAAGCATTAACCCACAGAATAAAATGTATCACACTAACTTATCTCGAAAGCGCAGGTGATTTGAGTAGCGAGGAGTCAAAAAGAACAATAGATCAATTACGGTTAGGAAAATTTTTGGACGCATTAAACACACAAATTAAGAGAGAGGTGCTAAAAGCAAACCAGTTGTCTTTCGAAGCGACGATCATAATCGCAGAAAATATAGAAAGTGCAATATCAATTTCTCCACCAGAAGCAGAAAATGTAAACAATATTGTCACACACCCTGGACCATCGGCGTTAGAAACGGAAATCGGAAAACTAAGGATAGAACAAGAAAATGCTAGTAGATACAATTTAGAAACCATAGGCGAACAAATTAATGCACTTAGATTGGAACAAAACACACATAAAGCTAGAACTCCTAATAATATCCTTAATGATATGTTTTGTCTATTTTACGGACGCACAAACCATTTGATGATCAATTACAGAATATATAACTGGGATAATGAAATGCGAAAATCTCAGAGTTCAAGCCCACAGGAGTTTAACAACCAGAGCGAAAGGCAGAATACTCAGAGAAAGGCAAGGGCCAGCTAACAATTTCAGCGCGGAGAGTATGCAAGGCGAAGTTCGGGATTTTCACGTACATTAAGAAGGAATAGATCAGAGTTGCCGGATTTTAGCCAGGCCAAAAAAAGCCAGCCGGCTTTTTTTGGTTTTAACCACTTAAAAAAAGCTGGCTTTTATTAAGAAAAGGTGGTTTACAGCCAATTGACATTACATTTGCATTACTTTATCTTTGATGCACTCCTAAATGTTTATAAACTTCTATTAAATATTACCAAGTACACAAGATTTTACGACCACTAGAAAAATACTATGAAGGTAATATGTGTAAAAGGAAAAATATACATACATTGAGGAGAATGCATTAAATTAGACACCAAGATGGTGTTCTGAAAGCCTCTGTTACATAATGCATAGCTCTACATTACATACACTACACATTTTAAAGACTATAATTAATTAAACAGACAAATCACCACACATCAAAAAGGGAAAAAATCAATTTTACTTCAAAAAGGAAAAACATTTTTTTTACACACTACTATTTACACACTGCTAACAAGAGAGAGCAATCAAAAAAGGTTAAAAATTGTTCTCAAATTAAAACTTGTTAAAATGATTTTTGAAAAGCTTGATGCTATTCAAAAGAGTTCATGCATATGCTATTCCCAATACTGTTTTCAATAGTGATAAATAGTGTTTTTTATTATATGACTTTATGCATGATTTTAAATATTTATAAGTGAAAATAAGACTCTTACATATATATAAAATCCTTAAAATTAGTTAACTAATAAGATATATCACTAAGCAACTGTTGTCCTAAAATAAAATATTTCATTATTTAAAGCAATAACATTTTTAAAAAAAATGTGTTCAAGGGCAATGTAAACCAAGTAAAGCAGTTGGTATGCCTTTTTAAAATTTATCTGTCTTTTTTGCACTAGCAGGTATTCCAATATTAATATTTTCATTATTGAGAAATAAAGTTATTTATTAAATTCTAACCCAATAAAATACCTTTAAAATTAGTTAAAGAACACTTAAAAATGTATAATTTAAAATTTAAATCCTTCACCCATTTTTTTAAGAAAAAAAGCCAATTTTGGCCAAAAAAAGCTGGTTAAAACAAATAAAAGCCAAAGTAGAGGATGGACTGAAGTAATTGATTAAGACTGAATTAAATAGGAAAAGGATTAGAGGATGGATTGAGGTGATTGAGTAGGTCTGGAGAGAATAGGAGTATTTAAATGAAATAAGTGATTTAAGAGCGTTCTAGAAAAGGAAGAATAAATATAAATAATCATAAGAAAACAAAAATTCCTTTTTCATGAGAATTTCTATAAACAATATGTATATAAATGTGTTTAATGTAAAATAAATGTGTTTAATGTAAAATAAATGTGCTTAATGTAAAATAAATAGGGTAAGAATTTAGGAAACTTTAAAAGTAAAATGTTTGCTAATCTCTGGTGCATTGCAGTGGACAGAGTTCAAGGACTCTAAGTCTCCTACATCTAGTTGTATATTAAAGTACGAATACAATTTCAAATGCGAAATTAAATCGATTTTTTTATAATGATAAATTATATTGTGGAAATCAAGACTATGTGCATTTACATACCCTAACTACGATTATCGGGAGAAACTGAAGAAGTTTGCAGACACGGATCCGGTCTTCAAAAACGAAAGTTGCTGTTATAAAGATTTTTGCAGCAGCAAAGGCGTAGTTTTACAGCTCACACAAGCATTTTCCAGCATATGTATGCAACACCATTAACCGAAAACGACATCATTCCTTCCTTGGACCAAAGGGTACCAAACAGTCACGGAAAAGGAAAGTATAAGGGAAACCGTGGCACAAAGCCAACTTCATCAGAAATACGGCCCAATGGATCGAAAACATGAGGTGTGTGTAATGAACACCCAATACCATTTTAGTGCAACGTTTTAGTGCAACTTCATTTATAAAGCGATGCCACAACTAATCCTGCTCACAGGATATTCCTTTATTGAATATTCCTATAATTTCTTTACAAAAAAAACTATCAGTACTTTAGTGAATAATGTGAAACACTAGAAACTATGTGAACGAACAAAGTTCCGAGTGAATTATGTGAACGAGCAATGTTCTCAATTGATGTGCACGACATAAACTTTGGTTAAAATACAAAGGACATAGCCACAGTGGGTGCTCAAAACACGACAAATATTTTATATGCTATGTGAATATACTTAACAGAGTAACAAATACAATGAGTATAGACAATCAGTGTGTTTAGCAAATTTATGCCGAACGGACAGTGACTCTTCATCTTAATGATTCTTATAGACATACTTTGAGGGAAACAGACTTGCCATACCTATAGGGCTTGTTCATTATATAATTTTAGTGTATAATTTTATTGTTAAATTTTATTGTTATCTCTTTTCATTTATATGTATACTGTGTATAATTTGTAACTTTTTTGTAGCTTAACTGCTTGAAAAAGAAACTTTTTCTTTTCCCTAGTTGGGGGAAGCCAGTGTCATAGAACAGTATTAGAATTTTCCTGTCGCCACTTCATTTCCAGAAAGTATTATCCCCCCTCCCCCCCCCCCCTTCTCTCTCTTTGGAAACATTTGAAATTCCAATCCCCTGAGTGGGAGACCAGCTGCAGTCATGAGAAAGTGGCAAAGGATGCTATGTTATTTTTAAATAAAATGAACACCTGCAGGAGGACTAGCGCCCCCCAATTTTAGCCAACCCTTTGGAAGAGGCCAAATCCAATGATTTGATAGAGTCTGGCCGCGTTACTGAATTTATGGGTTTCACAACATATAGCAGCCAAGCGTCAGCTATGGGGCCAGGCCAGGGGGTTGCCCGTTCCCCGGCGAAGAGTTGAGGGAGAAAGCAGTTGGGTTTTTGAAAAGTCAAGTGCTGGTCATCAAAAAAACAACGGAGGAGAGCCGTCCCGATGTGTGCCTGCCCTTGCTGTAAAGGGGTAAGTCCTTTGTCCTCTATCTCGCTGCAGTCTGAGTACCAGAGATTAGAATTAGAGTTTGATAAGAAATCTGACTGAGAAATGCAATTGTTAATATGATAATTAAAAGTTCAGAGAGAGGGGAGCTGTTAACTATTCTTATTTAAGATTCGCGACTTAGCGAACTGTAACTATATTGTGTGATTCTAAATTGTTCTTTTGTGTTTTTAAAATTTAATTAACAAGATTAACTATGAGTGTTTTAAAATAAAAGCTTTATTTAAATTAATCTTAATTAGTATTTATTGTATTCTCACGATGCATTTTCCAATTAATCTTAACCTGGAATTATGCTAGGTAATCGAGCAAGTGGTGTGCGTAAGTACAATCAGCGGCCAATGTGTAACTGTGAGTTTTTCAGCAGAGCCATGCCACAGGTGCCTAGTTAGACCCTAGTTATTTTCCTTTCTGAAGAATTAGCAACTTGCACGACTTCAGTCATGCCCATACTATTAGCCACTAACTAGAATTCTTATTCAGCAACTTTACAATTTTTGAAATCACATGATTACAAATGTTTTGATATAACAAGAATTTTTATAATCAAGGAATATCTTTTGCTAACCCCTCTAGAAGAGACTGTCCTTTTCAGGGCGGAAGAGCATTGGCTCTGTAATCTTTGACCCACCTCCTCTGAGGGGGAACATAAATCCAAAGAGCAACTGCTTAGCATTCTGATTTGTGGTCCATGAACCAGACTCTTCCAGGTGATGTGGTGATGGACTGCACCTATTCATGGCCTGAGCCTAAACCTTTCAGTGACTGTGGACGGGATTCGGCAAGATCCTCTTCGGACCTCATCCAATGAATGTGTGTGTGTGTGTGTGTGGTTGGGTCCACTAATCTCGCTCCCTTGGCAGTGTTCTTTCTAGAATGGAGATTTGAAATCCCATCCCTTCCATAAACCTAATTTGTCACCAAAAGCGGTGGAAATTAATTAATCTGCCCCTTTGCCATCCGTATTGATTAGATCTACTTATATCATAATTAGTATCAGAAAGGGAAAAAATTATTTATTTTTATAAGCTTTTACCCATATTTTAATCTTTGAAAAATGTTCCTATAAATTCTTTAAAATTTAACTTTTGAAGTTGGCAACATTTTATTCAAACTAATGTATTTGAACTAATATATCTGTTGAAGAGATCATACATATTTAATGCAAAATATTTATATATTCTTCCATTGTTCCTTAGATTGTGGATATATTAATTTAAAATATGCTACTTTAGACAGTTTGCAATAGTTCAGCATTTATGATTCCGGCTGGTGTTAATTACAAATGCAAAATTAGCAAAAGATATTTCTTGAACATTGCAAAAATTCTTGTTATATCAAAACATTTGCAATAAGGGGATTTCAAAGTATTGTCGCTTAAATGTGTAGTAAAATAAGCAAACTGAATCAGTGAAAGCCAACACATTTTTCTTAGTATAAGAGAACAAGATCAATCATGCTTAAAGCATTGATTATGAAACACTTTCCAACTTCAATGCAATTTTATTTAAACATGTCTAAAATGCAATACATTCCTCGGTAATATTTTAAAACTTATCACAATACTACATCAATTTATTATATTTGAAAACTTAAACCTTCATCGAAAAAAATGAACTTCATTCAAATGACGGATGGCATTGAAATATAAATTACCTGGTTTAAACATCTCTAAAATGTGATACATTCCTCAGTAATAATTTTAGAATTATCATAATACTACGATAATTTATTATATTTGAAAACTTCATCGAAAACAACTGAAATTCATTCAAATGACGTCATAGAAAAAATAACACGCCTGGCTCTCTCTATAAAAGCAGCATTTCATTCATAAACAATTTCCCATTCATGTCATTCATCACAATACTATAATAATTTATTTTATTTAAATATTAAGACCATGGAGCTACAAGTAATTAAATTTTATGCGTAAAACTTCATAAAAAAAAATCGTCCTTCTCTTTGTAAAATCAATGAATATTTCATTCATATCAGCTATGCAGACTCCATGAACTAAATGATTTTGTGTTAAAGAAATACAGCAATTCTAATACAACTCATTCTACATATTTTGCTGTTTACATTTTACATAGGTGAAAAATAGGCTTCGTTGTAGAAATAATCAAATTCGGATGAGCATTTAAACTCAAATATATTGTAATTGTGTTGTTTCAGTATATAGATGCACAGAATTTAAGCAAAAATAAAGTGGTTTTAGGACGGATACAACACTCAATATGAATTAAAAAGAACGTTAAAAATCACGATTTTGAGACAAGATGGATGCCATATATCATTTTGAAGTGAGTCACGTGATCTTTTCATATCATGGTCACGTGATCGCTTCATATAAGAGGTGTTATTATTATTTTAATTTTTATTTAAAAAAACGACTGAATATATTTCGCTGAATTTTTTTTTATATATTTTATGGAACAATTTGAATATTACCTGAAATTTTCGAAGCAATTTGCGAATTTTAAATCCGCTTAAAAATTTTTTGAAAAATTAGGTCCCATAGGGCTCAATATATTTCATTTTTTCAACCCAGGTTCAACCCAAAACTAATTGGGTGATAGTATTCATTTATATTCCCATAGGTCCTACAGACCATCTCAACAACATACTAAAATTTCATTTTGATTAAGTCATTTTTATAGCAGTTATCGTGCTAACCGAACAGACAGACAGAATGAACAAAGTCATAAACACTTTTCAACTTTGTTGTAGAGTTAAAAAGTCCATTTTACATCTGAAACCAGTTGATACAATTATATTTTCGTGCTTTAACAAAGTTTATTTACATCAGGTCTCCGGTCACCCATCTTGTTACTCTATGTCTTCGGATGAGTCGGTTGGCCTGGGCTTTCGACATCAGGTCTTAATATGAAATGGTTCTAAATTCATTGAAATTCCTCATCCAGTTACATGACCATAATTTTAAGCAATTTAATAAGACAAACTTACCCATCTCTGTCTTCATACAACTCTTTTAGCATCTCAGTGCACTCCATATGTCTCTACAGAAAAAATAACAAGAAAGATCAATCATGCATAAGCATTGATTATGAAACACTTTCCAACTGAAATGCAATTTTATTTAAAAATTTCTAAAATGTGATACATTCAGTGGTGATATCTTTTATATTATCACAGTACTACAGTAATTTATTATACTTAAATATTTAAAACTGTATCGAAATATAAATCATCTGATTCTCTATGCAAAATCAATGAATATTTCATTCATATAACTTGTATTCCAGACTCTAGAGCTAAATAATTTTGTGTGAAAAAAATTCAGCAATTCTTATGTAACTCACCTTACAATCGCTTGAGATATTTGCATTCTGCATAAGTTAAAATTAGGCTTCGTTGAAGAAATAATAAAAGTTTAGGGATCATTTAAAATCATAACTATTGTAATTGCGTAGACATGGAATTTAGATACGCAGATAATACACAGATACACAGATAATATATGTGTGTGTGTGTGTGTGTGTGTGTATTCAAAGTATTGGAATCGTGCCGAAGATCGGAACTCGAATTTTCGAAGGATCTACACGTTTTGAGACTTCTAGAACACGAAAAAACTATTTTTAGGAAGGCATCTGTGTGTGTAAGGGTATATCTGTGTATATTTCTGTGTGTCTGTGAGGATATTACATCTAGTCTAATTGAAAAACTATTGAACCGAATTTCATAAAATTTGGTAGGTATGTTTTTTGTAGGAAACCCTGATGTTCATTAGATTATACTACAATTCGTAATAAAAGAACCTGCCTTTTTGCGAAATGGCCAGCAGAAATTGCCTTAATCCACTCTAGCTAAAAACTAATGGAACAAATTTAACAAAATTTGGTGTATAATATTACAATAACCTACAAGTGATTTATATACCAAATTAAAAAAAATTTGGTATATAAATCATTTCTAGGTTATTCTAGTACGATTCGGGAAAAAGGAACGGGCTATTTTTGCGAAATGGCCCGCAAAAATCGTTAAATATAAAAATAAAAAGACTACGTGTGCTCGATTATATCAATTAAATTCCTATTTTATACGTGATTTTTGACAACAAAAAGAATAAGACTAACCCTATTACTCTATGACTAGCCGTTCTTGAGATATTCTAGTTTTTTCGGGTTTTCGCTACGCCACCTTTGACAATAAGTTCAGTTATCAAATGAGAACCAAATTTAAGTTTAACGTGCAAATTCAATGTCATTTAAAATAGTTATGGCTGTTATTTTGTGCAGATAAACTCAAATTATTATTGTAGAAATAAAGAAAACATGAATATGAGTCTGCTGGGAAAGACATGTGCTGCCCACATCAGAATTTTTAACATTATTACGACAATGATTTATAGAAGTGAATGGGGATTATTTGCAGGCCATTTCGAAAAAAATGTAGGATCTATATTTAAAGATCCACCAAATTTTTGTAGAATAAAATGTTCAACAAATTTAAGTTGTGTACCAAATTTTAACTCTCTAGGACGTAGGAAAGTGCATTAAAAATGCCATCAAATAAGTATATCATGAAGAGTTATATAAAATTAAAAGAAAATTTGAAAAATTGTTATCTACCAAATTTATTTTAAAATGTGAAGCCTCTCTATACAAAAAAATTAAACTCTTGGAAAGATATTTATTATATAATATATCTCTCTTTTCTTTCTGGAGGATATCCCAAAAGTCAGAATTTAATTGAATTTGTTTTTCTCCCTATATTAAATAATTTTTAATTAAAAAACTACCTAACATATTTTACTGAAAATTTTTTTATATATTTTATGGGATAATGTGAATATTTCCTAAAAATTTGAAAGCAATTTGTGAATTTTAAATTTGCTTAAAAAATGTTTGAAAAATTAGGTCCCATAGGGTTCAATGTATTTCATTTTTTCAACTCGGGTTCAATAAAAAACTAATTGGGTGATATTTATTTATATTCCCATAGGTCCCACAGACCGTCTGAACAACATACTAAAATTTCATTTTGATAAAGTCATTTTTACAGCAGTTATCGTGTTAACGGACAGACAGACAGACAGACAGAACAAAGTCAGAAACACTTTTCAACTATGTTGTAAAGTGTTAAAAACAGAAATTAAATACAAAATCCACCTTAAGCATTCATATAAAATAATAAATATTTACAAAGACGATCTAAGGTCAGAAATCATTGTACATGCACTTTGCAGCATTAATTTAAATTTTTATGATTAATACCAATCGTTTAGTAGCAATTTGGAACCCTTCCCAGATATTTTTAGGCTTCATAAAAATAGAAACTTTTTGTTTTTCCTCTATATACATAGTATAATGTATAGAGAAAAGTGTTGTGATGAAAATTATAATTAAAGTTTTCGACAGAAGAGCATGTTTCAAGCATCCCTGAACTCAAATCGAATGCTTTTGAGGTGATGTGTGTGTGTCCGTGGAGACAATATCTCTTAAATGAATGGAGAGATTCATACAAAAATGATTATCTGTGAACACTAGAACCCAATTGATTTTAAACGCAATCAAATGTTCAGAACACCCCTAAATTTTCGAATGAAATTTTGAAAAAATCATCAAAAAATCAAAATCTTTAATAAAGTTACGTAAATAATAACTTATGTAATTTTTCATTATAAAATGATTGACACCAAAATTAGAACATTAGTATGAACCGGTCTTTATATATCACACATTTTTCAAACAAATTTATCAAAATATCACATAAAATTTTTTAAAAATACAACTATTGTAACATATATTCACTTTTAATATGTAATACTATGCGATGAATTTGTTAACATCATCCTTGTAGATCTAGCATGTTCCATTCACAAGAGAAGATACTTCGGGTACTAGTTTTTTATTTAGATGTCAATAGTCATTTACCTACTTAACAATAACCTATTGCTTGGCGAAATTTTAGCAACAAATTCGACAAAATATCGCAAACTTGGTGACTTTTTTAAAATGTCGCTAAATTGGTAAAAATGACACTAAATCAATGAAAACGACAACTAGTTGATGAAAATTAATTATCTTGGAAAGAACATAATAGATTATAAGAGTAACCCATTTCTCCATCAGTCCACAACGCTAGGCAAAAATTTTGGCAAGATGTCGCCAACTAGATGACTTTTTTAAATGTTGCCAAAGTAAGGAAAATGTTGCCAAATGGATAAAAATAATGCCAAATGGGGGGGTTAAGATTTGCAAATTTTGAATTCCATTGTATGACGAGCATACCTTCTAGGACAGTGGTTCTTAACCTGGGGGTGCGAGAAAGCATTTCCAGGGCTGCGAGAGAAGTTTCTAAATTTTTGATGGAAACTACCACCTGATTGCCTGTGAGAAACTAACGAATGCTACGTCGACTTTTGGGACCCCCCACTCCTACCCCCTCTACCTTTGCCCCAGACGGCACCAAAATGCACCAGGCTAGAAAACCCAATTTACTGAGAAATATTTTACTCTGCAGTAATAAAAACTTCTCTTTTGAATAAATAATCACAATTTTGGTTTGAATTAATTATTTCTTTCACGAATAAAATACAAAATTATGTTTTTAAAGGGAATTATCATCAGGGTAGCATTTTTTCTGCCTTTCAGATTGAGTTTGTAATACCTGAGTAGCTGTAATACCTGAGTAGTAGAGGAAAGAGAGAACACCAGGATGTAGCTACGTCTATCTACTTTTAGCCTATTAGCTAAATGGAAGCACAAATATTTCTAAAGTGCTCCAATAGATGGCATCGCACCTACCAGCACATACAGTACAATAAAAAACTGGTTGATACGGACACGTATTCACATACTCTGAGTACGAACGTTAACGAGGTGATTTGACGTAGAAACGAATACTAATTTTCTTTAATTTACCAACATTACTTTGAGTGACTAAAGCCCATACCAGATATGATCAGTTGATTACATAAAGGTTTTCTGCAAATTTTGAAAAATTATAATTATTTTATTGATTGTAGTAACCCTCGTTATGTCGAAAAAACACCAATGAAAAGACGATTATGTTGCTTATGAATTCACTTGTACAACAGAAAAATATGGTACGCAACGACCACAATGCATTTTATGTAGCAAAATATTTTCAAACTCCAATCTTAAACCGTCAAAGTTGTTAAAGCCTTTTAACAATCAGCATGGTGGTGAATCTGCAGGACATACTCTTAACATCTTGAAGCCTAAGAAGGCACGATTTGATAACAGGGGTACTATCACAAAATTTGACATTGCAGTGGTTCAAAAGCCCTTGTTAGAAGCTTCTTATCAAGTGGCATATCTGTGTGCTAAGAAAAGAAAAGGTCATATAATAGCAAAGGAATTGGTAAAACTATGTGCACTTAAAATTGCAAAAATTTTATCAAGTTCGGAAGCACAAAGGAAAATTCAGCAGATTCTGTTATCGAACGATGCGATTCGATCGCGCATTCGAGATCTCAGTGTTGATATTTCACCGCTAGTAGTCAAAAATATCAAAGTCAGTCTTCTAAAAGTCAAAATGAGTGTTCAACTGGACGAGTCAACTGATGTTAATAATTGCAGTCAGTTATTGGTATTTGTGTGATATACATTAAGGAAAAAGAAATTTTGGAAGAATTTTTATTTTGTGAGCCACTGGAATTGACGACAAACGGAATTGATATTTTCAATCATATTACAAACTTTTTTTTTAAACATCAAATACCCATGAATGTGATAAGCTCAATTTGCACTGATGGTGTCTCTACAGCGTTGGACAAAAATTCTGGATTTTTTTTCATCCATCAAAACAGAAATACTGCAAGTTACAATAACTCATTGTATGTTGCACCATCAGGCACTTGCATCAAAAGCTTTGCCAGAGAATTTAAAACAACATTTAACTACTGCAGTACATGTTGCTAAGTATATCTGAGGACGAGCGCTTAATCATCGTATCTTTTGTGCTTTGTGAAGAAATCTACGCTGTTCATACTGTGCTTATTTATCACACTGAAGTACAGTGGCTCTCCAAAGGCCACATGCTAAGCAGGGTTTTTGAATTGCACGAAGAAATTATGCAGTTTCTTACTAACTAAAACTGTTATTTAGTTAACGCTTTTAAAAAAAGAGAAGCAATACTTCAACTAGCCTACTTAACAGATATAGTTAGCCACCTGAATGAATTAAACATATCAATGCAAGAATTTGGTAAGAACATAATAACAGCTAATGAAAAATTATCTTCATTTATTGAAAAACTAAAAATTTGGAAACGTCGAGATAAAAATGGGAATTTTGCAAACTTCCCTTTGCTTGATTCAATCGTTTTGGAAAATAAGAAAATAAAAATTATACCTGAAATTGCAATACACCTCCAATAATTGAGTGAATCATTTCATGGATACTTTAAAATGAGAAATATTAGCAAAGTTCAGAGATGGATACTGGATCTATTTCTATTGGACCCAGATTTGATGGATGACAGCGATATAAAAGACGATCTTATTGAAATACAAGCCAATGCACGTATTCAAATGGAATTTGAAAACTGGACTTTGAACAATTCCGGTGTACTCAGTTATAACCTTATCCACAGCTGGCAAAAGCAAATTGCAGACACTTTTACCATTTGCCACCACCTACCTGTGTAGGGCACGGTAGCCCATTGGTTAGCGAGCTGGAGTTGCACTCGGTAGGCCCGGGTTCGATTCCAGCCACTGCCAAAACTGCCGCAGTGTTCATGCGGAGTACGATCACGTTAAACATGTGGGTCCGAAAGTCCTTCCGAGAGGTTGGTGGTAGGGGAAGGAGGGTACGGTCCCTGTGGATGCCTCCCCCACTGGGTTCCGGTCTGGGTTCCGGTGGCACTTCCCGGCCGTCCAAACAGTTACCTTACACCTTTCTGGTAGGTCGGACGGTCTGGGTCTCAACAACAACAACCACCTACCTGTGTGAAATGGGATTTTCATCACTTTGCACATAAAAATAAAAGCCAGAAATCGCTTAAATGCAAGTGATGACTTATGCATGGTTCCTTAAAAAAAGGAGCCTCATTTCAAAATTATTATGAATAAACAACAACGTAGCCATTAAAAATTGAGATATTGTTTTGTATGTATTTATTTTTCAATAAATAAATTATCTTGCAATTGATGTAATTTCCTAAATAAAGAAATAGAAACATTTTTTAAAGGGGTGCAAGAACTTATTTTCAGATTCAAGGGGGTGCCGAACACAAAAAAGTTTAAGAACCCCTGTTCTAGTATATAAGAAATGCTCTTCTCTCCATTTATAAGAAACACTTAGCATACAATTTAGCACAATATCACCATTTTGGTGATACTTTGCCCCAGATTGATGAAAATATCATCAAAGTTAATGAAAATAATGCCTCATTGATGAATTAGTTATTAAAATATTTTGATATATAGACTATATTGCTTATTGAGGATGCTATCAATATTAATAATTGTTAATTTAGAGTTATGTAAAATATAAGTTAAAATAGTATTACATGTTGTCATCCAGAAAAGCACCAAATGTACAATTCAACATTAAAAATACTGTACTGTGGATAGTTTCATCATTTTTTCTCTGAGAAAGAAGTAAATTCATTGCATTATATAAGGAAAGTCATGTACTGCCCACATTAATTTTTTATATTTATCACAATGTGCATATAAGGACACGGAGTGCTAATGGAACTGTTGATGAAACTATTGAAAGAAAAGCATTGAGAAATGAAGCTGATAGATTTCGACAGGCCGAAGAAAATACTGAAAATCGTGTCAGCCTAAGAGAAAATGCAAAACTTAGAGCCAATAAAATTGTTATTTTCAGAGTCCTATTGTCAAAAATTCCGTAAATGCCCAGATACCAAATTGTACAGATGTTCTAATAGTATCCATGAATTTTCCTCGGTCAAGAGCTAGAAAAATGAATTTTTCTATTAACATCAATCAATTTTTTAAAACAATGTGATTTAAAAAAAAATATGGATGTAGCTTAATAATGAAAACAGTATAACTATTAAAAAAATCTGATATGGGCAGCACATGACTATCTCTACATAATGCAATCATTTTAATCCTTTCACAACAAAATAATGGCCTACAAAATTGAATAGTGCACAAATTTTTGGAAATTGAATCATGTAAATTAAAATATGACACTTTTGGCAATTATCAGTCCAAACAGAATGACTTGTTCATACTCACATGCAAAATCCTCGTCAAAATGCAATTAACAATTAATTAATTAAAAAGAATGACTACTGGTAAATTCTTTAACATTAAAATACAAAACTATTAAAAGAGTATATTTTCTCTAGCAAATGGAACAAACTAGATCCATGAGAATGATGTTAACCCATTTGTTGCATAATATTACATATGAAAAGTTATCCTAGTTCATGATATTTACTACTTTTTTAATTATATGTAACCTTTTGATAAATTTATTTGAAAAATTTCACGTTTTGAACAGTTGCTGAGTTTTCTGTCAGCTGTTCACTTGTGCAGGGTTTAAAAAATCTCTGGATATGTTAGGAGCCAGAAAAGTAGTGTGATATAATTTTAAAACATTTTTATTAGTATAAGGAAGCATTTTTAATTGAATAGAAGAAAAGTTTGGAGGCCTGAAATTTAAAGTCATGGGTTCTGCTTTTTCACGGTGACTAGTAAAACAATTTGAATGAAGCTGATTTATGTACAAGCTGTAAGTGGTTAAAGTTTATTGTATTTTAACACACAACATATTTTAGACTATTTTAAATACAAAATGAAATTCTGGATAAATTAAAATAATAATCTCATAGATGGAAACAGAAAACATTTGACTATGTTGTGGCAAAATACTTTTTATTACTAATATTTACATTGAGGAAAAACTATATATAAATTATACAACCCACTAAGAAAAAACAAATTTGAAAATACTTACATCAAGAAGAACCTTCAGTCTATGATCAGAATTTATTTGATCCCGATTCTATAAAAAGAAAGAATTATTATTAATTTTCATGAAGGAAATGTTAATTTTACAAGAAAAAAACAATACAAATATAGGTAAATTAAAATAAAATACTGTCCTTTATTTTTTAGTAATAAAGTATCTTTATTTTATATTAATATATAAAGCAATAGTTTTTAAACAGTGATAAAATGATTAAACAATTGTTACAGCAGTTGAACAAGAGAATAGCTCCCCAATCTTGTAAGCATTCAGTTCGCGATCGTTTTTGGTTGCTAAATCTAGTAAACTTGTATGTTTTTAAATAAAACAAATCAGCACCTGGCTTTTAAAGTTGCTACAATTTAGCGGTATTTCAAGGAGTGTGTGCACACATGCTTTGGATGTGTACATATGTGTTGGACATTTGAATAACTAACAAAATGGTCAGTTTTTTTTTAATAAGTTATTTGTATTTTTTCATGTTTTAAAACTATGTGTTGTATTTTCTTTAAAAATTGCTTCCTCACACATCAAGAAGAACCTTCAGGTTCAATCTATAATCAGAATTTGTTTGATCATGATTTTATGAAAAGGAAGAATGATTATTAATCTTCATATATAAAATGTTAATTTTAAAAGGGAAAACAATACAAATAGGTAAATTAAAATAAAATTATATTGTCCTTTATTTTTTAGCAATAAATTACCTTTACTTTATATTAATATATAAGGCTTAAACATTGATAGTATGATAAACTGTTATAGCAGTTAAACAAGAGAATAGCTTCCCAATCTTGCTAAGTGTTCAGTTGGCACCAAGCATTCGTTTTTGGTGGCCAAATCTGGTAAACATGTTTCTTAAACCCAATCAGCACCTGGCTTTTAAGGTTTTAAGGTTGCTGCAATTCAACGGTATTTCAAGGATCGTGTGCACACATGCTTAGGATAGTATATATGTGTTATGAATTAGAATAATTAACAAAATTATTAGTTTTCTTTAATAAGTTATTGTATTTTTTCGTGTTTTGAAACTATGTATTGTATTTTTCTTCGTAAATTGATTCCTCACACATACAAGAAAATCAGGTTGGGTATTGTTTAATTTCAAATTTAGCTGCAAATATTTTTCTATGTTTTTTCAATTTCTTGTAGTACTATTTTGTTTGAAATTTCTTCAATTTTTAGAAATTTCATCTGAGAATTTGAGAGCAGCAATTTTTGTTAAATTCAACAAAAACAAATTTGTTCAAAACAGTTGAAAAACTGATAAACAATTATTAAAAAATCCTCTTACTTAAAAATATTTCACAAAACATATTATAGATGTTTTATTCTGTATTTTCACACTTTTTTAAGTTAAAAATATTTTATTTTCATTTTTAATTGAAAATATTTATGAAAAAAAACTAAAATACTTCCAAGTTTTTCATAATATTTTTATAGTCAATAAACTTCTTTGAAAACAAATATTTTAAATCACATAATTTTTTGAAGTATTGTGTGTGTGTGTGTTTCTTTTATTATAATAAAAGTATTTAAGTTTTTTTAAGTTTAAAATACTTATATCTCAGATTTGAAATTATATTTCAGAATACAGTATATTACATGATTACTTTGGCTGAGAAGAGGCAATTTCAAACAACAGAAGAAGAATATGTCACTTCGCTAGGGAGAAACCAATTTATCTAATTTACTTTTGGTATAGCATTTATACCAGATAGAGTTTCCGTTTATATTTTTAGGCTTTTTTTAGTGCATTCAGGATTAGAAATTAGCAGTTTAATTTGAGACTAAAAAGGCCAATTTGATAATCAGATTCTTCAACCTAGTTGTCACATTTGATGCCTAACAAAGGTCCTTTCACAATCAGTCATCCCCCTTTACTTTTGACTAAATTATGATGTAGACAACTTGAGGGCAGCTAAAAGTCTCATTTTATACAATAGCCAGTCATTAACCTAATCAATATTGATAAATATACAGGTGATCATGTTCAAAGTCATTATCGAGGAGTGGGATAGCTATATAGTTTTATAGCTATATAGCTATATAGCTATATAGTTTTTTATAGTTTTATAGTTTTTAGCTATATAGTTTTTAGCTATATAGCTATATAGTTTTTTAATTGATAGCTATAGATATCGAGGAGTGGGATTAAAGCACAGAAATTGGATTGGGAGGACCCAAGTTCAATTCCAGGCGCTGCCCAAACTATCTCAATGTCTATGCGAAGTATGTTATATCTATGGGTCCGAAAGTCCTTCTGAAGGATTTCTGGCAGAGGAAGGAGGATGGATATCATCCTCACTGGGTTCTGTTTGGCAACAGTACATGTGACTCTTGTTCTTTCGGCAACAGTACATGTGACTAACATAACACCACTGGTTGTGACTAACATAACACAGATTGTGGCTAACATAACACAATTTATGAAGTCAACTAAATCTTGATTGTAACAGCGAAAGAATATATTTTATTCTTCATTGATTTATAATTATTTATGTATACTTCATTTCATGTAAAGTTTCATATTTTTGAACTGGCAAATTTCAACTATTGGAACTGAAGTTAAGCAAATGCAACTAGCCATATGGTTTATTAAAATAATATCTCATTTGTAAGATTGTGTGCATTTTTTTCTTCTATATGTAATATATATATATATATATGTGTGTGTGTGTGTTCCTCGTAGTTTTTTGGATGAATTAATCATTGTAAATCTTAAATTTGTGCATATTATTAAAACTTGATCTATCTAATTATTGAAAAAGTGTTTTGAAAAATTAGAACTGGAACTTGTCCTCATAATGAAAGTCATTTTTATGATTCTACATAAAATCTAACATCAGACTTGACATTTTCAACTGCTTATTAAAGTATTGTGAGAAAATCCTTTATTGAAAAAACTAATATGGCTAAAACTGCTGCAGAAAGAAAGAGAGAGAGCTGTGCAAGACAAAGTGAAGAAAAGAAACTTGCAGAGAGAAAAGGCAAGACGATGAATGAAAGCAATGAGAGTAAGTCGAAAATATGATAAAATTTATAAGAAAAAACACAGATTGGAATCTCAAAGAGGAATGAAAAATATGAGACAACGACAAAAAAGATGCAAAGGAAAAAGTAGTGGAAGAAGAAACAATGATTGCATGCAAGTCACCATTCACTACATGTCAGACATTTGGAAAAGCAATGAAACGAGTGTCTTTCCTAGCAGTCCACGAAAATGACTTGCTATTATTAAAGAGTTAACCATAAGGGAAAGTAGTGAACAAGTTTTGAATGCTGTTACTGTGGATGATATTAAAAAAAAAGTGCATTGTTTAAAGAAATAAGTGCTGTAAAGAATTTTTATAGAAGAGATGAAATTTCAAGACAACTTTCAGGGAAGAAGGAATACAAAAATATTAAAAATGAAGCTGGGGAAAAGGAAAAGTGCAGAAACGCTTTTTAATGTACACTTTAAAAGAACTCCATGACTTATATAAGAAAATCCTGGAAACCCAGTAGGAGTATCAAAATTTTGTGAACTGCGTCTGGAAGAAGTGCAATTGGCTTCAACCAAAAATCACAGAGTTTGCTGCTGTGTCTATTGTGAGAATTTAAGTCTTCTTTTAACCGCTTGTGAATACAACCCTGGACCAAAGAAGATTAAAGAACTGGTTGAGATGATTGTTTGTCATAGAAAATCTGCTAATTGTATGAGAAACACATGTGAACTCTGCAGTGTAAGCCAGCTAAAGAGATTTGTTGAGTCAGAGACAATATCATGGAATGATGATCAAAGATGAAGGTATTTCATTTTAACAGTGGAAGAATGGAAAACTTTAATTGGTGTTCGTCACTTACAAACAAGTTACAGAAATGTTGATGGATTAAACTAAAAATATTTTAAAACATTCATATAACATTTGGAGGCAAGCCGAGGAGCTGCAGAAGTAAAAGGAAAACTTAAGCATAGGGGCATAATCATTCTACAAACTGATTTTGCTGAAAATTATTATATTAAACATCAGAATGAAGTAATGCAGGCACATTGGAATGCGGCACAGGAAGTTTCTGTAACAATTTATACTGCCGTTATTTATTTTCGGCACATTGCTTCTGAAAATATACAGACACAATGTTATACAATAACTTCTGATGCAAACAAGCACTCTGCTTATGAAGTTAACATTTTTAATGAACAAATTATAAATGACTTTACTATAACTTACAAGATAAATGTAGAATCTGTGATCTTGTGGACAGATGGAGCTGCTGCTCATTTTAAAAATAGATACTCTATGATGACATTAACTTCCTCTAATGTCTACAGGTCATGGAATATTACTAAATCATATCACGGAAAAGGTCCATATGATGGAGTAGGTGCTGTTGTGAAGCGCAATGTGTGGAAAAGAGTTTTGAGAGGTATAGCTATTGTGAACAATGCAAAAGACTTTTTACTCGAACTGGGGAAAATGACAATGGAAACAAAATGTTTGCTCGTCAGTGAAATTGGCATGATAGGAAAGAAAAAGGATTTGGAAAGTATTGTTCGAAAATGACAATCCAGTGGAAGGTATTCAGTCCTCATGATGTATTACTAATATGGGAGAATTCAAATTCAGCTTTATATCAAATACAGGAGATGATGTTCCCATGCACAAAATAACCTGAAAAGAAAATCTGGAAACAAACTGATTTCACTATGAATAATTTTGAAGTAGACTCTGCCTCTGAACTATCTCCAGAAACCAATGCGTCATTGAGTGATTTTGTCATTGTTGAATTTATAACTGTAAAGTCAAAAAAAAGATAAGTTAGACAAGTTTTCGACACTCATAAGAATGATTATGAGGTCTTGTTCATGAAGAAAAGTACTGAGGGAACCTTTGTGTTTCCCACAATTGAGGTCAAATCTTGGCTTGAAAGAGCACAAATTCTTAAAGTTTTATCACAACCGACTGTAATACTTATGTTATGTATTACTTCCTAATCTTTTCAGATGTGAAAATTATTATGTATTACTTTCTCCCATTTTACAATGCTTATACTCTTGAGTCCCTATTAGAAGGAACCAATGTTGGCCAGAAAGTGTATATAATGTAGTCAGATTTGAGTGCATCCGTCATTTGCTGACAGGTGTATGGTGGAGACAGAGTTTCCTCCAGGATTAAAAATGAGCAGGGTGCTGTTACTAGAAAAAGGGCACTTCTTAGGAAAAAAAGGGCACATATTTTTTATGTTTGAATAACATTTATGCTTGGGATTTTTATGACGAAAATCAGAGCATTGCAAAAAAATGTAAACACTTTTGTCGCATATATTTCCAAGTGTAATAGACAAAAATGTAAATATATTTTCTTGTTTTGTAGGAAATAGGGTCAAGATTGTGAATATATAAAATTAATTTCAATTTTTTAATATTTTGAACTTGTTTTTTGAAAAACTTAAAAAAGTATCTGTCCGAGCAAGTTTTTTTTTTTTTTTTTTCATTTTGCTTATTTTCACTCGAAATATCTTTGAAACCATAAAAGACAGATATAAATAGTAAGAGATAAAAATATGTATTAGGAAACTTAGTTGCTAAATCTATATTTATAATTTTAAAAAGTGCTTCTAGTTTTTGAGTAATCGTTTTGTCAAAAAAATTGCTGTCATTCCGCCTGAAATGACCCGCAGGGTCATAGAAAGCTACCAGGAAAGGCTCAATCAATGTATTGCCAATGGAGGAAGCCACTTAAGTGATGTAATTTTTAAAACTTGTTGATTTCAAACTGCATTATGTGTACTACTCAGGTATAAAGAGATTTTTTTCTACCTTATTTCGTTTAGTTTCTATTAGCTTCCCAAATCGGGGAGTTCTTTCTGCAGCACCCTGTATAATTGGATTTTGGATGAGCTCCTTGTTTGCGAAGTATAGTGGTTATAAATTTCGATAATTTAGTATTTTAACCTGGGTATTCCAATGTGTGGGAAAGCTTTAATTTACTTAAAATGTTACAGTTTCAGCTGAATCTGTCACTTACTCCTTGGTGAAATTTTTGTGCATAAGTATGAGATAATCTTATTTTGTTTAAAATATTAGGGCATTAAATGAACTTGGAGAGAAAAGAAAATATACATATTCAAGTACATATTTATGTGCTGCCAGGTAATTCTATAGATTATAGGTCAGGTTGATTTCAGGTCTGATAAGTTTAATTTATATACTGAAAAACAAGTTCATAAAATAATTTTATATTTTAACCTGAAGTCTATGGTCTATAACATCCAGATAAAATCGTTGTGAAAACTAAAGTACTAACTAGTATAAACAGTTAGCGAGTCATTTATAGCACTTTGGAATCCTGTAAACAATATAAATGAATCTGAAAAAATCGAATTTAACAACTTTTCTCCCCCACCCTTTCTATCATCCTCAGGTTTTGACTGAATCGGCGGAATCAACGTAAACATCTTCCCGCAAATGGCGCAAAGAATCCTAGTCCGGAAATCTATATTTTTAAATATTTGTTTTAGAGCAAATATGTGTACAGGGTTTACATTTACATAATTTTATAACTCAAATGCATATCAAACATGAAATAATTTAACAAAAATTTAAGTTGAAAAAGAAAACTGTTTTGAAAGTTTTCATCAGATGGAAGAAGGAATGTACATGCTTAATATTCCTCTTTCAGTTTTATTTCTATTAGTGGAGGAAAGAAGTGATATGGGGCTGTCAATCTTCTTTTTATTGGCACTAGATCACCCTTTTTCTTCCTTTGAAGGAAGAGGAGCAGGGAGGGGGGGATGAGAGACACGATCAAAATTTACGGTAATGAATGCAGAGAAAGGGCTCTGGGACTTATCTCAGGTCATACAAGAACTGGTTGAATTTCGTTTGAGGACAGACATTGCTCTCTTAACAAAAGGCTAAGCAGGGGATCTGATCTGCTAATAAAAAAGCGGGGAAGGTGCTTTTCTCCGGCAAAGGGCAAGGAGGGCACTGTTCTGGTAACAAAAGGGCAGGCAGGGCGCTGCGCCCTTCCAAAAGTGCCTACGGAAAACTCTGGTGGAGGATCCAATCGTCGATCAAGGTGGTCCCAAATATGCTCGATCAGGGGAATTTGGAGGTTAAGGAAGTAGCTGGAAATGTTTGTCGCATTCTTCAAACCACTCGTAAACAATTTTGACAGTATGCCAGGTCGAAGATTCCATCGGCCATAGGGAAGACCGTCAACATAAATGGGTGTACTTGATCGGCAATGATGGAGGGATACCCAAATCTGTCAAGAGTGCCTTCTAAAGAAATCAGAGAACCCAGAGTAGACCAAGAAATCATTTCCCAGACCATAACGTTGCTACCACCAGCTTGTTTACGTCCAACAATGGTTGCTGCGTGTTTGTTCTCGCCGGTTCATCAAATCTTTGGTTGAAAGAGCATAAATCGTTAAAGTTTTATCACAACAGACTGTAAAATTCTCGTGGATATTATCATTTCACACATAGGATTGAACTCAGGACTCGAAAAACCACCCGTCCACGGCGGTCAAAAATTCATTGCGGACGACTAATTTCTCAATCATGACGTCCGCGCGGACGTGTCACCAGAGTTTCCCCCAGGATTAAAAAAGGGCAGGGTGCTGTTACCAGAAAAAGGGCACTTCTTAGAAAAAAAGGACACATATTTTTTATGTTTGAATAACATTTATGCTTGAGATTTTTATGACGAAAATCAGAGCATTGCAAAAAAATGTAAACATTTTGTCGCGCATACCTCTAAGTCTAATAGACAAAAATGTAAATATATTTTCTTGTTTTGTAGAAAATAGGGTCAAGATTGTGAATATATAAAATTAATTTCAATTTTGTAATATTTTAAACTTGTTTTTTGAAAAACTTAAAAAAGTATCTGTCCGAGCAAGTGTTTTTTTTTTTTTCATTTTGCTTATTTTCACTCGAAATATCTTCAAAACCATAAAAGACAGATATAAATAGTAAGGGATAAAAATATGTATTAGGAAACTTAGTTGCTAAATCTATATTTATATTTTAAAAATGTGCTTAATGTGCTGTTCGAGTAATCATTTTGTCGAGTTGAAGAGTGAAAATTTCCCCTTTTTCAAGTTTGTAATGCTATCTCAAAAACTAAACCTGTAAACAATTATGCAAAAATATAGCTCTTTGGAATCCCTACAAGTGTATATAATTAGATTTTGGATGAGCTCTTTGTTTGCGAAGTATAGTGGTTATAATTTCGATATTTTAGTATTTTAACCTGGGTTTTCCAATGTATGGGAAAGCTTTAATTTACTTAAAATGTTACTATTATTTCAGCTGAATCTGTTACTTACTCCTTGGTAAAATAATTGTGCATAAGTATGAGATAATCTTATTTTGTTTAAAAAATCAGGGCATTAAATGAACTTGAAGATTCTAAAAATGTGTAATGATTGGTTAGGTTTGAACAAAAGAAATGAAAATATACATATTCAAGTACATATTTATGTGCCGCCAAGCAAGTTTATAATTAGATTATAGGCCAGTTTGATTTCAGGTCAGATAAGTTTAATTTATATACTGAAAAACAAGTTCGTAAAGTAATTTTATATTTTAACCTGAAGTCTATGGTCGAAGCATCCAGATAAAATCGTTGTGAAAACTAAAGTACTAACTAGCTATAAACAGTTAGCGAGTCATTTGTAGCACTTTGAAATCCTGTAAACAATATAAATGCATCTGAAAAAATCGAATAGCTTTATTGAACTTTACTGCAGTTTTATTTTACAAAATATTATTCATTCCAAACCATTTTGGCTTCATCGGACTGGAGCCACCACCACTAAAGTATGAAAATGTTTCTTTTGTTGAGAACAAATTTATCATTGAATAAATGCTATTTTTACATCAAATGCAATTATAGTCTTGAGCAATTGGGTTTATTAGCAATTACAATTATTGAATTTATATAAATTTAGAGATTATTAAATTTGAAAAGGAGAATATTAAATTTTGATTTTTAGTATTTTCTCATTAGTCAATGAGGTTTGATGATTTTAAGGGCTAAGATATATTTAAATGTTGAAAATATTTGTTAATTATTTGTTGTCATATATTGATTACAAAAAAAAACCCTGATTTAAATAACTAAATAAAATTCCAGAAAGCTCCGTAAAATCACCATATAAAGTTTTGAACTACAGATTAGCAAATGTTTAGCTGCTAAGTTAATCATTATTGCATGGAGTAGAGTTATTAATAGTGCAAGCAACGTAAGTTCATGTGTCTGCGCAGCATCCGTATCTTTAGCAGTAAACTCTCATAACGGGCGAGTACGCAAATGCAACTACTGCATACGTCCCTAAAGCGGGCGTATCGTTATTAAATGAGCTTGATTATTACTATTATTATTCCATATGTCTGCGGAGCGGGTAAAAGACGAGTCCGCTAATATGAGGGGGGTTACTTTGTGTTTCAAATCTGCTATGAGGATGTCGTGCAACAGGCTAATTTGTTTATCCATAAGCCCACATAGTACGAGTGTTCATAACACAATGTCACACGATTTGCACAAGGTATATATATCATTATTGCATGCATTGTATGCGGATTACATACAATCGTTAAAAGAAGGTGCCTAATTTTGTAAATATATATCCGTATATCATTATTGCATGGAGCGGAGTTTTTATTATGTTGTATTTAACGCGTAGTGGTCAAATCAGGTCCGCCCATACAAATGCCTGGGTTCCCTTTCATATTTCATTTTCCTCTTTTGTGCATTTTTCATGCCTTCTCCTTCCTCAAGAATTGTTGGGGAGTCCGGGTCCCAGCACTTGAGTGGTGTCCAATCAGGGTTGACAAAAAAAACACTTTTTTTTTTATTTGACCAGGCCAGTGGTCAAAACTGGTTTAATATACATTTAGAATGTAAATAAACAATAAACAGGTGTTGCCACTTCAATTAAAGTTTGTGTTGTTGATGATGAATTTTTTTCTTTATATTATGGCATTGATATGTTTGAAGAATATATATATACATTATTATTATATATATATACAGTACAGGATCTATTATCCGGAATGCTTGGGACTTCAGGCATTCTGGATAAGGGGTTTTTCCGTAATTCGGAACACTTTTTCTAAAACTTACTGGAATGGTCTCAAATGTCGTTATAGAAAATTATAATTCATTTTAAAAACATAAATGTATTAAAGAAAAGCTTTTTTACAATCTATATGGGTTAACTAAAATGCAAATTACATGTAATTATAGTATCAAATTTAGTGATTAAGAAAAATTTTGAAAGAAAAAAATGTCTGAAAAAAGTTGATTATTCAGGGTAGTTATTAGAAGTATTTTTTTTTTTAACATTTCAACTGAAGTGGGCCCTCACCATATTCATCTATTAGATGAATATGGTGAGGGCCCAATGGAACATTTTGGCAGAAGCACTTTTGTTCTTATGTTTCAAAATATTTTAAAGTACTTTTAATAAAATTAAGATGAGAAGGATGTTCATTTTTAATTGAAATGAGATTATTCAACTATGGGTGCAAATATATCAAATTCTAATTTATGCTCTTCAAATGTAATGTATGTCTTCAAATGTTTCCAATAAGCCTTATAATTCTAAATGCCTGCATAAATAAAAAAATTTTAATTTCGTTATCCTAAACATATATCTCATTTTCACCAATAATATGTTTAAAAGATAATATCCCAGCATAAAAAGTACAAAAAATATAAAAATATTAGTGGATGGAAGCAGATTGAAAAAATGGAAAATATTTAAAAATAAAACGAAATATACCGGCGATCGTGTTTAATTCGCGATATTGCTAAACTGTCTTCTATAAATTACTAATTAATAAAAGAAACACGTAAACCCATGAATATACTGCAATGGAACTTTTTGCTAGAGTCAATTTTCGGTCCAAAATAGCGATTTTCATCCAAATAATAGGATTTAATTGAAAATGATTTTGATCTTGGAATTCCATCAACGTTTTTTAAAATATTGAAGATGTGTATATTTCCACGAAGATGAAAAAAAAAAAGATTTTCCCGAGAAAATGGCAAGTTTATTGCTTAAGTTAAGTATTTAAAGAGATCAATCAGAAGGCCCTGAATGACATTTTATAGCTGCTATACTTTTCTCTGCATTTCGGCAAAAGTTAACTCTCATTAATTTCGGAAATTCCTTACTTAACGTACTTTCTATCATCTCGTAAATGCGCTGATGACTCTCTTTTTTTCATCTTTTCCAATAAATGTTTATTAAATTGTGCAAAACAGTGTGAATTCTGCGTGGCACATCGCGTTTGAAGAGCGTAGGATTTCTTTAGCGATATCGGGATATTTCTAATGAAAAAGTTGGAATGCTTTTACCGAAAATCAAAGTCCCGGAGCAAAGCGCAGAAAAGACAAGAAAGATCAATCATGCATAAGCATTGATTATGAAACACTTTCCAACTGAAATGTAATTTCATTTAAAAATTTCTAAAATGTGATTCATTCAGTGGTAATATCTTTTACATTATCACAGTACTACAGTAATTTATTATACTTAAATATTTAAAACTGTATCGAAATATAAATCATCTGATTCTTTATGCAAAATCAATGAATATTTCATTCATATAACTTGTATTCCAGACTCCAGAGCTAAATAATTTTGTGTGAAAAAAATTCAGCAATTCTTATGTAATTCATCTTACAATCGCTTGAGATATTTGCATTCTGCATATGTTAAAATTAGGCTTCCTTGAAGAAATAATAAAAGTTTAGGGATCATTTAAAATCACAACTATTGTAATTGCATAGGCACGGAATTTAGATACACAGATAATATATATGTGTATGTGTATGTACTCAAAGTATTGGGATCGTGCCGAAGATCGGAACTCGAATTTTCAAAAGATCTACACGTTTTGGGACTTCTAGAACACGAAAAAACTAGTTTTAGGAAGACGTCTGTGTGTGTAAGGGTGTGTCTGTGTATGTTTCTGTGTGTCTGTGTGGATATTACATCCACTCTAATTGAAAAACTAATGGACCGAATTTCATACAATTTGGTAGGTATGTTTTTTGTGGGAAATCCTGATGTTCATTAGATTATAGTACGATTCGTAATAAAAGAATCTGCCTTCTTTGCAAAATGGCCGCAGAAATTGCCTTTATCCACTCTAGCTAAAAACTAATGAACCAAATTTAACAAAATTTGGTGTATAATATTTCAATAACCTACAAGTGATTTATATACCAAATTTAACAGAATTTTGTATATAAATCATTTGTAGGTTATTCTACTACGATTCGGGAAAAAGGAACAGGCTATTTTTGCGAAATGGCCAGCAAAAATCGTTATATATAAAAATAAAAGACTACGTGTGCTCAATTATATCAATTAAATTCCTATTTTATATGTGATTTTTGACAACAAAAAGAATAAGACTAACCCCATTACTCTAGGACTAGCCGTTCTTGAGATATTCTAGTTTTTTCGCGTTTTCGCTACGCCACCTTTGACAATAAGTCCAGCTATCAAATGAGAACCAAATTTAAGTTTAACGTGTAAATTCAATGTCATTTAAAATACTTATGTTGTGCAGATAAACTCAAATTATCATTGAATAAATAAAGAGAACGAATATGAGTCTGCAGAGAAAGACATGTGCTGTCCACATCAGAATTTTTAACAATATTACAACAATGATTTATAGAAGTGAACGGGGATTATTTTCAGGCTATTTCGAAAAAAATGTATGATCTATATTTAAAGATCCATCAAATTTTTGTCGAATAAAATGTTCAACAAATTTAAGCTGTGTACCAAATTTTAACTCTCTAGGACGTAGGAAAGTGCATTTAAAATGCCATCAATTAAATTTATCATGAAGAGTTATATAAAATTTAAAAAAAATGAAAAATTGTTATCTACCAAATTTATTTTAAAATATGAAGCCACTCCCATATGCAAAACGTTTAAACAAATGGAGAGATATTTATTATATAATATCTCTCTCTTTTCTTTCTGGAAGATATCCCAAAGTCAGAATTTAATTGAATTTGTTTTTTTCCCTATATTAAATAATTTTTTTAATTAAAAAACTACTTAACATATTTTACTGAATTTTTTTTTATATATTCTATGGGATAATGTGAATATTTCCTAAAAATTTCGAAGCAATTCGTGAATTTTAAATTTACTTAAAAAATGTTTGAAAAATTAGGTCCCATAGGGTTCAATGTATTTCATTTTTTCAACCCGGGTTCAATAAAAAACTAATTGGGTGATATTATTTATTTATATTCCCATAGGTCCTACAGACCGTCTGAACAACATACTAAAATTTCATTTTGATAAACTCATTTTTACGGCAGTTATCGTGCTAACGGACAGACAAACAGACAGACAGACAGAATGAATGAACAAAGTCATAAACACTTTTCAACTTTGTTGTAAAGTGTTAAAAATGTAACGCATTCGGAAAAATCGAAACCTTTGTGCCTAGTGTGCTCTGCCCTATACACCGAGAAAAAAATGAAACTCCATTAAAAATGCACCTTGCCGTGACTAACTCCTGTATTATACTATACAGGAGTTAGTTACGGACAAGTCGGAGACTTATCCGAAACTAGTGAAGAATGGAATGACGCGTCTCGCCGTCAATGTGACGGTATCGCCCGTGCCGGATCGTCACCTCCGAGAGCTACTATCGGGGGTGACGGCCGGATGCAGCCGCTTAGGAAATTTTTGGGAAAAACGGTTCTACTTCGGATGTTTTCTGGAAAAGAGGAATTGTGGAACTTCTCGGAAAAAACATGATCCACGGAATATTTTCATTCGCTATCGCGAGATTTCCTCGTGTTCGTTTTCGAAATTTAAGAAGAATCAGCGAGTGCGCGCAGCATTTTTTTCTGCGCGGAAATTTTGAACTTCGTGCGCGATTTGCGCATCCTATTTCAAAATCCTCTAAAATAGTAGGTTTCAATGCATTTTTTTTTATTGATATTGCTAATTAAAGCAAAAAAGCAATTGGCGGGATTTTAAACAAAAAATCGCTATTTGGCGCAATATTTAGCAAATAATCGCTTGTTGGCGCAGAATTTGGCATTATTTTGCCGTATTCCGGTTTTGGGAGAGTCCGGATATTGGAACGCCCGATAAGAGATCGCGTACTGTACTACAATATGGTTCTTTCTTCAAATTTCTTCATATCAATGCCATAATATGAAGAAAAAAATTCATCATCATCAACATATACTTTAATTGAAGTGGCAATACCTGTTTATTGTTTATTTACATTCCAAATGTGTGGGAAAATGTGTCTGGCATAATAGTGTTTAGTTTTAGTTGTGTGTGTTAGTAATAGTTTTTAGAACATACTTCTTTTCAAGATTAAATTGAATTATATTTAATTATGAGTATGAGTAAGCTTAATTGTGGAGGAAGGAAAAAAGATCTTATTTGGCAGTTCTTTGAAGAAGTTCAAGGAGAATGTGGAAAAATAATAAGTCGTCAGAAGTGTTTACAGAGTGAAAGCTTGTAAGTGGTAAGGTTCTAAGAATGAAATCCCATATGAAAAATGCAAAACCACAAAAAATATTGATCATCCATCAAGAACATCAGATTCCAAAAAAAGAAGTCATAGTGTATCATCCGAAGAAGAAAGTGATACAAGTAAAATTAAATCATTTAATCCAAAGAAATCCATTCGTCAACCAAAAATTGATGGTAGTTTCATCAAAACTTCTTCAGAAAAAAGTGATGCATGAGATATGGATATAGCAAAATTTTTTTTTGCATGCAACATTCCTTTCAGTTATTCAGAAAATTATTACTTTAAAAAGATTATTAGTAATTTAAGGCCAGGTTACACGCCACCGACTAGTAAAAAGTTAGCAAAAGAATTGTTGACTGAAGTGAACAACGAAGTAGAAAAAATAGCCAAAAAGGATTTGGATGGCCAAAATGTCACACTAATTCAAGATAGTTGGTCCAATATACATAATGAGCCAATTATTGTGAATTCTATATCGACAGGTGCAAAATCTTGTTTCTTGTCATCAGTCTCTCCAAGCAGCAATAAAAAAACATCAGACTATTGGTTATCTTTAGCAAAAGAAGCTATAAAAGAAACTAAAGTGAAATACAATTGTAATGTTAAAAGTTTCGTCAGTGATAGTGAACACAAAATGAAAAAGATGCGCAAAGATCTTCAAACCGATCAATCAATTGATGGTGACTTTTTCTTCAGTTACGGCTCTGCATGTAATTTTCTAAACCTTTTAGGAAATGATATATCTAACTCCATTAAAACAATTATGAGTCAAATAATTGAAGTTCAAAAACACTTTCAAAATCATCATGCAGCAAAGAGCTATTTAAGCGAATATGATGGATCTGTTATTTCCCAATTACCATGTGAAACAAGCTGGAATAGTCAAATCACATGTCTTGATTCTTTTTTAAGAAATAGGGAGTTTTTGATGAAGATTGTTGATAAATATGAAGATGAAATTCCAGCTAATATAATCAATATCATTAATAACATCCATCTTTATAAGGAAACCAAGCATTTTTTTACCCAACTTAAGCCTTTAGCTGTAGCTCTGGATTGTCTTCAAGCTGAAAATGCCACAATAGCTGATGTTGTTCATGAATTTCTAAATTTACAAGATAATCAAGACTTGAAACTTCATGAGACATTGTTGAATAAAAGGCTTGAACAATGTTTAACCCCAGTTCATTCTGCTGCATATATGTTGCATCCAAAATACAAAGGTGAGAAGTTGAACTTCATCCAGAAAGAATATGTACGTCAACTGCTGTTAGAGATAAATACAGATTTTCTACCTATATTAATCCAATACCAATCACAAACTGATCCTTTTCCAAAATCATATTTTTCAGTTTCTCCTGTAAATGTCAATTCCATATCATGGTGGTTATCACTAAAGAAACATATTGATCCTAAATTCTGTGAACTTGTAATTTATTTGCAATCATGCATTGCATCATCAGCAAGTGTAGAAAGATTATTTTCAACTTCTAGCTTTGTTCAAAACAAAAGTAGAAATCGTTTAAGAAATGAACGATCCAGCCAACTAGTTAATTGTTACAGAATGCTTAATTCTAAAACCTGTATCGCTGCAAATTAAGAAATAAATGGCTATTTGTATTTGAGCAAGTGTTAAACTGTTTCTTTTTTTGGTTAAAAAAAATAACAAAAAGCCACTTTTAGGTGGTTTAAACTACTTGAGGCATTTTGGACAGACCGGTTTTAACCGGTTAAAACCGCGTTGGTTAAAACCATTCCAACCCTATGTCCAATCCTTTCTAAGGGCGGCGGGCGGCAGACAAATACACAGTCGATAGCTATTACACGAACTACAAATGGGAGTAATCTTATGAGACTTTCGTGCGTAGCGGAGATAAGCAGTCTACAGCAAGAAAGCATATTAAGAAAATTTCCAAAACGCGACTAGGCTGGTAGCTAAAGGCAATTAATAAACAATATAAAGAAAATAAGCTCTCCCATATTTCACTCAAGCCAGCAAAAATCACTGCGCTAATCTAACAACTTTTCTCCCCCCACTCTTTCTATCATCCTCCGGTTTTGACTGAATCAGCAGAATCAGGGCAACATCTTCCCGCAAATGGCGCAAAGAACCCTAGTCCGGAAATCTATATTTTTAAATATTTGTTTTAGAGCAAATATGCTTACAGAGTTTACATTTACAGAATTTCATAACTCAAATGCATATCAAACATGAAATAATTTAAGGAAAATTTAAGTTGAAAAAGAAAACTATTTTGAAAGTTTTCATCAGATGTAAAAAGGAATGTACGTGCTTAATATTCCCCTTTCCGTTTTGTTTCTTTTAGTGGAGGAAAGAAGTGATATGGGGCTGTCAATCCTCTTTTTATTGGCACTAGATCACCCTTTTTCTTTCTTTGAAGGAGGAGGGAGCGGCGGCGGCAGGGGGGGGGGGAGATAGACATGATCAACATTTATGGTAATGAACGCAGAGAAAGGGCTTTGGGGCTTATCTGAGGAAATACAAGAACTGGTTGATTTTCATTTGAGGACAAACATTGCTCTTTTAACAAAAGGCTAAGCAGGGGATCTGATCTGCTAACAAAAGGGCAGGGAGGGCGCTCTTCCCGTATAAAGGGCAAAGAGGGCGCTGTTCTGGGAAAAAAAGGGCAGGCAGGGCGCTGTTCTGGGAAAAAAAGGGCAGGCAGGGCACTGCGCCCTTCCAAAAGTGCCTGGGGGTCACTTTTTCCCCCACACATTTGCATTGTGATCGATATATTTTCATATATTACGGGGGGTTTTTTCTCTCGTTTGTCCGAACAGGTGCGGAAAAGTGTGACTTCTATAAGATTTCTTCTTTTTCTTTCTCACCCGTCAATCCCGATCTCCACCAAGGGCATCCCTTGTCTTGTTCCATTAGTTAATACTGGATAAAGTCAAACAACAGTTGCTAGATTCTCCTTCTCCGACAACCTAACCTTGACCTCTCGAGCGTGTGGTGTTCTCCGGAATATCATCTCCGCGACCATGTGCACTACCATTCTCAGCATATTTCATGGTGTTCATGATCATAATGTCCTCGCACGTGTATTATTTTCTATCATTATCAATTGATTTGAAAATTTTGGATTTCGCGTGAAGAGATGATACGGCAGTAAAATTTTAATTTTTCTTTGTTAGTGGGAACAATAGTAATAAAAAGGTGGAAACTACAAATAACGATGATTAATTTCTCGAACATGACAGGGCTCGAAATTAACAGTGGTCCAAGACCACAAAAACACTCAACGGACCAGCAGAATATAAATTATGTTGGGCCGTCGGACTAGTAGCCTTTTATTCTCATTTCCCTCTCGTAAATTAAATTTCCCCCCTCAGCACTTATGTAAACAAAGACGATATTCAACAATTTGGGGAAAGTAAACAATACTGCTTCCATGTTTGTAATTTTGTCACCCCCTTTTCTTCCCTCCCTCCAGCAGGACATCTGACTATTCTGACTCCCTAGGGAAATCTGTCAAATCTAGCCCCTCCTCGAGGACGGCTATTAACACTTTTTACCCACTCTCCTAAGAATTTTTTTTTCACATTATATTCTTTAACATGTGTGCTCAAATACATCGCACAACAATAATAAATTAGAAGCAACTGCCTCACGATGAAGTGCGGTAACTGCATATTCATACATCACCCCCACAGCGTTTAACTGCAGCCATCAAACTTGCCGACACAGAGTCTGATAAAAGACCAAACCCGTCGGAATTCTGATCTATGGGTGGGTGCAGAGGGGTAACAGATGTAAGGAATCTCCTCTCTTTCCAATGTTTGCTAATTTGAAAGAATGGTAAATAAATAATCATATAAATCCTCTTGTCCCTAAACAGTTTAAACCTCAATGACACTATTTGGACTGAATAGACAGATGTTTCATACCTTAACTTCAGTTGTCAGACAACTGGAACAAATGCCATGGATGAATTGTAAACGTATTATTTTAAAGTTGAAACTAAAATGGGGGAGAAAAGAAAATACTTCGGGCTGAAAATAGAAGAAGCCATTCCAAAAATTCAAACTTGTTACGTACTCCTGCCTATTACAGCAAATGGGAATTTTATTTAGAATTAAAAGGGGATAGAGCTCTGCACGGGTTTGGGCTTAGGCCTGGGCTGGGCTTGAGTTTTCTACTGTTTCGGGCCGGGTTGAGCCTTTTTTTTTTTAAACGTCCGTTACGACAGGGCCGAACATATTTATTCTGAATTTTTTTTCAGTGGATTTAAATTGAATACATGAACTTATTCCATTTATTTCAGCTATCTAAAGATAAATGTTTAAGAAAATAAGCTCAATTCTCTGTACAAAATTTTTACAAATTTGTTTTTAACATATTTGAATACAAATCATTTCAGTATATTATATTGTAAATTACAGTTTTTGATTTAACTGGGTGGCAACTCTCAGATACCAAATACCATTTTCAGCTGTTTCTGGAATAAGAAATAAATCCAAACGATATAATTTGATATTAAAATTTAATTCCATTGCTGTGAAAGCAGAAATGTATTTATTATCTATCCATATATAATTATACATATATAGTGAGAGCTATACATAGTTATAGCATTAATAAGAACCCGACCGCTTATTTTCAAAGGAGGACGGGTACATTTATAGATAAACCGTCCTCGAGGACGGGTAAAATTTTCTATGTTTTACAAGCACTGATTGAACTATAATTTTTCTACGTGTAAACATCTAATAAAACACTGTTTGCATTCTTTCACTTATGTAAATATTATCTGTAATACTCTGAAATTAAAGTATATTCACACGTTATGTTAGTCACAGGCAAGGTTTATTAAAAATTATTTCTCTGTATTATCCTTGAAACGTATGCCAAATTTGTGCATAATAATAGAACAAAAACCTTTCACATAGACATTTTCAAAAGGAAATAATCATTTTGTTGTTTCCGTTTCAGAGGATAATGGCTATAAAAATTAATACAAAATCCTAGTGTTGCAAACCTGTTATGTTAGTCACATTAATCAAAATACTATCGGAATGCTCATATAAACAATTTTAAGTATTTTCGCATTTCTCTACATAAAACCACCTGCCCAAAGAAGAATAACACACTGTTTAAGATATTAGAATAAAAATAAAATTAGTGCATGTAAAAGAGCATTTCAAAAATCATTCAAATGTTATGTTAGTCACAATGGAATTACCCGTTACTTACAAGGAACGGCCAGGAAAGTCATATATAGTTAGACAAATGACAGGAAATAAAATAAAAACATAATACAAAAACTGGACTCAAAGGAGAAATGCAAGGAGAGTTTAAACAGAGAGAAATATCTTACTTTATACCAAAAGAAAATGTCACACAGCAAATTCTATTGGGTGAAATTCTCTAGAAAAATGAGAGATTTTTATACTCTAATGGGAACTCTGAGAAAGTAAATGAAAAATTGACTTGAGGGAGGGAAAAGTGGATGCAAACGAACCAGAAAAAGTTACTAACAATCTTTGCAATCGTCTTTTCTGTTACTAACAATTATTTTTTTTTTAACTTGGAAAGACTATTTTTTATGCCACTTTTTTAAGATTTATTAAACACAGAAAATCCTTAAAGGTGCCCTTTACTGGCTAGGAACATTTCTATTTAAGTAACTGACACCAAAAAAAAAAAAGCTTTCTAAAGACTCAAGAATAATTATTTCTATGAAAATCAGAATGAGGAACAAAATGTTTTTTAAATTTTTACAACGCTAGTTAAGAAATCTTCGAATGAATTTGAACTACATTTTACGCGAATGATTGCAACCAAGAAACATGCTGAAAATACGTGATTTGTAACAGGGTTCTCTAAAATTCGAACAAAAATTCCTACGTGCTATGTAGCACTCGTGAAATGAACTTCAATTTCATATATTTTACTGAAAAATAAATGTGTCATTTTGGAACATCATATTTTAACTTACAGAACTCTTTTTATATAGCATTTCTTTAACCTGAGTATCAGTAAGACGTTCTCTTTCTTCATGATAACGGCGTTGTTGCTCTAGAAGGGTTTCCATTTTTGTTATGGTAATGGCGGTTGCCCGCTCCTGAAACCTATAATCAAACCACGTTTAAATAGACTTAACTTTCTCGTTATGAAGTATTAAAACCTATTAATAATAAGGAAAGTAATTAAACTCCAGTAAATAAAAGCATTACTATCACTTCACTTCACTTCACGTTCAAATATATTTCGATTCTTTATTATTCGATACTATGTGCAGGACCGGAGGCAATGGGAGTGACTGAATACAACGGATTTTAAGGGGGTAAATAGGGGGCTTTAGTAGGGCGGGATCTTATGACGAATGATAAAATTCTTCAAACGGCGAGAAAAAGACAATGCTCCGCCATTTTGATTTTCATGAAGCGGTCCATGTCGTTTTCAGTGGGACGCCATCTGAAGGAGATTTGATGGTTTTCAAGCTATTAATATTTATTATTTCAATTTTTGTTTCTTTTTGATGAATTACTATGTTTTATTATTATATTTTGATTTGTTGATGAACGTAAACAAATTTTGTTCATTTCATATTAAATTTGTATTTCGATATGGCCAAAATCCTTAACCATGTTGTGTATGCCAAGTAATATAAGCAATATTTATTTCTGGTTTTTTCCTTGTTTCTGGTACTTTTGGTTTTCGAACTGTGTGTTTGGTATTTGTAAACTCATACTTTTTAAGGATTCTCGCTTGATCCTGACGTTCCCCGGCGGGTGAAATGCGACCTCCTGTATTTTACTTATACTTTTTTACTTTTCCCTCTTCTCTTCGAGTGAAGTTTGTTTTGGACATTCTGTTGGATTGATTTTTCTCTCCCCATAGTTTGGAGAGAGGTGTGTGTTGAATTCGATCTTCTTATCCTTTTTTTCCCTCGAGACAAATTCTCAGTGCTAAGCCTCATGCTTTCCTCTCTCCCTGGGAGAGAGTGATTTGGATTTGGAATATTTATTTAAATTGATTTTAATAACGAAATAAAATCATAGAACGTGTAATATAAAGCTGCATTTTTAGCAGCAAAATAGATCAAATTTAGTTTAGAGGATCAATTTCAGTTATTAAAGCAAGACTGGTTTTGTTGAAATATACTAAATGTTAAACGTAGTAAACCCGAAGAAAATATTTTTACATGAAGGAAACAAGTTACGTTCACCTTTATATGTGAACATGCGAAACATTTTCTTCGACATAAGGTAATCCAGTCATCGCAATCAAACCCAATTATCTGCGTTCTTTAAGGGAATATTTTCAATATTTGTATCTGAATTCTAAAGGTATACGATGATACTCTTCCCTCCAAGATTAGCTTCGTGGTTTGTTTGTTTTCTTTGCTGTTGTTAATTTTCGGCAGATCTTGTTACTAAATGCATTTAAGTTTTAATATAATATTTATTCAAATAAATGTTATATTCAGTTCTATTTAATAAAGTTATATATTAAAAAGTGACTTTTACAATAATAGGTTTGTTGTTGGCAGAGTTGCATATCTATAAAGCAAGAAGAAATACAGAAGTTAGTGCCTGGATCTCAAGTATGCTAATAAGCTTTTAGCAAGAGCAGTAAGAATACATTTTCTTTAATTAAATAATAATTTTAATTATTTTCGTCGCTTATAGTTTATACTTTTGGAGGCTTGTTAACAGTTCTCAAGTGCTATTGCTCAGTGGAGAGCAAGAAATCGTCCTATCATACTGATGCTCTCATTATGGCAAAAAGTATAGTTATATTTTAGTCTTTTGAGAGCATTTGTGTGTACTAAAATTGACTTAGGAATGATGTTTACTGTACTGAGTCACAATTTCAAATTTTTTCCCTTTAGTATGTTTTATGACTAATAATGTTAAATTCAGATGTTTATATTAAATGAAATGCAATGGTTAAGTTTTCATAAGTAATTTATTTGCGAGATTGAACATTTTATTTCTGTATTTGTTCAAATGTTTCGGATTAAATTAATTTTGAATGATTAAAATGTCATAGTTGTAGGGAGCATTCCAAATAGTATGCAAGACTGCCAAATGCAAAACAGTTAAATAAGCAATGCATTTAAGTAGATTGCCATGCCATACTAGATGTTTCTCCCCAAAATTCAGTTAAAGGTTTTGCAGCAATAGATATGATTCTTGCTTTATTTAGAACCATTCTGTTGTACCATTGCTTCTTACAAAAAATGAAACTCTTCTCTTATTTTTTTTTTATCCCTTTCTGTTTAAACAAATCTTCAAACCTATTATTCATAAATTCAGTTTCATTGCCTAATTTTACAATATAATTTTATTTACACTGTTTTCATGCAGATTTTTAAATTAGTGAAATGCTTTGCTTTTAGTTTGTTAATATGCAATGACTAAGAATCACCTAGAATAAGCATATCTTGCACTTTATAATAAACACATGGCATTGGTTCTCATAAATCCATATGAATGAACTCAATTGTTTCGAAACTTTTTTTAACAAATGTGAATGGTTTCTTTTCTAAGCTAATTTTGCCTGTTTACATGATTCACAAAGTTTTAATTTTTAACTCAAAATACAGCCCTCTCACCATATGATTGCTTAATGATGCTACTGTATTTGATTTCTTTAAATTAAGATATACAGCAACTAGACAATTCTTTATTTCACTTTTAACTTTTTCATCACATTGACTTAATCACACTGACTTAATTTAGATTTGCCTCTGCAATAAACAACCATTTATTTCTGTTGCAAATATATTTTTTGATCTTAGTGAAAACTACCTTATTGTTATTCCCCATCTAAAAATTGAAACAAAAAACTTCTCAAAGTTAGTACATATAATGCATATGCTAGTTATATACGCTTTTGAAGAAACCAAATGAAATATATATAAAAGAAATTAATCTTGATAGAATAATACTATTTAACAACGCATCAGAAATGTTGTAGTAGCAAATGTATCATTAAAAATTCAATTTAAATGGAACTGTAGTCCCCAATCTTACCAGTTTTTTTGCTGCCAAATCTCGCAATGTATGTTTTTCAAACCCAATAAGCATTTGGCTTTTAAAGTTACTGCATTTAGCAGTTTTTCAATGATTATGTTCACATGTTTTGGAAATTGACAAAATAAGTGCGTGGTTGCTACACACATTAGAAGTAAATTCTTAGGGTGATGTAAAGAAAACCAAGTTATCAATAAAAGTGTGTAACCGCCATATAGTTTTAAATATATAATGCATAAAATAATGTGAAAATAAAATGCGTATTTAAAATAAAACGTAAAAGAAAATTAAATTCTATTAGGAAGTATCCATTTACTCACAATTTATAAATGAAATGATTGATACAAATAAGATACATAATTCCCTAATTATAACTATTCTAAATATCGTTTCGTAGTTGATGAAGCATCTGGCATTTTTGCCTTTATCTTCAGTCTTGTTAGATTCCGTATATTGTAGCTTAGAAATTTTCTGTTTTTTCGATGATATGTCGACGGGAACCGGCCCCAGATGGGCGGGGCATTGTCGTAGGCGCTGGCTCCAAGAAGAAGTGGTGTGTGTCTAAATATCTAGAAAGTACTGTGTCAATCATAGTCCCAGATTTTGTGATTGATACTGCTGGATCATTATCAATTTGAATTTTGTGGTTAAAAATTCAATCAATGGCTGTGCTGCTGGAGAAACAAATGAGCATTTAAATCATATTGAAAATTATTGGTATGTTTTCTAAATCTATTCAAACAAGCAAAATTTTATTTGCATTCCATACTAGATTTTGCTATAACTACATTTAATAGTTAATGCTGTAATTGAAAATCACAACACCTGTATACAATATAATGAAAATGTGAAGCAAGCTGGATTCACTTGATGCATAGCAAACAACTTACAACCTAACTAAAGTGTGTAGTATTTTAGCCTTGATCGGCGAGTAATAGCTAATGACTCACTGGCAGGAGTAACAAAGTGTAACACAACACGTCATCCTTATTATACTCATCTGTTGTCTTGCCACTATTGAAGGAGTCATTAATACCATTTAAACATAATTGTATTCTATTCCACTTCTATTGAAGGAATTTGTTTTCATTATGCTTGGATTTCCATTAAACGAACTACTGTGCCTTAAGAATGTTAACATTAATAATACATTACAACTGTATACAATATAATGAAATAAAACATGTTGCTCTCATTTGAAGCATAGTAAACAACTGAGAGCATAACAAAACTCCTCATAATTTTTAAATTATGGTATTAATACCAAAGTTCCTTATTCCATTTAAAATTAAATTTTATTCGGTTGTATCTATTTGCTCACAATTATTAATCACTGGCAGGCATAACAAAAAGTGTAATGTAACGTCCGCTCTGGCGCTCTACCCATCTCAATTGTTGCACTTCTATTAGAGGAGTTTCAGGTTTCGTTATGCTCGGATTTTCATTAAACAAACGTGTACTACCGTGCCTTAAGAAGTTTAACTTGTCACGTCATAACTGTGTACAGTACATTACACAGAAATTTAACATATAACAACTAACAACACATTACAACTGTATACAATATAATAAAATAAAACATGCAAATCTTATTCAAAGCATAGCATACAATTGAGAGCATAACAAAAATGTGTAAAACGCTATCTTCATTCACTGATCTGCAAAAAATGGAGGAGGCAATAACTGCTGACTCACTACACTAGCTGGTGTAAGAGAAAGTGTTACATACTATCCTCTCTTTTGTGTTTCAAGTGCCAAGCCACTATTGGAGGAGTTTAATTTTTTGTTATGCTCAGATTTCTATTAAACAAACTTGAACTAAAAATCAACAAAATAAGATTTTTTTTCTTTTGTATTTATTAAGTATTTAATTGCATAAATTATTTGTTTTCCAGTGTTTTAAACATTGCTCCCTCAAATGTTCAATAAAATAGTATAATTTTTTTTTAATTGTTTTTAAATTTCTAATAAAATCCTACCTTTACAAAACATATTCTGATTAGATCATAAATTATTTACCAGGCAGTAGCTATGCATTGTTATTTTTAACACATCCACTTTCATGCTTTCCAGCTTACCATTTGATAAGAATTGCACAGCTTAATTGTTTTCAGCTCCAATTATTTCTAGTAGTTGTCTTTCACGACTTTAGTAATCTCCAAATGCAAAGAATGAAGCTTGCTTATACAATTTGGTGTAAAACATTCCATTTTTGCATTTCTCAATGTGTGAAGATTAAAGAATAAGTTGGCCATCACATTCAGAGTATTCATTGGAAGTTTTTCCAATTTCCATTCTTCTGCAGTTTTCATATAAAGAGCTGAAGACGCATTGCTTGCCATTTTTTCACAAATTCCATATCTTTTTTTTAATTTGTGCAACCAACCGAAAGAGAACAAGGCATAAAAACAATAAGTTTTGTAACAACTTTATATTTTTCTATAAGCATTAAGCCATGGATAGCAAGATTTGCTGCCTGATATTGATTAAAAAACTCTGTCTAGCCTACTTCATTTAAATGTAAAAATATGTTAAAATAAACTGATTATATATTACATCTGACTTGAATTTTGCAATATACTAAAGAGTTGCAAAAAGATTTTATAAATATTTACATATTTCAGTGACAAATTCTTTAGAAATTTAATTACATTATGTAACGAGTGAGCTGGTGACACCTGGGAAAAAGGAAATTAAATAAGAAGAAAAGGAGAGAGAGGGGGGGGGGGACTCACGACATCGGCTCGAGGCTGAAGCCCACCAGTTTTGTTGTTGTTGAGACCCAGACCGTCCGACCTACCAGAAAGGACCAGTTTTGTTGATGTTGTTGAAACCCAGACCGTCCGACCTACCAGAAAGGTGTAAGGTAACTGTTTGGACGGTCGGGAAGTGCCACCCAATTTAGACTGGAACCCAGTGGGGGAGGCATCCACAGAGACCGTACCCTCCTTCCCCTACCACCAACCTCTCGGAAGGACTTACGGACCCACATGTTTAACGTGATCGTACTCCGCGTGAACACGGCGGCAGTTTTGGAAGTGGCTGGAATCGAACCCGGGCCTACCGAGTGCAACTCCAGCGCGCTAACCACAGGGCTACCCCGCCCACCAGTTTTGTTGTTGGATGTTGGAAACCCAGACCACACGACAGACCCGAAGATTTACTGTAGCTAAGTGTGTGGCCGGGAACTTTATTTTTGATTCAAGTAATTACAACACATATTAAAATTGAATCACAACACAATAAGTTACAACAAGACAAGCAAAGATACAAAAACACAAAAGCATAAAAGATCACATAAGAAAAACAACAGGTTTAAGCTAAAAGTAACTGTGAAAATTTTACAAAGCAATAAGGCTGCACAGGTTTACCAAAGAGACCCTGGAGGGATATTTAAAAGATTTTAAATTTACTTATGAAAAAAATTAAAATAAAATAAATGAATAAATGGAATTAAAACAACCAGGGGAAGTTACAAAAGGGGGGGACAAAGAGAGACCAGGGCAAAAAACAGAGGGGAATATACAAAAGGAGGGGACGAAAGAGAGAGCAGGGCGCATAAAAGAGCAAAAAAAGGGTTTTGACCAGTTTTGTTGTTGTTGTTGAAACCCAGACCGTCCGACCTACCAGAAAGGTGTAAGGTAACAGTTTGGACGGTCGGGAAGTGCCACCCAATTTAGACCGGAACCCAGTGGGGGAGGCATCCACAGGGACCGTACCCTCCTTCCCCTACCACCAACCTCTCGGAAGGACTTTCGGACCCACATGTTTAACGTGATCGTACTCCGCATGAACACGGCGGCAGTTTTGGCAGTGGCTGGAATCGAACCCGGCCTACCGAGTGCAACTCCAGCGCGCTAACCAATGGGCTACCGCGCCCACCAGTTTTGTTGTTGAATGTTGAAAACCCAGACCACACGACCAACCCGAAGGCTTATGGTAGCAAGATGTGTGGCCGGACCAGTTTTGTTGTTGTTGAAACCCAGACCGTCCGACCTACCAGAAAGGTATAAGGTAACTGTTTGGACAGTCAGGAAGTGACACCCAATTTAGACCGGAACCCAGTGGGGGAGGCATCCACAGGGACCGTACCCTCCTTCCCCTACCACCAACCTCTCGGAAGGGCTGGTGTTTGTGTTCTCAAAACGACGGACAAAAATAACTCTTGGGATAACCCCATCCTGATGTGTTCGTGTGAATGCAGTGTTGGAATATCCCTTCCATGCCAAGGATGTTAACAGATAAGTGTTCAACCTGTTTAAACTATTTTAAGTAGTTGTACTTCTGTTTTCGCCATCCGGCAATTGCAGTAGTGAAACCTATCGTTACAAAAACATTCTTTTGTAAAACGAAGTGCTTGCCGTTCTCGTCTGAGCGTCGCTTTCATTTTTATTTGACCAGCGACGGAATGTCTGCGATCGGTCTAGTGAAATAACCGATGTACTGCAACTGTTTTTGTTTCCTTTCTCGCTTTTGATCAGAATTATTTATTACGTTTAAAAAAACTGTTCTGTGTTAATTTGAAGAATTTAGAGTGTTTACGATGGAAAGGGCTTATCTTGGTAAGGGACGTAAGGAAGATCTATGATTACTTGCCCAAGAGTTGGGATTAGATGGAGCAGACACTCTTAAAGTGGTGGAGTTAAAAGATTTGATCACGAGTTCTGAAGGCTATGGTGAAGAGTTGACAAAATATATGTTGGACAATATTATTGAAAATCGAATAGCAAGGGAACAGGAAGTCAAATTGGAAAATGAAAGAATGTTTGAATTGGAACGTTTGAAGGTGCAACTTGAATCTCAGAGGGTCTCGCAATCCGTAACCGCAACCCCGGTTTTGGAGACGGAGCAACCCAAGTGGGACGTGAGGAGAATTCTCCCTAAAGACGATGATATGGCATTATTTCTTAATTTATTTGAACGACAACTTAAGTTCTTAAAGATTCCAGAAGCTACTTGGGACCCATATTTAATTGGATCTTTACCATCTGAGGTCGAACAACTTATGGCTAGAGAACCAGAGGAGGAATGTCAGGATTACAATAAAGTGAAGACAATGCTGTTGAAAAGATATAAGCTTACTGCCGATAAATACAGACAATTGTTTCCCCTACATTTATCATGCCCCAAAATTAATATTTGGGTAAACAATTAGAAAATTACTTTATTGAAACTTATCCTTCATCAGTGAGAAGTGCAAAGTTTAAAAGATAATTACAAAATAGTTTAGCGCCTTTCAGAGAAATTTTGGTAGAGTTACAAATTAAAACTACATTTGAAAACGAAAATGAAGATATGCAAAGTGAAGAGGACATTAAAAGAATTAGGCCACTAACTAATATTTAACAGAAGTGATGAATATTAATAGAGTTTTTGTTGGAAAAAGTTATTAAGTTTATATTTCACATTGTTTTTACTTTTCTTATAAAGTCTTAATAAAAATAATTCAAAATATATAAAATATTTTTGCCTTACTTTTGTATCTATAAACTTATATTTCATAACCATATTCACCATTACATGGTACTCAAAAATTGCAATTTTATCTAACGTAGAATGAATCAGTCTGATTTATATGTTCTTAGTTCCACTTAATGCGGTTTTCGTATAACACAGTATGAATTGTTCTGAGTTTCTTATAACGCGGTATGCGGTTTCCGTATAACATGGTAAGAATTAATCTGATCTGCACTAACCTGAGTTTCATAATATAAAGCCGTATGAATTAACACTAGAACGATGGAAGCGGTCATTTTGACCGCATAACTACTTTAAGAAACGATTCCTCCAAAACGACTAAGCCTATTGAAATTTTATGACTTTTCTTATTTTCATTGCAAAAAATGAGTCGAAGAAACATCCTAAATGCTGTAACTATTATGTTTTGGTTTGGAATTAAAAGTATATTGTACTTTTCCTATGGTGGCCAAATTGACCGCTGCCCGTCGTTCTAGGTATTTCAAAATATCAGTCATTCTAGTGTTAATCGTTTTATGAGAGGGTTGACTGTACTGTTGAACCCATTTGTACATAAATTCCAATCTTCTACTTTTTTTGCAAATGCATTAATGACATTTTCGTGGAAATTAGGAGTTCTTATTTCTCACATTTGAAGAGAACTTTTTAAAATACAACAAAAAAGTGTATCTTTGCTATTATTAATTAAGATTAATTTGAGCTTGGTCCCAATGATCTATCATCAATCACCGTTTCACAAATTCTGCTGAAATAGTATAGTAAAAATTTGTTATTTTTTTAAACTGATCTAAGGTAAGCAATGCTTGCATTGCTTCTATGGACTGCATACCACTGGACAAAATCTAACAAAAATTGATAATATTTGGAAAACAGTTGGAAGCGTTTCTAAAATTAAGACAGGTGACCACCAGTCATGACCAGAGAGTTCCAAAACTTTTTCATAACCACTGCCATTTAAAAACTTGTTTCGATCATAGTGCAGTTATAACCAGAATGACGAATGATTTTCTCAATCAATGTTATGTGGTCACACGATACACAAAACACGAGTTTTGCTTGAAATGCTGTCTAGAATCGTGTAGAATAACCATGCTGTTTTTCTCTGGTGTATGACCTGATAACTGATAAACAATTGTTAAAGGAGATGACCATTCATTTAATTTTTCAAACACACCCTTGTCATGTTGTTGTTGTTGAAACCCAGACCGTCCGACCTACCAGGAAGGTGTAAGGTAACTGTTTGGACGGTCGGGAAGACACCCTTGTCATGTGCAAAAGTTATACAATAAAATCAATGCGTAACTCATTGATTCTTTCAAAGCTAGATCAAGTCTTTCTTACCATATATGATAACAGAAACTGAATATCGCAACAAAATTACTTACTTCTACAAAAGAAAGCTTGATGAATGAAAGTTTGTCCAAAAGTACATACAAAATTAGTTAAAATATATTTCTACATGTGTGTATGCCTGCATTCTGTAACTATTTATAACCAAGTATGGGGTGGTTTGTGTAAAAAGATGCTAGTATGAATTGCTATAAAGATTGGCAAATAATTGATCAGTTACACATGCAATATAATTTTTACATATAGATATCTTTACAAATTCTTGGCGAGAAAAACACTAGACAGCTTGCTGATATTTTATAAACAGCAGAAACTTCATTGTGTTCATCTAGCCTTTCCGACATTTAACAAAATATGCAGTTTTTTAGCGCGTACACGATTGATAAGAATTTGATATTTTTGTAAATAATACTTGAATTTGTTATAAAACAATCTTGAAATGATGTTAGATTATTGTTAAAATGAAATCTGCGTTGTTATACATATTAAAATATAGCACTTCCTTGATTGATACTTCATTAAAATATTATATCTAGCATAATAACCATAATAGCATTATAGGCATATATTGAGACAAGAAAGAAAATAGGATGTACTGGAAGCGAAGTGACGTTTGGGTTTTACGTCACAATGGCTCGTCGCCAGTATGGGTGGGACGGAGGCGGAGCCGTAGAATGTAGTTATTTGGATACTCCGTTTCAATATATGCCCACAACGTCAAACTTAACGTCATTGTGGCGTCAAACCCAAATGTCACTTCGCTCCCCATACATCCTATTTTCTTTCTTTACGCTATAATGCTATTATGATTATCACAGATTAATAAAGTATTCTATGATGGTTATTATGCTGGATATAATATTTTAACGAAGTATCAATCAAGTAACCGCAGATTTCTTTTTAACAATAATCTAACATCATTTCAAGATTGTTTTATATCAAATTCAAGTATTATTTACAAAAATATCAAATTCTTATCAATCGTGTATAAAAGTACACATTAAAAGACTGCATATTTTGTTAGATGAACAAACACAAAGATGAACAAACACAATGATGAACAAACACAAGAGATAGATGAACAAACTAGCTAGATGAACAAACACAATGAAGTTTTTGGTGTTTATAAAATATCAGCAAGCTTTCCAGTGTTTTTCTGCCCAGGAATTTGTAAAGATATCTGTATGGAAAAATTATATTGCATGTGTAACTGATCAATTATTTGCCAATCTTTATAACAATTCATACTAGCATCTTTTTACACAAACCACCCCATGCCTGGTAATAAATAGTTACACAATGCAGGCATACACACATGTAGAAATATATTTTAACTAATTTTGTATGTACTTTGGACAAACTTTCATTCAACAAGCTTTCTTTTGTAGAAGTACGTAATTTTGTGGCGATATTCAGTTTCTGTTATCATTTATGTTAAACAAGACTTGGCCCAGTTTTGAAACAATCACTGAGTTGCGCATTGCTTTTATTGTATAACTTTTGCACATGTCAAGAGTGTGTTTGAAAAGTTAAATGAATGGTCATCTCCGTTAACAATTGTTTATCTGTTATCAGGTCACACACCAGAGAAAAAACAGCATGGTTATTCTACACGATTCTAGGCAGCAATTCAAGCAAAACACGTGTTTTGTGTATCATGTGACCACATAACTTTGATTGAGAAAATCCATGGTTATTCTGGTTATAACTGCACTGTGATCGAAACAAGTTTTTAAATGGCAGGGGTTATGAAAGAGTTTTCAAACTCTCTGGTCAAGACTGGTGGTCACCTATCATAATTGTAGAAACTCTTCAACTGTTTCCCAAATATTATCAGTTTTAGTTAGATTTTGTCCAGTGGTATGCAGTCCATAGAAGCAATACAAGTACTGCTTACCTAACATCAGTTTAAAAAAGTAAAAAATAAATACAATAATATTTCAGCAGAATTTGTGAAACAGTGATTGATGATAGATCATTGGTGACCAAGCTCAAATTAATCTTAATACCAAAGATACACTTTTTTTATAGAGATACCGCTTTATACGACTAATGCGTTTTATGAATATTGCCTTATGACAGGACTGTCGCAATTTTTGCTCCATATTATACAGAATCCGCATTATGACAGTACCACCATATAGAAGGATTGACTGTAATATATTTTTTCTATTGTTTTATATACCAGAATTAAATGTTGTACTTGCCTAAAGTAAAATATCGCTGAACACCACTGATTTTACGATTTCATTTAAAAATCAATTCGATAACCTGGTACTTTTATATATGTAACATGTTACAATTTTGTTTTAAGTTTTTATAAAGAGTTAATTTTGTAGAAATATTTTATTTATTTTGGTCTTATAGCTGACAAGGGAGATAGCGTCTATTCAAATAATTTGCGAAAAACAACGTATGTTTACTTTGTCTAGTAAAGATAAGCGTCAAGTGGGATTTTCAGGAGTGACAAATCTCTCTCTGTTTAACCACATCGAACAATATTCCATTGGAAATGGAACTTAAATAAAATATGCACAGAATTTATACTCGAGCTATAGCAAGTCTTTGATAGACATGTCTAAGCTAGAAGGAAGTAGCTGTTTTCTTAATAGTTAATAGGAAATTTGACTTCAAATATGTTGATGTTTTGATTTATTCTGTTTCACCTTACATTCTTTGGTATTTATTTATTATTTGCTTCATTTTTTTTTTGTATAAATTAGAAGTAGCATAGTTGTTTCTAATAAAGAAATTCACAAATCTATGTATTAAGGTCAAGGTAAAAAATTCTTATGGAAACCAAATCAATCTTGAATGAAATATACGAATATATAATTGGAATTGTTCTTGATTAAATTTTTATCACATGAAGAAGTAGAGCTTGATAAGTGGTCTATTTATTTTCTTATATATTTTTCTTGATTTTTATATTCTAATTAAAATGGAGTTTTCCTTGTATTTTGTTTTTCTGCATATAATGTTAGTATTGCAAAACCGAGGTTTCACTTCAATAAATTTATTAATATCATTAACTTATTTTAGTTGTAATTCAGTTATTACCGAAAAATTACTTAAAACAGTATTGAATACCTCTCAAACCCTAGCTTAGTAGAGAGGCACCGATGCACCGATAGGTACGGCAAAAAAATACTCTGCATAGGGTCTCGAGAGGCTTCATTTTTTTTTACCCACACCATCTGACCTACCCGAAAGTGTAAGGTATCTGTTTAAATGGCCGGGAACTGTCATCCAATTTAGACCAGAAACCAGTGGAGGCAGCTTCCACAGGGACTGTATTTTTAGGAAGAACTTACAGGCCCACATATTTAACATTCCCGTACTCCGCATGAACACATATAGACAGTTTGGGCAGAGCTGGGAATCAAACTTGGGTGATCCGAGTGCAATCCCCGTGCACTATGGATTGTTCCACAAACCGAACCCCTTTTTGCCTAAACCGTTTGTAAAAATAGATGTAAAAAACTTGTAAAATACGGAGGGGTACACATTTGTTGTATATATGTCCAAAATATCTGACGGCGGCTATGTTCAGGTCCATTCAGCTGTACTAAGGTGTATTTATTGTAATAGACTAAATGCTTTTACATGCATATTTCTGTTTATCGAAGTTTACGTTATAATATATATATTAATTTAAATGTTTTTCAACTACCGTACAGTGGCCATTTTGTCTAATGCTTTTGGAAAAAAATAAATTTATTGCCCAATATTTTATTTTAAATTAATATTTTTATTTCTTACCTCATTTCGACAGCTGATAATCCGGCTGTCTTAAATGTAACCTAGATAAAATATATATCATGAAGCTTCACATTTGCAAATTTTGGACTCCGTTTTTCAGACTCCGCAAATTATTGTTACATTACTGTCATCATGACTGAACCATCTTCCTCAAAATTAAAAAGTAAATAATCAAAGACTTGTAAAGTTATTTGCTTTTTAAAAAACAGTGTAAAAGAATTAATTTTCAAATCTATTAAAATGAAATCAAAATGGAAAATTTACTGATACACATCTCTAACTATGTCTGAAAAGATTTAGTATGAAATTGATATGATGTTTTTAAATAACAATCTCAGGATGCATATAATTTTTTTTTAAATCATTCTGCATGTAAATTTTTAGTGTAGTTTAAAAAAAACATTTGACATTCTTACTTTCATCGATTTACACATTTTAGTTATCCCTGTACACAAAACACAATTTTAAAATGATTTCTGAACAAATATTCGTGTACAATATCGTTAACATTCTAACTACTCATTTGTTTAACGTAATATGAAGTAAGGGATATTTATATTTTGTTTTAAAGAAGCATGTTATCAACATGGAATAATTAATACCTTCAATGGCAGCAAGAAAACTTGCTTTGCTATATGCCACAATAATGTGATTTTCTATGGGGACTGGTATATTAAGTGCTACCATGCAGCCGATTTCTAATTTATTAAAAATTAAACTCTTGAGAGAACTTTGCTTATAAAAAATTCCCAAAGTTCGAATCAGGCTCTCGTTCAGGGTGCAAAATAAGGAGCGCGACAACCCAGTGGTTAATCGTGGGAATTGCACTGGGATGGCCCGGGTTCGATTCCAGCCACTGTTAAAACTACCGCCTTGTTCATGCAGAGTACGATCATGTTAAACATATGGGTCCGTAAGTCCTTTCGAGAGATTGGTGGTAGAGGAAGGAGGTACGTTCCCTGTGGATGCCTCCCCCAATGGGTTCCGGTCTAAATTGGGTGGCACTTTCTGGTCGTCCAAATAGATATCTTATACCTTATTGATAGGTCGGACGGTCTGGGTTGAAGAGGAAGGAGGGTGCAAATTAAGGAAATATTTTTCATTAGCAAACTGCTAATCAAAATTTTATTTCTATAACAGTTTCGATATTTTAACTTGCAATTCACAACTATTATTTCACTAGATTTAAAAAAATTTACCTATAAACATATGGAAATGCCGGGTTTGAAATATGAATTAAAAAAACCATGAATGTTACAGGAGCTATGCACGGATACAGAAAGATTTTTTTTACCGTTATGAATCATTTGTTGTGATTTTTAAAATAAAGTCTCAAAATGCGATTCAAATTTATCGTTACATAGTAAAACACAAATGTTCTTTGCAAAACGCTTTTTTGCACCCTGCTCTCACTGCAAATAAGGTAACTGCATCCATGAACATATAAAGCTGACATAAAAGTTTAAATCAAATCTCAGGTTCACAACAGCATACCTATGAAGTAATTTAGATTGTCAATGCTTTAAGTGATATATTTATCAATGCTTTAATGGTATATTATACTAAATATTTTGGGGTGGGGGCCATAGTTTATAAAATGTAGTGGGTGAAATATTAGGTAATTGTGAAATATCGTAACCACATACATGAATCATGCAATACTATTTACTAATTGTCATTTGTAATTGGGGCAAGAAAACATTTAAAACAGAATAACATCTATATAAATAAAATTAAAAATTTGTCTGTTTGTCCCGTCATCACGAGAGAACGGCTGAACCGAATTTGATGAAATTTTGTGGGTAGCCTGGAAATAGTTGCACTTAAAATTTAGTCCATGTTTGGAGTTTTTACAATCAGTGGTTCTCGAGATATTAGTAAAAAACGATACTTTCGTTTGTCTCATCATCACGAGAGAACGACTAAACCGAATTTGATGAAATTTTGTGGATAGCCTTGAAATAGACCTACATAAATTTAGTCCAAGTTTCGAGTATCTAAAGCTAGGGGTTGTCGAGATATTAATGAAAAACGAAACTTTTTCCTAGGAGTTCTACTCTCTAACTCCGTGGTTTATCCAAACGAAAAGCTTGAAAATCGTTTGAAAGTGAATTAAAACTTATCACTGCGTTTGATGGGAGATGTTTTGAGCTAATTAGTCACTTTCTGAAAACATGAATTGCTTGAAACATGATTTAAATGGGGAAATCTATCTTCATGGTTTATTTTCACAAGCTTTTACTGAACAATGAAAAGTATAAAGAAATCAAAATGGCTATTTAATTTCGCAGTTTATGAGGAAGATTCTATCTTATATCATGTTGCTCAGAAACGCAATTAAATTAAACCTGTCTGTTAATTTTAATTATTATTTTTTCGATTTGAATACTAAATAAATGGATATAAAAATATATTTTAGAAAATAACGATTTGATTTTTTATAGCATTTTTGACTGGATAATATCAATTACGGTCTTCAGGTTTAAATGATATTATTATTGATATTTTCGGGGATTATTAAATCAGGGATTATTGATATTTTCATGTTATTATGCAATTGTTTTATTATGACAAAAATTTTTAAACTTATATATTGTACGTTGTACGAGTAATCTTCTATCTTCTACAAATACACGGGTATATCTTCTAATCTACGAGAATATAAGTAGTACACGCATATTGGCATATGTTTTGATATGTATTGGCATATATTGGAATCAATTACGACCTTCTGGTATAAAGAGTATGGGATTATTGATATTTTCAATTTATTACTTCATCTCTTTTATTTTGGCAAAGATTTTTAGACTCATATTGTAATATGGGTAATCTTCTACTAACACACTGGCATATTTTCTAATCTGCGACAATATAAGTAGTACGGGGTTGCATATATTGATTCAATTCCTTTTTTTGTGTGTAAATTTGCTTACAAAAGGGATCAGGATGTTTTGTTCTTCAGATCTGCCCGTGAAAATAATTTTGCATAATGAGAACAGATATTCTTAAACTTCTCTTTAGGAGCAATAAATTTAATATTTTAACAGAATTTGCACATGATTGAGAATTATAAATTTCTTTATATTATATACTCCGTACGAAGAACGGGTATGCCGCTAGTATTTAATATTTATGTTTGCAAACAATTAAATATGTTGTAGAAAACTTGAAAGTAAGAGGAACTCGAATTCAACACAAAATAATACTGATGATTAAAATGATTTTAGAAATGCGAGCAAGATAAATTTACAATGAATCAGGTGTTTTGAAATCCACTCAATCCAAAGAAAAATACCCGGCTCGTTGAAATATTTCAAAAATTACATTATGTGCTCAAATACGAATCGTAGTTTGAATGAATTTCGTTAATTATACTTACGTAAATAGAAAAAGATATCCATCCGTAATACGATGAAGACAAAAAAATTAAATCTCCGTGTTTTAGAACATAAATGGCAATTAATGAAAATCCTCTTTCTGAAATACACGAAATAACTTTAAACACACACACTTTCACACACACACAGACATCACTTCAAAAATGTTTGATTCGTGATCAGGGATGCTTGAAACGTGCTCTCCCGTCGAAAACTCGAATTCGAATTTTCGACCCCGACACAATACTTTCCTTATACATTATGTATATAAGGAAAGTAATATTGAATGGATAAGATATCCGTTTAACATTAACACAACATCCATGCCAGAAGATTTGTTGCATGCGGAAGAAGAGCAATTGTTGGAATTGGCTTCAGACGGATTCTTGAAAAATAAACATAAGAAAAGTACTTTAACATCATTCTGGTTACAAATGCAATTTGTGTATCCGGTTTTAACAGAAAAAGTTCTAAAATACATCTTGAATCTTCCAACTTCATATTTATGTGAAGGTGCTTTTTCAGCATTTGTAGGCATTAAGTCGAAAAAAGGAACAGACTATTGGACGTGAAACCACATCTCAGATTGAAATTAACAACCAGGGAACCAAATTATGACGAACTGTTATCTCAGCACAAACAATTTCATCCTTCTCATTGATCCAAATAAACGTTATTTATAATATAACTTTTATTTATATTTTATTATGAATAATTTTATTTCTCTTTTCTTATTATTTTGTGTATGTCACAAAAAAAGAGAAAAAAATACATTTTTATTGTTATTAAAATACATCCATTTTTTTTGACGAGGGGTACTCAGCGTTACGAAAATTATAGAAAGGGTACACATATGTCAAAAATTTGGGAAACACTGCCTTACTTCATATTACGTTAAACAAATGAGTTCTTAGAATGTTAATGATATCGTACACAAATATTTGTTCAGAAATTATTTTAAAATTGTGCTTTGTGTACAGGCATAACTAAAATGTGTAAATCGATGAAAGTAAGAATGTCAAATGTTTTTTTTAAACTACACTAAAAATTTACATGCACAATGAATTTTAAAAAATCATATGTATCCTGAGATTGTTATTTAAAAACATCATATCAATTTCATACCAAATCTTTTTCAGATATATTTAGAGATGTGTATCGGTAAATTTCCTATTTTTATTTCATTTTAATAGAATTGAAAATTAATTATTTTTAAACTGCTTTATAAAAAGCAAGTAACTTTACAAGTCTTTGATTATTTAGTTTTTTTAAGTTTGAGGAGGATGGTTCAGTCACGATAACAGTCATGATGACAGATCAGTCATGTAAAAATAATTTGCGGAGACTAAAAACGGAGTCCAAAATTTGCAAATATGAAGTTTCATGATACATATTTTAGCTAAGTTACATTTAAGAAAGTTGTGCCGGATTATCAGCTGTCGAAATGAGGTAAGAAATAAAAGAATTCATTTAAAACAAAATATTGGGAAATAAATATATTTTTTTCCAAAAGCATTAGACAAAATGGTCACTGTACGGTACTTGAAAAACATTTAAATTAATTTATATATTATAACGTAAACTTCGATAAACAAAAATATGCATGTAAAAGTATTTATTCTATTACAATAAATATACCTTTGTACAGCTGAATGGACATGAACATAGCCGCCGTTAGATATTTTGGGCATATAAATCAAATGTGCACCCCTCCTTATTTTACAAGTTATTGATCTATTTTTACAAACGGTTTAGGCAAAAGGGGGACTGGTTTGTGGAACAGTCCGGTGTTAGTGCACGGGGATTGCACTCGAATCACCCAAGTTTGATTCCCAGCTCTGCCCAAACTGTCTATGTGTTCATGCGGAATACGGGAACGTTAAATATGTGGACCTGTAAGTTCTTCCGAAAGATACAGTCCCTGTGGATGCTGCCCCCCCCCCCACTGCTTTCTGATCTAAATTGAATGGCACTTCCTGGCTATTTAAACAGATACCTTACATCTTCGAGTAGGTCAGATGGAGATGGTGTGGGTAAAAAAATTAAGCCTCCCGAGCCCCTCTGCAAAGTATTCTTATGCCTTACCTATCAGTGCCTTTGTATTAGGCTACGGTTTGGGAGGTATGGAATACTATTTTAAATAATGTTTCAGTAATAACTGAATTACAATTAAAATAAATTAATGACATTAACAAATTTATTGAAGTGATACCCCGGTTTTGTAATACGAACTTTATATGCCGGAAAACAAAATACAAGGAAAAGTCCATTTTAATTAGAATATAAAAATCAAGAAAAATATATAAGAAAGTAAATAGACCACTTATCAAGCTTTTCTTTTTCATTTAATAAAAATTTAATCAAGAACAATTGCAAATATATATTCTTTTATTTCATTCAAGATTGATTTGGTTTCCATAAGAATTTTTACCTTGACCTTAATACATAGACTTGTAAATTTCATTATTATAAATAACTATGCTACTTCTAATTTATACAAAAAAATTGAAGCAAATAATAAATAAATATCAAAGAATGTAAGGTGAAATTTAATGATTAAAACATCAGGATATTTCAAGTCAAATTTCCCATTAAATATGTATTAAGAAAACAGCCACTTCCTTATAGCTTAGACATGTCTATCAAAGACTTGCTGTAACTCGAATATAAATTGTGTGCAAAATTTCTTTATGTTCCATTTTCAATGGAATATCGTCCGATGGGGGTAGACAGAGAGAGATTCGCCACTCGTGAAAATCCCGCTTGACGCTTAGCGTTACTAGACAAAGTAAATATACTTTGTTTATTTGCAAATTATTTGAATAGGCACTATTTCCCTTGTCAGCCATAAAACCCAAGTAAATAAAATATTTGTACAAAATTAACTCTTTATAAAAACTTAAAACAAAATTGTGACATATTACACATATAAACGTACAAGGTTACCGAATTGACTTTTAAATGAAATGATAAAATCAGTGGTGTACAGCGATATTTTGCTTTAGGCAAGCACAAAATTTAATTATGGTATATGAAAACAATGGAAAAAATATTACAGTCAACCCTTCTATATCGTGGTACTCTCATAATGCGGATTCTATATAACATGGAGCAAAAATTGCGACAGCCCTGTCATAAGGCAATATTCATAAAACGCGGTAGTCTTATAAAGCGGATTCTCTAAAATACCACTCAGCTTAAGCAGTCTCCCTAAACCAAAAATATTCTAGCAACAATATTAAAATTAAAAAGCATAAATTAACTGATGACGAAGGATTCGAACACCCACCAAAAAAGCACACTGCCAGCCTTAAGAGTGCTAATCTTGTGAGCAACTCCCTCCCCACTTCAAATCTCAATGATTTTGATTCAAACTTTAGTGACGTCCCTGTACCAGATGCAGAAGTAACTAGCGATATGATTATCGACGCTCCTAAAAAGGAACGCCGCCCCCCTTCTTCATAGTGGTTACAACCCACTACCATCTAATGCTAAAAGAACTAGAAGAAATGGCCCCAGCGTGTCTGCAAAATTAAGTAATACGGGAGACTTTATCAACCCTTTCGCGACGGCGGCATTCCGGAACTGCCGCGGCCCAAAGGACTGAGCGCTTCGCTTCTGAACTGTTCCCAGAGGATGGCAAATTTTTTGCGCTAAGCCTAACTCTCGAAAAAAATTCACTAAAAATCACCTATTCAACACAGAAATCTACTTTTTTCAGGAATAAAAGAAATATTTATTTTCTATTTGATGTATATTTTTCATACAAATCTAAATACAAAATACTCATTAGTTGCTCCCATTCTTTTATCCGAAATAAAAGAATAATTTCACTGCCTCTAAAATCCAAACAAAAAAATACTCTCTTATACTCCTATGATTCAACGAAATCATAAAGCTCAAATCAGAACGTGACCCGAAACTCAATTATAAAATTGTTGATGCTGCGAGAAGTGCTCTATTTGTTTATATTACAAAACCATGTTTCACCGCTCCAAATGAAGAAATAATTCATTGGATCCTCCTTATGCCAAGATCAAGTATCTGCAAAATACATTGAAGTTGTTTTCACGGACATTTAACGCCATCTAGTAGACAAATTAAAACGTTCCATGTGAAAACACGCGTACGTGCCACTCGCCGTTTGCGGTACAGTTTTCTCCGTCACGAGTGCGTGCCGTCCGTCCTTGAATGCAAGTTCGCAGCCGACACTCGGGCTTGCCAAACGTTCGCGAAAGGGTTAAAGTCAATGTAAACACTCAAGAGGAGTATAGAAAAATCAAGAGTTTTCTTATACACAAAAAACTGGAGTTTAAGTCATACCTGGTAAATGATGCTAAACCCCTAAAAACTGTTATCAGGGGCCTACCGATCTTCACGGAGACAGCGCAGATTAAATCCGAACTCGAAATTTTGGGATACACGCCAAGTAGCGTAACGCAACTGGCGCATGGTCCCAAAACTAAGAAGGTATATATGCCGCTGTTCTACGTGCAGCTAAAGAAAACTCCTGACAATGCCAAAATCTATGAATTGACTAAATTACTGTTTACTGAAATAAAGGTCGAGAGGTATAGAGGAAGAAAACAAATTAGTCAGTGTTTTAAATGCCAGATTTTTGGACATGGAAGCAACTCATGCCATCTCCCCGCTCGTTGTGTTAAATGTGCACAACTTCACCTTACCAAGGAGTGCACAAAACAGCCAGAAATCCCCTGTGCGTGCGTCAACTGTGGCGGCTCACACCCTACTTCATACAGAAACTGTTCTAAGTTCCCTAAATATAGCCCCCCTCTCGACCAGGAAACTCCAGTTTTAGTCCTAGGTTCGTCAACCACAAGAGTTCATACTCTGATATCACGGATGAACGTAGCAAGGATGTCGAAAAGACCCAAGGGGTCAACCCAAAAACGTCGGCCCCTAGCAGAGCATCCACTAATAAATCCGACATCAAAGATGATTTTCTAAATTTGGTATTCAGATTCGGAGAGCAGTATGGTACTGCCGTTGTAAGTCAGGCCTTTAAGGCGGCCCTTCCCCATCTTCGGTCTGCTCAAACCGAGATGGATAAAATTCAAATTCTTTTCGAGGGTGTAAGCGCCCTCATCTGCAAAAATTAACCCCCCTCTTTTGGCTATGGGTTTTCAGCAAAAGAACTTGAAGGCTCTTACCATTGGCATATGGAATGCCAATGGACTCAGAGGTAAAATTCATGAGGCTAGGGACATCTGTGCAGAATATAACTTAGATTTTTTGGTTCAAGAAACCCACTTCAGTCCAGGGAATCTCTGCAAGATTGCAAACTACGACTTATACAATGATGACAGACCTCGTACTAACAATCATACCGGCTGTGGCACTGCTATTTATGTTCGATGTAACCTTCCGCACAGTCGGATCCCCTTCCTCCCCTCCAATCTGGAGAAGCAACTGTTGTGCAACTGAATCTGCCAAACAATCCCGTTACCACCATTGCGTCTATATACCTTCCACCCAGGTTTAATAATACTGACTGGCTATTATTGACCTTTCCACCCCCTTAAAAATTTCCCCCATGTGATTGTTGCTGGTGACTTTAATGCTAAACACCAACCCTGGGGGTGCTCATTATCGAATCCTCGCGGCCAGGGCCTATAGCGCTGGGCCGACGAGAATAACCTTGATGTTATAGCCCCAGGTGACCCCATCCACTTAAATATTGTAATTGACTTCGCCATCACCAGCAACATTCCCTATACATATTACATGGAAGTAAGCAACGAACTCCCCTCTGGTCATCTCCCCATCTTGTATTCCATAGAGCTGAATCATTTTTCTCTTGTTACTCCAGCTAAACTTAGAACTAACTGGGTAACCTTTAAAAACCTGCTAATTAAAAATCCGCCCCCTCACCGCTACGTTGAATTAGACGACGGACCTTGTGGATGCAGAGGTGGAAAATCTCGGGAATATGCTCCGAGAAACCTACTTTGCGTCTTCGAGGCCCCGGACCACCAAGGTCGATCACTGCAAACTACCCCCTGGAATACAAGAAATGATCAGAGACAGAAACCGGCTCCGGAAGGAGTGGTAGGCCAGTAGAGACCCCGACCTTAAACGTGAGCTAAACTTCCTTAGAGCGCAAGTTTGCTCACGTATTAAGGCCTTCACATGTGCACGATAGAACGCTTACGTTGAGTCTTTAACGACTCAGAACAACACCATTTGGAGGACAACCTCACGTATTCGTAGGCACAATATTTACATTCCAACCCTTAACGGTCCCAATTGCAGGGCAATCTCCAACACACATAAGGCTGAGCTGCTCGCAGACAGTCTTAGAAGCCAGGTTGAACCTCACCATACTGTAGTCGATCCTCGGACGGTTGTAGTAGTGGATCCGATGGTTGAACAATTCATTTCCACGCCATCTCCAAATACGTTCAGAATGATCAAACATTCTGACATCACCCCTTATATTCGAAAACTGAAGAGTAATAATGCACCTGGGAGAGACCTTATTTCTACTAATATGATCAAAAACCTCTCTAATCCTTATGTTGCCTATCTTGTCAATCTTTTTAACCATCTCAATTATTAATTGTTCATCTTAATTGTTTTCCACGGACTTGGAAGGTGGCCATTGTGTCTCCCCTCCCCAAGCCCGGCCTAAACCATTCTGAACCTGTAAACTATCGGCCTATTTCCTTACTTTCCTGTCTCTCTAAACTTTTCGAGTATGTCTTAGCTCAGCATCTGGATGAGTTCTGCAGCCTTAACGATATCATCTTTCCTGAGAAATATGGTTTCAGGAGAAAGCACTCCACGCAACACCAGTTGCTTAGGGTTGCGGAGATCATTCAAGAGGCTTCCTCCAAACATCTCACCTCCACTATTGTCTTCCTGGATATCCAAAAAGTCTATGATCAGGTGTGGATAAACGGGATTCTCTTTAAACTAATTACTCTCCACTATTCTGCTCACCTCATAAAAATTCTTCACTCTTACCTGACGAAGCGTAGCTTTGCGGTAAGAGTTTCAAACTTTCTCTTCTCTCCCAGGAATATACTCAGCGGGGTCCCTCAAGGTTCTCTTGTCGGTCCCAAATTGTTCAACCTATATATTAATGATCAACCACGTTTCCCCAGTGCCACCTTAGGCCTGTACGCCGACGACACGGCCCTGATTGCACAACATAAACAAACACAAGTCGTGCACGAAACCCTCCAATCCTACCTCGACTCCATGACGCAATGGTTAACAAATTGGCGAATGTCAATGTCAGAAAATGTGCCGCCATCAGTTTTCCCACCCCCCGCCGGATCCCAACCACTTACTTAACTTTGAACAACGAGCCGATTCCCTGGAAATCCAGTTACAAGTACCTTGGAGTGTGCTTGGATTCAAATCTCACGTGGAAACTTCACATCACTGAAACTTGTCAGAAAGTGAAGTGTGCATTAGCCCATATGCGCCCCTTGTTGGCTGGAAACAGCCGCCTGTCCACGAGAAATAAGTTATTGCTGTACAAGTCCTGCATACGTCCAATTATGACGTACGGATCCACAATTTGGGGAGCCGCAGCTGAGATTCACCTTAGGAAGCTTCAAGTTGTGCAAAATAAAACACTTCGTACTTTTATTAGGTTTCCAAGTTACGTCCGGCTAGAAGTTCTGCACAGAGTACTCAATATTAAACCCTTTTTAAAACATATTCAAAAACTTGCTCAAAATTTCTTTAGCGATCTCAGTAGAGTAAATAATCCCATGCTAGATAGCATCCTATGGTACAACCCGATACACCCGAAGGCGCGCATGCGCCCTAGGGCGTTGTCGGGGCGCCGCCCAAAGGATGCGTTCTTCAGCTACAAACGGAGTCGTCCTATCTAGCATTGTTTTATGTCTGCTCTACCCCCACCCCCCGTTTTTTCTTTGAACTCTAGCTAACTCCGTGCCCCTCTCTGGCTTTTGGGAATTCGCGCTTTTCGACGAACTTTTTAAACTCATTGTCCATTTTGTATTTACCCCCCCGTTCTCTGCGCCCCTAGGGGCGAGCTTCTACCTCCCTTTCCTTTTTTTTCTCGCTAGGTGCCTGCATGGGCCCTAGCTCTTTCTCTTTCTGCAAGACTTAGGGAAGGGCCCGATTTCGGTCGCCTCCCCCCAAGCGAACCTTAGATATAAACTCTCTCATATATGTTAATCTCTTTCACATCTTTTTCCTTTTCGCTCGGAGTTTAAAGGGGGAATTTTCCCCCTCCTGGGCACTTCGTAAACCCCGTCCTTGAGTCCTTGAGTCAAATGCATTGGTAGACGAAAATATGGGTAAAGAATGGGTTTCAAATTTCAATTTAAGTGATGTGAAAAGGGGACTGGGTTTGGGTAAACAATTCGAAAATTACTTTATTGAAAATAATCCTTCATCAGTGCGAAGTGCAAAGTTTAAAAGGTAATTACAAAATTGTTTAGCTCTTTTCAGAGAGATTTTGGTAGAGTTACAAATTAAAACTACATTTGAAAACGAAAATGAAGATATTCAAAGTGAAGAGGACATTAAAAGAATTAGGCCACTAACTAATATTTAGCAGAGGTGTTGAATATTAATAGAATTTTTGTTGGAAAAAAGGGTACTTATCGGTTATAGGGACCATGGGTTACCGACTACTTTTCCGAGTTATCGCCAACACGAACGTTGGCGATGTAATCCGATACGAGAAATTCACTATAAACACAATTACAATTTAATATATAATGGGGTTTGATCAACTTTATTTAATAAAAAAATATTGGTTTACATTGAAATTTGTGGCGGCCCAAACTCAGCTAACATGAAGTCAGACAAGGCAACACGTACAGATGAAGCCAAATTCTGGTTTACACCGGTTGATGATATTATAAATAGGTGCCGTTGTTTTCATATTTCGTGGCTTATACCGGCTTTCAATATTTGAAAGTAAACCATGGGTATAACTTCGTGAATCTTGAAACTAGGACTCATACGCAGACCATAGAGACTTTGGGGATCCGTGAAATGGCGTAACAACTTGATGATATAGACCTAAAACATTTAACTTGGAATTTAAATGAAATTAAAAATTTGTCATTTTAAATGACATAAATTTTTAATGACTCATTTACTCATTTTACAGAAGTTCAAATTCCAAAAAATCATACTACTTAATATTCGAAATGAAAAGTACGAGAAACAGACGGTGTTGAATTTTGATTTTTTCCACAATTATTTATTATTTGTGTGGGCGCTTTATATAAATTCGACTCCAACGAGAAGGCATTTGGGTCACGTGATTTTGGACGAGTCCATTAGTTAAATTCAATGACAGGTAGAAATGTACTAGGAAGAATAGGTTTCCAGAATTGGCGCCTTTATTGCGAATTAATGCACAATTTGTGCAGTACGAAAATAATTTGTGAAGAACGATAAAGAACTTTATATATACGAGTAATAAGTACATTCAGTCTTACTGTTGGGATTTGGTGCAATTGTTTTCTTCATAAAGATTAAAATTATTTATTACAATAATGGTCGTAACTGCTTTATTAAAATGGAAGAGTTCAGGTTGTAATACTTTTCTTGTAACTTAAACACTTTTATTTAGTGAGAAATGCACAATGCGTTTCGTGCGTATGAATTAATGATTCATCTCCAAAATGGAAAATTCTAATGTGGACAGCACATGACTACAGACTCATATTTATTTTCTTTATTTCTTTCATAATTAATTGAATTGACTTTAATACCACAAAATAATGCCAATAATTATTTGAAATTACACTGAATTTGCAGTTTTAATTCAATTATTTTTTCAGGGAAATTTTGCAGAATTACTGAAAAGCTATATTTAAAAGTTCCAAAACTTTTTGAATGAGATCCCCCCCCCCCACGCCCCAATTTATGGGTTGCTCGCTTGTGTAGCACGACATTTACTTTAGGAAAGACCTTGAAATTAATAATCCATCTCCAAAAAGAAAAAAAATACAGTGACATACACACATCTTTATATTTTCATCATTATATATTTTACTCTTTATATAACGCTGTTTAACTTCTACCAAATACAGAGAAAATTTTTCGATCCAAATACTTTTGCTGCCATTGAAAATAGTTTCAGTAATATCTATGCATCACATTTTATGCAGTTACATATTTTATAAGGTATTACTATTTGTTCATTTTAAAATAAATTTTAGTAATTTAATTAATTTTAAATATGTTATTTAACCATTATCCTTGTTTGTGCGCCACTATTTGTATAGTTCTGCCTTAGAGCTTAGATTACATGGCCATGTCAGTTAAGGAATCATTCACATACAATTACATGCAATCATATGTCTAAGATAGCCGCTGGTTCATCAAAAATGCATGACAACCGCCTTGTGCGCTTTTCCTGTGAGTATTTTTTATATTTGATATTATAATTTTTTGTGATTATGTTTGTAACATTTTGCTGTGCTCTATGAATGTAATACTACAGTAAACTTTTTGTATGCTCTGCATGTTTTTATATTGTTTGAAAATAAATAAAATTTTAATCCATTTGTTGTCAATTTGCTTTATATTTACTTTCCCTATGTGCATAGTATAATATATAAGGAAAGTATTGTGACGGAATCAAAAATTAGAGTTTTTGTCGGAAGAGCATGTTTTAAGCATTCGTGAAATCGACTCAATTGTTTTTAAAGTGATTTGTGTGTGTGAATGGAGATATCTGACAAACAAATGGAGAATGTTGGACAGAATTTGGTATAAAGTTTTCAATTTTTTATACCAAAAATTATATTTTTGTATAAAAATTACAATGGGTGAACACTAGAAGCCTATTGATTTTAAATGCAATCAAATGTTTGGAAGACCCCCAAATTTTCGAATGAAAATTAAAAAAAAATCAGAACTTTCAATAATATTATACAAATAGTCATTTCGTATGTAATTTTTCATCAAAAAGCTAGTGACACAAATTTAAGAATGCTAGCATGAATCATTGAGATATTATACTTTTTAAAATAAATTTATCAAAAAATCACAAAAAATTAAAAAAAGTATTAACTGTTGTGAATTATGTTCACTTTTCATATATATATTATGTGTTAAATTTATTAACATCATTCTCGTGGATCTAGTTCATTCTATTCTCGAAAGAAGGTACTTCATGTAATTGTTTTGTATTTTGACACCAAATAATTTGCCAACAGTCATTTATATATATTTAAGAAATGTTCTTCTCTCTGGTTATCTGTAACGCTTGGTGATAACTTTTGGTAAAGTTGATTACTCATTTAATAAAATATCGCCAACTTGGCATTATTTTACCCCCAGATTGATGAAAATATCATTAAAGTTACAAAAATGTTGTCAACTTGATAAATTAACTATTAAAATATTTTAATATATGGACTATTGCGGATGCTATCAATATTGGTACTTGTCAATTTAGAATTGCATGAAATATAAGTAAATTGGGTACTTCGAAATAGTTTTAAATGTTGTCATCAGAAAAAGTGCCTAATGTACAATTCAGCTAAAAACATTGTGACATAGATCCTATACATTATATTTTCACTGTGAAAGAAGTAAATTCATTTCATTAGACGGAAAGTCAAGTGCTACAGACTTCAGTTTTTTTGTTGGAAATACGATACCAGTGATTTGGCATTCCGGTTCATAAAATTTTCTATTTCGAATTCTGTTTCAAATTAATTTATGACAATTGATTTTATTATGGATGAAAGAAAGGATTACATATATGAACATTAGGTTCACTTTCTCAGGAGTTGTGAAGGTAAGAGGTTAAGAAAACTTCATTAGAAACTAGAAAGGAAACTTTCCAGTTTCCTTTCGCAAATGATTTATCCTAGCATATCAGAATTAATTGCTTTGGATTAATTGGGAAATTTTCATTCAAAGTAACCATTTGCTAAATATAGCTGTGCATATTTATTCTCTTACTAGAGTCGACATCATCAAACAAGTCTTGTTTAGAAAAAAACTTAATTTTTTTATTACAAGTAGCACTATATATCTCTAACAAATTGAGCAAATCGAATAACATTTAGTGCTATTATTTCAATCAATGAACATCAGAGACCTATTCATTTTGGGTGTGAACAGACCGAGAAATCCCTTCATTTTTCGAACATTTATTTTAGAAAATCGAATAAGCAATATAAAAACATAATAACATATAAAGATGTTGCAAAAATAGGTATTTAATATGTGATTTTTGTTTACATGTGAATGCCACCTAATTTTTAAGACGTTAACTTGTTCTCAAGATTTTACCTTAATTGAAAAAAATAAACTAAACTCACTATTATTAAATTAATAAATATTTTGTACATACATAGTTATAACCAGAAATCAATGGACACAATTTTAAATTATTTAGAAATTATCAAGAGCTATTCTCGAGATACAATAAAATTTATATATTTTTTTACAATTAGTCCTATATTTCTGAAACAAAAAGTAAATAGAATAAAAATTTGTGTTTTTTTTTAAAATAATAAATGTCAGTTCCTAAGCGATTATCGGAGTCATCAGTAGATTATCGGAGTCATGTAGATATCAAACTGCAGAAACATTTTCAATACTTCGAACATTCATTTTAGATCAAAAAACTACTATAAGAATATAATTATGTTACACTTTATTAAAAAAAATCATTTTATGTGTATCTTTTAGTTTAAAAGTGAATCCAACATAACTTTCAAACGCTATTTTCACTTATTGCATGTTTTTTGTCTAAAATATTACTTATGTTTATTAGTTATGTAATCAGTAACAACAATAAGCCTACTGATTTTCAGTGAGATCTATAATTAATAACATAATATGTACTATTGTTTTCCCACCAATTCAAAATTTGGGAATCCACAGAATAATACAGATTTATAAAAAAATAATTGTTACTACAATGTTTCTAAACTTCTACAGCAATATAAGCAGAGGCATATTTTGAAATTCAATTTTTGGAGAGATTCAGTTCTAAATTAAACTCATATCAATCTCAAGGGATCTAAGTTAGAGGTAAATCCTTTATGGGCTCTGGTCTGACCCGTGAGTGCCCAGTGTTTTTTCAGGCATACATCTGAGAGGGGCATTTTATATTTACCTAGTTTCTATTTATGTGACAACATTTAGATTTATTTATATAAGGCAAATAGAAAACTAGCCTTTCTCTGAGCTGGCCAGTATGCAGTTTACAAATATGAAAAGAAGTACACTTCAAGTACAACTATAATGTTGATAAAAAGAGAATTGTTGATAAAACCCCATAACTTAACATTTACAAAATAACCTAACATTTACAAATTTAACCTAATATTTAATGTAAATATTAACATAATATTTACAAATTTACGCATAATTTAAAAACTAACAATATGTCAATAAATTTCAAGCATTGAACATATTGAAAGCTAGCAAAATTATCTTCTATGCCAAGGAATTCTATTATGATCTCTGGACAAAGAGGAAACTCTGCTGGCTAGTCTATGTATATTATTTTACAGTATGAACAAATTTTAAAAAGTAATCATTTCAGTGCAAAACTAATGTGTAAAAATAAAATGATAAATATATTAAATTAGCAATGTATCTATCCTACGTCTAACTATTAAAAAATTTGGAAAACGTTATTCCAAAAGAAAAAAATAACATACATATAGATAAAACGGAAAAATTTTGCTAGAATAATTAGTAACATTTTATGTAATGTTATTTGCGACATATTAATAATGTAAGTAAAACGATTAAAATGAAAAAATTAGACTTCATACTCACTTAAAATGAACCGGATTTAGCAGCAAAATGAACAACAAAAAGCGCTATTTGATTTGCTTTGTTACACAGAAGAAAAAAAGTGGTAATATCGGCTGGTAAGAGTTACCGCATTGTTTTTCAACTGCAAGGGCATCACTGAGCATTGGCGCGTTATTGGGATTTTCGCCAAGGACCGATGTTAGCGTAACCTGGCGGCCATCCTGGGTTCTGTACATATCACTGATTCTAAACACGCGGGCCGAAAAGTAGTGAGTTGTAATTTGGACACCCCGTCTCAATATATGAAATTTCTTACGAACGCTTTTATATGCTCAGGAGCCCGAAGCAGGCGACCACCACCACTACTACTAACAAAACAACATAGGAAAAATGTGTCACCCAAGTATGGGTAGTAATTCACTTCTTAAGAGAATAGGTGTGTATATTTACTCATTTTTAAACAGCAAAAGTCATTGCATTTTATTGTAGTTCCTATTTTGATCTTGCATTTATGTCTTTAAGCATTTACAACAATCGAAAAGACAATTTTTTCCTCCGTTTTCCCGCAGTTGTGTCAAAACAGCTACGTTATTCTCTAAATATTAAAATATATTTAAGATTATTTAATAATACAGTTAATATAAGAGGGAAGTTCCGTTATACCTTATCTTTATCAATTGTATTGCCTAGTCAATAGTGGAAATAGTTCTAATAGTGAACTGAACACCATCAACTATAAATTATTTCCGATCTCAAAATAAATCATGCAGCGTTTTAATATTGCAGTCTAATGTTGCATTATAATCCTTTAACACTATATTAAGATACTGATATAAAAATACACACATTAACTAATATTTTATATCATCAGATGCCCCTGTTCGATATTTTTTTTCCTCCTGATATTTGGACACAGAACTTAGTACAAGAGAAATGGGTGTCTACAATGGTCAAAGCTTTAAATCTTTTTTTTTCCTTTTCTAACCAGGCATTTCAGCTTTTCATCATTTATATGTATCTTTTAAAATGAGCAAACATGTCACCATTTTTCACTGATACTTTAATCCTTCAGTTCTTTCCACGCTTCAAATTTTCTTTTGCAATAACTTAATTATTCAAATAAGTCCTTTTCAATCACATTAAAATTTTATGGCACTGTCTTTATAAATATGTCTACATATAAGAGAGCTACAGCTTTCTTATATGTTCTTACATGTTAGTCACAAGTTCCTTTCCCTTCAAATCCATTCAATCCATTGACTGAAGATGCATGATAAATAATGCACACCACTAATGAATATATTCAATGCAGGTGTCAGAAATCTACTGTATAGCTTCAAAACTTTTCAACTCTTGTGGGGCCTTTTCTAATTCTTGCAACTGATTTCTCACTGTATTGGTAAGAAATTTTTCTGCATGGTAATATCTCACAATCAGAGGCACTACCTTTTTCCAGATGATTTGATGAGTTAATACTGATATGAAACAAACTTTTTTTAGCCTTTCATCATTCTGTTTTGTTGTAAATGGTATATAATAACATTTGTGATTATTACTTTGCACTTTGTTTGTGAACATCTGAATTCAGTGTTGAAAAATTTTTCATAATGGCTGTTGTGCAGCAGGAATTGAAATTCAAATTTTAAATGGAAAGTATCCTCCCCTTCAACATTTGTAAATTGAGGGGATTGTACATATTTTGTAGAGGTAGGTATAATTTGTAACAAAGTAGCACGTAAACTTGAACTCTCGAATATTGTACCTACTGCACTTATGTTTAATAAACAGCAGCACAAACGCTTAAAAGCAATAAACAGAAAATAATTATATACAAAATGATTTATTTAAATATTTAAAAATGTATACAATAGTAATTTATCGAATCCGTTTGTCCTTCATATTATGCCATAAACTGCATATTTCTGCGATTTGTAAATTCTAACATTTTAGCAGGATCATTTTTTGTATCAAATAATTTAAATTTGTGTTATTTAGGGTATTTCTAAACTTTTTCTTTTTCTTACGATTTTGAAAGCTAAATTCCTGTTCGCAAAGTGTACTGGTCCATTACAACATAAGGCCAATTTGCAAAACTTTTTTAACAATTGGAAATGTGTTAATAAACTTACTAAAAAAATATATTTGAAAAAACAATTTTCACTTAAAGCTCATAATAGCTCAATTTTTGTAAAAAAAATAATCAAATATACATTAATAATTAACTAAAATATGAAAATATGTTAGTTTAGTCAATATAATGTACAGTAATGGGGATGGTGATGAAAAGTTAATTGTGCACTCATGAGAATACAAACTAAATTAAGCAATCAGTCTAACTATGTATATGAAAATAATAAAAATTAATGTTGATAATGAACAAAAATATGTAAATAAACAAGTTTAATCAGTCTAATGAAGGCATGAAAATGGATGGAAAAAAATATCTGTGTACTATTGACAATGCAAAAGAATACAAACTAAATTGTGCAGTCGGAATATGTATCAAAAATAATTAAAAAAATTAACTGTCAATAAATATGTAAATAAGCAAGTTTAGTCAGTCTAATCTGCAATAATAAAGAGATGGAATTGGATGAAAAAAAAAAAAGGTAACTATGTACTATCAAGAATGCACTAAATTGCTCAATCACACTAGGTATGTAAAAATAACTAAAAAAATTAATGAATAAAATTATGTAAATTAGCAAGTTTAGTTAGTCTAATGTGCAACAATAAAGGGATGGAGATGGATGGAAAAATATAATTATGCACGCTCAGCAACATACGAGAATATAAACTACATTGCATGATCACACTATGTATGTGAAAATAATCTTAAACACATAAGCTAATAGATCCTTCAAATAGAATGATGAAAATCGTTAGTCAGATCAATAAATTTTAAGTAACCACAAATCAGTAGCTTAAGCTATAGATCCAGTTTGTAAACTGTTGTATAATGCATGCCACCATGGATGAAAGATTAGTTCTAATCTTTCTTCCTCTATGGAGAATAGATTAGTTTCTCCTAAATGTCTCATTCAGGTTCTCTATTTGAACCACTCCCCTTCTGGAACATATGCATGTCCCATATTCCTTGGGGGGGGGGGGGGGGGGGTGAGGAGCTTCCTGTACTGCCTGCAGTTTTTACCTTTTCACTCTGGGTTTTCACATTTAAGCCATTACTTATACTTTTGTTGGGAGAATTATTTTGAACACAAATTTTATATTTTTCAATTTCATGCAGTTGACTGTGTCTGACACAAGCTTTAGTTGGCAAAATTCTGTCCAAATCAAAGTACCTATCTTATTCCAGTTGAGTATAAAAGGTATGTTAAACAAGAAAGATCAATCATGCATATAGCATTGATTATGAAACAGTTTTCCAACTTCAAGGCAATTTTATATAAACATCTCTCTAATACGATTCCTCGGTAATATTCTTAAAATTATTGGTACTTACGTATTATCGCAACCATGACAAAACGTAATTGATGTATCGTCCAATAAAGGTCCCGATCGATTCCAAGGACAACATGCAGCAAAGTGATCTGTATGAGGACCCACGTTCGAGCGGGCTCGAACTGGTTGGGGGACGTACGCACCTCTGGGACTGTGTTGTCAGACAGGCCGGCTTCGCCGGACCAAGTCACATAGCATACTAGACTCGCTTCTGGGACCGTCGCACGGCGCAAGGACCGTGACAACATGCAGCCAAGTGATCTGTATGAGGACCCACGTTCGAGCGGGCTCGAACTGGTTGAGAAAAACCCAGAAGCGAGTCTAGTATGCTCTGTGACTTGGTCCGGCGAAGCCGGCCTGTCTGACGACATAGTCCCAGCGGTGCGTACGTCCCCCAACCAGTTCGAGCCCGCTCGAACGTGGGTCCTCATACAGATCACTTTGTTGCATGTTGTCCTTGGAATCGATCGGGACCTTTATTGGACGATACATCAATTACGTTTTGTCATGGTTGCGATAATACGTAAGTACCAAATTATCACAATAATACATTAATTTATTGTATTTGAAAACTAAAAAACTTCATTGAAAAAAATGAACTTCATTCAAATGACTACAAAATGAAATTCAACTTCATTCATTGAAATATAAATCGCCTCTATATAAAAGCAGCATTTCATTCATAAACATTTTTCCAATCCTTTCATTCATCACAATACTATAATAATTTATTTTATTTAAAAACTTAACCATGGAGGTACATGTAATTTAACTCTATGCTTAAAACATCATTGAAAAAATCGTCTGGGTTCTCTGTGTAAAATCAATGAATGTTTCATTCATATCAGCTATATTGCAGACTCCATGAGCTAAGTAATTTTGTGTTAAAGAAATGCAGCAATTCTTATACAACTCATTCTACATCTTTTGGTGTTTACATTTTCCATAAATGAAAATTAGGCTTCGTTGTAAAGTTTGATAATCATTTAAACTCAAATATATTGTAATTGCCTTGTTTCAGTATGTAGATGCACAGAATTTAAGTAAAAATGAAGCGGTTTTAGGATGTATACAACACTAAATATGAATTAAAAAGAACTTTAAAAATCACGATTTTGAGACAAAATGGATGCCATATTTTATTTTGAAGTGGGTCACGTGATCTCTTCATATAATGGTCACGTGATCTTTTCATATAAAGGGTGTAATTATTATTTTAATTTTTATTTTAAAAGCTACTGAATATATTTTGCTGAATTTTTTTTTTATATATTTTATGGGATAATTTGAATATTTCCAATATTTGAAAAATTAGGTCCCATAGGGTTCAATGTATTTCATTTCTTCAACCCTGGTTCAATCCAAATCTAATTGGGTGATATTATTCATTTATATTCCCATAGGTCCCACAGACCGTCTGCACAACATATTAAAATTTCATTTTGATGAAGTCGTTTTTACGGCAGTTATCGTGTTAACTGACAGACAGACAGAATGAACAAAGTCATAAACACTTTTCAACTATGTAAAGTGTTAAAAAAGTAAATATTTATTATTGCTTGAATATCCCATACAAAACATGCTAAAAAATTGATTAAAAAGATTCTCCAAGCGATTGAAGAACAAGTTTATTTTGCAGTCTACTCTAGCAATGATCCGTTTGGTATTAGAAAATTTACAAAAGTTGTAGATGGACAAAATGTTGAGAAGAAACTTCTGTTAAATAGAGCAGGCACCTTTTACTGGCCAAAAGAAAACTAAACTTTTGTTATTGACAGTGATGGAAATGTACAAAATTCTATCAAGAATTTTGGATAATTTGTAAAACAAAGCATACAAATAAATAACTGCCATTTATGGTTATTTCTTCTTATTCTATTTCTTCCTTTAGATATAGAAATCTTTCAACTCTAATAATAAAGATAATTATGTCAATCAATAATAATTAGGCCTTGCTATTCATAAAGGCTGTGACTGATAATTATCTTGGGTGGGATCAATAAAATTTATCTATTGCCTTGATGATTATTGATCATTTAAAACGTTAAATTTAAGAAACTCATTACATTTTAGATGAAATGAATATTTTATGAGAATTCCAAGAGCCTAAATCTGCTCCCTACCAAATTCTGTGATTCTTATTATAGTTTTTGTAGACATTAGACTTTACATTTCATCTCAAAGACTCCACTTTTTCTATTTCCAAACAGCAAAATAAGTGAAAATTCCACTCCTCCTATAAAGAACTTGTCTTTTGTGTGGTGTAACCTGTTCCCCCTTCTAAAAAATCTGATGGTCACCTTAAGGTAGGGCTCTTGTACCCTATTATCTGAATGGATTCACCTTCTGTCATGCACAGACGTGTTAAGGATTGGAGGGGATTTTAAATGTTTTCTACATTATTAGCAAATAATGGATTAAATTCAAAATGACTTTTTTTATGAAATTTGTCATATTTTGATACAGTACATAAGTGCCAACTTGAAAAATTATTGGGGGTTCAAGAAATTTGAAATTGAATGACCCATACATCTTTCAAAAAAATTAAATTTCATTCCGTTAGATTATTTGTCAAATTAAAATGTCTGAAAAATACTAAAACGAAGCAAATTATAGAAAAAGTACAGAAATTTGTTTTTTCGCTTCGCTTTTGTAGGTGCAACATTAAATATACAGATATTATATGAATTCCAAACTGAATTATCTTATTTCTTAGTAACAGAAAAATATAAAATTTATTTTTAAGTATTTTTACCAATGTTAAAAAATGTCAACAAATTTCTCTTGCATTTATGTGTTAAAATCTTGTATTTAGAATACAATAAACAGTCTCAGGGTTAAATTTCTTTATATATGTAGTAAACAGTCAATAAATAATGAGGAACTTGAAGAATTGATAACAAAATTTATGCATTCTCCACTAAATATGTGTGGAAATGTTAAGTGTTCAAAGAACTCATAACAAAGTTATTGGGAGTTCCAAAAGTGTCTCAAACTAACAAAGTTGGCTCCATTAATACAGTGTATAAAAATTTCATTGAAGACTGTTATGGAAAATTAAGATACTTTAATTCTGAAACATTAGCATTAACCCTGTGTTTTTGTTTGCAATACAACAACTCTGTATTTTTTGTTTGCATTTTGTTTGAAATATTATTTTTTCTTTCTTAGAAAATGCAATACAGCAGACTGGCTCTGACAGTAACTTCATAAGAGCTACTCGTATCCATTTGCAGACATTTTCGAAACATGCTTTTGACAATGGGTGCCAATTTACGTAAGCTGAATATAATATATTTTAAATATAAAAAATTTGTTGGATGGATGAACAAACTGCTAATTTGATTGGAAAATAGCGATAATAATTTTATTTAAACATTTAAGTTAACATTGACTGCTTTGGTATTCGATAATAATGCTACATTGTGAATTATGGATAACTTATGCAGTAGCTAAAGAGTTAATAAATATAGTGGAACTGATAAGAGATGAGAGTGAGTTAAATATATTAGCTGCATATCCTGGCAAATGGTGGAAAGAAATAAAAATTATGATTAGAATATTAACATAGCATATAAAAACTTCTTTCATTTTTTTTCCTTTTCGCAACACTGAGAATACTTTAAAGGAATAACCCTTATTAATTTAAACCAAATAATTAACTGCTATTTTAGAATAAATAACTTTCCATTAACATTTCAATATTTTTTCCTCATATGCATTTTTTAAGGCATTTTTATAGTACTTTTGTTATGTGAAAAATATCATGAAAGAATATTTTAAAAATCCTAGTGTATTCTTGAAAGTTTGGTGTTAAAATATTAATTTAAAACACTAATGGATCTAATGCATAAGCATTTGTATAAATATTTTAGTGAATTATTTACTATTGTTTTATTCTAATACAGCTCTTTCATTTGTTGTTGTTGTTGTCGTGTGACCAGTGCAATAACTGGAAAGGGTTGGGAGGGAGGAGAGTAAAGCTAAATGGGTCCAAAAGCGTGGCGCACTGCGCAGGCCACATCTACAGCTGTCATAATGGGTGCCATTGCCTCGAGAGGTTGGACTTCTGCCTGTTGGTCTGCGGGAGCTATTTTATTTCACTCCTACCACCCAATGGAAACCAATGGAGGCATTCCCCTATCCGCCACCTGGGGATGTGCTCTCTAGGGGTTACAGGCTCCCCCGAGAGATTGTAACCCCTAGAGAGCTTTCATTTGTAAATCAAATTTATAAATTTTAGTATTGGCCATTTAAATATCACTGAAGTTATTTAAATTTCACTAATATTTTCCATAGTACTTTTCTATAGAAATTTTAAGATTTTAGATGCTATTTTCCTAAAAAAGATAGTATCTGCTACAGCAGTGGTTCTCAATTTTTTTGAAGTTGGGGAACACTAAACTCTGACATTTTTTTGCACAGAACACTTACAATACAACATAGGCTTCTAAGCAGCGGTGGCCAATCTTACATAATACACATTTTTCTATTTTGAAAAATGTGTAGTATGAACTCTGTGAAGGGATATTTTCCAAAAAATAGTATTAAAGCAATGATTTAGGCAAATAAAAGTAATGCGGAGTGTGAATGTAATTTTTGCCACCTATGAAAAATTAAAACAAAGTTTCGCACCTCAATTTCTGATGATAACCTAGATAACTTGATCGTTATGAAATATAATTTAAATGGTAAATGCTGTGAGCAGCAACTAGATACTAGATTTTTATTAAAAGCCAAATCTGCAACTTTTATAAAAAATAAAATGTAGCTGTCATAAAACTAGTCTTCTTTATTTCTTGTGTATATGTGTATTATAAATATGTATATAATTCAAATTTAGGGGGAGGGGGAATGGAGATGAGAAAAATCCCTATTTTTCCCTAAATGTATGTTATTTTTATACTGCAACGTTTGTTATGACATTGAAACACGCGCTTTAAGAAATCTACTGAATTTTCTTCAGTGAGGGTTGGCAGGTATGATATTTCATTACAGAGTTTATCAATAATCTACAAGCTCTGTTCTGTAGGTGTATAAAGTTCCAGAGACATGGGTTTTCTCAATACTTTTGATAGTGGAACTCATGATGCATTGGATGATTTTGGAAATAACTTTTTAGATGTCGAGACTTAGAAAATTGTATGTATGGGTCTTCATTTTCAAAACTCATTTTTCCAATTTCAGTAAGTACCACTGTTCATCTCTAATAATAGAAAATGGTGTCTATTTGTCTGTTGGGGGAAATCTAAGCATTGTACAGCCATTAAATTTGGGACATTGATACCTCGGCCCCAATGTGGAGACAAGGAAATACCCGATGGAAATCTTTTAAAAAATTCGAATTAGTAGTTTAAAAGTTATGAATTTAATAGTTGTACTTGATTGGTGGCACCATCTATTACATGTTGCTAAAACTAAAATAATTTTTCTGTTCTTAAAACTGCAGATATTCAATCACTCCTTATATTTATGGCATATCAAAGGAGTTTATTTAGTGTGTATTACTTGTTGATCAAAGGTACTTATTTAGGGTGTATCACAAAGAGCTTATTTAGGGTATATTACATGCTCAGAAGGCAAATGGCATATGTAGAGCATATTATGCAGTAGTAGAGATGCAGATTCGGGCTGGCCAGGTCGCCATTGGCGACAAAGTTTGCAGTTACAGCGACCAAAATTATTATAGTAAGTCACCATTTTTGGTGACTGAAATTTCTCCGAAATCCTTTCAGTCAGCCCTACAGTGCTATCTGTCGGTAGATTGGGCCGATTGCCTCGCGAATCGCCTCTAATCGCTTCATTGTTGTGAGTCTCGGGCCTCGATTCCATAGCTATGCGCAAATCGCAGTCAATCACGATTTACTGAAGGTAATTTCTTGTGATAGAAATTTCTGAGTCCTTTCAGTCCCACGGCACCCGGTACATCAGGCCGATTGCCTCATGGATTTCTTCGTAGTTGCTGACCGTGTTATGCGCGTTTTGCAGTCAATCGTTATTTGGTCACACTGGAGGTACTATGCGTGTTCCTAATTTGCGAAATAATGTAGAGAAAACTATAAATGCATCACCCAGCATGTGCGAGGCAGGTTTGCAAATTCGATGAAATAAAATTTGCTGTTTTTTTTTTTTACAGGATTCTTCCGCGGATTCGCCGTTATGTTCTTTCTGAGTTTTTTGGCCGAGGAATTTTCTTTTTTCGGAAGGGCGAAAATCCTTTCCCCGGTTCACAAGATGTCCACTAGTTATAAAAATATCGAAAATGTCATGCAATCGGTCACATATGTTCCCAAAATGCCGCGAAATTTGAACAAAGCCACGAATATTAATCAGTTTTCCCTTTCTTACATCTGAAAATTTGAGTTTCTCCGCGATTGCGAAATTGATGCTTGCATACGGCGATTCCCACTGCCTGAATGATTATTAAATATCTACCACTTTTAAAATCTATTTGCATCGACTGAAATTTATATAATTATTTCGTTTTGTATACAAAAAAAAAAAAAAGTTTTCTACCGCATTAATAAAATAATAGGCTATTTATTTTGCAGCAGTATAGCGAAAATCTGCATTTGTACGCGATCCTCGGCATACCTCATTTAATTTAAAAAATATTTCCCACTTTGGCGATCTGTTTACAACGACTACAATATTTGTAATTGCTTCACGTTTTATAGAGAAAAATTATTTTTCAAGCGTATTATTAATGAAATAAAGGACTATTTTGAAGCAGCATAACGAAACACTGCATTTGTACGCAATCCACTGTATATTTCGTTTAATTTGGGAAATATTTTTCACTTTTGTAATCTGTTTGCATCGCATACAATTTTTGTAATTATTTCGCGTTTTACACAGAAAAACTATTTTTCAAACGTATTATTAATTAAATAAAGGACTATTTTACAGCAGAATCGTGAAAAATGGCATTTGTACGTGATCCTCTCCATATTTTGTTTAATTATGAAATTACTTTTCTACTTATGCAATTTGTTTGCATTAACTAATTAATATTCACAAAAGTATTCACTTTGTAGTGGGTTTCACTCTTCCATGTCTGTATTTGAGCATTTCATAAATCAACATACTTGAGGTATCTCTCCATGATATATTATAGATTTTCTGTATGCTATTATTAATTTGCGTCATGTATTATGAAATAATGTTATTTTAAATTTAAAAAAATCAACTGAAATTTAAACCAGCCTGTCTCTTAACAAAACTCATTTCATTGTAAGAAAATTTGTTTCCGTTTTGGTTTTTTTTACTGAAAGAAATGTCACTATTTCAACAGTTTTTAAGGCTGCTGCTGTTGAGGTGCTCTGCTAAAATAATCCTTTCCCATATATTTTTATCCTCTAATTACTCTTCCTTAGAGTATCTGACTGAATTATCATATTTTTGTTTTTTATATTCAGGTGAAACATTTTGTTTAGAAGAGAACATTCTTTTTGTACATTCCAAGCTTCATATATTTTAAATTTAAAGGCAGAATTAATTAAATTAATGAAATTTTTGAATTATTTGCAGAATAAAATCGAATTTATGGCAAGGGAAATTTCAGCTGTAAAACATCAATCTCTTACCATCCTTGTTTATTTCTTTTAAAGCAAAAAAAAAAAAGTCCTTTTTTTCTAACATTTTTAGGGTTATTGTGTCAAAGAAATTTTTTATAAATCCTCTTATTTATCAATTCATAACTTTAGAATTTTGTTGTTTTATACATTTCTTACCCATCGTAACCCTATTGAATTTGTTATTATTAATATTTTTGTTTTGTCTGTAACTGTCTAAGCATTTTATTTTAATATTTAAAAAATGTAAATAGCCATTCTTCTGCTTTCTACATTCATTTTAAAATACTAGTTTTTATGGCTAAGGAATGAAATTAAAATAATGGAATGAATTTAAATCAAATTTTGTAATTTAAATTTATCTTTCTTTTGTGTTATTACCTTTTCTCTAAATAGGGTGTCGCTAGCCTACTGTCCACAAAACATAATATAAAATTAAAATTATTATAACTACATAATTTTAAGTATTTTCAATCCATGAATATACCTCAACAGCCATGTGTATATAACATGCCAATATAAATTTGATTTTAGACACTTATCGTTGAAAATTTTTTGGCCACTAACTTTTTCTGGTTGGCCACTAAAAATTGTGTTCTTAGTCGCCAGTGGCCACTATTAAAATATCTGAAACTGAATCTTTATGCAGTAGTATTGGGGCATAGTATTCGATGTGCCCAGCACCAGATTCAAGGAATATTATGTAACTGCACAGCAGACTAAGGTATGTTTGTGACTACACTTTTTGAAAAATTGAATGAATGAATTTAATTAATTATTGCTTATAATGGTAACAGAAATATATGTGATCAACTTATTTATATGCAGATTATGAACAACTGAATTGTTAAAATTTATTTGTACTGTAAAATTTAATTTAATTATAAATCTTTCAGTTATGTCATCGTGTTTTAAGTGTAAAAAATTATTTATCTTCAGACAAACTTTCATTGACTACTAGATCAAAGCCTTCAAGCAACCTTCAAGCATTTCTTTATTATTCCCCGATAGTTATTTGAGGGTCACACAGAAATTTTTGATACAGAGGCATACGATATGAGCTAGAAAAAAAATTATTGGTCGAATATTTAAATTTGAACTCTTTTATGTCTGCAGACGATAAATTGTGGCAACAATTACAATTTACGTATCGTAGAATAAATGTTGAAAGAAAAGAAAATGGAGTTGATGTGACAGCATTATTGAGTTATGATTTTAAAGTGGGGCTAAATCAAGAAGAATGAATTCAAAGTCTACAATTAGCATATGGAAATGATGCTCCATTTCGTGCCAGTGTATTCAAATAGTTAACAGAGTTTAGAAAAAATCGAAATTCTCCTGGGTGAAGAACACACAGGAAGACTTTTGTCAGCTATAGTCCCAGAAGTGTCAGCCATTCGAAAAATGTTAATCGATGATAATCACTGTACCTACCAAATGATACAGAAGGAATTTAACATTGAATTCACATAAAATTATTCATGAAGAACTGCATATGAAAAAAATTAGTTCGTCGTTGGGGCCCCCATAATTTAATAGAACACCAAAAAGTGGAGCATGTCAGAATCAGCAAAGAAACCCTAAAATTACTTAATGATGGTGGACACTGCATTATTTCTAAAATCATAACTGGTGATGAAATGTACGTACCGTCTTTTGATGTTCCAACACATCAAGAAAGTAAAGTACGGGTCTTTAAAGCCAAACCAACAATGGTGAAAGACAATGAGCAATGAAAAAAGTAATGTATGCCGTGTTCTTCAGAAGTTCAGGTTTAGTCAAAGCCATAAAGTTTGGGGGACAGAAGACAGTTACAGCTAACTGGCACACCACTAAGTGTCTTCCAGAAATTTCTCAGGAAGTGAATGTTAGGAGACTCATACTTCACCATGACAGTGCATCTTCTCATTCAGCAAGAATGACAGTCGAATTTCTTGAACATAAAAACATCAAAGTAATAGAACATCCACCCTATTCTGATCTTGCTATGTTGTTGTTGAGATTCAGACCATCCGACCTACCAGAAAGGTGTAAGGTAACAGTTTGGGCGGCCGGATAGAGCCACCCAATTTAGACCGGAACCCAATGGGGGAGGCATCCATGGGGACCGTACCCTCCTTCCCTTATCACCAACCTCTCAGAAGGACTTATGGGCCTACATATTTAACGTGATCGTACTCTGCGTGAACACGGTGGCAGTTTTGGCAGTGGAGGGAATTGAACCCGGGTCTACAGAGTGCAATTTTCGTGCGCTAACCACTGGGCTACCGCACCCTTGATCTTGCTATGTGTGACTTTTGGCTATTTTATAATCTAAAAAATTTTATGTGGGTGTCATTTTCATTCCGAAGATGAGATTGATGAGGCTATAAAAGCATATTTTTCATCAATTCCAAAAAATGGATGACTTGAAGCATTTAATCTTTGGAAAATTCGCCTACAAAAGTGCATTGATGTTGGAGGGGAGTACTTTGAACACTCCTAAGAGTTGGTAAGTTTAATTTGTACCACTTAGCCATATCTCAAAATTTCAGTGTGACCTTCGTATATAGACTAACAAGTCTGTTATAATAGGTGTCATTTAAGAGTTCTTATATATCAAGATATCTGTATATAATAGAGATTAAGATCTTGTGAGGTGCCAATAGTCGTCCTGTGTCTACGTGATACATCTTTGAGGAATTCTTAGTTTGTGCTTAATATGTACAATGAGTTTTGAATTTGGTTTCCTTTTACCTATTATTACTTACTATTAACGCCTGTTTAGTTTACCTTTTGTACAAATTTATTTTTATGAATCATTTATTAAGTCATTTTGTTTTTACTTCTATGTAATTAAAAGTTATGTAATGTTTTAATTTGTATTTATATTAAATGGAGCATTTGAAACCACATTGTGAGCATTTAAGTGGTGCTCAAAAATGAATGTTATGTGTTTAACAGCACTGGACATTGTTAATCAGCTTTGAACCATGTTTGTTAGAATGAAATGTTTAATCAATTTATTTGTTGCCTTTACTCCTCATTTTCTAACGACTGCTTCTGGTGAAGACTCTACTTGCAAAACAATATTATACTTTTTTTGTGTGTCCAGACTGTATGACCTACCCAAAGGTGTAAGGTAATTGTTTGGACGTCCGGAACTGTGTCACCCGATATACACTGGAGCCTAAAGGTTGTGCACCATTCTTCCCTTAAGCATTATCACTCTTAGGGAAGTGATTTGTAACCAGAGTTCTATGAATTCCTGAGGTTCCGCGAGCCAATATCAAGTGTTACATGAGAATTTGCAAAAACTTGAAAAGAAAATATTTTGGTGAGGCTGTTAGTCACTATAGTGAAGAGTGCTATTAAAGGGTTTCAGCTCACTACTTTAGTATATATATTTATGTCTAACTCCTTTGTGTGTTGAAGAACACATTTGTTGAAGGTTGCATTGGTTGAAGGTTGCTTTGGTGAGTAGACTACAGCTAACATATAAGAATACTCGACACATCAGAAAACTTAACATTTAATAACTGAAACTTAACAATACAGGAACTTTCACTTCCTGAACTCAAAAATATTACAGTGTCAAATTGCATCATTATATGAGATTTGACGCATAAGGTTAAGCTAGAAAGTATCTGCCACGTAACCTATGTTACGCGAAGACTCCAGGATATGAGACGTCATGCTTCAAAAGTTCAGACTTCGAGTCTACGTGAGTACGAGACTGTCAGTATACTAGACAGCGAGTATACTAGACTGAATACGAGACTGAAGAACTGCACGATGCAACGTCTTAAATATGGAATCATTGACATGCGCAGTATGCCCTCACAGGACCTCAGAGTCTGTGAAGTCCCACAGAGAGTCTATAAAGTCCTGCAGTCGTGCAGTGGCGCACCCAGAATATTCCTAAGGGGGGGGCCATTGGTGCACAAAATTTTTATGAAGGAGGATGACTCCTCGATAAATTTTCCGAGAAAAAATGATCAGAGGCCATATCAATTAACAAGGCGGTTGTCTTTTTTTGTACATTTATTTTTATCAAATTACTAACAATTCTTTAGTGCAGTGCAAGAGAATTGAATGATTAGAAGAAGTAGTAGTAGATATTTATACAAAACAACACAAATTAAGAAATAGATGAAGATAAAATTATTTGTTCTGGTCTGCTTATACTGTATACTTGTTTTCAACCACTCTCTCATGATTACATATTGTTATATTATTCAATTATGATCTATACATATTCATAAAACGAAGTCCAGCCTCCTGTTTTTCTTTGTAGCCAGAGCATTAATTATCTGGTCTAGATCAATTTCCACTTCACGGTGAATGTTCATTGACGCCAGTCCATTCAGTCTGGTTTCACTCATACTGTTTCTCAAGTAAGTTTTCAACCTCTTCATTGTGGAGAATGACCTCTCAGCACTGCTTGTTGATACTGGGAGGGTGGCATACACTTTTAAAAGTTCAAACACAGTTGGAAAAGTCCTTTGGTCACAAAAGTTAAGCAGTTCGATTGGGCTTTTAGTTTTCTTGTTCAATGCAAAGACCTTCATGTACCACAGATGTAGTTCAGCTTTTAGAGTATTATCTGATCTGGGTCCTAAATCATCTGCAAATTTCCTTGATAAGGCAACAAATCTCTCGTTTTCTTCCAGTGTCGGCTGCCTTCCATTCGGAATGACAGATGCAAAACTTTGTAGAAATTCCTTATGTTTGAGAAATTTTTCATGGAGGTGAGTGATGAAATTATCAATCCATGGAATGAAAATAGAAAGTCTGTAGTATTCTTCAGGAGTCTGTACGTTGAAATTTGATCTATAAATTTGTCTGGTGGCACGGCGTGGTAGAGTAATGTTTTCTCCATGCTGTTCCAGCTTCTTAACAGCTTGTTCAAACAGATGGTGAAACTCGTTCTCTGCGTTCTCTCGAATTATAGATATAGCTTTCAAAACGTCTTCTACGTCACTCACAGCAGTTGCCAGATCAAGGTTAACTTCCTGCAGCTTTTCACTCAGACGAACACTGTAGCTGAGTAATCTGTCAGCTGAAACAAGTGCTATGACAAACTGTGATGTTAACATTGAACATAACAAGGTATGAGCCTCTGTTGATGTCTCCTTGTCATTCCAGGTAGTAATCTCCTCCAGAGCGTCGATTACTTGATCAAACAATGAAACCATAACTGTGACGGCATCATGTCTCTCCACCCAACGAGTAGGGCATAATTTCTTCAGTTTTTTGGCACTGATTTCTGTCTCTTCCTGATTAGCTGCATTAATTTTGCTGGTGAGAACAAGGTTTCGTTTTGGTGTGTTGAAAAAACTAGAGATTTTCCCTATTATTCCAAAGCTGTTTCGGATATCCGGAACTCTAGATGAATAAGTTATGGCTAAGTTCAAACAGTGTGATGCACAATGAACGTAGGGGGCTTTGGGGTGTTGCTCATATATAATTGCTTGGGCGCCATTGTACTCTCCACTCATTGCAGAAGCTCCATCGAACCCTTGTCCACGGAGGAAAGACGTATCAATGTTGCAGTCTGCAAGGCCTTTAAGAATAGCATCTGCAATTGCTCGACCTGTAGTTTCAGTCAGGGGCACAAACTTAAGGAAGTTCTCCACTATCTTAAATTCAATTTTATACTTATCATTTGTTTCAAACCGTTTCAAATAACGAACGCAAAGTGTCATTTGCTCTACCGTTGCAATATCTGTGGTTTCGTCACATAAAACCGCAAAACATTTGGCCTCATTCACCTCAGTTGCTATGTGCTTCACAATGGAATCATTGCATGCTGAAATAATCTCATTTTGTATATTCCAACTTATGTAAGTTGCATTTTTTGCACAACCTTGTAGATGAGTTTTCAGTATTTCTTCTCCTGCATCAACTCGGAGTCGCAAAAGGGCTCTAAAATTTCCTTCGCCTTGGCATGGTTCTGACAATACGTCCAAATCCCCACAGTCTCTATGCCCTCTCATGGCCAGCCCTTGCCTTCCACAAAAAATCACTGTTTTGATAATAGGTTTAAGAATAGCCCTATTCTGCAAAACTTGTTTTTGCTTTCCTCTGTCCATTACTTGATCCACAGGAACCGTTTTTCCTTCCGTGACCCTTAAGAACTCATCGGCTTTGAGAACTGAATCCTTATGATAGAAAAATTTTTCATGTTGACTGAACTTCTCCAAGGCCTTCTTCCAATTATTAAATCCTTTTGAAACAAGTTGACCTGTAGCTTGTGTGGATCTTAAACCGACTTCATGGGGTGCAAAGAGAACACAAAATTTGCAATAGGCACTGTCCTCTGCCTTTGAGTAAGCTAGCCAGTTATGCTTACTCAGCCAAGATGAGCAGAACTTCCGAGTGTGGTGAGGTTTTCCTTGACTTGATACAGCACTAGTGACAGTAGCAGGAAAACTGTAATTTGCATATGGTTCCCAAAGATTTTTTAGCGCTGTTATCCTATCTTCATCTGTGAGGTTAGATTTCTTGACATAATTAGAAATATCTGCAGCCAGAATTTCTATTTCAACTGTGTTTGGTATTGTGTTTTGTCCTACCTTTACCTCCTCACAAGCGTTTGAAGACAGCCCGGGGTCACGGCTGTTGCTTGCTTCGACTGCAGCCTCATCAATGTAACAAGAGCTCAGGGAAACGTCGTTGGGAACGTCACTATTTTCAATCTTACTTTTTTTTTTAAAATAATTTCCCAGTGTCTGTTGGCCTAGCCCTTTTCGTTTTTCACTCATTGTCTTTTTTTTTACCTTGCTCCTCAGTTATTCAAGAACAAAATTTGCTATATAGCCGAAATACGCACATAAACACACACACACTGATCGTTAAAGATGCATTTCACTGTAAGATCAGTTGAAAGTTCAGGACCATTATTAAATTCAGCTATTCACCACGCAGGCCCTCGTTCCGAAACTACCAATTCACTGTTATCACCTTGTGTCGTAACGTCGCACTTTATTTCAACTCACAGCAACACTTAATTCGCGAAGCGTTGGCACGATCTATTTATTCACTTCCACAATTTTCTCACTGGGTAAACGAAATCCTCGAGTTTTCGAGCGAACAGCCGCTCCCCCGCCGTTCACTCTTTATATAGGGCCACGGAGGCGCCTGTGACGTCACTCTACACAGCACTGGTATAGTACGACTATAGCGAGAAGGCATTTGGGTCACGTGAATTTGGACGAGTCCATTAGTTAAATTCAATCACAGGTAGAAACGTCTTAAGAAGAACGGGTTTCCAGAATTGGCGCCTTTAGTGCGAATTAATTTATAATTTGTACAGTACGATAAAGAGCTTTATATGTATAATTACATTCAGTGTAAGTGTTGGGATATGCTGGAATTGTTTTCTTCACAATGATTAAAATTATTTATTACAATAATGGTTGTAAATGTTTTTTTTTTATACTTTCTCGAAGGCAGACCTAGTTCTCCCTTGTGCTGACAGCGCCCTTCGCGTTTTGCTTTGTCAGCCCAAGGGGGGGGCCAGGGCCCCCTCGGCCCCCCCCGTGGGTGCGCCACTGCAGTCGTGACGTCACCACAGTACTCCCCCCTAGGAAAAAACATCCAACCTGACAAAACATCCAACAAGATCCAACCTGAAAACGAACTACCGGCTTAGTTCTACGACCAGATCTAGACACACTCTGGGCACTTGCAATAGGAGTCTCCAAACTTGTGTGCTCATCCACCTCAGGAACCACCACGTATGCTGGCTTCACTCTGTCTAATGCCACGTCATGTTTCCGGCCATTGCACAAAATTGAAATGACTGTGTCCCTCCTTGACAAAACTGGAAACGGTCCCTGGTATGGCAGCACCAATGGTTGTCTGACAGCATCTATGCGGAGAAAAACATGGGAACAATTCTTTAAATCCTGAGGAACATACACTTTTTGCGTGGAATGATCAGTTGCTGGGATCTGCCTCAGCTTAGCCATGTGTTTCCTCAGATTTTGCACGAATTGTGTTGGAGCCATTACTTTCTGATCTGCTCTTTGTATCATGTCTTCCGGCAAGTGAAGGGCTGTATCGTAAACCAACTCCGTCGGTGCGGCTTTTAACTCCTCTCGTACTGCTGATCTCAAAGATAATAACACCACTGGCAAAGCCTTGCTCCAATGAATAGGATCCACCACCATTAAAGCCGATTTGAGGGTTCTGTGAAAACGCTCCACCATACCGTTCCATTGAGGGTGATATGCGGCGGTGCGACACTTGTGTACCCCCAAAATCCTAGATAAACACTGGAACAGACAAGATTCAAAATTTACTCCCCGGTCTGTCGTGATAACTTCCGGCACTCCAAAACGCGCGATCCAATTGCTGAGAAAAACTTCAGCTACCGTCTCTGCGGTCTGGTCTTGCATCAGAAGTGCTTCTGGCTAGCATGTATATCTGTCGATGCATGTCAAGATGTATCTATTGCCTTTTGACTGTAACAGCGGTCCCACTATATCTAAATAGACCTGGCAAAACCGATTCGTTGCGGGAGGAAATTCCTCCAACGGCTTCTTAGTATGCTTAAATATCTTGGGTCTTTGGCACTCATGACATTGCTGACACCATTCAGCACAATCTTTCCTCATGGCACGCCACACGAAACGTTGTTGCATCAACTTCAATGTCACCTTTGAACAAGGATGTGATGAATTGTGTGTCCTGTCAAACACTTTCTTCCTCCAGATCTGTGGGATGAAAGGTCTAGGTATACCATTAGACATATCACAGCATTATTACAGGCAGGGAAAGACATGAGCCGCAAATCGAGACCTGTATGCATTTTTAACAATCTTTCAACTCCTGATCCTGTAACTGGTCCAGCGCAATACCATTAAAATCAATCGAAGCAGCTAAACTTGTAGAATTGATCCTAGATAAGGTATCAGCGACTACATTCTCATCACCCGGAATATACCTGATATCGGTTGAATACTGACTGATTAATTCTAAATGTCTAATCTGTCTAGTGGAAGAGTTATTCAGCTTTTGATTAAATGCATATGTCAACGGTTTATGATCAGTGTAAATCATCACCTGACGACCTTCCAACATATACCTAAAATGTCTTACAGCCGCATAAACTCCCAACAATTTCCAATCAAACATGCTGTATTTCATTTGCGCAGGGGTAAGTTTTTTTGAAAAAAACCCTAAAGGTTCCAGACCTTCTTCAACCTGCTGTTGCAAAACTGCACCTGTCGCGATCTGAGAAGCATCAACCATTAAAACCAACGGTACATTCGGAGCAGGAAATGTGAGAAATATTGCATCGGCAATTGCCTTCTTGCAACAATCAAATGCTTCCTTAGCCTCATCCGTCCACAGGATAAGCGTTTTCTCATTTTTGCGTTTATTTTTGACGAGTTCGTTCAACTGCGATTGTTTTTCAGCAGCGCCCTTTACAAACCGGTGATAAAAATTTAACATTGCCAAAAAGTTCTCAACTCCTTCACTGTAGTAGGAACAGAGTATTTAGCTAATTTTCCAACCTTATCCGGCAATGGAGAAATTCCTTTATTGGATATCAAAAACCCTAAGAAAGAAATCTCCGATACTCCAAATTCACATTTCGGCAAATTCACTATCAAACCATGATCATTCAATTTCCTAAATAATCTGCGTAAATGATCCTCATGCATTTTCTTGTTTTCCGAAAAAACAAACACATCATCTAAGTACGACAGACAAAAATCAAAATCGTGAAGGATATTATCCAACATGTGTTGAAACGTACTGCCTGCATTACACAAACCGTACGGCATTTTTAGGAATTCAAACAGACCAATCTGAGTAGTTACCGTGGTTTCACAAATATCACTGGGCTCCACCGGAATTTGCTGGTATGCTCGAACCAAATCAATTTTTAAAAAAGCAGTTTTGCCCCTAAGTCCCATCACAAAATCATGAATGTGTGGAAGCGGGTACCTGTCCGGTGTCGTAACTTTATTGACTGAATGAAAATCGCCACAAATTCTCCATGAATTGTCCTTTTTCTTAACCATATGAATAGGACTAGCCCACGGACTTTTTGAAGGTCTAATTACACCTTGCTGAAGCAAATCCTTAAATTCCTTTTTTAATGCAGCCAACTTCTCTGGATTTAGTCTCCTTGGTCTAGAAAAAACTGGAGGACCAGTAGTCTCAATACAGTGTTTAATCAAACCATTTTCAGTGTCTATAAATGTTAGTGGATTTGAACCGAACACCTGCAGGAATTCAGAAACTATAGAATCATACCTGTTTTTCCCCCTCCTCAATAACAAACCTAACGACGACCCAGAAACAATTGTACCGTATACAAACAATTTTGTCTCCGCATCGCAAATCCGTTGGTTTTTTAAATCGATCAGGAGGCCAAACCTTTCTAAAAAATCTGCACCTAATATGGGTGTTGCAATATCGGCAATCATCAAGTTCCAATGAAATTTTCTCCGAAATCCAAATCCAATCTTATACTACTGAATGTCTTAATCACTGAGCCATTAGCCGCATACAAAACCAAATCACCAGGGTCTTTTCGTGAAGTAAGCCTCTTAGGAAAGCAACTAATTGCAGCTCCGCTATAAATCAGAAATTTAGTTTTTGTAGCTCGCTCAAAAGCAAATAATCGGCAACCAGCACGCGCATCCACCGCCGCCAACAAAACAGGAATGCTTACTAGTTTCCCGACCACTTACATGGGGAAATACACCTCCAAACTTTTTCCTTAAATTTATCATGATACCAGCAGAAACCACTAGTGCGCGAACCTGATGAAGACCTATTCCTTCTACGGCCGAAACTGCTATGTTCAGCGCGAACAGTCCCTGACCTAAAAATGGAACCCAACTCATGGATTGCTTTTTTTACCTCAGCTAATTCTGACTTAATTATCTCCAACTCTGAGTTATCCCTCGAAATACTTGAAATAACTGCAGTATCTCTAGGACCCTCACAAATTTTATCTGCAATTTTCGCAATCCTAGAAAACTCCATGGATTCTTCAGAACTAACACTGAGTATCTGCTGCACCCGAGCCGGTAGTCTTTGCATCCATAACGTGCGTAATGCACTGTCGCTGAGCTTACCACAATTTTACCCCTCCATTTCACATAACAATTGCGAAGTGTTGGAAACTTGGTTCCGTTTTCGTCGCGATTCTCGTTATCGCGAGAACGTGTTTACATTTTTAGAATGGTTCTACCGTTCTCGTGAACGACTCGTGACGGGAACAGAACATGCCATTCATGCAAATCGCCATCTCGCCGCGCGCGCATCCTGATTTGCATATAGTGAGGGCGCTGCCGTCAACGGTTGTGTTCCGGAGCGTACCCATCACAGTGTATATATGATAGGACACATTCTCAGTTATTCAGAGACTTTACAGACCTTGACTGACCATGTAGTAGACGTGGGAGACTTTTCAGAGTTTAAGATCTTGTAGTTATGCAGACTTAAGACTCGACGTATAGTCAGATCGATCAGACGGTGATCGACGGTGAAAGACCTTGTATGGAAGGCAGACCTTGATCGGTAGAGAGTAGTCTAACTTCTAAAGCCATGACGTGTGACCTGATGATGGTGGCTTCATTAACGTGCACGACATGAGTGGTACAGTAGCTGTTTTTTCTACTTACCGATGTTATAATAACTGAGAGTGTGTGCCTAGTCATAGACTATTCAAAACCTTTTTCATGAGCTTGCTAGCTCATTGTATATAGTTTTGCTTTGCAACGAATGTTACAGTGTTTTATTTTGTAACTTCATCTGATGCAATGGATCTCACAACAAATAAATTGTGTTTGTGTTTAACGAGCTTTCTTTCTTGAGAAAACACATCACTACTGCGTATCATCTGCTACAAAAATTTTTCTACCAGCACTTCGGATAGGGATATGACCAACACTGCTAAATCTGCAAATGACTTTCAAATTTTCTAGTCAAGTCACTTAGCTAACACAGCAAATAGCAGCCGACATTTGGTTATGGGCCCAGTATGTCAAGGCCATAACTTTTATCCGTGATAAAGCAGCAGTGAAGAGTTGTGAATTCCATCGACGGGGGCCGCGACCGGCGCCATTTGCATCAAGCAGAAAGGTAAACAACGCACTCTAGTCACAGTTAAAGACTATGGAGGTGAGCAACGGCATAGAAGCGTTAAACAGGGACAATTACGTCACCTGGCGTAATGAAATTTCATTTATCCTGAAAGGAGAAGGATGTTACGGCCACATCAACCGTACTGCATTACCAGTCGACGAATCTACGTCACGCCGCGAGCGAGAGGAGTACATGCGCAGCAGCGACCGCGCACTTTCCATCCTGTTTCGAAATATCTCGGCGGAGTACAGAGAACTGCTCGACATCGGCGACAGCCCGGCGGATGCGTGGGAGAAGTTGGAGGCGCATTTTGAGGCCCCAACGCGCGCCAATTTAGTTCATCTGTTGGACGAGTTTTTCAGTCTACGCCCGGAAATCGAGGAGCCCATCGACATATTCTGTACGAGGATAAGGAAAGCTGTCACCAAGCTCAAGAACGTGAATCACCCCGTGGAGGATGTGTACGTGGCATTCCAAGCCATCCGGTATCTCCCAGCCCAGTACCAGAGTATCATCCAAATCATTTATCGCTGGAGCGATACTGATTTTAAATTGGATAAAATTCAGAAAGAACTTTCTCTGGAGGAGGGCAGGATTAGACAGTTGAGGAAGGATCATGACAATAATAATGTAAGTTCCAATTCATCTGTATATTTTTCAAATGTTAACGCTAAATGCAAAAATGTTACCAAAGTTAAAAAGTCTATTAAGGTCATAGGACCATGTTTTATGTGTAATAAAAATGGTCATGTAAAGGCACAATGCCCAAAATTGAAAAAGATGACTAGCTCTAGTATTATTGAAGTATTTTCAAATATAAATGTAGAAGCTAATATTGTTGATAATCCTGACAATAGGCTCAGCTGGGTGATTGACACCGCTGCTACGCGACACTTTTGTAATGATGTTAAAATGTTTTCAAAATTTGATAAATGTAAGGATACATCTATGTCGCTAGCAGTGGGTGATATGGAAAGCCCAGTTGAGGCTATTGGAACGGTGAACATGTATGTTAAATTTAAAGATCATACAAATAATATTGTGCTACAAAATGTTATGTATTCACCAAAATTACGGCGTAACTTGTTGGCCGCATCTGTATTAGAAGAGCAGGGCTATTCTTTTAGTGCAGCCAAAGGTGTTCTATGGTTTAAGACTCCTGAGGGAGAAAATTTCTTTTACGCTAAACGTAAAGAAGGATTGTATTTCTTAAAACCACAGTACTCAACTAAAAGTTTAAATAGTAGTGTTGAGGGCCGTAAAGGAGATCAGGATAGGGACAAAAATTCTAAACAGGTTAGAAAAACCCCTGCAACAAATAGTCAAAGTCAAAACAAAATTAAGCCTAACTTGAATAAAAGGAAAAACAAATCTGATTTAAAATCAAAGTCAAATAAAATTAGTGGTTCAACAGTTGAAATTCTGAACAAAACTGAATTATGGCATAGAAGATATGGCCATATTAACTCAGACTACTTGCACCAAACAAGTAAAGTTTCCGCGGCAAACGGACTCCCAAAATTAAAATATGCAAAAGTAAATTGCATTCATTGCAAACTTGCAAAATCTAAAAGAGTTTCGTACAAACCAATAGGCAGGATTAGATCTACAGAACCTTTGCAATTACTGCACATGGACGTTTGTGGTCCAATGCCTGTAGCTTCATTGGGGGGAAACAAATACTTCTTGACTATTACAGACGATTTTAGCCGCAAGGTGTTTGTTTTTATTTTAAAACAAAAATCAGATGTGTTCAAAGTTTTTCAGGATTTTCAAGCTTGTCAGGAGAGACAATTAGGCAAAAAGATTTTGTGCATCCGTACTGATAACGGCATGGAATTTTGTCACGGTCAATTTAAAGCTTTTTTGAAAAAGTTAGGGATTAAGCATGAACGATCTAACACTTATACACCCGAACAAAACGGGGTATCTGAAAGATTCAACCTGACAGCGTTAGATTGTGTCAAGGCAATGCTTAATCAAAGCAAAGTTGGTGACAAAATGTGGGCAGAGGCAATCCTATGTTTTACTTATACAAAGAACAGGATTTGCCATAAATTTAAAGTTAAAACTCCACACGAATTGTACTATGGGAAGAAGCCTGCTGTATCCCATCTCAGAGTTTTTGGATGTAAGGCTTATGCTGGTATTGCAAAACAGCTTAGGAAGAAGCTAGACCTAAGAGCTCAACTGGGAGTTATGGTAGGATATGCAGAAAATACCAGGGGCTATAGAATTCTTCTTGTGAAAGAAGGAAAAATATTAGAAATAAGCAATGTCCGTTTTGAGGAGATGGAAGCAGCGGAAGGCGTCCTGGACCCCATTCGACCTAGAAACTTCACCCAAAAGAAATCGGGTTTTACTCGAACATCAGATTCAGGATCGGGATGTTTGGATAGTGAGTCAGAGGAAGAAGCAGGTGAGAGCCATGACACTAGTCATACTAGTGAGGAAGAGGACTCTCCTGCTGATTCCGATCTGACCCCCTGTTCAAACATAGATTGGGAAAGGAAAGCTGTACCCAGGCCTGATGGAACTCGAACTGATGTTTACTACTCAGTGAGGGGTGATAAACATAGGCTGAGAAGTCATAATGATGTTAAAAAATTCTGTGCTAAGGCTAACATACATTATGACCAAAATTTGTTTAACTTCAGAGAAAAGAGGGATATCAAATCCAGGCCAGAGGCAAGCAACATAGAAATAATAGGTGATATTGATCATGTAGTTTCTTTGCTAAAGGGAGAATTTGATATCAAATCTCTAGGGAAGGTCCAAAAACTGTTAGGTGTGGAATTTGCTGAAATCAATAACAAAATTTTTATACATCATAGGCAGTACATTAATAAGATTTGCCAAATGTTTGAGGAATTTTTAGCATTAAATTTTTGTAATCAAATTTCCAAAAACAAAAATGATTAAATTTGTAACTTCTAAATTTTTTTTTTCTTTCTTTTACAAAATATGGTTAGGATATCGTATAAATTACTCCTCCCTCTGTGATGCAGATAATTGTATCTAGAGTATATATATGTGTATTGTTTACAATGAACTTTCTAAAATTTTTCACATTACACTGAATGTATATATATATCCATGTTTTCAATTCCCGCATAAGACAGTTATGCTTATGTGTATTATTTTGTGTGTTTACTCCTTGTTATCATACACTTGGCTATGATTCATTGATGACAAACCACTTATTTGTATATGAATACAACACAGAAAAGAAAAAAAAATCTTTCATTATCTGTGTCACTGCTATTAGTATTAATTATGTATACTGGTCTTGGACAGAGATAATGAACAGCCATAATTGAATTTAATATTTATAGTAAATTTTTTTTTAATCTTAAATGTTAAATTTAATAATTATACATGAAATTTTCTACACAAATTGAATTTGATATTTATAGTAAAATTTTTAATCTTAAATGTTAAATTTAATAATTATACATGAAATTTTCTACACAAATTGAATTTGATATTTATAGTGAAATTTTTAATCTTAAATGTTAAATTTAATAATTATACATGAAATTTTCTACACAAATTGAATTTGATATTTATAGTGAAATTTTTAATCTTAAATGTTAAATTTAATAATTATACATAAAATTTTCTACATACTTGAATTTAATATTTATAGTGAAATTTTTTAATCTTAAATGTTGAATTTAATAATTATACATAAAATTTTCTACATAATTGAATTTGATATTTATAGTAAAATTTTTAATCTTAAATGTTAAATTTAAATTATCATACTTAAATTTCTTGAAACTTAAATTTTGACTTAAATTAAATTTTTTTGGAACTTAGTGTTTCAATGATATCTAAATTTTTCTTTCAATGATAAATTTTTTTTTGCTTAACATGAAAAGTAATATATATACTTTATGTTTTTGCTGGATACTAAAGAACTTGACATTTTTGCTGTTATGTTTTTTAGAGTAATTTCATTGATTGATAGCACATGCGTCGAGATTTGGGGTTTTGCATGAGGGGGCCGATTGTTGGAAACTTGGTTCCGTTTTCGTCGCGATTCTCGTTATCGCGAGAACGTGTTTACATTTTTAGAATGGTTCTACCGTTCTCGTGAACGACTCGTGACGGGAACAGAACATGCCATTCATGCAAATCGCCATCTCGCCGCGCGCGCATCCTGATTTGCATATAGTGAGGGCGCTGCCGTCAACGGTTGTGTTCCGGAGCGTACCCATCACAGTGTATATATGATAGGACACATTCTCAGTTATTCAGAGACTTTACAGACCTTGACTGACCATGTAGTAGACGTGGGAGACTTTTCAGAGTTTAAGATCTTGTAGTTATGCAGACTTAAGACTCGACGTATAGTCAGATCGATCAGACGGTGATCGACGGTGAAAGACCTTGTATGGAAGGCAGACCTTGATCGGTAGAGAGTAGTCTAACTTCTAAAGCCATGACGTGTGACCTGATGATGGTGGCTTCATTAACGTGCACGACATGAGTGGTACAGTAGCTGTTTTTTCTACTTACCGATGTTATAATAACTGAGAGTGTGTGCCTAGTCATAGACTATTCAAAACCTTTTTCATGAGCTTGCTAGCTCATTGTATATAGTTTTGCTTTGCAACGAATGTTACAGTGTTTTATTTTGTAACTTCATCTGATGCAATGGATCTCACAACAAATAAATTGTGTTTGTGTTTAACGAGCTTTCTTTCTTGAGAAAACACATCACTACTGCGTATCATCTGCTACAAAAATTTTTCTACCAGCACTTCGGATAGGGATATGACCAACACTGCTAAATCTGCAAATGACTTTCAAATTTTCTAGTCAAGTCACTTAGCTAACACAGCAAATAGCAGCCGATGTTGATCGCCCAAATGCATATCATTGAGAAGCAATCTTAATTTGGAATCTTCAGATTGCTCGTAAGAAGCCAAAACTCGTGCCTTCAAAATCTGATACGCTCCCTCAATCGGGGGATTCAAAACTATATCTCGAACACATTTTAGAAGCTGAGTGTCAAGCGCGTAAACCAGCGAATGAAACTTCGTTGAATCCACAGAAATACCTGCCTTAATAAATTGTGATTCGACCTGTACAAACCATAACGCAGGATCTGTTTCCCAAAAAACAGGCACTTTAAACGCGACTCTACATATACTCGAATATTCCAGTTGAGTTTCCTGCCGACCCTGAACATTTTCCTCGGATGTACTATTTCCCAGCATATTTGCTAATGTGATGCAAACACACACTATAACAATACTAATACCGGAAAACAAAATACAGTTTCAAAAACGAAAGCACTGACTTTCGCGACCTATTTACGAAAGGATACATAAAAACCCTAAAGCATACCCTCACATTCGAATATGTAAAAAGCAAGACAAGTATAAAAACAATCTCAAAATATTACATATATAATGTAAAAACAATTATTACCATGTGAAAACCATGCGGGCCACACGAAAGCTCTTTAAAAACTTTAAAAATACAGAAAGATAGCTCAACTATGCCCATTTGAGATATTAGCAACCAATACTACTATAGAGTTCCCAATACCGACACGCGTACTATATCACTATCAAAAACTCTGTATTCAATAACTAGAAACCATTGAAATGACCGCGTAAATGAAATAACCACTATAACTCATGTCAAAACAAACTCGAATATAACACAGGTCACAAAATGCAGTCAAGCTTTCACCTACCTGAACTCTTTAAGTGAAAACGCATTGACTTGGTCCACGAAAGTTGTGTTGGAAACTTGGTTTTGTTTACGTCGCGATTCTCGTTTCGCGAGAGCGTGACGTCATTATCCTAAATGATTTTTCCGTTCTCGTGAACGAATCGCGATGTGAACAAACTGGGCTTATCATGCAAATCACCTTCTCGCCGCTCACGCATCCTGCTTTGCATATCCAGAGGGCGTTGCCGGCAACGATTGTGTTTCGGAATGCACCCATCGTCGGATATAAATGCTGGACACATTTTTGGTTTAAGTTAGATCGACATTAAGTCAGAGTGACATGCAGTTAGATCGATAGGATCACGGATAGATCACTCAGACGGACTTGGCCGTCAGACCATGTAAAGGTTGTTGCCTAATTTAGAGTCTAGTTCGGAGATGTCGAGTGTTTTGATAATATTTATCGTAGACGTGGATGTTTGATCCAAGTAATGGTGGATCTTATGTTTTTATGGTTCTCAGTCAACGATGTTGGAAAATTTAAAAAGTTGAAGTTGAACAGCAAAGTACGCACTGGCATAGAGTCAATAAGTGTTGGCTGGGTCATAAAAGTATACAGATCCAGTTTCAAAGAAAAAACATCGTTCACTTTATTTCGTGAGAAACATAACTAGGCAAATTACAGATTCCAGATAATTTTCCATGCCACAAAACATCAAATAATACTATGTACAAAAATTTGCAGTTGTAAATAATCCGACAGAAATTTCTTGAAGCATTGGTAGTAAGTAACTATACTACCTTTATCACTTGCGTGTATTTGCAGCCACCATCGAAGGTATCACACTTGGCAAAGGAAAACCAATGGATAAGACATCAGAAAATTTTTAACATGACTTCCAAACGTATGTAAGTAAATTTAACGTTCAATACATACTGGTCTAAACTGACCACAATCTGCGTTCGTCTCGACTAAAACCGTCGTCTAACGATATCTCGCCTGCTCCAATTTAAAGCATTTCTGTCTGCCTGCATCAGACTATCAGTGTCTCGATCAATCTATGTCTGAGTCTATCAGTGTCGATCTTCTGATCGTCTGATTCGATCGTCGTCTATCTGATTAAGTCTGATTGCTTCAAGAAACCTCTGTCCTACATATCCGAGAATGGACAGTTCCGGAAACACCTCCGGATATGCAAATCAGATGCGTACGCATTGAGAACTGATTTGCATGAAACCTCATATGTTGAAAAACGTCACGGTTCATGCCGGTGAACGAAAAGAGTCGTTCATATTAAATTTGCATAAACGCCCGTTCACGGGAACGTGAATCGCGATGTATTGATTTTTTCCAACAAACGAGACCATGTTGTTCCGTGTTATGGACTCAGTGCAATGTTAATCCGTGAAGTTTAAAGTTTTAGCCGTAGCGTGTGACCAGCTATTGGTGAGATCGGGAAATGCACGAAGTTAACGTAAGTCTAAAAAGCTTTTGTTCTACTTACCTGCGTATTTCAAAGGATTGCTTAAATATAGAATGTGTCTAAGCTTGGAACTATACTGAAATCTTACGCTTGAGCTTTAGAGCTTAAATGCTTGTACATAGTATGCTTGCTTTGTGTTTCAATATCTGAAGTTCATGTAAGCAAACGCAATGGATTCACTTCATAATAAAAAGTGATTTGACTTAAATTGGAACTGCTTTTTTTCTACACCTCTACAATTAGTTTGTATTACTTTACAATTGCCTTTTGACATTGTTACTACTGCTACTCTGCTTAATACCTTCATGGTTACATTAAAATTTTCATGACCAATCTACAACACTAATGGGCCTAATCAATGTCATGAATATACCAGTTGTTGTTGAAACCCAGACCGTCCGACCTACCAGAAAGGTGTAAGGTAACTGTTTGGACGGTCGGGAAGTGCCACCCAATTTAGACCGGAACCCAGTGGGGGAGGCATCCACAGGGACCGTACCCTCCTTCCCCTACCACCAACCTCTCGGAAGGGACTTTCGGACCCACATGTTTAACGTGATTGTACTCCGCATGAACACGGCGGCAGTTTTGGCAGTGGCTGGAATCGAACCCGGGCCTACCGAGTGCAACTCCAGCGCGCTAACCAATGGGCTACCGCGCCCATGAATATACCAGTGAAGTTGTTCAACTTAAATTTCTAATTTGCTCTTGCAGCTTATTAACTTCAATGAGATACATTCTAATCTGTTTATATTAGAATATTATGTACCTTGTATACCAGCAAGTTGAACCGTCATCAGAGAACACCATTTCTGGCCACAGGCAGGGCAGCATCCGAGCGAGTCTTCTTTTCCAAGGCAAGTGTACTTTTGGTGCTGTGCGAGAAACTTCAGACGAGCCCGTCCACTTGCGAACGAGTCACTACTTTCGGTGCAGTTTTCCTGACTTTTTAGTGAACACTTTAGGTGACTTTAGAACAACAACACAACACCACTTTGTAAACAGACTATGCTATATCTGTATCTATTCGCGTCCAAGTGTCCGCTTTACCGTCCGTGTTACCTCCTTAGTGAAGCTTTGCTGTGCACTTTGGTGAATCCAGTAACTTTTAATCTTTAGTACTTCAATATCCGGGTCTTCCACCGACTGATACCTACGCCTTGACGTGGTAGTGGAGCTTGAGTGTTCCGATGATTCTATGAGCTATGCCGGCAGTAGCTTTTGCTACTGTTAGGGTCTCCCATGCCGGACAGGTCTAGGGTGAGGTTAACAACAAAACGAGGTATCCTGGTCCTCCAGGTTGGGGGTTGGGAGTAAGGCATACTGCCTCGCCCTGTAAAATCCTCAGGGGTCCACTTCTTTTGTGGATATGGGTGTTGCAATCCCGAGGTATCTAAGCGATCTTTTCCTCCTAGCTGCAGATTGCATCAATGCTGAGCCCCTAGTAAGCATTACTTCTGCTTTATGGGCCTTAGTACCACCCTTCGGCCTCTGCCGTAAGGTATACCGTTTTGGGCTCGGGAACGGGGCCATGTGGTTGTGTTGTGAAAAAGGCAAAGCGGCGTGGATCTGTAGTATTGCTTTTAAGAAACGTTTGTAGTATGTTTCATATCGTATGTTTCATATCGAGAAATCCCCCTTGGATCCTTGTTGATCTCTGGGCCCTGTGCACCTGGTGCACGTTATGGCCCGCTCCTCATCATTCAGCTTTGCGAATGACTCCGGCGGTTACACTTTTCACGTTAGAAAAGTGTGGGGAGACGGGGCCTAGCGGGGGCTCTGATCAAACTGGAAGTAATCCGTGGTTTTTCTCATTAGTGGATACAGCATGGAGATTCTAGATGTTCCATTTCCTAGCTCTCCATGCTGCCATAGAGAAAGTGTTGAAGGATTGGTTACACTTTCGTGTGATTCCCAATCAGCCATTGAGACAGCCCCTCTGGGGTTGAATCTTGGTAAAAAGGAGGAAAACTGCAGTCTGGCTGTGGAAGGAAGTGGAGTCACGAGCCTTGGTGACCGACACACTGAAACCATGACTGAGACGCAGGAAGTACTCACAGAGGCGCAGGAGGAGGCGCATTCCTAGGCAGCTAGACCAGAAGTTTGCAAAAGCTGGTGCTGTCAAAGAGAAGGTCGGAGACACCAAACGACTTAGGTCGGATAGAACCACACCCTCTCCAAGAGATCTGGTCAATAAAAAGAGATCAAGGACTGACATCCAACCTGGATCATATGCTCAAGCAGTCCAGGTTATAAAAATGGCAGCCATTAAAGATTCCTTCCCTTCAAGTAAGCTGAGCAAGGAAGAGGTTGACATCATCCAGATGGAGATTCTCGGTAAAATAGATGAGATACCCACTGGTGAGCAACTTCCGAAGATCCATGGTTCTGGTTTATATTCTGGAGCCTTGGTGCTTCAGTGCAATAATGCAACTACTGTGGAATGGATTAAGAAAACCTTCCACAATAACAGATAGGTTTTAGGTGAGGTACTCAAAGTCTTGAGTGCCAATAATCTACCCAAACCTGTCAAGGTGGCCTTCAAGACCAGAGATGTTTACACTAAAGAGCCGAGCGTTTTGCTGAAACGGCTGAACCGTTTTAACCCGGAGTTGAAGTCTGAGGAGTGGCGTGTTCTGCAAAACTTTGTGGAACCCCTCTCCGTAAGATGGATCTTCGAGGTGGACTCGGAGGCTGCGGATGCGATTCGCAGAGCTGACTTTGGTGCTCACACCGGTTTGGACCGTGGAGTCTTCAAGATTCTTCGGGACCCAAACGAAAGGCCCAAAAGGAAGATGGAGATGGAGGTACAGCCAGAAGATCAGGCAACCTCCTCTCAGGTGAGTATCACTAATGTTGATACTATGATACCTAAGCTTGTTGAACTGGAAATTGCTTCCAGCTCTGATAACATGCTGTATGCTAATCCACTGCTTTCTGATGACGAGCTGGAAAGACGCATGCAGGATTTTGAGAATGACGTGCCTGACACTGATCATTCTCATGATACTAGGAAGGCCACTCCCTCCTAGTTTTTTGCTGCTCTTGTTTCTTTCCTTTTTATGGGCTGTCTTAATGTTGTGCAAATCAACCTGCACCATAGTCGTTCTGCCTCTGCTATTCTTGGCAAGAGGTTGATGGATGGTAGGGCTGACATTGCTCTAATTCAGGAACCCTGGACCTGCAATAATAAAATTTTGGGTCTTGGGATCAAGATCTATAATGTCTTTTATGATACATCTTGTATCAGACCTAGAGCTTGTATTGTTGTTAGTAACAAACTCAATGCTCTTCATCTTGTGGAATTCCTTGATGGGAATAATGTTGCCATCAGAGTAAACTTCAAAACTAATGAGCATTTAGATGAATTCATCTTTGCTTCTGCTTATCTTCCTTATAAAGAAAGAGAAACTTTTACCAATGTCACTACTAGTCTCATTGAGTACTGTAGTAAGGGTAAAAGACTGATCATTGGCTGTGATGCTAATGCCCACCATGCTGTGTGGGGCAGTAGTAACTGTAATAGTCGTGACGATGATCTCTTGGAGCACATTGTCCGCTCCAACCTTTTTATTCTCAACAAGGGCAACTCGCCCACTTTTGTTACAATAAATCGACGTGAAGTCATCGACTTGAGTATATGTAACAATATTACATATGACTGTGTTTTAAACTGGACTGTTTCAGATGATATATCTTTGTCTGATCATCGTTTAATCACCTTTTCTGTTAAAGGTCTTACAAAATTGACCATGGCAGCAGGTAGGAACCCCAAACGTACCAACTGGGTTTCTTACAGAGAAGATCTTCTTTCAAAGCTTGCAGATCATTCTGGTAAGTACTCTTCTACAGCTGAAATAGATTTGGCCGTTGACCACGTGCAACGATCCATTATCTTTTCATATTACCAGAATTGTAAGGCTACTAAAGCTGTCTCCCCATTCCTTGGTGGTCAAAAGAACTCAGCTGCTTACTTAGCAAATGCAGAAAGCTCTTTAATAGAGCCAAAAAGAGTGGTGAATGGCAGGTCTACAAATCTGCTCTAACTACCTACAATAAGGCAATCAGAGACTCCAAGAGGAATTCCTGGAGAAACTACTGTGACGGCATCAAAGACGTTTCTGCTACTGCAAAAATGGTCAAGCTCATGTCAAAAGACAGAAATTGCAACCTAAATACTGTTAGGTTACCTAATGGTGGCTATTCTGGGACTGGGGAAGAGACCCTGGATGAAATGTTCAGGGTTCATTTTCCGGTTTCTGAATCTAATTGCCACAGCACCACTCCTGCTGCTCACCTCACTTCTACTTGTAACAGCAGTAAGTGGAGCATTGCTAAGAGTGTGGTCACTTTGGATAGGGTTAATTGGGCTTTGAACTCTTTTAAACCCTATAAAACTCCAGGGATTGATGGCATCATTCCCATCCTTCTTCAGGAGGGAATTAAGGTGCTTGCTCCCAATCTCTGCAGAATCTACAGAGCTTGTATTGCCTTTGGTCATGTACCTTCTGCCTGGAGGCATACAAGGGTAATCTTTATTCCAAAGTTTGGTAAGGATAATTATTATGAGGCCAAATCCTTCAGGCCTATTAGCCTTACGTCTTTTCTTTTAAAGACTATTGAAAAGCTCATTGACAGGTATATCAGGGAAGTGACTCTGGCTTCTATGCCTCTGTCTAACTCTCAGCATGCCTATCAACCGGGTAAATCTACGGATACTGCTCTCTACAGTCTCTCCTTTATTCTGGAGAGAAACTTTATTGCCAAGGAAATTGCTCTAGCCACTTTTCTTGACATTGAGGGTGCTTTTGATAAAGTTCCTATTGACACCATCCTACATGCTCTTGATAGGAAGGGTGTTGACATGACGATCTCTTGTTGGATCAAGAACCTATTATCTAATAGGTATATCTGTGCATCTTTGCTTGGTGACAACAAGACTGTGCATGCTCTGGCAGGCTGTCCGCAAGGAGGCGTACTTTCACCAATTCTCTGGTGTTTAGTTGTAGACTCTCTTCTGGACAACTTAACTAGTTCCGGTGTATCCTGTGTTAGATATGCTGACGATGTTGTCATCATATATTGCCAGAGGCAAATTTGGTAACACTGTCTCTGATATGATGTCCACCACTCTTAGGGGTGTTGAGACATGGTGCAAAAAGGCTGGACTTTCTGTAAATCCGCAGAAAACAACCATGGTTGCATTCACAAAAAAAAACGCATTCTTAACCTTTGAGACATTCGCTTCTTTGGTCAGAAGCTCATGTGCTCCAAGGAGGTAAAATTCTTAGGAATCTTCTTTGACATGGGTCTCAACTGGAAGAGACACCTGGAATACTGCATAACTAAAGCCAAAAGAATCTTCTGGTCTTGTAGAAATGCTATTGGGAAAACCTGGGGGCTGAATCCCAAGGCTATCCATTGGATTTACTCTATGGTAATTTGTCCCATCATTTCCTATGGCTCCATTATTTGGTGGTCTAGAGTCAGATGTGAAACTGCTAAATTAGATTTGATTAAGCTTCAAAGGATGGTATGTGTGTACTGCGATCTCTGGTTGCATGAAAACCACTCCCACTGCAACTCTTGAACTTTTGCTCGGATTGCACCCTCTCTACATGCACATTGAAGCTGAGGCTCTCATCTTCATGAACAGACTTAAATATCTGAAACACTGGAAGGACTATTCTAAGTATTTATCTTGGAGTGGTCTCAACAGTAATGTTATAAATCATCCTTATTTCCATATGCCATCTGATGGTATACAGATCCGATATACATTTGACAAGCCCTATGTAATTCAGGTCCCTTTACGGGATGACTGGAAGAGGACTCCCACCTACAATAAACAAAATTGTATTGTATGGTACACAGATGGCTCGAAGATTGGCACCAGTACTGGTACTGGTGTTTGCTGTCTGGATGATGGCACTAACATGTCTTACCCTCTAGGCAGTCATGCTACTGTCTTTCAGGCTGAGGTCTATGCTATTCTAATGTGTTGTAGAATTTGCTATGACAGAAATTATAGGAGCAACCAGATTCTTATCTGTTCTGATAGTCAAGCTACTCTTATGGCCTTAGGAAAGTCTACTATGACGTCTTCCCTTGTCTGGGAGTGCTATAATGCACTGTGTAATATTGCTAGCATTAATAAAGTCATACTCTACTGGGTGCCTGGACATTCGGGCATTCCAGGAAATGAGCTGGCTGATGAATTGGCTAGGAAATGCTCAAGTATTCCTTTTGTTGGTCCTGAGCCGGCTTTGGGTGTTCCCAATGAACTAACTAGAAGAACTGTCTATGACATCTTCAGAAAGCTTCAGTGCAAAAACTGGCGTAATACTAAGGGCCAAAGGCAGGCGAAAATTCTCAACTGCAATTGTCCTAGCATACGTCAGAAGGAATTATTCAGGCTCAGTAGAACTGGTATCAGAAGGGCTGTCGGGCTCCTTACTGAACACTGCACCCTTTAAAGACACCTTAATATTATGGGTGTCACGAAAGATTCGCTTTGCAGAGGCTGCAAATACAGTGAAGAAACTGCCGTACACATTCTCTGTGAATGTGAGGTGTTCTCCGCCCATAGGTTCGAACACTTGGGTCGACATGTGATTGAGCCCTGGGAGTTGTATGACATTCCTGTCAAGTGCCTGCTGATTTTTGCTTCGGCTACTGGTCTCTTTTCTTAAGGACATTCACTTGTTGGGGTAGTACAATAGACCTCTGGTCGATGTGCTGGGCTCTTCCGGAGCCACCCACCTTCATGTCATTCATTCATTCTTTCATGTCCGGGTCACCACTTTGGTGAGGCTATTAGGCACAGTAGTGAAGAGTGCTATTAAAGGGTTTCAGCTAGTATATATATTTACATCTAACTCCTTTGTTGAAGAACACATTTGTTGAAGATTGCATTGGTTGAAGGTTGCTTTGGTGAGTGGACTACAGCTAACATATAAGAATACTCGACACATCAGAAAACTTAACATTTAATAACTGAAACTTAACAATACAGGAACTTTTACTTGCTGAACTCGAAAACATTACAGTGTCAAATTGCATCATTATATGCGTGCATAAGGTTAAGCTAGAAAGTATCTGCCACATAACCGATGTTTCGCTAAGACTCCAGGATATGAGACGTCATGCTTCAAAAGTTCAGACTTCGAGTCTATGCGAGTACGAGACTGTCAGTATACTAGACAGCGAGTATACTAAACTGAATACGAGACTGAAGAACTGCACGATGCAACATCTTAAATATGGAATCGTTGACATGCACAGTATGCACTCACAGGACCAGAGAGTCTATGAAGTCCTGCAGTCGTGACATCACCACAGTACTCCCCCCTAGGAAAAAACATCCAGGTCAAGATCCAACCTGAAAACGAACTACAGGCTTAGTTCTACGACCAGATCTAGACACACTGGGCAGTTGCAATAAGAGTCTCCAAACTTGTGTGCTCATCCACCTCAGGAACCAGTCTGTGAAGTCCCGCAGTTGTGACGTCACCACAATATAACTTGCCATCTCTTTTGCAATTGAGTAAAAAATTCTAAAATACTTAGTTTTTGTTTTGACAATTATATTAACACAAAACCATTACAAAATACACATTTGTAAGCAGTAGCCAAATGCAAAGTGAAAATATTTGTCATTTTTGCACTATCAGTAATTAATAAATATAAAATTAAATACTCGTGTAATATTTTATTTAAAAGCATGTTCTAATTATAATTTTTAACCCTACAGCTTTACACCTATAATTTTTAATTTACCATGTATCTGTAATTTTGTAATGTAACCTTTTTGAACTTAATATGTGTCAGCCAGGTAGGGGTTCCCCAAGATTTGATAAAATATTTTAAGGATTCCTCCAAACCAGAAAGTTTGAGACTTGTCTTGGGTTGGATATGACAAAATGGTTGTATACTGTCTTATAGGAATACACCAAAGATTTAATAGACAGCCTCCCATAAGTCTAAAATCACCATATAGCACCATTTTGTCAAATTAAATCTATTCTTTCTTTGCTGCCTCAGATGATAGACAATAATTTGTGAGCAGGTGGCAGATGTTTTCTTTTGAAAAAAAAAATAGCTAATCACACCCAAGTGTGTTTATTTTGATGAAGCAAATGAAGAAGTGGAAAATGTTGCATCGCAACCACAAACAGCTAACAAATCTCGCTAAGCTCTTTAAATTTTTAAGTGGGCATTAGAACAAGGAGTATCTTGTGATGACTATAATGCATTTTATGATATTGAAAGGAGAGTGTCAAAATTAATTATTGTCAATACAAAGCAATCAACAATACAAATATTTTTTTAATAGAGTGAAAGGATTTTTCTGTAATTTTATTGCATTAGTTACTAATGTACTGTATTGCAAAAGCTTTTTAATTCTCTCTCTAAATTCATAAACTTATGTCTGAATTCAGAAAAGTGATAAAATGCAGAACTTTTCTCTAAAAATAAATAAAATTTAAAAATAAATTGTATCATCGTCTATTAGAATTAGCCACTTTATTGAATCAAACCCCGATGACATGAGCGTGATTCAGTTAAGCAGCAGCTATTGTATTACATTATCATTATGAGTATTGTGCTAAAATTTGACTTAAATTGGATGAAAAATTTCTGAAATACCAATATTTTATTTTGAGGTTAAAGGAACTTTTGTGTGGCTTCAAGTATTTTCATCTATTTGTATCGTAAGACTGATTTTAGTTTAAAACAGGCTATTTGAAAATCAAGTATGATATTATCTATATAATTTAAGCAGAGGGCGCTTATTTAGGACCCAGGCAAAGGGCCGAGTAATTCGTTCTAGTAATATTAAATGATAGCTACACATTGGCATCTGTCCTTCCAGGTCTATGTACAGTATTTCTGTTATCCTTCTTTACCAGCGACTATCGATCCAGAGTAACACGAGTTAACTGCAAGGTAGGAATTTGAAACAATATGGTGAAGTGACATAATTGGAGTAGTAGCAACATTTGCATCTTAAAATGCCAGCCAATTCTGCCACTTTCAATGACATTTTAGATTGATTTTGTAACTTTGCTGCAGTTAGTACTTTATATTTTAAAAACAAGAAAAATCAATCATGCATAAGCATTGATTATGAAACACTTTCCAACTGAAATGTAATTTCATTTAAAAATTTCTAAAATGTGATACATTCAGTGGTGATATCTTTTACATTATCACAGTATTACAGTAATTTATTATACTTATATATTTAAAACTGTATCGAAATATAAATCATCTGATTCTTTATGCAAAATCAATGAGTATTTCATTCATATAACTTGTATTCCAGACTCCAGAGCTAAATAATTTTGTGTGAAAAAAAAGTCAGCAATTCTTATGTAATTCATCTTACAATCGCTTGAGTTATTTGCATTCTGCATATGTTAAAATTAGGCTTCATTGAAGAAATAATAAAAGTTTAAGGATCATTTAAAATCACAACTATTGTAATTGCATAGGTACGGAATTTAGATACACAGATAATACACAGATGCACAGATAATATATGTGTGTATGTGTATGTACTCAAAGTACTGGAATCGTGCCGAAGATCGGAACTCGAATTTTCAAAAGATCTACACGTTTTGGAACTTCTAGAACACGAAAAAACTATTTTTAGGAAGACGTCTGTGTGTGTAAGGGTGTATCTGTGTATGTTTCTGTGTGTCTGTGTGGATATTACATCCACTCTAATTGAAAAACTAATGGGCCGAACTTCATACAATTTGGTAGGTATGTTTGTTGTGGGAAATCCTGATGTTCATTAGATTATAGTACGATTCGTAATAAAAGAATCTGCCTTCTTTGCGAAATGGCCGCAGAAATTGCCTTTATCCACTCTAGCTAAAAACTAATGGAACAAATTTAACAAAATTTGGTGTATAATATTTCAATAACCTACAAGTGATTTATATACCAAATTTAACAAAATTTTGTATATAAATCATTTGTAGGTTATTCTAGTACGATTCGAGAAAAGGGAACAGGCTATTTTTGCGAAATGGCCTGCAAAAATCGTTATACGAGGCATGTTTTTTAAGTAAGTACCGTTTTGGAATTAAAAAAAGACGTGCAAAGATATCGCAATAATTTTATTTCTACATGAAAGCCTGTACCTTAATCTACTTTTCTACATAATTTCTGTGAATATTGAGGCACTTGTCATAACGTGGCACCAGTTTTTGAATACCCTCCTCATAAAATTCTGCCGCCTGACTTGTTAACCACTGTATCACAACTGTTTTGACTTCGTTATCGTCTTGAAGACGCTGACCACCCAGGTGTTTCTTCAAGTGCAGGAACAAATGGTAGTCGCTGGGCGCCAGATCAGGGCTGTATGGAGGATGATCTAGAGTTTCCCATTTAAAAGATTTGATGAGATCTTTGGTCCGATTAGCCACATGTGGACGGGCATTGTCATGCAGCAAAACGATACCCTTACTCAACTTGCCACGTCTTTTGTTCTGGATTGCACGACGCAGATTGTTCAATGTCTCACAATAAGACGCTGCATTGATTGTCTCATTACGAGGCAGAAACTCCACTAGCAATACTCCTTTTTTGTCCCAAAAAACTGTGCACATGATTTTCCGGGCAGAAATTGTTTGCTTAAACTTCACTCTTTTGGGTGATGATGAATGTCGCCATTCCATGCATTGTTGTTTTGATTCTGGTGTGACGTAGGCCACCCATGTTTCGTCACTAGTAACAATTTGGTCTAAAAAATCTTCACCTTCATTGTGGTACCGCTCAAGGAAAGTCAATGCACTGCCTAAACGTTGGGTTTTGTGCAAATCCGTCAACATTTTTGGAACCCAACGTGAACACAATTTCCGGTAATTCAAGTTCTCGGTCACAATGCGATACAAAACACTACGAGAATATTGAGGAAACCAGTCGCACATTGATGAAATTGTAAAGCGTCTGTTTTCTCTCACCTTTTCTTCCACTTTCTGCACCAAATCTTCATTAAAGACCGAAGGACGCCCACTCCGTTCTTCATCATGCACATTTGTGCGGCCATCTTTAAATGCTCTCACCCATTTCCTTACCATTCCATCACTCATAATGTTTTGTCCGTAAACTTCACAGATCTCACGATGAATATCGATCGGTTTTACGCCTTTAGCACTAAGAAATCGTATAACAGCCCGTACTTCACAATCGGCGGGACTCACGATTGTCGGAGGCATCTTAAACACTCAGTAAACAACGTATACAATGAAGAATCAGACTGTAATGGCGTCAGTGCGTAGACAAGAGATGTAGGTAACCAGCGCGCATGCGCGGAACGCCGACCGTTGCGCTGCGGCGGCGGAATCGCAAAACGGTACTTACATAAAAAACATGCCTCGTATATAAAAATAAAAGACTATGTGTGCTCAATTATATCAATTAAATTCCTATTTTATACGTGATTTTTGACAACAAAAAGAATAAGACTAACTCCATTACTCTAGGACTAGACGTTCTTGAGATGTTCTAGTTTTTTTGCGTTTTCGCTTTACGCCACCTTTGACAATAAGTCCAGCTATCAAATGAGAACCAAATTTAAGTTTAACGTGTAAATTCAATGTCATTTCAAATACTTATGGTTGTTATTTTGTGCTGATAAACTCAAATTATTATTGAAGAAATAAAGAGAACAAATATGAGTCTGTAGGGAAAGACATGTGCTGTCGACATCAGAATTTTTAACAATATTACAACAATGATTTATAGAAGTGAACGGGGATTATTTTCAGGCCATTTCGAAAAAAATGTATGATCTATATTTAAAGATCCATCAAATTTTTGTCGAATAAAATGTTCAACAAATTTAAGCTGTGTACCAAATTTTAACTCTCTAGGACGTAGGAAAGTGCATTAAAAATGCCATCAAATAAGTATATCATGAGGAGTTATATAAAATTAAAAAAAATGAAAAATTGTTATCTACCAAATTTATTTTAAAATGTGAAGCCTCTCTTATATGCAAAATGATTAAACACTTGGAAGGATATTTATTATATAATATATCTCTCTTTTCTTTCTGGAGGATATCCCAAAGTCAGAATTTAATTGAATTTGTTTTTTTCCCTATATTAAATAATTTTTAATTAAAAAACTACTTAACATATTTTATTGAATTTTTTTTTTATATATTCTATAGGATAATGTGAATATTTCCTAAAAATTTCGAAGCAATTCGTGAATTTTAAGTTTACTTAAAAAATGCTTGAAAAATTAGGTCCCATAGGGTTCAATGTATTTCATTTTTTCAACCCGAGCTCAATAAAAAACTAATTGGGTGATATTATTTATTTGTATTCCCATAGGTCCCACAGACCGTCTGAAAAACATACTAAAATTTCATTTTTACGGCAGTTATCGTGCTAACGGACAGACAGACAGAATGAACAAAGTCATAAACACTTTTCAACTTTGTTGTAAAGTGTTAATAATAATAGTTTAAATTAACTAACATGTTATCATTTCTTGTAATAAATTGATAAAAATGATGCTAAATCAATGAAAATGAAGACATAATTTATGAAAATCCAATATCTTGGAAAGAATAAGAATCTACTTAAGAGAAGATATTTTGGGTAATAGTTTTGTATTTGGATGCCATTAATCATTTATCTGCTATAAGAATAACTTATTTTTCTGAGCATAATGCTTGACAAAATTTTATTGAAGAATTTTGCGGAATATCGCCAACTTAGCAAGCTTTTGAAATGTCGCCAAATTGATAAGAATGACGTTAAATCAATGAAAATGACTGGAAAGAATATAAAACTTTGTAATGCTTGGCTAAATACTGACTACGAATCCAATACTTTCTCTAGACATTACCATGCATTGTTGGGAAAGCAAAAATGGGGGGTAGTGTGTGTGTATGTGTGAGTGAGAGAGAGAGAGAGAGAGAGAGATTGGATGAGAAGCAGGAGAGTATGACATTTTACTCATTCTCAGAAAAAAGCAGGTAATGTTTTAAGAATCTATTCAGTGTTAAGTTCAGCCAATTTGAGGTCATTTTCAAAATCACTGTTTGACTAGACAATAGCAGATGCATTTTGGGGGGCTTGCTTTGTAAGCACTGTCATGCCCTTTGCAATGCAAGTGTAATATGCCTGCTGGCACACGTGACCACCTGCGTGTCCTATGCTCGTAAGACCCAAGGACCTCACCCCTTTTTTGCTGCCATTCATTAATCAGAGCTTGTCGTAGGTGTGCCTGTTGGGGCTTTGCCTTCCTTATTAGCTGACACTCACCAACTCCCTTAACTCACTTTGCCAAACAATTTCTACAAACACAGCCCCCAGCTCGCTTTACTCACCAGCCCATAACTCACTTTGTGAGTTGGGAGACTTTGTCGCCTACTTCCTGGCATTTGCTGAGCTTGCATCGCAAACTATTATGTGCCTCCTGCTATTACGAATTATTGTTTACTGTATTATGAACAAACTGCAAAATATTATAAGGTTTTGCTATTAAAGATTGTGCTACGATTTCAGTATCGAGAGATTTATAATAGTAAAACATATAATTGTTGTGGAATATAACAATTAAATCATAAAGTTTATTGCAACAATTGTTGCAAAATGCTCTGTTTGTTTGTAAGAATAAACAATAAGACATATAATTGTCAATATTCCGCATTCTCCCAAGTGCACTAACTAACGTTGTAGTCATGTTTAAAATTATATATAATATTGTGTTGCGTTTTCAGTATAGAGAGATGTAGAACAATAAAACATATAATTGTTGCGCAATATAGCAATTAAATCAAATGTTCATGACAACAATTGTTATGAAATGCTCTGGTTTTTTTTTTTTTTTTGTAAAAACAAGCATTAAAACATATGACTGTCAATATTCTACACTGTCTCAAGTGCACTTTAACTAATGTAGTCATATTTAGAATTAAATATCTTTTGATGTTTTTAATGCTTCAATAACACAGTCCTCTGCCATTTTGTAACATTTCTGCCGGAAACCAATCTGAGAGAAGTTGACAATTGGCTCAAGCAATCTTCGCCTGTAGAGAAGAAAATTTTTCACTTCAGAAGTGAATAAAAAATTGAATAACTTATTAACTAAATTGAAATAAAAAAAAGGGTTCTGTCTTGTGAAAATTCAACTATGTAGGTACATGCCTAAAAAATTTGAAATCTTGCTATTGCTAGTCTGTTCAGAATGCGAACTCACAGCTCAAATACTATTCCTTTAGTTTTGACATTAAATATTTCTTAAACTAAATTTTAAATCGAAAAATGGTTTATTTCAGTGTGTTTCTCTAATATTTTTCTACAAATGTACTAAATTTCATATTTTTGTATGCTATGAATTCTGCTGTACATGACAGAAAATTTGTCAAACAGTATCGTCATCAACTATTTTTTTAATATAGAAAGATAAAAGATGTACTATCCTACCGCCACGAGAAAGTCCCCAGACAGCAGACGTTTTGGTGGTGGTCGCTATGGAGACAGGTTATTCCACTGCATTTTAGGTGTGGCGAAAAGCGCTTTTTTCGATTTGGCGCAGATAGAACCGACGAAAGTCGCATTTCGCTTTGTACTGGGGTCAATGCTAGATGCTTGCATTTTGTGATTTTTAAAGCTGTGAAATAACTTGTACTGTGTTGCACACTTTGTGGATTTTGTCTAGTTGAAAAATGACTATATTTAAAAGTGGAAAGACTTTGCATTCGCAAGCACGTGCAATAGTCCACAATGTTACGGCATTTTTTGAAGAGGAAAAAACCGCAAATTCTCTAAAAATACACAATTTCAAATGCAATGAAGAGAACTGCGGAAGCGACAGGGGTTTCAGCGTCATCAGTTAAAAAGATAAAACATGAGGGGAAATCGCTTAATGACACTGAGATAAGTATTTTATCTATTTGAACAATTTACAATTAAAAGTAACACAAAATAAATGAAAAAAACACTGTGAACACATTGAAAAAATAGAGAATACATATTTATTGGAAGAAAGATGGACTGATAGAAGATATTTTGTATAAATTAGTGATAAATCTGTCGGATAGCGATTCAGACTCTTCTTCAAGTAAAGACATTTCAAGTGATTCGGACATAGTAGATAACAGTTATTCCAATGAATGTGAATGAATATTTTATAATTGATTGAAAAATATGAAAACAATGAATATTTTAAAGTCATAATTTTGCTTATTTATCATTTATTTTTTTCCTTTTTGCTGACTAATAGTGTAACTTGCTGATTGAAAACTGTAATAATTTTCATCTAATTCGAAATTTAGTTTTTAACAAAATGATATAAATTCTAGTTTTAAATTGTAAGCTTTTCCCTCCCAAAACCGCCCGAATCTAAAAGAAAATATCTAAAACTACTCTGTTCTAATAGATTGACGACTTTCCGTAGCCGCTGTGGCCTATAATAATAAATTATTTTCTGAGTTTAAATGATGAGAAATTTTTAAGTTAATCTATAATTTAATGGCATTTAATAGGAAAATTTTGTTTAACTGTCGGATAAAAAACATCTACTATTTTCTTTTAATACATCATGATAAACGAAACGGATTCCTCGCTTAACTAAGTGCACTTGATTTGCCAAATGTTGCAGTCGATTTTAAACCTTTCTCCCTCCTTTCTTCGACTCGTCTACTTGCGACAACCCTGTTCAGAGACTTTCTCGTGGCGGTATGACAGTATGTGTGTGTGTGCAGTCTGTAGTGGGAAATCTAAGTGTCATATGGCCTTAAAATTTGGTACACAGCTACTTCAGGACTCGGGAAGGTGCACCTCAGTGATATTTTCTTTTAAATTTAAATTAGTTTTTGAGTTATTTTACTTTTTAGCATGATTTTCACACAAACCAATTCCTTAGCGACTGAAAATATTATCTTGGCATGATGAGAACGATCAAAGAATGTGGAAAAGGGAAATTACTCCCCGGGGGCACCATATCAAGTATGACATCAATTAAAAAGTTTTTCAAGCCTTTTAAAGTGAAGGGTAACATGCTATAATTAGACCAACAATACAGATTTTTAAAATTTTTTCTTGCAAAAATTTGCAAAAAATATATATATCACAAGCTACTTAAAATTTATTTTAAGAACCCATTTCTTCATCCGTCCATCTTTGCAACGTTTGGCAACAAATTTGGCAGGATATCGCCAACTTGGCAACTTTTTTTAAATATTGCAAAATTAATGAAAATGTCGCCAAAGTAATAAAAAATGTTGTTAAATTGATAGAAATGACTCTAAATCAATTAAATTAACTGTGTTTTGTTAGGAAATTGTACTGTAATGATGTTTCGGTAGTTAAACCACTTGGTCACCAAATCTGTAGTCAATCCACTTGGCTACAAATTTGGTGACTTTTTTAAATGGCACCAAATTGAACAAAAAATTGCCAAATAAATGAAAATTTCTCCAAATTGATAACATGACCCTAACTTGATAAAAATGATGCATAATTGATGAAAATTCAATTTTGTAAAATTAAGTTCAATTTCCTTGATAATCAAAGTTGATTTGTGGGAATTATTAATTTAATATCTTAATAACTCATTTCTCCACCCATCTATCCATAATGCTTGGTGAAAAATTTGGTGGAATAATGCCAACTTGGTGAATTTTTTTAAATGTTGCCAAATTGATAAAAACATATCATGAAATTGATAAACATGATGCTAAATCAATCAAATTAATTGTGCTTTGTTAGAGATAGTGTTGTGATGATGTATCAGTAGCATTTTTCTGTCGTTTTAACTTATCTAGAAAAATCTTTGTTCTAAATGATCACAATTATAACATGGTTGTAAAATTTGAAAAAATGGTTGAAAGTAAGATTGTAAAATAAAAAAAAAAAAATCACAAACTGATTTTTGGTATGAGAAAGTCGAGTTGAGCTACACTCCAGTTAATTTTTCTTAAATACATCGAAATTTGCATGTTTTAGGTTATGTGATACTTCTTTCATCGCATCCAAAAAACAAATATTGGCGCAATTTCATAGTTTCAAAAAAAAATTTTGTTTCATGCGTAATTTTAATTTTGGCGATATTTTAAGCTAACAAAAGATTTTTGATGCACCGTGTTTTCTACCAAGCATGTTTTTGCTCTTCTTTTCGGCAACTGTGTATGCACTTTAAGAAATCATATCCTTTTGAATCTTTTATTTATTTAATGTTTAATTTAATTTATTTATTTTTTCTTTGTTTCATGTGATTGGAAACACTTTAAAGGTAGAGGGAGCGGGATAATTTGTGCATGGGTCATATCATGTCCATTACGCTATTTAATTTATCCCTGGTTTAACTCCTTAGCAACGTCGGGTATATTCTCTAGTTCTTATTATATTTTATTGCAGGTTTTATTAGTGCAAATAATTAATCCTGAGTAGTAGTTACATTATTCACATTCAAACTATTGGAAGTCATATTTAAATGTAAAATGTTTTATAATTAGTTTCAACAAAATGGAAATAGGCAAAGAAAAATTTTGAACTTAAGTTTTTATATGTTTTTGCTTTTTCATTTAATTTTAGATATTTATTTTTACATTATATAAAAGAACAAAATTTCCACTTTTCACTTGCAAAAGTTAAAATAAATCTAAACATTTTTTTCTTGTAATTGAAGAGGAAACATGTTCATTTTGGTGTAGCAGTAGTTTTATGTTTGTAACTTGATTTTACAGTATTTAACTCAATAAAGAGAATATTTTTTTCCTTTTCCAAAACATATTCAGAACAGAAAAGAAAACATACCCCATGGATCTGGTTCAACACTGTATTAATGCCATGCTGCATCGTAACTATAAAATTGCATGAGAAAAAAAAAATCAAAACTGCTAATACTATATTCCTGTAATGAAATTGAAGATTTCAAACCTTCTTAGTTGGGTCTTTCATTGAAAAATTAATCGTCGATGTATCTTTGTTCCTGTGGTATTGATATTACTGCAGTCTTCCATCAGAAACTGCTCTACTTATCCATATGTTTTGTACAGTGGCAGCTCATCAGATTACGCAGGTAAAGCGCTGCTTCACTTAATATTATCGGTTCAATATTTTTTTTAATTCATTTTGATTATTTATCAAGCTTGAAATTTGATCGTGAAAATTTTATTTTAACTTCAGTCAAAATTATTTTTTTGTTTAATTTCTTTTTTGTTATTTAATTTTGTTTATTATAGTTTGAATTACTTATATTTACATCTAGCGGTCACATAATACATCAAAACATCTGACTCCCTGCTACTGTTTCGAAATCAAATCATTTAAACTTGTTACCTCCTGTAGTGAAGCAGAATTTGGCACAACTGTAATCTGCCTCACCTATAGTGTTATGACTATAGGATGGTTGCTGTGATGATTACTGCATGTTAATATGTCAAGTTATACAAAGTTTTAACCTGCTGCATGCTTAAACATTTGTGTTCAGTGCCATATTTGGCTACTTCTCCCCTTTTGGGCTACTTTTGAAATATATTTTATATATATTTTTTTATCTCTTTAAATTATTGTAATATGTTCATTGCAATAATTTTATAAAATATAATAACTTTTGTTTGCTTTTTCTATGAAATCTAGTACAAATGAAGTTTAATTTAATCTGATGCACATAATGGATGATTTTTCTCTTCAAATTTATTCATAATTTAATGATAATTAAAAAAATAAATTCATTAATATATTTTATTATATATAAAGATATGTAACATATACTCAAATGAATAAATACTAATTAAATTAATTAGGTGTGTTTTTCTTTTTTTCTTTTCTTTAGAAAATTGAAATTTATTTTGCCTGACTATCTTTTCACCTTAGGGATTATTAATCCCTAAGTTGCATTAAACCTTTCCCATTATTTATGCGTGTTATGTAGAATATTTAAAAATTATGTTGTAATTCTATATGTCAGAAGAATTTTGGAATAACTCAGTAAATAATGCTTAGATTTTTAGTATTTTCTGTAATTTATTACAAAGAGATTTTGCACAAATTTGAAATGATTTAATTTATTTTTTGAAATATTTCAATAGATCAAGAAAGGATTTGTGTGATGCTCTACTTTCTAAATTTTTTCTGGATAAGATTCAAACATATCCAACTAAGAAGTTCTCTTGTCAAGTGGATGAAAATACAGGTAGTAAAATTTTCCCACGTTACAACTGTTTTTATGTTTTAAATTTATTATATTTATATTACCTTCAAAGTTACTTATTGACTAACACGGTGTTTTCAAAACTGGTCACTGCTCCTCGTATAAAAAACTGTCAAGTGCATTCATGCAACGTGAGGGGAACACGTGAAAACTGATTTCTAAAATTTGAATTTTTTTTTTTTTGTTATCTAATGTTTTATACAATTTTGACCGGTTTTTGCCCCTTTTCCCCCGTTTTTCTCCACCATGCAGACGTAGAAAAAAACAAATCACATGACCGAAAAGAGCAGACAGTTGCGAGTAAAATTATATCAATTTCAAATCTCGGGGATAAATTTTAATATTTTTAAACAGAAAATTTTAAAGATTTTAAAACAAAAGTCACTTTAAACTCAAAAAAACGAACTTTCAGTTTTAAATCCTCGCATCCGAAAAAGTAGCGATATTTTCGACTAATAATTTACATTTTTAGAAAGCTCAAACATCAGGCTTTTCTTACAAGCCCAATCTGGTCAAGAAATAATTATAAATAGCCGCAGGATCCTGATTTTAATGAACTAATGATTTTCAATTTCTCGACGACTTCACGGCGAAGAGTTCCGACTTCCCACTGACCTTGCTCACGCAGCCGTTTTCATGGAGATCGTCATCAATGGAGGAGGGGAGGTTAAACAAAAGTCACTTTCTGCTAAAAAAAACGAACTTTCGTTTTTAAATCCTCGCATCCGAAAAAGTATCAAGAATTAAGAGCTTAGCATATGGTCATTATAAAATTTAAATTAGCGCTCAGGAAGTTTGCGCGCTGGAATTGCACTCAGTAGGCCCAGGTTCAATTCCCGCCACTGCCAAAACTGCCGCCGTGTTCACGCAGAGTACGATCACGTTAAACATGTGAGTCTGTAAGTCCTTCCGAGAGGTTGGTGGTAGGGGAAGGAGGGTACGGTCCCTGTGGATGCCTCCCCCACTAAGTTCCGGTTTAAATTGGGTGAATAAAGAGAAAGTTATGGAGATTGTCGTAGAGGACGCGGTAGCCCAGTGGTTAACGTGTGGGAATTGCACTCGATATCACCGGGTTCGATTCCCACCATTGCCGAAACTGGCGCTATGTTCGCACATGGGAATTGCACTCGGTAGGCCCGGGTTCGATTCCCGCCACTGACAAAACTGCCGCCATGTTCAGGCGGACTACGATTACTTTAAACATGTGGGTCCGTAAGTGTTTCCGAGAAGTTGGTGGTAGGGGGAAGGAGGGTACGGTCCCTGTAGATGCCTCCCCCACTGAGTTCCGGTCTAAATTGGGTGAATAAAAAGAAAATTATGGAAATTGTCAAGGAGGGCGTGGTAGCCCAGTGGTTAGCGCGTGGGAATTGTACTCGATAGGCCCGGGTTTGATTCCTGCCACTACCAAAACTGCCGCCATGTTCATGCGGCGTATGATCACTTTAAACATGTGGGTCCATAAGTCCTTCCGAGAGACTGGTGGTAGGGGAAGGAGGGTACTGTCCCTGTAGATGCCTTCCCCACTGGGTTCCAGTCTAAATTGGGTGAATAAAAAGAAAGTTATGGAGATTGTCACAGAGGGCACAGTTGTTGGAATTTTTTTCTTTTTGCATTTGGTGAAATTCGTAACCAGTTAAATAGCAGATCGTCACAGTGGAAAAATTGAAAGTAGTCGACGTAAAAAAAACTCACTTTATTTTTATGAACTTAAAAACATCATAACTAACAAAAAACATATCCACTTCCATAACTTAGGAAAATGGAGTCAGCAAAGCATTTAACTTGCATAAACAGTCCTGAAAATTTAACTATAGGACTTCACAGTTAGGCCTAACAACATCGACCAAGAACATCACCATAACCGGCGTACATGAAGATAACAATCATACGTGATTATGAAGATATATCACGAAGATACTCAATTGATATAAGCACTACGTTAAATAGTGCTGTATCATTGAAGTTGAAGTAAATGTTTTTCTTCCGGAGTATGCTAATCTCTAATTGGTTGAAGTAGAAATTAGCATAAACCGGAAGTTGACGTCTCAATTTGCAGGATCACAGACCATGGGGATAAAACTTCTTAACAAGCGATCCGAAAGCGATTAATCAATCAAAACGAAGTAATTTTTGGATTTAGACTGTACGTCGACCGATTCACATACATGCTTGTTTACCATTGAAGTTTCTCTAACAATCAGCCCCCTCCTGCAGATTGAGTTGTCTAATCACAAAAATACAAGTTATAATCAAATTTAAATTTCAGTTGAACATATACTACATTATAGAGTTTCAAAATATCATGTATAAATTTTTAGTGTATAATTATATTTCCAAGACAAAGTTTAAAAAGTATAAAATACATCATGATACAATTTACATGAGAATACAAATTTAAAATATCTCTGTGTCAAAAACAGGAGATACAAAATTCAAAAACTCTTAAATGCATCGCCACTCAGTATAAACTCAACAGTATCTAAACTACATGTTGAGGGAATGTAAAAAAAAGTTTGTATATTACATCGAAATTCTTAAACTTTTAAATACTTAGCCACACAGTTTAAACTCATAAGTATCTAAGCTACTACATGAGAGATTGGAAACAAATGTATGAGTTATTTTTAGTATGTATCAAAAACTTTAAAAATCTTCGTCACACCATATAAATACATTGGTAATTAAACTGCACAATGCGGGTTTTGAAAAAGTTAATTTTTGAAAAATACAACTATACAATTTAGAATGAATTTAACTTGTTTACATTAGATTTCAAATTAGAATTTAAACATCTTAAGAAGTTTTAAAGATTTCACAGAATTTAAAGATTGCTTCTTTGGTGATAGGTTTCATAAATCCATTAGCTTTATTATTTTTGCTATTTACAAATTTGATCTCAAAGAGCTTCTTTTCAACTAGATTTCTTAAGAAATGATATTTAACATCAATGTGTTTTGTTCTATGATTCTCAATGGGTGAATTGCAAAAGTATAGCTGCTTGGTTATCACAGAATATTACACTATTTCCTAACTTAACGCTAAGTTTAGTACATTCAAGTAATATGTTCTGTACCCATACCATTTCCTTTGCCGATTCGGTTAATGAGATATATTCAGCTTCCATTGTAGATAAACTCACACATTTGTGTTTAAATGTCCTCCATGAAATAGGTACCCTATCTACAAAAAATATCATGCCTCCCATTGATACTCTATCATCCCGATTAGCCAGATTCAGTAAAACAATTTAAATTTACAGATTGAATGTTTGATAAGTTTAATTTAAAATTCCTTGTTTTATCTGCATACCCTAGAAGTTTAAGTAAAACATCCCAGTATTTAATGCCTGGGTTTTCCTGAAATTGGGATGTTTACGGCATAGCTAATATCAGGCCTAGTTCTGCTGGCAAGAAATGATAAACAACCTAATAAGTTTCTGTAAGGTATATTCTTCATTTGTTCGATTTCTGCATGATTTGCCGGGCAATCTGTTTTGCTTAAATCTACACCTTTAGCTATGGGTAAACTTGAAATAGGATATTTAAACTTTGAGAATTTGTTACAAATTTTAGCGATGTATTGATTTTGATGGATGAAATGTTTATCATGCTTTTCCTCAAATTCAATACCCAATAACACTTTTGTTTTTCCTAACATTTTAATGTCGGATTTAGTTTTTAGTTTAGTTACGCTAAGTTTAGTACATTCAAGTAATATGTTCTGTACCCATACCATTTCCTTTGCCGATTCGGTTAATGAGATATATTCAGCTTCCATTGTAGATAAACTCACACATTTGTGTTTAAATGTCCTCCATGAAATAGGTACCCTATCTACAAAAAATATCATGCCTCCCATTGATACTCTATCATCCCGATTAGCCAGATTCAGTAAAACAATTTAAATTTACAGATTGAATGTTTGATAAGTTTAATTTAAAATTCCTTGTTTTATCTGCATACCCTAGAAGTTTAAGTAAAACATCCCAGTATTTAATGCCTGGGTTTTCCTGAAATTGGGATGTTTACGGCATAGCTAATATCAGGCCTAGTTCTGCTGGCAAGAAATGATAAACAACCTAATAAGTTTCTGTAAGGTATATTCTTCATTTGTTCGATTTCTGCATGATTTGCCGGGCAATCTGTTTTGCTTAAATCTACACCTTTAGCTATGGGTAAACTTGAAATAGGATATTTAAACTTTGAGAATTTGTTACAAATTTTAGCGATGTATTGATTTTGATGGATGAAATGTTTATCATGCTTTTCCTCAAATTCAATACCCAATAACACTTTTGTTTTTCCTAACATTTTAATGTCGGATTTAGTTTTTAGTAATGAAGTTACAGAATTTAGATCCATTTGATTTTTGGCAAATAATATGATGTCATCAACGTAAACAATCAATAAAACCTTATTATTAAAATTATATGCACAATTGCACTACTTAAACTTTATGAAATTGAGTTTTCTGAGAACCTAGTCTAACTCCAGATACTATTCTCTACCACTTTGGTGCAAGCCATAAATCGCTTTATTTAGCTGACATACACATCCACTTTTGTTTTTGTCAAAAAATCCTAGAGGCTGTTTCATGAATATTTTTTCACTGAGATTAGCATATAAATATGCACATTTGATGTCAAGCTGAGTACGGAATCACCCTAATAAACATACAAAAATAGTAAAAAACATCCTAATGATTGTAAAGTTAGTTACCGGGCTAAACACTTCTTCATAAGTTTGCCCCTTTTCCTGGTTAAATCCCTGAGCTACAAGTCTAGCTTTATATCTGCTAACTTCACCCCTTTTGTCTCTTTTGATTGTATATACTCAACGGCAACCGATTACTTTGTCGGAAACAGGTGCAGGCACTAAGTCCCAGACACTTCTTTCCTTCATGACACCTAATTCATCTGCCATGGCTGTATTCCATTCTTTGGATTGGGGTGAATTAGCTACTTCCTTGTAGTTCCTAGGAATTTGGATCTCTTGTTGGCTTCTGGCCGATCCCATGATCTCCCTTGATCCCCCTTAAAATTGAAAAACTTTTTATCAAATTTTATTTTTCCCACAAAAATTTTCTAGATCTTTTAATGATCTCAACCTAGGTCCCTTTCCTTTATAATAGTAATACACATCCTTTCTGGTGCCCGTCATTCTCGGAATGACTTTTCTGATCCAAGTAGTATCTGGATCGGGAATTTGACGATCGTCACCAGAGGACCCCGTTTCCTCATTACTATCTGTAATGTCTTGATCTTCCTCTGATGAATCGTCTTTATCCCTCTCCACATACTCCTTGTCAGACGAATCTGGATAGGTTGGTTTGTGAGATGAAAAAGTGAAATTTTCTTTAGGTTTCTGATTTACATTGGGTCCCAGACCGCCTTCCTCTGCGTTGCACTCTTCATTAAATCTAACATTTTTAGTTTCTACTATTTTTCCCTCGTTTAAGACCCATATCCTATACCCCCGAGTTTTCAATACATATCCCACCATAATGCCCTCTTGTGCCCTCATATCAAGTTTCCCCCTAAGTTGCTTAGGCTTGCCTACAAAAACTTGACATGCAAACGCTCTGAGGTGAGCAACTGATGGCTTTTTGCCGCTGTACAACTCGATCGGTGTCAGATTCTTAAACTTGTAGCATATCTGATTTTTAACGTATGCAAAACAGAGTAAAGCTTCTGCCCAAAAATCATCTTTTAAATTGCTATCGTTTAACATTGCCCTAACACAATCCAAAGCAGTTAAGTTAAACCTCTCAGAAACCTCGTTTTGTTCGGGTTTGTACGTGTTTGTTCTTTCCGCTTTGATTCCTTGTGTTTCTGAAAACTTTTCAAACTCAGTGTTACAAAACTCCATACCGTTGTCAGTCCTGACACTTAAAATTTTGATATTTAGAAATCTGTCTGCTCGATGTTGAAACTGTTTAAACTTATCAAAAACTTCAGATTTTCATTTCATAGGATACACAGTTACTTTGCGTGAAAAATCATCGGTTATGCTAAGAAAATATTTAGCACCTCCACGCAATGGTTTTGGCATTGGCCCACATACGTCCATATGGATTAGTTCTAATGGTTTTTCTGATTTTATTCTGCCTATGGGTTTGAATGAAATTCTTTTTGTTTTTGCTAGTTTACAACATTTACAGTTGATTTTTCTCACACTGATATTGGAAGGTGACATGTGAAAACCGATTTTTAAAATTTGATTTTTTTTTTTTTTTTTTTTTTTTTTTTTTTTTTTTTTTGTGTTATTATTTAATGTTTTATGCAACCCCTTTCTCTCCTTTTTTCTCCACCATCCAGACATCTTAGAAAAAAAACAAATCACACGACTGGAAAGAGCAGACAATTGGGAATAAAAATATATCAATTTCAAATCTCAGGGACAAATTGTAATATTTTTTAAAGATTTTAAAACAAAAGTCACTTTTGGCTCAAAAAAATGAACTTTCGTTTTTAAATCCTCGCATCGTGAAAAGTTCTTACAATTTCGACTAATAATTTACATTTTCAGAAAGCTCAAACATCAGGCATTCGTACAAGCCCAATCTGGTCAAGAAATAATAAAAAATAACTGTAGGATACGGTTTTTAAGAATTTCTGAATTTCTCGGCAAGAAGGTTTTCATCCGAAGAAGTTTTTTGTACGTGCAGACGCAGTGTTCAATTGACCTCCTTCTGCAGATTGAGTTGCCCAACCACAAAAATACAAGTTATCAAATTTCAAATTTAAGTTTAATATACTGCTTTATAGAGTTTCACAATATCATGTATAAAATATAGTGTATAATTACATTTCAAGACATTGTTTTAAAAAGTATAAACACATCATGATACAATTTACATGAGAACACAAAGTTAAAATATATCTGTGTTAAAAACAAGATATACAATTTTAAATTCAAAAACTCTTAAATCCTTCGCCACACAGTATAAACTTAACAGTACCTAAACTACATGTTGAGGGAATGTCAAAAAGTTTGTATATCACATTGAAAAAATTCTTAAAATTTTAAACCTTCATCACACAGTTTAAATTCATTAGTATCTAAACTACTACATGAGGGATTGAAAAAAATGTATAAGTTATTTTTAGTATATAAAAAAAATCTTCACCACACAATATAAACACATTGGTAACTAAACTACACAATGTGGGTTTTGAAAAAAGTGTTGAAGTTAATTTGAAAAATACAACTATACAATTTAGACAAGTTAAATTTCGATTTCAGGTTACAATTTAAACATTTTAAAAAGTTTTAAAGATTTCACAGGATTTAAAGATTGCTTCTTTGGTAAATGGTTTTGTAAAACCATCAGCTTTGTTATTTTTGCTGTTTGCAAATTTAATCTCAGAGTTTCTTTTCAACTAGATTTCTCAAAAAATGATATTTAACATCAGTGTGTTTTGTTCTATGATTCTCTATGGGTGAATTGGAAAAGTTTATGGCTGCTTGGTTGTCACAGAATATTACACAATTTCCTAACTGAATGCTAAGCTTATTACATTCAAGTAATATGTTCTGTACCCACACCATTTCTCTTTTGCAGATTCAGTCAATGAGATATATTCAGCTTCCATTGTAGATAAACTCACACATTTATGCTTAAATGCTGTCCATGAAATAGGTACCCTATCTACAAAAAATATCATGCCTCCCATTGATACTCTATCATCCCTATTAGCTGCAAAGTCAAAATCTGTAAAACAATTTAAATTTACAGATTGAATGTTAGATAAGTTTAATTTAAAATCCTTTGTTTTATCTAGATACCGTTAAAATTGAAAAGTTTTCCATTAAATTTTATTTTATTTTTCTCACAAAAACTTTCTACTGTCGAACCTCGATATGTTGAATTTGAAGGCAGAAGAAAGAAAATTTAAAATATCAAAAATTCGAGATATCGAAAATTTGAAAAATTTTAAGGAATTCATAAAAGATACTAGTCCTATACTTTACATACTAGTTCTGTACTATACACATTTTTAAAAGAATCATTTACTTTATCTTGCAGACAGAGAATTGGGAATTACCCAAGAAAATGTTGACAACAAATAAAGCAAAGTTTGAAATGATTGGATACACATTTAATGTAATACTATGTACGTACATACATTATTAAAATTTAATCTTGCATTTCTTTACTTTGCAAAAGTCATCAATGACAGTTTGGTTACAGTTACTGAATTCTTCAATATCTATCACATTTTCCATGAACTAGGTTGATCCAAATGAGCTTAATTTTTTGGCGATAGTTTACTTTAAAACTCTGAATAATACCTTGGTCCAAAGGCTGTAACTTAGAAGTTGTGTTTGGTGGTGGCATAAAATGAACTTTCACAGATTTTAATTTCGGCACGCTATTATGCACTGTACAGTTGTCCAAGAAGAGAACATTATCGCGATTTTCACGGGACATTTTTCTGTCTAGTTCCTTCAGCCAATTAGTGAAAATTTCAGCAGTCATCCAAGCATTTTTGTTCACAAAATAAGTCATTGGAAAAGATTTCATTCCTGAAAAACATTGGGGTTTAACAGATTTAACTATCATAAGAGGTTTGAGCCTTTCTGAACCATTCATATCAGTGCAAAACAGCACAGTTAATCTTTCTTTGCTCCTTTTCTCGCCATGACATGCTTCACCTTTAATGGTCATAGTTTTATCAGGCATACACTTAAAAAAATAGTCCTGTTTCATCTGCATTAAACACATTTTTTGGATCGTATTTTTCCAAATGAAAAGTTGAAAATGGTAAGATGATCCAAATGGTAAGATGAAAAAATTCGAGATATCGAGAGTTTGATTAGAAAATTTTTGAGTTAAAGAGTTTGTTTTACATTAGTTTTATACCGTGCGTGAAGGGAGATGAAAATATTTTTGAGATACTGAGGTTCGACATATCGAGGTTCACCTGTATTTCTTTTAGTGTCCTTAGCCTAGGTCCCTTTCCTTTATAATAATAATAAACATCCTTTCTCGTTTCTGTCATCCTTGGAATGACTTTTCTGACCCAAGTAGTATCTGGATCGGGAATTGGACGATTTTCACCAGAGGACCCCGTTTCCTCACTGCTCTCTGCAATGTCTTGATCTTCCTCTGATGAATCATCTTTTTCCCGCTCCATATACTCGCCAGACGAGTCTGGATAGGTAGGCGTGTGGGATGAAAAAGTAAATTTTTCTACTAGTTTAGGTTTCTCATTTACATTGGGTCCCAGACTGCCTTCCTCTGTGTTGCACTCTTCATTAAATTTAACATTGTTAGTCTCAACTATTTTCCCCTCATTTAGGAGCCATATCCTAATGCATATCATACCATAATGCCCTCTTGTGCCCTCATGTCAAATTTCCCCCTAAGTTGTTTAGGCTTGCCTACAAAGGCTTGACATCCAAACGCTCTGAGGTGGGCAACTGATGGTTTTTTGCCACTGTATAACGGTGTCAGATTCTTGAACTTGTGGCATGTTTGATTTTTAACATATGCGAAACATAGCAAGGCTTCTGCCCAAAAATCGTCTTTTAAGTTGCTATCATTTAACATAGCCCAAACATAATCCAAAGCAGTTAAATTGAACCTTTTTGAAACCCTGTTTTGCTCGGGTGTGTATGTGTTTGTTCTTTCTGCTTTAATGCCTTGGGTTTCTAAAAACTTTTCAAATTCAGTGTTGCAAAATTCCATACCTTTGTCGGTTCTGACGCTTAAAATTTTGGTATTTAAAAATCTTTCCGCTCTATGCTGAAATTGTTTAAACCTATCAAAAACTTCTGATTTATTTTTCATAGCGTACACTGTCACTTTTCATGAAAAATCATCGGTTATGCTAAGGAAACACCTAGCTCCTCCATGTGATGGTTTTGGCATAGGTCCACATACATCCATATGGATTAGTTCCAAAGGTTTCTCCGATCTAATTCTTCCTATGGGTTTGAAAGAAATTCTTTTTGTTTTTGCTAGTTTACAACATTTACAGTTGATTTTTCTCACACTGATATTCCTTTGACAGCTGATACTTTACACGTATGGTGTAAATAGTCAAAGTTAATTTGACAGAATCTTTTATGCCATAGCCTTGTATTTTCCCAGACTGCAATGGGTGATTTTACATAATCATCATTCTTAAAAACATCATATTTACAAGGCTTGTTAGGTTTAAAAACACTAATGCTAGAATTTAAAATTTTACTTTTAAAAACTTTACTGGCATTTCTATTTACACTTTTAACATTACTACCATTACTTCTTAAAGATGATTTGCAAGTCTTAAAATTACTTTTCATATTAGGATTTTTAAAAGAAGTGTAAGAATTTTTAAAATCACTTTTAGTTTTATAAACACATGAATCATTATTTTTTTACATTTACTAGGCTTAACATTTTGAGCTTTAGGCTTAGTAATTTTACTTTTTGTTGACTTTTCAACATTAAAATTCTTGGTTTTAATCTCATATTGAGGCCTGAGGAAATACAAGCCATATTTTATTTTGGCATAAAACCATTTGCTTCCATCTGGTTTGAAAAAAGTAATAAAACCATTTCTACTTGCAAAATTACAATTTTGCTCTTCTAGAATTGAAGCAGCAATTAAGTTTCTTCTCAGTTTAGGTGAATACATAACATCTTTGAATTAAATTCTTCATATTATTCATTTTAGCATACATATTGATCGATCCGACACCTTCGATTGGGCTTTCTTGATCACCGACAGCTAAGGACATTGTCGTCCCTTTAAGCTCTTTAAATTTGTCGAACAATTCCAGATTGTTACAAAAATGCCTAGTTTCTGCCGTGTCAACAACCCAACTGAATTTGTTGGTCGATTCAGTATTATAATTTTCAATGTTAGACTGGATTTCACTTAACTTTGCATGGTTTTGTTTACAGTTTGCCTTAAGATGACCATAAGCCTTACATACATGGCAAGGACCTATCCGTTTATTTAAATTTACACTTTTAGAAATTACATTTTTAAATTTAGACACATTTTTAGATTTATTTACATTGAAAGCGAAAGTCTTACTTCCATTTTGTTGCTTGTCTGCTTGTTTTGTTGTGTAACTGCTGGGCAATCCTGTCTTCTTCCGCAAACAACTCCGATTCAATGTGCTTTAGCGTAAATTGGTCATCTGGCAGTCTATACAATGTCTGTACTATGCCTCTAAATTCATCACCAAGATGTCGTATTGTCTGGAACACAACCAGGACCTCTGCCATTGGGTGTCCGGCATCTTTTAATTTTGACACTAACTTTTTAATCCTAGATATAAAAAGTCCCACGGGTTCACCCGGCACTGGCTTTTCATTAAAAAAATTGTCAAACAGTCTCATCAGTCCAGCCCTGGACTTTGGCTCGAACTGTTCTTTTAATACCTTCTATGCCATTAACGGTTTGTTAGCTTCAGAAATTAAATCCCGGTATTCAGCTTCCAAGCTATAATAGAGTGTTGACAATATTTTTTCTTTTCTCCTTTGATAATCTAATTTTTCTTTCCTGGTCGTGTTCTCACCCAGTTTCTCCTCTGTTCCTGTGATGAAACTGTATAATCCTTCACTCATCAGTGCAAATTTTAAGTCTGTACTCCATGTTGGGTAATTATCTCAACCAAGTCTTTCCATGTTTGGAGTAGCCGCCATACTTAGCTTGATGTGGCTACGGTCCCCGTCTCGGAGCTCGTTCGGACTTTAACAACGTTCTAGATAAGCAGCGTTTCGTAACCACTTGGGCTGCTGGGGTGCTAAGGCCCATAACCCACTTGTTGGCATGCACAAATATTTAAAAAATGTAAATGAAGATAAAATTCAATATTGCACTTTGCCATGAAGACTTTTGCAAAAGTAGCGGTGGATATTATCTAGACACGTCAGTGAAGAGTCAATACGTGAAAAATAATTAAATTTATTTTCACGAAATTAAAATAATAAAACATAAATACAACACGTATCATTTACTTTGATACTGTGTTTAAACAGGTCATATCAACAGAGTCTTGAGACAGAAAAATTAGGCCTAACCAAACTGGCCACATACTTTACCAATTTACCGGCAAATGTACACAACATCATTCTAGAACATTCTAGAAAGTAGATAATGTTTGAACAGTATCATTAAAGTATCATCAAACAGTATCACCAAACAACAGACCACATAATACAGAACAGAGACAACTTCTACTGACACATCCACCAACTTATGGATTTTGAAGTTGTAGTTAATATTTTTTGAAGTAGAAGAGTAGCGAAGAGGATGTTTTTCCTGAGTATGCTGCTTTCTAATGGGTTGAAGTAGAAAATTAGCATAATCTGGATGTTTATGTCTCAATCTGCAGGAATACATAACATAGGGTTAAAACTTAGTGACTATCTGACCTAATGTGATTAGCCAATCAGCACACAGTAATTTTTGGATTTAGACAATACTATAACTGATGTACTTGTTGCTTGTTTACACTAAAGTTTTCTAACACTATGGAGGAGGGGACGTCACAGTTCTGAATACGCAATAGCGAAATCGAATGGAACATTCGATATTTCTGCCTGCCAAATAATGAATGTACGTCAATAAACTAAGACAAACCATCTATTTTATTCATCCATTTTATTGGAATAAATTTTTATTTTCAAAATAAATTACTTTCCATTTTAAATGCATTTGTATTTTAATGCCTGCCAAATAATTAATGTACGTCATTAAACTAAAACAAACCATCCATTATTTTTCATCTTAAAATTTCATTATTAGTTTTAACGTCATTAAACTAAACCAAACTTTGGTAACTCCACGGGGTTGAGAGCGCGATAGCCCTGTGGTCAGCGCGCGGGAATTGCACTCATTAGGTCTGGGTTCGATTCCCGCCACTGCCAAAACTGCCGCCATGTTCACGCAGAGTACAATCACGTTAAACATGTGGGTCCGTAAGTCCTTCCGAAAGGTTGTGGTAGGGGAAGGAGGGTGCGGTCTCTGTGGATGCCTCCTCCACTGTATTCCGGTCTAAATTGGGTGGCACTTACTTAGTAGCCTTAATTGGGCGGCAAATAGTTACTTTACAACTTTCTGGTAGGTCAGATGGTCTGGGTCTCAACAATAACTCCACAGAGTTATGGCGCCAGCGAGTTTGCCACGGTCAGAATTTTCAAGGGTAGCGAATAGGCTGGTCGCCGAAGGCGGCTAGTACATAATGAAGTAGGATGTCTGTCTGTGTGTGCAGTCTGTAACTCAAATTCTAAAATTATACGATCATGAAATTTGGTACACAGCTACATCTCAGCATTTTTTTAAAATTTCAAATTAGTTTTTTTGGTTATTTTATGTTTTAGGCTGATATTTACACAAATCGATTTCTTAGTGACCTAAAATATTATCACACTTTCCATTTTGACATCGCCGGGAATTATCGAAAAATTCTCTTTCAAACAAACTTTGAATGGAGTCCATACAATGCATATAGACAAATTTTAATGAATTTTTTAAAAAATATATACTTTTCATTTGCTTTCGACCTCTTCCATTTTTATATTACAGTATACAAAATTCCACATGCCATCCAGTGTTTATGTTTTAACAGCAGCTCCTAAATATATCAGAGACTGCTCCAGAAAAAAAATTTCATAAACTCATCTGTTGATTAATTAAAAAATTTTTAATCCAGCCATGTCATAGATTTTTTGAATGAATCAAACGTATCTCTGACACTATTGCCGAAGCTGTTCTATCAATTGAAGCCATTCCCCATGTGCAAGAGAACCCTGCTCTATTTTTTTCCAGGGAATTCTATCACTGAAGCCACTCCTCACAGAGTTGTGTTCAGCATAAGTGAAATAGTCTAAGACATTTTCTTTCTTTCGCATTTTCAGGAGCACTGTGTTGAATATACAGTCAATTGTTATTCTCATATATTTTGCTTTTGTGGTGAGCATGTGCAATTTTTAATTCGAGTTAAGTTTTTTTAGTTATGATTTTTTTTATGATTTTCTGCCATTTTGTCAAATTAACCCTATTCACTGCCAAAGATGTGCAGACAATCCAGCAGTTTGGCAGACATTTAGTCTGGAGGAAAAAACAACTGATCGTACCAAGTGCCTTTATATTTTTGGGTTTTCTAAATTTACGAATTCAAAAGATGTAAAATTATTTTTTATTATTTGGTATTATATTATCATTATGAGTATTGTGCTAAAGTTTGATAGAAATTAGAGGAAAATTTGCTAACCACCTTTAAAGTTGGTTTTAATAAAATTGCATTTTTTCCTTTCTGTGTCGAAATTGATTCAACAATTTTTGGAATTTCATCAAACTGTTGACAGATATTCTGAAGTTAGTTAAATAATGTGTTCAGTTCTTCAATATATTTAATTTTCAGCATATAGACAAGTTAGGATCTGTATCAAAACTCTGTGCTCCTGATTTTACAGATAAGACATTGTATAACAGTATTGATAAAATTACTTTAGGTTTTATTGGAGATAAATTAGCTAATAAGATGTTTATTAGAAAGGAGGTAACAGATAAAAATTTATTAAACCTGAAACAGCAGTGCCAAATATTTGTGATCAAATTGCTTAAAGCTTTAATGCAGAAATGCCCTGTTAATGTCATTGGTAAGGAATGCTTCTTATTACTATCCTTATATGCATAGTATAATGTATAAAGAAAGTATTGTGATGGGGCCGAAAATTTGAATTCAGGTTTTCGACAAGAGAGCACTTTTCAAGCATCCCAGAACATGAATCAAACATTTTTGAGGTGATGTCTGTGTGTGTGTGTGTCAGTGAGTCTGTGGTGATGATATCTCACAAATAAATACAGCGATTCAAATGAAATTTGGTACAAAACTTACAATCCGTGAATACTGGAAGCCTATTGTTTTTAAACGCAATCAAATGTTCAGAACCCCCTAATTTTTAAGTGAAATTTTGAAAAAAATCTGTGAAAGATCAAAACATTTTATAAAATTACGTAGTTAGTCATTTATTATATAATTTTTCATTAGAAAACGATTGAGAACTTTAGAGCTAGCATGAACCATTTTCGAGATATTACACATCTTTCAAATAAATTTATCAAAAAATCACGTGAAATAAACAAAAATATTAACTATTGTGAAATATGTTCACTTTTCATATGTAATATCATGCAACTACTTCATTAACTATTGTGAAATATGTTCACTTTTCATATGTAATATCATGCAACTACTTCATTAACTATTGTGAAATATGTTCACTTTTCATATATAATATCATGCGATAAATTGGTGTCATCATTCTTTTGGATCTGGCTCATTCCATTCGTGAGAAAAGATACTTTGGGTAATACTTTTGTATTTGGACGCCGATAGTCATTTATCTACTATAAGAATAACTTACTTATTTCTCCATGCATAATGCTTGGCAAGATTTTGCGACGAATTTGGCGGTATGTAACCAACTTGGCAACTTTTTAAATGTTGCCAAATTAACAAAACTGTCGTCAAATTGATAAAAATTGTTAGAAACTTGGTTTTGATTACATCGCGATTCTCGTTTCGCGGGAGCGTGACGTCATTATTAAAATGATTATTCCGTTCTCGTGAACGAATCGCGATGTGGACAAAACTTGGCTGATTATGCAAATCACCTTTCTCGCCGCTCACGCATCCTGTTTTGCATATCCAGAGGGCGTTGCCGGCAACGGTTATGTTCCGGAACGCACCCATCTTCGGATATAAAGGCTAGACACTTTTCTGGGTTTTAAGTGAGATCGCTTTGTCAGTAGATCGCTCTGGTTTAAGGTAGATCGTTTTGATCGACGGATCGATCGCTTGGAAAGCTCGTTGGATAGCTTGCTTATACTGATCGATAGAAGGATCTAGATCGGGCAGACGGATCTTCGTAAAGTCATGTTTCGATGTTGTCGAAAGTTACGATAAAGTGTTTATCGGTGAACGCGGATATTTAAACTAAACTTAGTAGTTTTGATGGTTCTCAGTTAAGGAGACCATGTTTCCCGTGTTGTGGACTTTATAGTGCTGATCCGGAAAGTTTAAAGTTTTTGCCATAGCGTGTGCCCAGCTAGTGGTGGCGTCGGAAAGTGCACGTGGTCACGTAAGTGTGAAATGCTTTTATTCCACTTACTTGTGTAAATAATACTTAAACCAGAAACGTGTCTAGGCATGGAACTTACACTGGAAAACCTTCATATGAGCTGTAGTGCTCATGTTTTGTAAATAGTATGCTTTGGTTTTTGCTTACCTGTTCTCATGATATATATTGTAAGCAAATACAATGGATTCACTCTTCAATAAAAGTGATTTTGAATTAAACTGGAACTGTTCTCATTTAACACTTCTACTGCTACTTGTATTCCTACAACTACTATCTAACGTTTGTTATAGCTGCAACACTCTGTTTTAAATTTTCAACGAAGTTGTGTAACCAGAATTTCGTGGCTCATAGTTATTCTATCACCAGCTTCATCAGAAATTTAATTATACGTTAATTTTCAATATATAACTTATGGATATGATACATAATTCCGTCAAAAATGACGCTAAATCAATGAAAATAATGACTAATTGATCAAAGTTCAGTGATAAAAGAGCATAAGAGTAGACTGTAAGAATAACCCATTTCTTTGACTGTCTGTCCGTAACACTTGGCAAGAAATTTAGCGAGGCATCACCAACTTGGCGACTATTTTAAATGTTGCCAAAGTGACAAAAATGTCGCCAAATTGATAAAAATGATGCCAACGTAATGTTTCTTAAATTCTCATTTCCATCACATGATGGACATATCTTCTAATATATAAGAAATGCTCTTCTCACCGTTTATCTGTAACACTTGCATATGTGCCAACTACTGAATTTGGTGGGAGACTCCCGATTTTTAAGTGTTTCTCCCGATTTCCCGCTTTTGAAGACATATCTCCCGATTTTAACGATTTTTTGAAAAAATCCCTACGTTTAAGGATAATATCCCAAAAATTTTCCTATAAAAGGGATTTTTTTTAGCTAATAGGGAAATTTTTCTCTATTTGATCAAAAGTACGTCCATAAGATTACAGATGTAGATGCGCCAAATCTCTGGATTTTGGCCGGAGACTCTGGATTTTTCATTACTTCTCCGGCCTCCGGATTACTAACGAAATTTTTCTGTTTTTTTTTTGTTTAAAATTTATCAATTAACCAGACATGGCATAATTCTTCGAAAACACAGATTTTCCGCTTTTTTAGCACTGATTTTTACCATTCCCAGGATCGTAGCAAATCCATAATAAAATGCAGGGTAATGCCAATCAAATTAATGGAGATTTGCTGCTGCGTGTAATATAAATTAAGATCTCTATCGCTTATTTTATGAAAGTAATAAATATACTTCTTCAAAGGTTGTCTAATTCAGCATAAATCGTTAAAATGTTATTTTGTTCATTAGTTTTGCATAAACACTGCGATTGCGCAATTCAGTTTGTTCTCATGAATCGTCGAGAGTAAAATAGTATCTTTTTCCATCCATCTCAATTTTCTACATATTGCATTTTTGATTGACTAACTAGCTTATTTTCATATTCTGATTAATTATTATGGTTAACTAATTAATTATTATGGTTATGATTAATTATTATGGTTAACTGGAACTGTTCTCATTTAACACTTCTACTGCTACTTGTATTCCTACAACTACTATCTAACGTTTGTTATGGCTGCAACACTCTGTTTTAAATTTTCAACGAAGTTGTGTAACCAGAATTTCGTGGCTCATAGTTATTCTATCACCAGCTTCATCAGAAATTTAATTATACGTTAATTTTCAATATATAACTTATGGATATGATACATAATTCCGTCAAAGGTTATGGGCCAATGCTCCCCATAACAACGTTAAAAATTTAGAAGTGTTAGAGTTCCAACGAATCCTGTCGACGGGGGCCGCGGACGGCGCCATTTGCATGTCGACGAAAGCGTAAACAAAAGGTCTGTTCAGCTCAGTTCCAAAAGGCCACCTTGCCATGGAGGCAAATAAAATTACTGCATTAACTAGAGACAATTACGTCACTTGGAGGAATGAAGTTTCATTCGCTCTTAAAGGAGAGGGCTGTTTCGGATTTATAGACCGAACAGCGTTACCGGTGGATGAAAATACGTCACGCCGTGATTATGAAGATCACATGCGCAGAAAGGACCGCGCGTTAGCGATCCTTTTCCAGAATGTTTCATCTGATTACCAAGAGTTAATTGACATTAACGACGATCCGGCAGATGCGTGGGATAAGTTAAATATGCACTTCGACGCGCCGACTCGCGCCAACCTGGTGCGTTTACTGGATGAGTTCTTCAGCCTACGTCCAGAGCCAGATGAACCGGTGGATATCTTCTGTACGCGTTTGAAGAAGGCGGTCGCCAAATTGAAGGACGTCAAGCATCCGGTGGAAAGCGTCTATGTGGCATTCCAGGCCATAAGATACCTCTCTGATGACTTCCAGGGAATAGTTCAACTAATCTACCGTTGGGAGGACAAAGATTTCACTTTGGAGAAAATCCAACATGAATTGTCAGAGGAAGAAGGACGTATCCGGCAACTCCGTAGTGATAGAAACAATGTAAGTCAAAATTCATCTGTATTCTTGTCTCAGAGTAATGTAAATGTAAAGTGTAAAAATAACAAAGTGTTTAAAAGTGTTAAACCAGTTAAAAGGGTCATAGGACCATGTTATTTTTGTAAGAAGGCTGGTCATTTAAAGAATAATTGCCCTATTCTTAAGTCTAGCTCAAATATAATTGAATTGTATTCATCTGCTAGAGTTGAAGCTAATACTGTGCAGGATCCTAGCGATAGACTCAGCTGGGTAATTGACACCGCTGCTACGCGGCACTTTTGTAATGATATTAATTTATTCTCAAAATTTAAGGAAAGCAAAGGTGCATCTATGTCGCTAGCAGTGGGTGATATTGAGAGCCCAGTTGAGGCTATCGGTACGGTCAAAATGTATGTTCAGTTTCAGAACATAAGAAGTAATATTGTTTTGTCTGATGTAATGTTTTCGCCTAAGTTAAGACGAAACTTATTAGCCGCATCTGTTCTTGAGGAACAGGGGTATACTTTTAAAGGGGCTAATGGGGTATTGTGGTTTTACACTCCAAAGGGAGAAAAATTCTTCTATGCTAAGCGAAAAGAAGGGTTATATTTTTTAAAACCTCAATACGAAGTTCAGACTGCAAATAACAATATTGAAGACCGTAAAACTAAAGGAAAGGATCAGGGTAGGGATAAAAATTCTAAGAAAGATAGAAAACCCCTAAATAAGAAAAACAGTATTGACAAAATGAAAAATTTGCCTAGAATAAATAAAAGTAAACGTAACTCTGAGGTGAAGTCGAGGTCAAAAGAAAAGGTTAATGAGAAACCAAGTTGTGCAGTTTCTGAGGTTTTGAATAAAACGGAACTCTGGCATAGGAGATATTGCCACATTAACTCTGATTATTTATATCAGACAAGTAAAGTTTCCGCGGCTAATGGACTCCCTAGACTAAAATATGCAAAAATTAACTGTACACACTGTAAGTTAGCAAAGTCTAAGAGAATTTCTTTTAAGCCAATTGGTAGGATAAGGTCCACTAAACCTTTACAATTACTCCATATGGATGTGTGTGGTCCCTTACCTACAGCTTCAATGGGCGGAAACAGATACTTTTTGACAATCACTGACGACTTCAGCCGGAAAGTGTTTGTTTATATAATGAAACAAAAATCAGAGGTGTTTAAAATATTTAAAGAATTCCAAGCTAAGGAAGAGAGGCAGCTAGGCAAAAAGATTTTGTGTATCCGTACGGACAATGGTATGGAGTTCTGTCACAACCAGTTCAAGGCATACTTAAATAAATTGGGGATTAAATCAGAAAGGTCAAATGCATATACACCCGAACAGAACGGGGTTTCTGAAAGATTTAATCTGACTGCACTAGATTGTGTGAAAGCTATGCTTGATCAAAGCAAGGTTGATAACAGAATGTGGGCAGAAGTGATTTTGTGTTTTACACACACCAAGAACAGAATATGTCATAAGTTCAAAACCAAAACTCCACACGAGTTATATTATGGAAGGAAGCCAGCCGTTGCTCACCTCAAAGTTTTCGGGTGCAAAGCCTATGTGGGCACAGCCAAACAAATTAGAAATAAGTTGGATATGAGAGCCCAAATAGGAATAATGGTCGGATATGCCGAAAGCACCAAAGGCTATAGGATTTATATAGCGGGTAAAAAGAAAGTTGAGGAAACTTCTAATGTAAGGTTTGAGGAAGGAGTGGCAGCGGAAGGCGTCCTGGGCCCTAATTACCCTAAAGGAATCACCTTGAGGAAATCGAACGTTACTCAGTCGATTGACTCGGAATCAGAATGCTTAGGAGGAGTGTCAGAGGAAGAAGCAAGTGAGAGCCGTGCCACTAGTAAATCTAGTGGGGATGAGGACTCTCCTGCTGATTCTGGTCTGACACCCTGCTCAGATATTGACTGGATACGGAAAGCAGTACCTAGGCCTGATGGGAGTAGGACGGATATTTACTACTCAGTAAAAGGTGACAATAAAAGGCTGAGATCTCATAATGATGTCAGAAAGTTTTGTGGAAAAGCTAACATTCATTATGATCAGCAAATGTTTAATTTTAGAGAGAAAAAGGGGGTAAGTGATATCAAAAGGAAACCAGAAGCAAGCAATGTTGAGATCTTGATACCCAAGAGCTATAAATCGGCAATAGAATCTCCCCAGTCCGATAAATGGCAGGAAGCCATGGATGATGAAATAGCTACAATGCAAGAGAGGGGTGTCTGGGACTTAGTGCCTGCACCCATCTCACAACAAAAAATTATAGGAAGTAGATGGGTTTATACCATTAAGAAGGATGAAAGGGGAAATGTGAAACGATTCAAAACTCGCCTAGTAGCTCAAGGATATACCCAGATAAAAGGGGACTCATATGATGAAGTGTTTAGCCCTGTGATTAATTTTAGTTTAATCAGAGCTTTCTTCTCCATATTTGTTTGCATGCTTAAATGGAAACATTTTCAACTGGACATTAAGTCCGCATATCTTTATGCCAAGTTGAATGATAAAATTTTCTTGAAACAACCACATGGATATGTCGATCCAAATCAGCCTCAATATGTTTGTTTGCTTAAGAAAGCAATATATGGCCTTCACCAAAGCGGAAGGGAATGGTATACAGAGCTTGACACCACTTTGAAAAAATTAAACTTTTTAAAATTTAAATGGTGCAACTGTGCTTATACATATCAGAATAAAGTATTAATGCTGATTTACGTAGACGACATAATTTTGTTTGCTAAACAACAAAATGATATAGACCATACAGTTTCACTTTTGAGTAAAGAATTTGATATCAAAGAATTGGGAAAAGTCAAAAGACTTTTGGGTGTGGAATTTAAGGAGATTGAAGACAAATTTTATATACATCAAGGTGATTACATTGACAAAGTTTGTCAGATGTTTAAAAGGTTCAAATATCCAATTTCCTCACTACCTATTACAAAGGGTAACATCTTAAGTAAAATTGATTGCCCAATGAATGATAGTGAATTAACACAAATGCAGGGTTTCCCTTACAGAAGCTTGATTGGATGCCTAGCCTATCTGTCTAGCAGAACTAGACCAGACATATGCTATGCAGTAAATATACTATCTCAGTTTCAGGAGAATCCAGGAATAAAGCATTGGGATGCATTATTAAAGTTAATGGGATATGTTGAAAAGACCAGAGAGTATATGTTAAATTTGTCAAATATTAGTGATTTAAGACTAAACTGCTACTCAGACTCAGATTTTGCAGCCAATAGAGATGACAGAGTGTCACTTGGTGGTATGTTGTTCAAGATTGATAAAGTACCAATTTCTTGGCGGACATTTAAGCACAAGTGTGTTAGTCTGTCAACGATGGAAGCTGAATATGTTTCGTTGGCAGAGGTCGCTAAAGAAATGATATGGATGCAAAACATTTTGGAGGAATGTAAAATGCTAGGTTTAAAATTTAACAAAAATAATTGTATAATTTTTTGTGACAACCAGACAGCAATAAACTTTTCAAATTCCCCCATTGAGAATAATAGAACTAAGCACATAGATATAAAGTATCACTTTTTAAGGAACTTAGTTGTAAACGAGTCTTTTAAAATTAACTTTGTTAATACTAAAAATAACGTAGCAGATTACTTCACGAAGCCAATGACTAAAGATAGAGTTTTAAAATTTAGTAATGATATCTTTAAAATATAAAATTTAACTGTTCAAATAAAAATTTTACTTTAAATTTTTTTTTCATATTTTCAAAGTATAAATGGTTAGGGTTTTTTATAATTTATTCCTCTCTCATTGATACAAATGAAATGTATCTTGAGTATATATTGTTATGTGACAATGAACTGTTACTTTTCTCACATTACACTTGAAAAAAAAAATATATATCCATTTTTACTACACGCATAATGCATTTTTGCTTATGTGAATAAATATGTGTCTGACTGTACATTATTGATATAATTCACATGAAACATAAAATTTTTAATCTGTGTTTATCTCATATGTATATTTACCTTCTGTATCTTTTATTATCATTGCCATTGTATTGGGTATTTAGTGTGTATACTAGTCATGGGCTAAGATAATAAAACTTAAATTTTTAATCTTAAATGTTAAATTTCATAGTTATACATTAAATTTTCTACAAACTTGAATTTGATGTTTGGACTTAAATTTTTAATCTTAAATGTTAAATTTCATAGTTATACATAAAATTTTCTACAAACTTGAATTTGATGTTTAGACTTAAATTTTTAATCTTAAATGTTAAATTTCATAGTTATACATTAAATTTTCTACAACTTGATTTTGATGTTTAGATTTAAATTTTTAATCTTAAATATTAAAATTGATAACTATACCTAAAATTTTTCTAGAGCTTAAAATTTTTGATATCTTTAGACTTTTAAATTTTAAACTTAATGTTTGTTTTAATTTTCAAAATAGTAAAGAAATAGCTTTCTTCAGTATGAGCTAGTACTTAAGAAAGGGCAATAGTATGGTTATACTGTTTTCTTTGACTATGTTATCCTTAAACATGTAATTTAAAGAATGCTTATGATCTGCATAATAGATAAGTGTACTCATTTGATTGTTGCCATTTTGAGAAAAGGCTATTCACTTTCTAAATGTTATAAGTGTTATAAATTTCTTTAATGTATAAAATTTTGTGTATGCATACATTATGTTTTTAGGATACTAAGAACTTTGATTCTTAGAATAACCTTTTGTTGGATAAAAGCATGGGCGCCGAGAGTTGGTGTTTTTGCATGAGGGGGCCGATTGTTAGAAACTTGGTTTTGTTTACATCGCGATTCTCGTTTCGCGGGAGCGTGACGTCATTATTAAAATGATTATTCCGTTCTCGTGAACGAATCGCGATGTGGACAAAACTTGGCTGATCATGCAAATCACCTTTCTCGCCGCTCACGCATCCTGTTTTGCATATCCAGAGGGCGTTGCCGGCAACGGTTATGTTCCGGAACGCACCCATCTTCGGATATAAAGGCTAGACACTTTTCTGGGTTTTAAGTGAGATCGCTTTGTCAGTAGATCGCTCTGGTTTAAGGTAGATCGTTTTGATCGACGGATCGATCGCTTGGAAAGCTCGTTGGATAGCTTGCTTATACTGATCGATAGAAGGATCTAGATCGGGCAGACGGATCTTCGTAAAGTCATGTTTCGATGTTGTCGAAAGTTACGATAAAGTGTTTATCGGTGAACGCGGATATTTAAACTAAACTTAGTAGTTTTGATGGTTCTCAGTTAAGGAGACCATGTTTCCCGTGTTGTGGACTTTATAGTGCTGATCCGGAAAGTTTAAAGTTTTTGCCATAGCGTGTGCCCAGCTAGTGGTGGCGTCGGAAAGTGCACGTGGTCACGTAAGTGTGAAATGCTTTTATTCCACTTACTTGTGTAAATAATACTTAAACCAGAAACGTGTCTAGGCATGGAACTTACACTGGAAAACCTTCATATGAGCTGTAGTGCTCATGTTTTGTAAATAGTATGCTTTGGTTTTTGCTTACCTGTTCTCATGATATATATTGTAAGCAAATACAATGGATTCACTCTTCAATAAAAGTGATTTTGAATTAAACTGGAACTGTTCTCATTTAACACTTCTACTGCTACTTGTATTCCTACAACTACTATCTAACGTTTGTTATAGCTGCAACACTCTGTTTTAAATTTTCAACGAAGTTGTGTAACCAGAATTTCGTGGCTCATAGTTATTCTATCACCAGCTTCATCAGAAATTTAATTATACGTTAATTTTCAATATATAACTTATGGATATGATACATAATTCCGTCAAAAATGACGCTAAATCAATGAAAATAATGACTAATTGATCAAAGTTCAGTGATAAAAGAGCATAAGAGTAGACTGTAAGAATAACCCATTTCTTTGACTGTCTGTCCGTAACACTTGGCAAGAAATTTAGCGAGGCATCACCAACTTGGCGACTATTTTAAATGTTGCCAAAGTGACAAAAATGTCGCCAAATTGATAAAAATGATGCCAACGTAATGTTTCTTAAATTCTCATTTCCATCACATGATGGACATATCTTCTAATATATAAGAAATGCTCTTCTCACCGTTTATCTGTAACACTTGCATATGTGCCAACTACTGAATTTGGTGGGAGACTCCCGATTTTTAAGTGTTTCTCCCGATTTCCCGCTTTTGAAGACATATCTCTCGATCTTAACGATTTTTTGAAAAAATCCCTACGTTTAAGGATAATATCCCAAAAATTTTCCTATAAAAGGGATTTTTTTTAGCTAATAGGGAAATTTTTCTCTATTTGATCAAAAGTACGTCCATAAGATTACAGATGTAGATGCGCCAAATCTCTGGATTTTGGCCGGAGACTCTGGATTTTTCATTACTTCTCCGGCCTCCGGATTACTAACGAAATTTTTCTGTTTTTTTTTGTTTAAAATTTATCAATTAACCAGACATGGCATAATTCTTCGAAAACACAGATTTTCCGCTTTTTAGCACTGATTTTTACCATTCCCAGGATCGTAGCAAATCCATAATAAAATGCAGGGTAATGCCAATCAAATTAATGGAGATTTGCTGCTGCGTGTAATATAAATTAAGATCTCTATCGCTTATTTTATGAAAGTAATAAATATACTTCTTCAAAGGTTGTCTAATTCAGCATAAATCGTTAAAATGTTATTTTGTTCATTAGTTTTGCATAAACACTGCGATTGCGCAATTCAGTTTGTTCTCATGAATCGTCGAGAGTAAAATAGTATCTTTTTCCATCCATCTCAATTTTCTACATATTGCATTTTTGATTGACTAACTAGCTTATTTTCATATTCTGATTAATTATTATGGTTAATTTCTTAATTATTTTTGCATAAACAGTGCGATTGCACAGTTCAGTTACTTCGCATGAATTGCTGAAAGTACATTATTATCTTATCCCATCCATTTCCATCATTTAAATGTTGCATATTTGATCAACTAAATTAGCTTATTTTCATATTCTGATTAATTATTACTGTTAATTGCTTTATTATTTTTGCATAAACAGTGTGATTGCGCAATTCAGTTATATCTCGTGAATTGCCGAGAGTATGTTAGTATCTTTTACCATCCATCTCCATCATTTAAATGTTGCATATTAGATCGACTAAACTAGTTTATTTTCATATTATGGCTAATTATTAAGGTTAATTTTTTAATTATATTTGCATAATACAAATTTTTCTATTTTGAAAATGGGTAGTATGAACTCTGTGAAGGGATATTTTCCAAAAAGTGGTATTAAAGCAATGATTTAGGCAAATAAAAGTAATGCGGAGTGTGAACGTAATTTTAGCCACCTACGAAAAATGAAAACCAAGTTTCGCACCTCAATTTCTGATGATAACCTAGGTAACTTGATCGTTATGAAATGTAATTTAAATGGTAAATGCTATGAGCAGCAACTAGATAGTGAATTTTTATTAAAAGCCAAATCTGCAACTTTTATAAAAAATAAAATGTAGCTGTCATAAAACTAGTCTTCTTTATTTCTTGTGTATATGTGTATATTTATAAATATGCACATAATTCAAATTTACGGAGGAAAAAATGGAGATGAGAAAAATCCCTATTTTTCCCTAAATGCATGTTATTTTTATACTGCAACGTTTGTTATGACATTGAAACACACGCTTTAAGAAATTTACTGAATTTTCTTCCGTGAGGGTTGGCATGTATACACTTGATGAACTTGGAAAATAATCTAGTGGGATATCACCATTTTGGTGATATTTCACCCCAGATTGATGAAAATATCGTCAAAATTGCAAAAATAGCACTAAAGTAATGAAAATGATACCTAATTGATGAATTAATTATTAAAAATTTCTAATATATATCGCTTATTGACTATATCACTTATTGAAGATGCTATCAATATTAATAATTGTTTATTTAGAGTTGCACGAAATAAGTTATTTGTGTACTCTGAAATAGTTCTACATGTTGTCCTTCGGAAAATCACCAAATATACAATTCAACGATAAAAGATGCTATCAATATTGATAATTGTTTATTTAGAGTTGCACAAAATATAAGTTAATTGGGTACTTTTACATGTACTGAAATACTTTTACATGTTGTCATCCAGAAAATCACTAAATTCACAATTCAACGAAAAAAACACAGCACCTTGGATCTTATACATTATTTTTTGACTGTAAATGTAATAAATTCATTGCATTATATAAGGAAAATCTGGTGTTGCCCACATCAGATTTTTTTTTTTATCTGAGGCAGATATTCACACTACCTCTGCGCTACCTAAAGTTCTTTAGACAAGTATTATTCTATCTATCAGAAAAGAAAATGATTCAAGAAAGATTATGTGCTGACATTATTCTTCAATATAAGTATTTTCAAGAAAATTGTGTTAAACTATTTCCTTCATTTGAAACTTATCTTGAATGAATGAATGAATGAAATGAAGGTGGGTGGCTCTAAAAGAGCCCAGCACATCGACCAGAGGTCTATTGTACTACCCCAAAAAGAAAATGAAGATCCCTAAGAAAAGAGACCAATAGCCGATGTGAAAATAAGCAGGCACTTGACAGGTATGTCGTTCAGCTCCCAGGGTTCAATCACATGACGACCAATGTGTTCGAATCTGTGAGCAGAGTAGGCCTCGCATTCACATAGAATGTGAGCTGCAGTTTCTTCCCTGTAATTGCAGCCTCTGCAAAGCGAATCCTTGGAGACACCCATAATATTAAGATGTCTCTTGAGGGTGCAGTGCCCAGTAAGGAGCCCAACAGCTCTCCTGATGCCAGTTCTACTGAGCCTGAAAATTTCTTTTTGACGTGTACTAGGGCAATTGCAGTTGAGGATTTTCGCTTGCCTTTGTCCCTTAGTGTCACGCCAGTTCTTACATTGAAGCTTCCTGAAGATGTCATAGACAATTCTTCTGACAAGGTCATTGGGAATACCCAAGGCCGGCTCAGGGCCCACAAAAGGAGTACTAGAGCCTTTCCTAGCAAGTTCATCTGCCAATTCATTGCCAGGAATGCCCGAATGACCAGGCACCCAGTACAGAATGACACTATTATTACTAGCAATTTTACAGAGAGCATTATAACATTCCCAGACAAGGGAAGACGTCACAGTGAATTTCCCCAGAGCCATAAGAGCAGCCTGACTGTCAGAACAAATGAAAATCTGGCTATTCTCATACTTTCTGTCATAGCAAATTCTACAACACATAAGAATGGCAAATACTTCAGCCTGAAAGACAGTAGCAAAATTGCCAAGCGGATAAGATAGCTTAGTGCCATCATCAGGACAACAGACACCAGCACCAGTACTTGTGCCAATCTTCGAGCCATCTGTGTACCATACAAAACATTTCAGTTTATTGTAGGTTGGAGTCCTCTTCCAATCATCCCGCGAGGGGACAAGAATTTCATAAGGCTTGTCAAACGTAAATTTGACATGGATGCCATCAGGTGGCATACAGAAATAAGGATGACTAGCAACCTTACTGTTAAGTTCGCCCCAAGATAGATACCTTGAGTAATCTTTCCAGTATTTCAGATATTTGAGTCTGTTAATGCAGATAAGTGCCTCTGCTTCAATACACATATAAAGCGGATGCAAACCAAGTAAAAGTTCAAGAGTTGCAGTAGGAGTGGTTTTCATGCATCCAGAGATTGCAATGCACACCATCCTTTGAAGCTTAACTAAATCGAGTTTAGCAGTTTCACTTCTAATTCTGGACCACCAAACAATGGATCCATAGGAAATGATAGGACAGAATATCTTAAAATATGCAGGCTTAATAATTCTTTCCATATTGCCATTAAAAAAGATGGAAATCAATAGAACAAGTTTTGGAACATAATAGTTATTATGATGACTCTATCATATGGATAAGCCTCTGTAGAATGAGAATTTTCTGTAAACAGATGTCTCAAGGTGGAAAATATAACAAAAGAATCACAATGTCTGTTTTGTGACTACATTAAGATGTTTAAAAATTTCCTGGATATTGAAATAATTCAAGAAATATGAAAGTTTGTTGCATCAGCATGACAAAGATATATAAAAAAAAATTTAGGAGACAAGCAGAAAGAAAAAAGACTTAGAAGTAACTCAAAATAAAAGGTAAAAAAACCTTAGAAGAGATAGCTTTCTTAAAACAGAAAAAGATGTTACTTCAAACAAACATTATACTTATGGAGAAGTCATGTGAAGATTTAGCAGAAAAGCAGAATCAAAAAGAAATATTACTCTGCTTATAAAATCTTATTCCTAAAAAGGTTGTAGAAGAAAGAGCAGATGAACTTAAATTGGAAATAAATTAAATGTGAAATCTGATGAATTACAAAATTGTACATGATGAGGGTTATATTTGCTAAAAATGTTGTGGGTTATGCTATTACTATTTATTATTAAATATTATGTTATTCTCACTAATAAAATTTCAAGAAGTATAAATAAGTAGTTTGGTGTGTATCAGACACATGTAATTACGCATATTGGGGAACTTTGCACATACCTTTATAAAATTAACATGGAGTTATAAAAGTTGTGTTAGCACTAGTGTACATCAGGTTAACTGAAAATTTATTGTCAGAATATAGCTTTTCTTTGTCATTTACTTAAGTTTTTCTTTATTTTAGGATGGCCCTTACCAATTCGTCCATCTGAATTTTTTTCAGACACGAAACCTTCAAAGGATTTCAGGAGAAAACTGTTTTATAAAGTAATGAAACATTTTGTTTTATTATTAATTTTGCATTTAGATAATCTAAGAAAAAGCCCTAATTGTAAAGCATTTCGAATCGTATACATGCTCTTTTTGTGAATGTGAAAAACCAGAAGACTGCAATTACTTTGCTTCACTGGCTGGAATAGTATATATGTAAAAAATTTGAGACTTGAGTGATTTTTACTTTTCTTACAATACATGGTAATAGATAGGAACAGTATTGGAATCATTTCAAAAATTACACCTCGAGTTTTTGATAAATCTACTTATTTTGAGCACTTTAAAACCCCAAAAAACTAGTTATAGCATGGTGTCTGTATATCTGACTTTGCAATACATCCACTCTAGCTCAAAATCTAATTGACCAAATTTCACAAAATTTGGTGGATAAGTCGTTTTTGGGTGACCCTGGCACTTATTAGATTTTGATACAATTCAGAAAGAAAGAACTCCCCTTTCCCCCCCCCCCCCTGCAAAATGGCCCATAAAAATCATCTAAATCTAAAATAAAAGACTATGTATGCTCAAATGTATCAATTAAATACTTGTTTTGAAATGATTCAATTAAATACTTTTTGACAATGAAAAGAATAAGACCAACTCCATTACTCTAGGACTAGCCGCTGTTGAGATATTTTAGTTTTTTGCATTTTTGCTACATCGCTTTTGAAAATATGTAGCCCATAATATTGGCCTAAAATATGTAGATCTGGTCTGTAGGGAAACTTATGTGCTGCCCACATCTGATTTTTTAGTATATAAGTGACTAACAGAAATACCCAGCGTTCCCTGTTATAACACTGAAATAAAACTGATGTGGTCCAAAAGTTGTGATAATTTAGCCAAAACTCCCAATTAGGCTTAAAACATCAGTCAAAGAAGTATGTAAATTGATCAGACTGTTTTTGAATTGTAAGTGATCCGTACAGACTAACAGTGAAGGCATTTTAATCCCTTTTGTTCTTTGGGCAGGTGTAAGAGGTTAAAATTGTTACTAAAATATTCCTTGGATCCAGTTTCATTGCTTGAGAAATGTTTCATTAAATAAATTGCATATTTCATGAGATATTTAGCTTGGAAGTGTATTTTAGAAAATATATAAACCTGCTCTTATTAATCTTAGGAAATCAGTAAAACAGTATGTAAATGCATTAAGCTGTTTTTGAGTTATAAGCAGTCGTGACAAGTTTTTAATTATCGTTATCCAGAACCTTCAAATTCAGCACAATCCATTGCATGTTTCAAGAGATATATGTTAGAAACTTGTATTGAAGTTTTCCCTTTTGTATGTTAGATTTAGCATTATCATGAAAATGAATAACATTTTGTTTAATATCATAGCTTTGATTTGTATTTTTGTTTTGGTATTTTTTTCTTTAATTTCCTTTGAAACTGAGACCTTTTAAATCTATTTCGAGTACTTTTTGAAAGATGTTTATCTGTATGCCTATGAGAGATGTTGATATGATAACTCAAGAATGAATGCATCTACCGATGTCAAATTTCCTATAAAAAAAAATAATAATTCTTGGAACAATGAAGGTGCTATCTATGTATTATATATACTAATTGCCAAGTGTCCGTATGCCTGTCTGTCTGTCCGTCCGTCTGTCACGCTTTTTTTAGGCACTTCCCGAATAGATAGAGACTTGCAATTTGGTACATGGCTCGGTCGTTCGATAAAACCCCCTGAAAAAATCGAATTTTTCAAAAACGTTCCATAGAGGGGGTGCACCACATCAAAACGTTCGAAAAGTGGAATGACGGGAAAGCATGCTTTGCAATGAGATAGAGACTTCAAATTTGGTATATGGGTAAATCACTCGAAAGGAAGAAAGTGTGCAATTTCAGATTTCCAATATTTTCTACTTAAGGGGGTGCCGTACACTAAAACGTGAAATGATAGGAAAGCATGCTTTGCGATGAGATAGAGACTTCAAATTTGGTGTATTGGTAAACCGTTCGAAAGGAAGAAAGCGTGCAATTTCAGATTTCCAATATTTTCTACTTAAGGGGGTGGCGCACACCAAAATATTCGATTTGCAGAATAAATGAGAAAACGCTCCTTTAAAATTTGGTATATGGGCTAATCATTTGATGGAAACACCCAAGACAAATATAGTTTTTCAAAAATGTTTTCAAACTTTCTACTTTAGGGGGTGCCGCACACCAAAATGTTCGATTTTTGGAATAAAGGAGAAACGCCCCTTTTAAAACGTGATAGAGGCTTAATATTTGATATATGGGAAAATAATCTGACAGAAATCACAAAAAGAATAGAGTTTTTCAAAAATATATAGTTAAGGAGGTAGGTACTCCACACAAAAGCATTCGAAAGATGAAATGCTAGAAAAGTATGCTTCGCGATGAGATAGAGACTTCAAATTTAGTGTACGGGTAAAAAGTTGGAAAGGAAGAAAGTGTGCAATTTCAGTTTTCCAAAATTTGTTATTGTAGGGGGTTCCGCTCACTAAAATGTTCGATTTACCGAACAAATGAAAAACGCCTCCTTTACAATGTGATAGAGACTTGAAATTTAGTATATGGGCTAACCATTTGACAAAAAAAACCAAAGATGAATACAGTTTGACAAAAATGTTCTTTAACGGGGTGCTACACAGAAAAACGTTTGAAAGGTGAAGTGATAGAAAATTATGCTTCTCGATAGGATAGCGACTTCAAATTTGATGTACGGGTAGATAGTTTGAAAGGAAGAGAGTGTGAAATTTTAGATTTCCAATATTTGCTACTTTAAGGGGTGCGCACACTAATATGTTCGAATTTCCTAATAAATGAGGCACACTTCCTTTTAAATGTAATAGAGGCTTGATATTTGGTATTTGGGCCAATCATCTGATAAAAAACCCAAGACAAACAGAGTATTTCAAAAATGTTCATTTATGGATGTGCTTCACAGAAAATAGTTCCAAAGGAGAAATAATAATATAGGAGTGCCTCTGGATGAAATAGACTTAAATGTAGTGTAAGGGTAGATAATTCGAAAGGAAGAAATGCTCGAATTTAGGTTCCCAATATTTTCTTCTTTAGAGGGTTCTGCACACCAAAATATTCGATTTGTAGAATAAATGTGAAACGCGAATTATTAAAAAATTTACATTATTCAGGGGTTGCTTATTGCGAGACCGTTGATTTTCAACGGGTATTCGGCTAGTATATACTAATTGCCAAGTGTCCCTCTGTCTGTCACGCTTTTTTTAGGCACTTCCTGAATAGATAGAGACTTGCAATTTGGTACACGGCTTGGTTGTTCGATAAAACCCCCTGGAAAAATCAAATTTTTCAAAACGTTCTCTAGAGGGGGTGCTCCACACCAAAACATTCAAAAAGTGAAATGATAGGAAAGTATGCTTTGCAATAAGATAGACTTCAAATTTGGTGTATAGGTAAATCATTCGAAAGGAAGAAAGTGTGCATTTTCAGATTTTTTATATTTTCTACTTAAGGGGGTACCGCACACCAAAATGTTCAATTTACCGAATAAATGAGAAAAGGCTCCTTTCGTTCGAAAGGAAGAAAGTGTGCATTTTCAGATTTTCAATATTTTCTACTTAAGAGGGTGCCACACACCAAAATGTTCAATTTACCGAATAAATGAGAAAAGGCTCCTTTAAAATTTGATAGAGGCTTGAAATTTGGTATATGGGCTAATCATTTGACGAAAACACCCAAGATGAATATAGTTTTTCAAAAATGTTTGTTTAAGGAGGTACTTCAGTGTAAAACATTCAAAAAGTGAATTGATAAAAACCATGCTTCGGAATGAGATAGAGATATCAAATTTGGTGTAAGTGTAGATATTTTAAAAGGAAGAAAGTGTACAATTTCAGTTTACCAATATTTTCTACTTTAGGGTGTGCCGCACACCAAAATATTTGATTTTTAGAATAAAGGAGAAACGCCCCTTTTAAAACCTGATAGAGGCTTGATATTTGGTATATGGGCGAATCATCTGATAGAAATCACAAAAAGAGGAAGAAAGTGTGCAATTTCAAATTTCCAATATTTTCTACTTAAAGGGATTCCGCACACCAAAATGTTCGATTTACCGAATAAATGAGAAAAGACTCCTTTAAAATTTGATAGAGGCTTGAAATTTGGTACATGGGCTAATCATTTGACGAAAACACCTAAGACGAATATAGTTTTTCAAAAATGTTCGTTTAAGGGGGTGCTCCAGAGTAAAACGTTTGAAAAGTGAATTGATAAAAAACCATGCTTTGGAATGAGATAGAGATATCAAATTTGGTGTAAGTGTAGATAAGGAAGAAAGGTAAGTGTAGATAAGGTTAAAAGGAAGAAAGTGTACAATTTCAGTTTGCCAATATTATCTGCTTTAGGGGGTGCCGCACACCAAAATATTCGATTTTTAGAATAAAGGAGAAACGCCCCTTTTAAAATGTGATAGAGGCTTGATATTTGGTATATGTGCAAATCATGTGATAGAAATCACAAAAAGAAGAGTTTTTCAAAAATGTATATTTAAGGGGGTGGGTACTCCACATAATAGCATTTGAAAGGTGAAATGCTAGAAAAGCATGCTTTGCGATGAGATAGAGACTTCAAATTTGGTGTACAGGTAAAAAGTTGGAAAGAAAGTGTTATGGCCTTTTCGCACAACAAAGAAACTTTAACATTTAAACATTAAGCGACGCCATTTTCGGCTTACAAAAGAAATTACATTATATCTTAACCTTTAAATTAAATCTTACTCTTAAATCTTCACATTTTTAAACTAATTATATTAAAATATCAAAACATCTTAAACATTTACTTTTACTTTAAACTTTATTTTATTTAGAATTCACATTTTTGTATAGTGGTTGCTTTGGCTCAACTTTAATTTGACAATATGCGTTGTGGTTTATCTTTAACTTATAAGAACCAAGATTTAAACAATCAATTCATACAAACCTCCAGGTAAGAAAAATGTGGACCTTGGAGAACAGGGACTTAGAAATTCACAGAGACAAGCTTAAGTTTAAAAGAAACAATTTATTTAATTCTAATTACCCACCCCTATAAAAGGCCCCACAGGTGCAGGGAGATCCAAACCGGATTCCCTGAAAAATTTCAACATCTTTTCATCAGGGCCAACGGCCGTACCGTGCTGAAAACACCAGTTCTCGTTAGATCACCGAAGTCAAGCAGCATCGGGCGCGGTTAGTACTTGGTGGGTGACCACCTCGGAACACCGCGTGCTGTTGGCCATCTCGGGTGCGGTATCCCCGTGGTTTGCGCGCTAGATTTGCACGCTACCACAAATGCCGCCGTGTTCATGCGGAGTACGATCACGTTAAACATGTGGGTCCGTAAGTCCTTCCGAGAGGTTGGTGGTAGGGGAAGGAGGGTACGGTCCCTGTGGATGCCTCCCCCACTGGGTTCCGGTCTAAATTGGGTGGCACTTCCCCGGCCGTCCTACAGTTACCTTACACCTTTCTGGTAGGTCGGACGGTCTGGGTCTCAACAACATCTTTTCATCTTTAAAAATGACAATGAAAGGGAGACAAATGAAAGTTAAGGAAAATAGTGTCCAAGGGCCCGTCTACCTGGGAGAAAATTTATGAGTTCAAAAATAAAATAATGAAACTGCCAAAAACCTGGTACCAGGGGCTGGTTTGAATTTTGGCCTTAATGAACGTCTTTGGAAAACAGCTTGACAGGTTTTCTTTGTCTGCGGCTTGTTCCATATCCTCTTTCGTGAACACCTTTGGAAAACGGCTTGACAGGTCTCTTTGTCTGAAGCTCGTTCCACACCTTTTTTTTTCTTTTGTTGCTCAGTACTTAGCATATGAGCCTCACTCCCACTGAAGAACTAAAGATCCCCGCGCAAGAGGGAGCTCACTGCTTTTCCTTTACACCTTTGGTGAACGGCTCAGCGATAGTGATCCATTGAGAAACCCCATTTTGGTCCTGTGCGAAGTGGCTCCTGAAATGGGAGACTGTCGCCTACCTCAATCTCCTCTTTTCACCGCTTCCTCGAGACTGCCGCTGCTCCAAAAACTCAGTTAGCAACCCTTTTCTGGGAGTCGCCGAACATGTGCATTTTTGCGCCAAAGTGTGTAAAAACATACGCCACGCGCACTGCCGTAACGAAGGCGAAAACATTACAAACACACCAACCAGAGCGCTAAACCAGAGCGCTAGGGAACCATTGCCCTGCACTCGCAACTGCCCCATGCAAAAAATAATGACTACGTGAGGCACCGAAGATCACTTAAACAAAACAAGATGGCTGCCGTAGAGCAAAGGAAAGACACCACTGCAATGGCGGTCTTTCAAGCGATGTTTGACACTTAAGTTTGCCAGAAAGGGATGAATTTTGATAGCCACCGGCCTAAAAAGAGTTAAAACACATGATTTAAATGCCAAATGATGGGAAAATAAAACTTAAATAACAAAAAAAAATGAAAACATTAAGAATTTTGAAAATAAAAGGGAAAAATTAATAAAACAACTAAGAAATTTTGAAGAAAAAATGTAAAATTATTAGAATACGCAGATTTAGCTGCAAAATAAACACAGCACAACATATTCCACCAACGTCGGGGTTTAAAACCAAAACCAAAAAAAAAAAAATCCAAAATCCAACCAAAAATTGGGTGGAATACACACAAACTGGTCGGAAAAATACTCACGCTCGACAATCCCCTGAAATTACAAGTTGACAAAAATTTATTGTTAAACACAATTATAAAATTAAAATATTATATCTGACCTTTAAGCGAGGAGAAAAACACCAAAAGAAAATTTATTTACTTTTAGATATTCAAAAATTTAAAAAACTCAGAATGAACTCCAGAAAAAAAAATAATCTGAATTTTCACTCAATTTGATAAAAGTTCAAACTCAAACACGGGAAAATTACACTGCTCACAAAAAAAAAAAAAAAAATCAAAATCCCCCCCCCCCCCCCCCAATCAAAACAAAAGCCAAACGACCCCAGTAGTGTGGAGCAGAACCTGGGCAGTGTGACATATAAAAATACATTTTTTCATGACGCCCCCAAGCATTCCTCGCTTTTTGGGTCCGCCTCCACTATATACAATGCATGTGCCCTCTTGGCTTCATGCTTACACCACTCTCAACTCTGCCATGCACTACTCACTTAAAAATCAAACAGTCACTAAATTTTGAATTTAAATTTGCACTGCGCCAAAGTGACAGAAATCTCATAACACTTAAAAGTCTGTCAAACCACAGTTCCCACACCCCCCTTGGGTTCACAAAAGTGATATAGAACTGAACCATGCCAGACTTCCTCAATAAAACAAAGTCAAAATTCTTCTAAACATTAATTCTCAAGTATGGCAGGAATGCAAAAAGGGAAAGAGAAAAAGACCAGAGGCTCAAAAACCAAAGGCAAACGGATGAATACCTTCGCATGGAGGAGAACGCGGCCATATTCTCCTCCCAAAAGGAATAACAACAAAAAACGATTTTTCAACAGGAGTGCCAGAGCCATATACTCTGCAGGCAAAAAGAGAAGGGAAAATTAACTTTTACAAAAAAGCCTCAAGCCAGCGAGATCATTCACAACTATTGCAGGCCCATAGCAGTGTACAATCCCAAACATTCCATAATTTTTCCAAACAAATTCCCTCCGCCTGAGAAATTCTCTCAAAACACTTTCTCTGCAGCAGTGACTTTAACAACAAGTGTACTTCCACTAAAAATTTCACTAACTCAAAGGTCCACAAAAATTTTACAAATTCGAAAAATTCCCACAAATGGTAAAATTTTTAAACTTAAAATTCTAGCACAAAAAGGTACAAATTTCAACTAAAAACCCAAAATATAAATTTTAAGTAAAAACAAGTTTTTAACTCAGCCTCCCAGAAATTTCAAATTCTGACAAAAAAAATCCAAAATATAATTTTAAACAAAAACAAAATTTAATTTAACCTCCCAGTCTATCAATTAAATCTTAACACCCCCCAATTATCACAAGTTACAAGTAAAAAAAAATTTAAATTACCTACAAAAAAAATTTCTTTCCAAAAAAGAATTTCAAAGCAAAAAAAAATCTGCTTTTGTAAAGTGCATCACCCAAGCAGTCAGAAAGAAGAAAAACAAAACAGAGTTCCCAATTACTTGTCATTTCCAAAAAAACATAAATTTTGATGAAGACTTTGGACCAGTCAAAGAATTCAAAGGGTCGAAACATAAAATTTTGAAGAGGCCTCCAAGATTAACAAAACAACTAAACAACTGAAAACCCAATTTCACAATCTCTTCCCCTACATGCAAAGAAACACACATTCACCCAGTAACAAAAATTTTAGGAGCCAAAAACACTTAAACAAAAACCCAAGAAAAATTTCACAAAACTAACTTAAATTTAAAAAATTCTCAAGGAATATTTCAAAGAGCAATCTCCATTCCCCCAAAAAGAAACATCTGAGACTGAACTTGCACAATTAACCAAAAAATTTACACTATTCAAAGTCGATCGCTAGGCTGAAGGATCATTGACAAATAAAACACAATTTTTAGCAGGCAAGTAATTCTTCCTAAAAGGAAAGGTGCATTCCCCAGCTGAGCACCCTAAAGGTGGCTTCAAAGCACCAAAGTGACAGTTAACATGGCCCAATGAAAATTTGTGGAGAAGAATTTCTGTGAAAATAAGGCTTCCCAGACCTCAAAATTCCCCTGGGCGACCATGAAAACTAGCCCATTAACCGTACCTTTAATTTCTCCCAAAGCCAAGAGTTGTGACTAATTACCCAAAACAAGACAAAAGAAAACTTTTGATAACTGTCTTCCCCCTTTAAAAAAATTTTGAAAACAAAATTTGAACTGAAACTCAAATTCAAACTATGATATTCCTAAAAAGAAAAAAAGAATTACCTGTCATAAAAAAAAATGTCCTAACATTTAAGACTACACAGATCTTTTGGCATATTTAGCTACTTTTAACACAATAAATAAATACACTACAAAATAGCATTACAAGCAACTAATTCCAACTACGCTATCTTTAGCACTAAAACTCTATCCAAATCATTTCTCATAATCTTGTTGCAACCTCTAAAATAATCAAAAAATCTGACAGTGGGCAAAGAGTCGTGAATCCTCCCCCACCCCCCCCCACCCCCCACAAAAAAAAAAAAAACACAAATCATTGTGGGCAAGTAATTCTTTCCAGAAGGAAAAGGTATATTCCCTAGTGAACACCTCAAAAATGTGCGGCCTCAAAGCACCGAAGTGAAGTAGCCGTTATGGGCAGACTGAAAACATTTATCATTCTTAAAGAAAGGTAAGAAGGAATGATTTTAGCTAAGCAAGGCCTAATCCCCAAAATCCCCACAACAAACAACCACTCATCAGCCACACACTTGCGAAATAGCCAAAAAGATCCTTAAAGCAAACAAAATTCTCAAAATAAAAAAAAAATTCCTTAAATACCCATTAAAATTTTTCCAAAATTACCTGAGTCAAAACTCCCAAAGTTTTAATTTTAAAAATTCCACAAACAACAGAAAACTTTCTTAAAAACAAGCTATAATTAGCTTACTACAGAGTGAAAGAAAAGAAATTCAACTGACCAAAGACTTAAAAAAAAACTCCTAAATAAAAAAAAAAACACATACAGCACAGGACCAGAGCATACATTTGGAAAAAAATCCCATTTACAGACTCAAAGGAGCTGAAAGTAATTTAGAACATTTGAGGTCAAGGCATACCTAATGCCTAAAATGTTATCCCAAAAGCTTGCCTACCCTACACAACTATTTTTGAAAAACAAGAAAATTAGTTTAACATGACTTAAGTAAAAAAACACAAGATACATAAAAATTTAATTCAATAAACTTCTAAAAAACCCAAAGGTGCTCTCTCCCCAAAAAGAATAAAATTTTAAACAAACATTATAAACATAATTAAGAGCATAAAACAGTATATTCAATTTTCTAATAAACTATTGTATATAATAAATAAAAAATCTCTGTGATCCTCCAGTCTCCCAAGCCACGCCTGGTCACAAAGGCACCAGACATGTTATGCCCTTTTCCACAACAAAGAAACTTTAACATTTAAACATTAAGTGACGCCGTTTTCGGCTCACAAAAGAAATTACATTACATCTTAACCTTTAAATTAAATCTTACTTTTAAATCTTCACATTTTTAAACTAATTATATTAAAATATCAAAACATCTTGAACATTTACTCTTACTTTAAACTTTATTTTATTTTAGAATTCACATTTTTGTATAGTGGTAGCTTTAACTCAACTTTAATTTGACAATATGCGTTGTGGTTTATCTTTAACTTATAAGAACCAAGATTTAAACAATCAATTCATACAAACCTCCAGGTAAGAAAAATGTGGACCTTGGAGAACAGGACTTAGAAATTCACAGAGACAAGCTTAAGTTTAAAAGAAACAATTTATTTAATTCTAAATTACCCACCCCTATAAAAGGCTCCACAGGTGCAGGGAGATCCAAACCGGATTCCCTGAAAAATTTCAACATCTTTTCTTCTTTAAAAATGACAATGAAAGGAAGACAGTTAAGGAAAATAGTGTCCAAGGGCCCGTCTACCCGGGAGAAAATTTATGAGTTCAAAAATACAAAAATTTAAAAAACCCCAAAACCTGGTACCAGGGGCTGGTTTAAATTTTCGCCTTAATGAACGTCTTTGGAAAACAGCTTGACAGGTTTTCTTTGTCTGCGGCTCGTTCCACACCCTCTTTCGTGAACACATCTGGAAAACGGCTTGACAGGTCTCTTTGTCTGAAGCTCGTTCCACACCTTTTTTTTTTCGTTGCTCAGTACTTTGCATATGAGCCCCACTCCCACTGGAGAACTAAAGGTCCTCGCGCAAGAGGGAGCTCACTGCTTTTCCTTTACTTTACACCTTTGGTGAACGGGCTCAGCGATGGTGATCTGTTGAGAAACCCCATTTCGGTCCTGGGTGAAGTGGCTCCCAAAACGGGAGACCGCCGCATACCTCAACCTCCTCTTTTCACCGCTTCATCGAAACTGCCACTGCTCCAAAAACTCTGTCAGCAACCCTTTTCCGGGAGTCACCGTAAATGAGCATTTTCGCACCAAAGTGCGTAAAAACATACACCACGCACACTGCTGTAAGAAAGGCGAAAACATTACCAACACACCAACCACAGCGCTAAACTGGAACGCTAGGAAACCGCTGCCCTGCACGTGCAACTGCCCCGTACGAAAAGTAACGACTACTTGAGGCTCCGAAGATTACTTTAAAAAAAACAAGATGGCTGCCGTAAAACAAAGGAAAGATGCCACTTCAATAGCGGTCTTTCAAGCGATGTTTGAAACTTAAGTTTGCCAAAAAGTGATGAATTTTGATAGCCACTGGCCTAAAAATGGTTAGAACACATGATTTAATTGCCAAATGATGGGAAAATGAAGCTTAAATAACAAAAAAAAAAAAAACAATTAAGAATTTTGAAAATAAAAGGGAAAAATTAATAAAAACAACAACTTAGAAATTTTGAAGAAAAAACGTAAAATTTGGAAGAATACGCAGATTTAGCTGCAAAATAAAACACGGCACGACAAAAATGTGTAATTTCAGTTTTCCAACATTTGCTATTGTAATGGGTGCCGCTCACTAAAATGTTCGATTTGCCAAACAAATGAAAAATGCCTCCTTTACAATGTGATAAAGGCTTGAAATTTAGTATATGGGCTAACCATTTGACAAAAAAACCAAAGATGAATACTGTTGGACAAAAATGTTCATTAACGGGGTGCTACACAGAAAAACATTCGAAAGGTGAAGTGATAGAAAAAACATGTTTCTCGATAGGATAGAGACTTCAAATTTGGTGTACGGGTAGATAGTTTGAATGGAAGAAAGTGTGAAATTTCAAATTTCCAATATTTGCTACTTTAAGGGGTGCCGCACACTAATATGTTCGATATTCCGAATAAATGAGGCACGCTTCTTTTTAAATGTGATAGAGGCTTGATATTTGGTATATGGGCCAATCATATGATAAAAAACTAAAGACAAACACAGTTTTTCATAATTTTCATTTATGGGTGTGTTTCACAGAAAAAAGTTTGAAAGGAGAAATAATAAAATAGGGGTGCCTCGGGATGAGATAGACTTTAATGTGGTGTACGGGTAGATAATTCGAAAGGCAGAAATGCGCAAATTAAGTTTCCCAATATTTTCTTCTTTAGAGGGTTCTGCACACCAAAATATTCGATTTGTCAAATAAATGTGAAATTCGAATTATTAAAAAATTTATATTATTCAGGGGTTGCTTATTGCGAGACCATTGATTTTCAACAGGTATTCGGCTAGTATATTTAAAATTGCAAATCTGTTTGTCTGTCTGTCTTCCATATACAAATCCACAGTTCTTTTTTATGATTTTTTTTTCAAATTTGATATATTTATTCTCTACCATTTTTTTTTTTTTTCCTGAAATTTGTGATACTTCTCTTGCTTCCAACTTGAACTGTGTTCATTTTAAAAAAAATGTTACCGATAAAATCATTAATAAATTAAAATCATCAGTATAATTATTCTGCTTAAAATTTTATAACATGTTATCTCAGATCATTGTTTGTATTCTTATATTGTGCAGCTATTAATCTGATTATTGCTATACCTATTGTTTGGACTAGGCCCTTTTTTACATAAAAATTTTGATTGATTGATTGCTTTACTATTTTTTCTCCTAAAATTATAGTGTTTGAACATTGGCGATGTTTTGGACTGCAGAGTGGCCTTAGTGTCTTCTCAGGACTATCACCTTAGAGTCATCCATAAGTATGGAACAGCGCGAGTATTAGATGACTTAAATATTGTGGTATGTATATATGCTTTTAATTTAACATATTACCATAATTTTCTAAAGAAGGTATGTAGTGTTATAATCGCTGTAGTGATGTAAATGCACCAGAAAAATGTAAAAGCTAACAGAAATACTACTACAGAGGATATACTGCATCCAGCTTTGTCTGCCTCATTGAAAAATAGTCTTTTTGTGTGTGTATATTAAATTGGAAAAAGAAAATATTGATTTAGTCTTGGAACACATAAGTCATAGCTGCCAACTAGACTGGATTTTGCAAATGACTCCTAGCTTTTGTTGAATGTTAAGTTAGTAATTTTTCTATAAGACATTCCTTGTTAAAGTGTACTTGCCACCATAATTTTTACTTGCTTGATATATGACTGAATTTCTGATAAGTATCAATTTTGTGTTCTTTGAACTTAAAAAAATAAATAAATAAATAATATATATATATATATATATATATTTATTTATTTAACACTAGATAAAAGCAAGATTCCCCCCCCCCCCCCCCCCCCCCCGTTGCTTCCGGAAATCGCCCGTCCTTCCATCCTCGCCGGGTTAAAATTCGGCGAGGACGGCCAATTTTCGGAAGTTGCTGTCCTTGAGGTTAAAGATTCCGTAAAAAAAATAAATAACAAATTGTTGTCATTGTAAAATTATGGCGAAAGCCGCCCTTTCCCGTGCCATGAATGAAAATTGAAATATTGTCACCTGCAAATCCCCACACCCCCAATCCATAAACTTAGCTAGTGTGCATTATTAATGCCTTCTTTCTAGACGAGCCCTCAGATCTGCATTGTAACCATAGGCGCTAGTTATTTTCTTTCCCCTCATCCTCCACCCAGTGAATCCGATGACCGCACGAAAATGCGATAGCGCGCTCACGATCGAAGTGACTTGTTCTGTTCTCCTTTTTGAGGTCTACATGTGCCGAAATTTCAGATTTTCACAAGACCAACAATACCAATACTTAAACCCTGACCAAGCCCGAAGAAATTTATAAATGTAGAATGAACTCGGCCTGAAGATTGCGTCTCAGCAGGCCCTAAATGATTTGTATTCAAATATGTTAAAAACAAATTTGTCAAAATTTTGTACGTAGAATTTAGTTTGTTTTCTTAAACATTTATCTTTACGTAGCTGAAATAAAAGCAATAAGTTCATGTATTCAATTTAAATCCATTTTCAAAATAAATTTGTTCGGCACGGTCGTAACGAACGTTAAAATAAAAAAAAAACTCAACACTGCCCGAAACAATAGAAAACTCAAGCCCAGCCCGAGACTAAGTTCAAATCCCCTTTTAACTCTTTAAAATCCAAACTATAAAATTTTCATTTGCTGTAATAGATGGGAGTAAGTAACAAGTTTTAATTTTTGGAATGGATTCTTCTAGTTTCAGCCAGAAGTATTTTCTTTTCTTCTCCACTTTGGTTTCAACTTTAAAACTAATATGTTTACAATTCATTCATGGCATATGTTCCAGTTGTCTGACAACTGAAGTTAATGTATGAAACATCTATTCAGTCCAAGAAGATTTTAATCTTGATTCAGTTACATTTCCTAGCAATTAAGAGTGTCAATGAGGTTTAAACTGCTTAGAGAGAAGAGGATTTATATGATTAATTATTTACCATGCCTTCAAGTTACCAAGCATTGGGAAAAGGAGCGATTCCTTACATATCTTACCCCTCTGCCCCCACCCATAGATCGGAATTCCGCCGGTCCTGTCCTTTATTGGAGACTCAGCGTCGGCGAGTTTGATAGCGGCGGTTAAGGGCTGTGGGGGTGGAGTTATTGCACTTCATCGTGAGGCAGTTGGTTCTAATTTATTATTGTTGTGCGATGTATTTAAGCACATATATTAATGAATATAAACTGAAAAAAAAAATTTTTTAGGAGGACAGAAAAAAAAATTCAATAGCCGTCCTTGCGGAAGGACTAGATTTTGCCGATTTCCCGAAGCCTGCCCCCCCCCCCCCCCTTTAATATTCATCACTTTAATATTCATCACTGCTCTCTTCATACTTTCTGCGTATAAGCCGCACGTAGTCGCACTCTCAGTGGAAAGGATAAACAAAACTATGCTAGTGTTTATGCCTCTGCGAATCATTTTGACTGTTGTGTTGATCTTATTACATTTTTTTTAATACGATTAAGCAATTATTTATGTGATTTTTTTTTTAGGCAGCAAATTTTATGAATGAACTTGCATTTTATTTGTAAAATATGTTAGGAATGAAAAGACAAGTTCAATGTCAGAACATACGGGACTTGTTTTTAAAAAAAATTAAAGCACCCAGCTCTGATGATAATTATTTACCTAATCAACCAGAAGCATCAACTTCTGGAATTAATTCTTCTGTTAATCCTTCTGAACTGCAAGGTCATAGTGCAAGCCTGAGTGATGAGGACAATCCTGTATTAGAAGAAAATGATCGACTAAGTAGGCCTAATACTGATGCAGTGATAGCTAGGCCTGCTTCAATCCCTACAGATTCCACCAGTACCACAGATAAGTCTGTAGGAACTCTATCAAGACCTCATTTAAAACAGGCAAACAAGTTTAGAACAGATTGGACAAAAAACAGAAGCTGGCTGAAATACGATGAATCTTCGAAAGGTATGATTTGCATATTATGCACAAAGTATAGTAAAACCCCGTTTGAAAGAGACATTTGGACAAAAACACCTTGTACTCGTTTAAGATTGCAAAGCATATTAGCACATGAAATTTCTGCTTCACATGTAGACTCTGTGAAAATGAAAGTCGAATCATCCATCACAGAAAATGTATCAGTAGCTATTCTTCCATTAGTTCCAAAAACAGATGTAACAAATTTATTTGCCTGCTTGTACTTTCTTTGCCGTCAAAGAATTGCTCACACTACAAATTTAGAACCATTACTGGAATTAACAGCATTTTTGAGAGTGAATATAAAAGAAAACATGCAAGTTGCAGAGAATGCCACATACAGTAGTAGAACAGTAATTGAAGAAATTTTATTTAGTTTGTCACATGTTATAGAAGATAAAATTCTACGTGAAATCAAGGAATCCCCATGCTTTGCAATTGAATTGGATGATTCTAACAACCTCATGGTACATGAGAATATGGTTATTCATGTGCGATATATCAACAATGAGGATGGTCATATTAAAAATCACTTGGTAAAAATTATTGATTTATTGAATAATACCAAGAAGAATGAGGACCCTGAACGAAAAGTTTCATTAACTTCAGATGTTCTTGCAAAAGCAGTAATTGATTATTTAGAAACAAATTCCCTGCCCTATTCTAAATTATGTGGCATAGGAACTGATGGTGCCCCTGTTCTTACTGGGAAAAAAAAATGGTGCAGTTGAAGCAAATAATAGACAAACAAAAACAATCACAGCTTCAGAGTGTTGAAGAACTACTTATATGTCAGGCAGTTAGTATACATTATGCTGGACACAGATTAAATCTAGCAGTATCACAGGCAGCCAATAGTGTAGCCAAAATGAAAAAGTTTTGTCAAATATTGAGACAACTATTGATTTTTTCCAAAATAACGTAAGATATGCTGGCTTCACAAAATTGCAATCGTTATTTCCTGAAGATCAACAAGGAAAGCTTATTCAACCCTCAAGTACCAGATGGCTCAGTCATGGAGAGTCTGTGTTGAAACTCAAGGATATTTACTGTTCCATTGTTCTGAGTTTGGAACGAGAAGCTGTGGAACGATCAGATGCTAGAGCCCATGGTCTACATCGCTTTATAACTGAGTATTCTGTTATTTCGATATTATTTTTATTGTGTGATATACTTCCAATTATAAACCGTCTTTCTAAAATATTTCAAAGTGAAAATTTAGACTAGTATACAGCCATTTGTGACATCAACAATTCACACACTGCAAAATTTGAAAGATAAGGATGGTGTTGCATCTAAGGAACTTCCTGAATTTTTGGAAAGTGTTCATTGTGAGGTATTGAAATTTTGAATAGGCCTAAATCAGTGGATCCATTGAGTTCTTCATATTTTAAAGTACAATATTTAAATGAACTCATTTCTAATATTGAAACTCATTTTACGGACAATGATGTTATAAAAGCTTTCTCTGTTTTTGACCCAAAACACCTCCCTGATTCAAATAGCAAATTATTTGATGGTTATGGAGAAGACAACATAAAAATTTTATCAAAACAGTTTGGGTTGGAGTGTGAGGTTTCTATCTGGGAGTGGAGTGATTTTAAACAGCATATGTTTGATCATTTTTCGAAGAAAAACCAATCCGAAATGGCTTAAATCTTGTGTCGGAATGAAACTTCAAAAGTTGCGTTCCCAAATATTTGTTTTATAGCACAATGCTTAAGAACAATTCCAGTTCATTCAGCTGACTGTGAGAGAGATTTTTCGCAAGTGAAAATTATTAAAACATGTTTAAGGAACCGATTAAAGAACAAAACTTTAGATGCTTTAGCTCGCATCGCTATAGAAGGGCCAGCTATCAGCAAATATCCATTTGATGTAGCTGTACAACACTGGATGCAGCAAAAATACCGAAAAATTTGTTTTAAAGAAAATGTGGCAAAATAAAATTAGGCTTGAATGCTGTATACGATGCTCAAATCTAAACTTCATTTTTAGCTGTGTTCTAGTTGGTCTGGTATAGCCTACTTCAAAAGCTCGTGAGATTGGGTATTTTTATTTCATGACGACGGGATCAATTCATCAGAAATCAGAGTTTCTGTTTGGGCATCGTATTCTGCAGTTTTGCCAAAAATTAATAAGCCTGTGTTGTGTGTAACTTGTGCTATTTTAAATCAAACCATAACTTTAATTTACGTTAAAATGACAATTACAAACTTAATAATTCTACGTGTCATTTTTTGAAAAAAAAAAAAAACACCACTCCAAATTTTCTAGCTACAGCCCTTATATTACCTCTTCTTTATAATAAAATGAGAATAACACAAGCTTTTGACATTGATCTAGACAAATATATATTTAAAATGTCAGGTAAATTCCACTGCCCTTTTGAAGCCTTCAAGAGCTGATAAGTACAAATCACTTGCCATGTAAAACAATTGATCCATCAATTTCCAATTCCAATATATAAGCATAAATACCAAGACATAATTAAAGAGATCAAATTACTACAAGACAAATTTGTAATCACATATGTTGATAAGGCATCCAGTAATTATGCGTTTATTTGCAAAAAATATTATTTGGACAAACTTAAATTGCATCTCAGTGCCTCTATTTCATTAACTCCTTTATACACTCAGGGATGTATCTAGAGAAATGTGAGTGGTGGTTGATTTTCCAGAACAATTATAATTGAGAATATAAAATTTCGAAACGAGCTTCACGTTAATTCGCACACATAAACAGTATTAGTATTGTATACTTTAATATTAAAGAAAAACATTTGATAAAATTGAATATAACTTTTTTAAATGTAATTATAATATGTATATTTTTTTGGATGAGTGGTGGTCGGCAATTGAGTGGTGGTCGGAAATTCTGAGTGGTGGAAACCCCGACCACCACCGACCATTGTAGATACACCCCTGACACTAATATCAATGTTATCAGTAAACAAATAATAGCTTACTACAAACTTCTTAAAATAAAATACAATTTCAATTTTCCTTACTTGGTACTCATACCTAAATTCCATAAAACAACTATTTCATTTAGAACAGTCACTATAGGATTTAATTCATATACCAATGCTGCTGACAAACAACTTCTTATCATACTAAATCAAATTTATGATTATTTTACTACACAAAAAACACATATAATCAAAAATAGTTTAGAACTAATTAATAAAATAAAACTCATCCCTTACATACATGATGTAAAAACTTTTGATTTCAAAGGCCTTTTTAAAAATATAGACATTAATGATTTATATAAAGTCATACTACATTTATATGAACAATTCACTAAAGCAAAAAACATCTCATTTCCAAAATTCAAAACTTTATTAAAATTCATTTTGTTCAAACAGTATATAGTTCAAGGAAAATGCCTATACAAATTAAGTAAGGGAATACCACAGGGAGGTATATCATCCACCATACTGGCCAACCTTTATCTACATTTTTACGAAATTCAGAACCATTTCAACAGTCATATAATGTACAGATATATTGATGATCTAATTATTATTGGAATTACAAATGAGGCCAATGAATTAAACTTAGATTTCTATCCACCTAATCTACAACTTATTGAAAATGTATATACATCCAACTGGATCAATTTTTTAGACGTTAGTTTAAAAATTCAAAATGCAGACACACTAAAATTTAAAATCTATGACAAAACAGAAATTTATAACTTGAAAGTAAATGAACTTCAACATTTTTCTTCAAATCTTTCAAAATCTGTATACAGAAATATTATTAATAACCAGTTATTAAGAATCAAAATATTAAGTACACCATGTTACTACAAAGAACATCTTCATAAATTCATAAACACCACTATCAAAAATAACTACCCGCCCAACCTTATTTTTTTTTTATTAAAACACATTTTAAATTTATATTCAACAACTTGCAAAAATTGCAGCAACATATTGAGAGATCATACTCTTAACATTTTTTAAAAATTCATCATCTCCATGTTATCTTCTAACAGTTAAACATTTCGTACAATTAACTATAACCAGCTTTGCAAAAAACTGCTTAGTCAGTCACAAAAATTCACTGTAACCTGTTCTGAGATGATTGGTCAGTTTCAAGCAATTTTTGAAGTTAAACAGTACAAGGGGTAGATATATATTCATTATATTTTCATTATATTCTTTTGATTTTTCTTTCAATTACATTGTATCTTCATTTAAATATTTAGCCACAAGCTGGTGTAAAAGAATATATTATATTCATAATTGGTTTCCTTATGTATTTGATCCACTTTGTATTTTTTTCTACGTCTGGCCATGTACACTATTTCTGTAATGCATTTTACAGTTGTGTACACAGAAACGTAGAATCAGCATTAATGAAACATGTATGGCCCTTGATAATGTACATGGTTTCAAAAATGCTTTTCATATTCAATTTATTCCTTTTAATATTCATATTAATTATTTTTTCTAACTTATTGGAAGCTAGAAAAGGCCTAGCTCATCGTGCTACACTTAGTTTCAGATTAGCTCTTTTTCATCTTTTAACTTCTGTATTTACACCTTGTATGCTTTTGTAGGGTAACTGGGGAATAGTACCTTGGGTAACTGCATTTAGATATGAGTAAAATTACTTAATTACATGCTCTCATATACATGTTTACATGTTACAACAGCTTGTTGTATAGTCTTTTTATAACCACATCCATCCTTTTTTATTTCATTTTTTATATACAGCATTTTTCTAATGGTAATTCTCGGGTATATATTACAAGCAAAAATCAAAATCTTCAATTATATATATATAAAATATTGGAAATAAATTATACCTACAAGTCTCAGGAGTTCCACAGGGTGGCTGCAGTAGCAGTATGTTAGCTAATTTATATCTTTATCCTTTTGAACAGTCTTTTACATCAATAGATTATACATTATACAGATATGTTGATGATCTGATTTGCTTAGTATATACTGAAAATTGTGTCATTAATATAGATTTCTATCCTGATAATTTGGAATTAATTCCTAATGAAGCTACTATTAGTAAAAATATTAATTTTTTGGATTTAAATCTTTTTATTGAACCTTCTAATAGAATTGTTACTAATTTATATGATAAAAAATACTTTTAATTTTAACATTAATAAAATCTTACCTTTTAATTCCTGCAACTCATTTATATTATTCTTAATCAGCTTTTTAGAATATATAGATTATCTGATAAAAAATTTCATGCCTTACATGTTGATAATATAAAAATTACCAGCAATATATATAAATATCCCTCTTATTTTGTAAATGATATAGTTAAAAAATTTAGATTAGCTGGATTTTCATGAATTCTTTTTATGGTGTTTTATATGTTAGCTTGACATCTCCCTTCTCTTGTTTCAATTATATTTTATTTTTACATCCACTTACACATTAACCTTTCTATTATTGCCCCTCTTGATTGTATATTATCTCTTGTACATGTCTTTTCGCTTTACTGTTATTTATTTCTTATGAATGGCAACAGTAGATCATATCTTATTCTTTTGTGAATGGCAACACTTGTCACTTCTTTCTGTGTTTCCATACTGGATAGGTTTGTGTATTTCTTCAGTTAGATTCCAGGAATCCATTTTTCCTTTTATTTTTTTTCTTTATGTATGTAGTTCAAGTAGAAATAGTTTATAGATATAATCTATCTATTTCTTCAGAAACATACATTTTTGTGTTTGCTTCTACAACACACTTGGACTTGATAACGAGTTTAGAAGAAGTGAACAAATCCTGATTTAGGCCTAAAGCCTTGTCCACGTGTATAACATTTGTGCTTGGATTTCGTCTGTTTTTATTTTATTGATTCCATTCCTTTGTTTTTTGATACTTTTCTTAGACTTGATGATTCGAAATTTTTATTTTTTTCCATTTGCTTGAAGATTTGCTGTTTTATACTTTTATTTTTTAAGTCTATTAGAAAGTTAGGTTTTTAGAGTTACAGCTTCTCTCTTTTCTTTCATTGGACCTTCAAACTTTTTATTATATATATATATATATATATATATATATATATATATATATATATATATATATATATATATATATATATATATATATATATACATATATGCATATTAGAAAGAAGTAATAATAAAAATAATTAATTCAAGTAATCGTGAAATATTAACATCACCATACAAGCAAAACCACTGCCATAATGCCAATAATAGAAAAGATCAGCACCGGCCCAAATTCGAAGATTAAAAAGAATTAAATTCATCTTCAGGTCTGAGTATTTAATTCTAATTAACCCAAACAAATGCTTGTTTCAGATTGGACAATAGTACATTACTATAAATGTCCAAACTCGGACCACAGGCACCAAAAGATGAAAAAATGAAGATAAGAAAGATTAGGAAAATTCGTATTACCATATAACAGGAACCCTTCTTTCACCACGTGTATGTGCAACCAACCTCAACAATATAATAAATATCTAGAAGCACCGGAATGAACATGACGAAATACAACCTAGGAGGCAGTACGAACATTCACAGTGACACTCCCAGACCTGTCCAGTGAGTCAGAGCAGGAGACAGGACTATTACCCGTATAAGCAAAATAGAATATGAACATGAAGCAAAGATGAAAATTTTTACTAAACAAGAGATTCATAGATGAAATGGATAAACGAGAATGCCACTATACACCATTATAAGGGCACTCAAATCGTAGTTTCAAACTGGCTAAGGTTGCAATTTTTTAGCAAAAATAAAATTGAAAACATTAATATTAATATATCTTATTTTCAGATGTTTTTGATTTTTCTAATTTTTATTAGCTTATTTTATTTTTCATTTTTATTTATTTATATAATTAATAAATAATTATAATTTTTTTCCCCTCTTTGACACTAATTAGGAAGGTTGTATGGATGTTATCGAGTGGAAGTTGATACGATACGCTGAGTTGATAATTTTAATAACGAATTTGGAATGATATGCATTATTAGTCACTGTACTCAATAATTCCATAAAATGTGCTAATTTTTAATTTTCATCACAAATTTTATTGATTCTAAGAACCTGGTTTATTATAATATTTCTAAAAACTGATATATGCAAACAAGAGTCAAAATGTTTAATTTTTGATGTATTAAATTTAAAATCTTGTCTTTTATCATACAAGTTTATAACCCATATTACAATTTTTACTTTCCCTGCAATACATGGTAATGTATAAGGAAAGTATTGGAATCGTACCGAAAATCACAACTCGAGTTTTCGACAGATTTACACGTTTCGAGACCTAGAATACGAAAAAACTATTTTTAGCATGATGTCTGTGTGTCTATCTGTGTGTGTGTCTGTCTGTCTGTGCAATGTATGTATCCACTCTAACTGAAAAACTACTGGACCGAATTTCATGAAATTTGGGAGGTAAGTCACTTGGTTGAGACCCTGGTGCTGATTAGTTTTTGGTAGGATTCATAAAAACAGAACCCACCTTTTTTTGCTGAATGGCCCATAAAAATTTCATGTATCCACGCTAGCTAAAATACTAATTGACCAAATTTCACAAAATTTGGTAGATAAATTACTTGTAGGATACTCTGGTGCTGATTAGATTTTGGTATGATTCGGAAAAGAACAACCTGCCCTTTTTTACGAAATGGCCCGTAAAAATTTCATGTATTCACTCCAGCTAAAATACTAATTGACCAAATTTCACAAAATTTGGCGGATAAGTTATTTGTGGAATACTCCGGTGCTGATTAGATTTTGGTACGATTTGGAAAAGAAGAACCTGCCTTTTTTTACGAAATGATCATCAAAAATCGCCAAAATCTAAAAAAAAAAATGTATCAAATAAATTCTTGTTTTATACGCAATGCAACTTTTAACGAAGAAAAGAATATAACACACTTCATTATGTTTTAGGACTAACTGTTCTCAAGATATTTGAGATTTCTTACATTTTTGTTATGCCGATTTCGGAAATATGTCCAATTACCAAATAAAAACAAAAATTGAATTAAAAATGCAAATTTAGAGTTATTTGGTGCAATTAAACTCAATCTAACGAATTATTAAAGGAATTATGAATTTGAGTCTGCAGGGAAAGTCATGTGCTGCCCACATCAGATTTTTTAATTCTAAATTTAAATCTAAAAATTTTGCAAATATTTGCATTTTATAGTAAATTATTAGAATAAAAGTTAAATACTATAGGGATATTATTAAGGGATACACATAATATGTCATCTAGATAGCTAAACATGTGCATATTATGCAAGCTTGGATTAATGTTCTTTTCATAGAAGAATAAATACAGATTAGCTAACAATGATGAGGCACACACCCCTTGTGGGATACCAAACTGTTGCTTAAAAAAAGTACCACCATGTTGAATATAATTCTCGTAGAGAGTGAAATTAAGTAATTTTTTAAAAAGAAAATTTGATTATTTTAGATTGATGTTATATTTTTCAAAAATTCCTAAAATAGTTCTATACAGATCATCTATATCAATATTATAAAACATATTTTTGAAATCAAAAATATAAATACTATGAATATTAGTAAGAGTTTTTAATTTCTTAACTAATTCAAAACTGTTTTTCACAATATGACAATTATTTGAAATCTCATCTGGCAAGGATACTTCATTTAATATTTTTAATAATAATTTACCAGCATTTGTAATGTAAGAATTATGCCCACTAGTAATAGTTCGAAAAGCAACAGGGGATTTATGAAACTTGGGTACTAAAACTAGATAAGGAATGTTTTTAAAACTATTTTTTAGATGGATTTGCTTATATTTGTCTGAAATTCTATTAGATAAGATTTTAAAGTTAGTATTATGTAAATTATAGATTTGATTATGAAGCAAGAGTGACTGGAGGGTACTTATATAGTAATATTTACATATGAGTGAGTAGTTACTACTAGCGTTATCGACATAATGACAAAATCATTTTGATTTTCTTTAATATCCTTTTTAATTGAATTAAATTTATGTGATTTATTAATTTTTTGAATATATATATAGTGATTTAAATATTGTTCTATTAAGATGCTCCAGGGTTTGAAGGCTTCTACAGGGATTTGATATTTATAGCTGATTTTATAGATAAATTTAAAGCCAAGAATTAAATCTTTACACATTAATTTATGTTTAAATTTAGTAGGTATACAGTATTTAGTACCGAGTAACATCAGTGAATTTAGTGCATTATAATTAATAATATTTAGATTTCTCGTTATAACATGCCCATGGTGTTTATTTACGTAGTCTTTGTATTTATCTAAATGACAATGGTAGTATGACTATATGTATTAAGAATTTTAAATACTTTTATTTTAAATACTAGTAACTTATCTTTAATTCTTATATATATATATATATATATATATGGAAAATTAGAATAAGTGTGGGATACAGTAAGAAGAGGTGTGCATATGTAAATTTTTCATTTCCATGCCTGTTCATCACGTGATATCGCTGATAAGAGATTTAAAAGACTTAACTCGTATGGACAGTTGTTGTTCCATGTGAAAGTTTTACGGAAAAGATTTAATTGACGAACTTGAAATTTTCGGTGTCTTCCCGATATCACTTAGATGATTTTACATGTGGCCGTATTATTGGAAAGATCGAAGACGGGCAAAAAATAACAGATATTGCCAGTGAGTTTGACATTGCCCACAGCGTTGTTTCACACTGTGGCAAGCATTTAAAACAACTGGAATGTGTAGCAAGCTTCACAGGGGAGGTTGTGTTAGAAGTATGACGCCTGCAGGAGACAGGTACATTGTCCTGTTGGTAAAAAGGGATCGGCGCACCACAGCTCAACAGGTGGCTAATCAATTTCTTGCTATCACAAGACAGCAGATCTCCCAAAAAACTGTAGCCAGACATTTGGGAGAAGGAGGACTGTATGCCCGCAGACCTGTTGTGTATGTCGCGTTGTTCAGACTACACCGTACCGCCCATTTGCAATGGTGTCATGAGCATCGCAATTGGACCGAACAGGTCTGGTCTTGCGTACTATTCTCAGATGAGAGTAGGTTCAGTCTGTCATCGGAATGTAGACGCCAGCTGATTTGGCATGAGAGTGGTGCTGCTTATCGTCCAGGAAAGGGACAGGTATCTGACATGCAGTGTCATGGTATGGGCCGGCATCATGATCAATGGCCGCACGCCCCTACATGTGGTTGCAACTGGGACTATGACTGACTAACGATACATTGATGAAGTTCTTCTGCCTCATTTTTGCCTTTTCTGTGGTGCTGTCAGTGATAAATTTGTTTTCCTGGACGACAACGCACCATGTCATCGAAAACTCGCTGTTCAGGATTGTCTAGTCAGCGAGGGGATTCAGTGCCTCATATGGCCAGAACGTTCTCCAGATCTAAACCCCATTGAAAATGTTTGGGATGCTTTAGGGGGGCGACTTGCTGGTCGAAAATATCCTTCAACAAACAAGAACACCCTCATCCATGCACTGACTGAAGAATGGGATAACTTACCTCAACAGCTGCTGAATAATGTTGTGCAAAGCATGATACAATGTGTGGAATGTTGCATCGCAGTCCAAGGTCGACATATCCCATACTGACACCTTTCTCAAAGGTGCCTGCTGTTCATATGCATTTTTTCATATCTCCGTACACAGCATCAAATGAACACTTTTTTCCTTTCAGATGTTTCAAAACCTTCTGTATTTTCCAGAATAATACATGATCTTTATTCTAATGTCCGAACAGTGTGGCAACAATATTTTATCCTGCTGGGACTCCACTTCAGCTTAATGTTGTGCTACATTGTAATTTATGATCCCTCCTTAGTAATTGTCCAGCAGTGTGTATATGTGTGTGTATATATATATATATATAATAGTAGTTTGAAAATCCAATGAACGAAAAGTAAGAAGATGTAACACGATAAACCTAACTTTTAAAACACCCACAGAATAAAATATAATACAGCAAATCATCAATCAAATGGATAAAAAATACAAAACACAAGCTATCAAGTTACAGAAAATCAACAAAATTCAAAGGTATGGAAGCGAAAAAAGAAAAACTTAATAAAACAAGCTATATCGCTATACACGTGGGAAAAGGGCTAAGCCTAAACAAATGAAAATGTTCACTTCATAAAATTCGTTCTCAAGTCCAAGTATTTTATGAAGCAGACACAAAACATGTATGTTTCTGAAGAAATAGATTGATTATATCTATAAACTATTTCTACTTGGACGACATACATAAAGAAGGAATAAAAAAGAGAAAATGAATATCTGGAAAAAGCACAGCGTATGTACAATCGAGTCGAAACCGGGAACACTGATAGAAGAGACCAGTGTTGCCATTCGTAAAGAAAAAATAAAAAACCATTTACAGTTGCCATTCATAAGAATTGAAAAACCGTTAAGCGAAATGTTAAGAAAAAGTATTAATATACAAAAAGAGCTACTAAAAGGAGGGGCAAATAATAATAATGCTGAAGTGGAAGAGAATGTAAAAAAATTAAAAATACAAGAGAATGGAGATGTCTAGCTAATATAAGATACTATGAATAGAATTATATGATACTATGAAAAGAATTATAAAAATCCAGCTATTTTAAATTTTTTAACAATACTATTTACTAAATAAGAGGGATATTTATATAAACTGCTAGTAATTTTGAGATTATTGATATGCATAGCATGAAATTTTTTATCAGATAATCTATAAATTCTAAAAAGCTGATTGAGTATAATATTTCTAAACAATTGAATTGAGTTACAGGAATTAAATGGTAAGATTTTATTAATATTAAAATTATAAAAGTCTTTTTTATCTTATAAATTTGTAACAAATCTATTAGAGGGATCAATAAAAAGATTTAAATCCAAAAAATTAACATTTTTACTAATAGTAGCTTCATTAAGAATTAATTCCAAATTGTCTGGATAGTAATCTATATCTATGAGATAATTTTCTATATGTACTAAGCAAATCAGATCATCAACATATCTGTAAAAAGTATAATCTATTGAAGCAAATGACTTTTCATAATGATAAAGGTATAAATTAGCTAACATACTGCTACTGCAGCCACCCTGTGGAACTCCTGAGACTTGTAAGTATAATTTATTTCCTTGAAAAATATAATTATTGAAAATAACAAAGTGAAGAAGTTTAGGAAAATTTATAAATTTAATTTGATTTGAAAGATGTGTAATATAAGCATTATATAGAGCTAAAATTATATATATATATATATATATATATATATATATATATATATATATATATATATATATATATATATATATATATATTAGATTGCAATTTGTTCTACATATTTTTCAGCAAAGAAGTATTCAATGATATTAAATGTTATATTAACTTCATAAAATGCAAATTCAACTTCAAATGTAAGGTATGATAATATATGCATCAAAAATCGAAAATAAGTTTTCATCATTTATAAGTTTATTAATAAGATTTTTTGATTATACATTTTATTGAAAACAGAAATTTGTAATTATCATTGCAAATTGTGGTTGTACTGACTGTTTTAACTTTGAAAAACTTCTAAACATATATATTTTACAAAATAGATATTCAGAAATGGCTATTTAAACACTATAACTTTACTTTTAATTGAAAATATTGTTTCTGGTGTTATTTCGATTCATTTTTAAAATTTGAGTTTGGACCCTGTTTCTAGTGTGAACTTTTTGTATAAAAATTGTTTTATTTCATTTGTTGTTCTAGTTAATGATTCACTCAAGAAATTATATGCTTTCATAATATTCTTTAGACATTTGAATTAAGAAACATTTTTACATGTTTTCTATACAATAAGTGTACAATTTTTCATTGTTTACTATAAAATATTTTTCATTAAATGTTATAAAACCGTGATTCTACTGCTTTTTTAAAGTGCTATAAAAATTAATTTTTTGTGCAGAAAATCTCAATTCTAATGCTCCAAAGTGCTACAAAATCAATTTTTCATGCAACAATGTGCTACAAAAACTTTGATTTTAATGCTTCAAACTTTCAGTCTAGTGCCACAAAAATCAGTTTTTGTATAACCCAACCGTATTACAAAAACTGCTCCAAAACCTGTAATAGGATGTAACATAGCTGCATATGTCATGCCTGTTACAGTCATTTCTGACACAGGAGCATAATAAATGTGCAGTAAAATTCTATTAATTAGTTAAACAGCTCTGCCGTCCATTAGAAATCTTAAAAGACACTTTCAAGAACTAATTCCAAAAGGTTTTTTTTTTTTTTTTTTTTAACTTGTAAATTGACTACTATCAGATAACCAGCCATATATTTCTACAAATTTGTCATTTCCAGCCTAATTACATCTAGGAGAAAAAAAAATTAACAAAAGAAAAAGCATGTCATCTTTACAAAACTTACATTATTAGCAATGGAAATAAATGTTGCCAGTGTTTGCACTAAGCAATTCACTGGTGATTGTACATATTCATCAGTATCATCTAGTACATTATATTTTATTTATATATATATATATATATATATATATACATATATTGCATTGGTATGTAGCATGAAAAAATAAGAACCTAATTATCATTTTCTAAATAGCAACAAGTTTAGCTTAAATGCATTGTTTAAAACATGTAGGTAAATTGAAACTCTATCTCCATGGTTCAAAAATTTCATCAAAAGTTATATCTCAAATAATTATTGAATATTTTTTTCGGGCTTTTGCTCAACAGACAGTATATAATGACTAAAAATATAATGACTTCAAAACAGTTAGTTATTTAATTCTGAGCATTTTATGAGCAAGGTTTTATCAGTGTTTTTGGTACTGCAAATTATATATTATTTGATCTGAAGTTAATTTAATTTAAATATACATATGATTTATGTTTCATTAGAGGGTTTTATAATAATTAATTGGCATGAGTCTAGGGATATTAGGACTCCAAGCGTTATACCTCCATTCTAATAATGATCGTGAGACAAGCAGAATTAAATACTGTGGAATATTAATGTTTGAAAAAATCGCAACTCACACTCCAGAAATTTAGAGTAAGTTAACAGATACTGAGCATTAAAAAGTACTACATTGCAGATGCTCTGTGTGGATGCAGCTATCTTTAAATAAATCCACACACATTTTGTGGGATGAAAAATATCTCTTTCCTATTTTATAATGAACAGTTTATGCATGTACTTGTGCACTGTGAAAAATATTCATTATACCATCTACTGGTTTAATTTTCTAATGTTTGCAGGTATGTTTAGTAAAATATAATAAATTTCTATAGTATATGTTTTTTATTTTATTAGGTGGTGATGGCTCGAACTGCATCGATAATGGCACAACTGCAGAAAGAGCTTATTAAATATGAACTTGTTAGAGGTATTTTTTTCCATGTTTATGTATGTTAAAGTTTATTTTTAAAAATACCATTTTTGAATTTAGTGAATTGTCTTGAGTTGCAGTAGTATCGCCATTATCTTATTAGTACAATACTTCAAGTTATGTTTATCCTCGGAATAATAGATGTCAAAACTCCAGTTTTTACAGGAACTCCCAATATAAGGGTAGTGTTTTCTAAATGAAGAATTTTTTTTTTTTTAAATCCATAGAAAATTTGTAATGTATAAATAAATAACTGCTGCCATAGTAAAGACGGATTGTGGTTTCACTGGATTTTTAGTCATGTAAAAAATTAAAATATAATTTTATTAGTGTTTGATTAATACCGGAAAAGCTTTGTAATTAAATGGATCTGTAATGGGAAAATGTTATAAACACTGATTATTATTTTTTTTTTCTTTAGCTAAATTAGCTAGAAAGGAATAATTTTCAATGTTTAATATTTAGATGTTTTAAGACAAATTTTATTTATTCTTTTCAAAAAAGTAAGTTGACCAGGAACCAAAAACGGATGTGCCTGAATTTTTAGAACTTATATTTTCAATGGATATTAATGAGCCAAGATTAACAAGTATGTAAACTTCAAAATTATATAATAAGTTGTTTTTCCACGATTTAAAATTAATTAAATCTGACATAAAGGTTATCATGAAATGTAATGGTTTACAGGAATGGTATCCAATTGTTGGTAATTTTACTTCTGAAATAACATGGTTTATAGTCATTATACCAGCAATTGTACTCTTTTTAGTTTTCAGTGTATTTAGTCAGCTGCATTCTTCTCAAATACAGGAAGCCTTTGCTTTATGCTCTGCATGTTGCCAGTTCCCAGAAATTATTTTTTTCTTTCTATTATTAAAAAAAAAATGGGGGTTGGGAAAAAATGGGCTGAAAAGGAAAATATACTAAAAAACCTTGTTTAAACTATGGTCTAAATAATGGTTTGAAATTAAAAAAAATCTGCAGTATAAGCCAGTCAAACTTGCTATCAACCCAAAAACTTTCAAACTATTTTTACTCTGTTTTAATGTAATAACTAATTAATAATGTAAAATTTTGAAAAATGAGTTTCAATTATCGTAAAAACAAGTTTTTTTTTTATAAGAATTAATCTAAAGCTGTACTTAGCAAGACCCTAAACTCAACTGGAACTTTTTCCTGCTTTTTTCTGTAAACCATTACAAATACTACAGAAATATAGTGCCAATAATGCAAACAAAAATAATTTATTTTTTAGTTGCTGTAACCTATTTTCATGGACAAACTATTACAGTAACTTTGGATACGGCTGCTCTGCAGTTCAGTAGACATAGAGTTCATTTTGTAAGTTTTTTTCTCTACTTCAATATTTTTATCCAGATCTGCAGTTTAAAGTCAAAAGTATCTACCCTGCATATATGTTCATTTTATAATTTTAAGTGTTTTAAAAGCAGAAAATGTGCATTTTTTAAATAAATTTGGGAGTACATTTTTTTTTAATATGACATGTTTGTTTCAAGTCAAGGTGCTAGTTGTAATTCAACTATACATCAGCAGACCATGCTTTGGGATTTTTTTTAACCACAAATTAACCACTTTTATATTTTAACTAGCAGATATATGCAGCATTGCTTGTAGTTTAAAATATGTGAAAATTCTAAATGCTTCATATTGCTTTAAAAAAAAATTCAGTAAAAAATTAAATTTCTATAAAAAATATATATATATAGTGTAAGTGCAAGCAAGTCTGGAGAATAAAACATCTTGGTCTTGTTTGTAAACCAATATATAAAAATATGACAAAATGGAGATGTTGAAGTGGTAACTAAAGATATTTTCGAACCATTTTTTATCCCATTGCAACAATCAACTAAACACATTCAGTAATATATTAATTTAAAAAATATTTTTTTTTTTAAATATTACTGTTATCTTATGGCCATAACTGATATAATAATATAAAATATATAATCCTGATTATTTATTAAATTTAATTCCTCAAAAGAAAAACATTAGAATCTATTCTTGCTTTGCAATTCTTCGCATGCAAACATACCCATACTATTTTCACCTTGTTCCAGCAATTAGTTTAGCACAATAGAAAATATGATGTTCAAAAATATTTGCCAAAAAAAAATTGTTAAAAAGTGTCAATTAAGAATATCCTGTTATCTAATATCCTACGGCCGTAACTGATAGAAATAGAATCCAATTAAAATATAATAACTCTTCATTATTTATTTATAAATTTCCAAAGTCAATTTCATAACAATAGATCTGGTAAGACTTTATATATTAAATTTTAAAATTTAGCTAGATTATAGTATAGATACATATATCTTTTGCATATTTTTATATAGTGATAGCTTGGCACAGCACCTGTGTATATGACTTGGTAGAATCAATCACACCCAGTCTCTGAGTTTCATCTTTACAGATCATCCCTTTAAACTGTTGGTTTTTTTACCTAAACAACGATACATCTGCTCATTATCAGGGGTCGAAATCTCTTCCGCTCCTAATTTCTATCTCTCTATGTTCTCCTGAATTCAGTGTGATGTTATTGCGAGCGAACACTGATTGGGGAATATGTTGTCATCTGTAAGACTGCTAATTAGATAACATGTCCCCATCTTTCTAGGTTGTTCTCACCACCTGTGATCATCTCTGTTCTTCTGGGTACTACACGCCAATCTTTCTCTCATGAGTGAAGGTTGCGCTTCTTGTATGTCCTGATGAAAAAGGCTTTTTTAGCTTCGAAATCGATTGATACTATTCATTTTGTGTTGCATTCTGCCCATAACAAAGTTATTTTAGTTGCATTATTTGCCTGTCAACACTGCCGTTGTGAAGTTTGTGCCCTTAGCCCAATCGTCTAACTGGAGTTGATCCAATTATTCTACAAGCTTTAACCCTTTTCAGACAGTCGATGCACCCGCACATCGGCTACGAACTTGCATTCAAGGACAACTGCCATGCTTCCACGTTGAGGAAAAATTTACCCTAAAAGATGAAGATCATGAATGTTCATTTTCATATGGAATGTTCTTACTTGAATTTGTCTACTAGATGGCGTTAAATGTCCATGTGAATAACTCCAATGTATTTTGCAGATACTTGACCTTGGCATAGGGGGGATCCAATAAATTAATTCTCCATCTAGATCGGTGATACGTAATTTTGTAATATAAACCAACAGAGCACTTCTCAACATCTACTGTTTTATAATCGAGTTTCGGTTCTCATTTTATTTTCGCTTTATGATTTCGTTGATGAATCATAGTAATATAAGAGAGTATTTTTGTAAGTTTGGGTTTTAGAGGAATGCGCGGCAGTGAAATTATTAGATTATTTCAGATAAAAGAATTGCTGGGCCAGGATATTTTCTTTCTGTGGAAGAATATACTTGTATGATAAACGAAGGACAGTAATGAAGTGATGCAGACAGTAAAGATTCATGGAACTGTGGTATTTCTGAAGATGAATATGAAAATGCAAGTGATTCTTCAGATTCTGAGCGTACTATTATTACAACGCCGCCAGCTTCAGTAGCTGTTTCTGCGAATGATGTCTGGATGGGAAATTTGAAAGATCTGAATTTTTTTTAGTTTTTAAACATACTTGGAAGCAATCACAATATTATGCCTCCTAATTTAGATAAAGAAATTAATTTTTTAGCATATTTTTCGATGATGAATAGTAGAATTCATAGTAAAAGCAACTGACGAGTATTTTGCATTGAGATTCGTATGAAAAATATTTATCAAATAGAAAATATGTATTTCTTTTATTCCTGAAAAAAGTAGATTTCTGTGTTGAATAGGTGATTTTTAGTGAGTTTATTTCGAGCGTTAGGCTTAGCACAAAAAATTAGCCACATCCTTTGCGAACAGTTTGGAAGCGAAACGCTCCGTTCTTTGGATCACGGTAGTTTCGGAATGCTGCCATCCGGAAAGACTTAACTCTGAACCGACTGTTGCACACATTCTTGTAAACAGTTTCAGATTTTCTTACCACATACCATACTAATAACATTTCTAAATTCCCTGGCATTACAAGCAGCACAAGGCCTGCATCAGGCATCACCAATAGCTATAGACTTTTTAGCTCAGTTTTGTTTGCATGGCATGGGCACATTTTTTTTACAACATCACTTTAAAAAAAATCTGAAAGTTTTTCTATTCACTGTCAACAGATTGCACCAATAAACAAAACAAAGAGTTGAAATTTTTTTCTCTTTAAAATCTGACCAATAATAAGTGAGGAGGCATTATAACTTTTAGCCAATAATACATGGAGTGTACAATTTGGTCAAGTGATGAAATGTGAGTTCATTATACGTAAGTTTATTCATCATTCTCATTATTTGGCTGAATGTCTGATATAATTGTCCATTTTGTGTCTCTTGAGCTTTAATAAAAAAAGATAATAATAAATACACAAATAATAGAAATAAATGGGTAAAGCTTAAAAAATTACGATTTTTACTTGCATAAAACCCCTTATTTATAAAAAGTTTAATTATATTATTTTGAGAAATTGCTAATATATGTTTGTCCCTGAGAATCAATGACATTACTATGTTGTCCGCAAAATCGTTTTTTCATTCCTTAGATAGCAACAGCATTAATTTTAACTCAGTTGAAGAACAGCACTATTGAGAGTTTTGTTCCACATATGTTTGAAGTTTCGGAACTTTCCTATTAACAGTTAAGTGAAAAATATAATTTTATTAATTATTTGTTATGAGTATATTTATGATTCTTGACATTCATTTAGTTATTATTAATATGAATGAAAATTTAAAAATACTGTGACTCCTGTTAGTGTATAAATGCAAGTTATGCATAGTGCATACTTTGTATCAGAATGTTAGTTTCAATTTCTGTGTAGTAAAAAACAAAAAACAAAAAAAAACATATGTCATTCCTGTCACAGTCATTTCTGACATAGGAACATAAAGAAGATGCATTAAAGTTCAATTAATTGTGTTAACCAGCTATGACTTCAATTAGAAATCTTAAAAGACGTTACCAAGGACTTATGCCAAGCAAAAGTTTCTAGAAACTATGAAGTTAAAAAATATTTTTTTTCAGAATCTGAATATTGACAATTATTAAAAATTGAGACATATGCTTTGTCGATTTTTATCTTGCATGCAATATGCTGAAGTAAATGGAAGTGGGTCAGCTACACCAGTGTTTTCAAATTGGAGGGGATTTCTAAAGTGGAGAAAGTCAGTAATAGATAATCTAGAAAATTATTTGACATTGTTGAATTGAGCATTAAACAAAAATAGAATCTAATGGTCATGGATATCTGTTGTAGCTGAAGTTGGAAGATGAGTGATTATTATCAGTGATTATTATCAGATAAATGCTTTTCAGAAATTTGGTATCACAAACAAAATGTCATCACATATCAAAGTGATTCTGTTTCTCTAAATGTGAAGATACAGGCAATGCATTAACTCAAGATTTACTTCAGCTCTTGACTTGACACAAACATGTCGTTATTTATATGGACGGTAGTTTAATTATATCTTTCATGCCTGTTTTATATACTGTTTTCTGGACCATATTTTGTAGTGTTTAATTCATTAAAATATATAGATATGTTGGCAACTATTTCTTTTTCCCTGCTTTCGAAATTTGAATAGATATATACTAAAATTAAAATATATCAGAGTGGGGAGTGAGTCTTTTTTTTATCACATTTTTGGAGGCTAGTCACTTCTTGCCAATTTTTTTTAGATTTGTCACCCTTTTGCAGATTTATATATTCATAAAAATTTTAATAGGCAGTATTTGCAATTAACTGGTCATTTTGCAGACACATCAGTTTTAAGATGCTAGAAACAACCAACCATAATAGCCGAACTCAATTTCATAGTTGCATCAACTTAAACTGTTCTGAAAACCATTTCAAAGCCAAGAACTCATACATAAGTTATATAATGGAACTTCTTGTGTGCTTCAGATTATAATGGGACGTGTTTTGATTCTTCTTTAAAGGAATTAAAATATTACTCAAGTCTAAGCAATGAAGATGTCTTTTTATCAGTAAATCTTCTCCATTTGAAGCAGTTGTAGTTAATGGAGAGGTTCAAGGAGAAATCATCAAACTATCAGATGCAGACAGGCTATTTTTGTTCAGTTCGAGGCTCAAAAGCATTATATTCTTGCTGGTAAACATATTATTGAAAAAACCTGTTTGTCAAATTTGTCAGTGAAACATTCAGATTTTTAAATCCAAGGTAGAAATAAAGTTGTGGAGGTTTAATTAAATTTGCTAAAATAATGTCTTTTTATATTCCGGAAGATATTCTGCTTGATGAGTAAAAATTTCTTCAATTGGAAAAGGATGGTGTTAGTGGAAATATGAAGATTGATACCTATTGGCATCACCCTATATCCAAGAAAGACTATTCTGTCTTTCTTGGATAGTAGTCATTTAGCAGGTTGCTAAAATGACTACTATTTTCAGCTTTTTGAGGCAACTATTTTCATTGCATCCTTTCTCTGGTAGTTCTGTGTGATTTATATAAAATTGAAATTTGGCAAATAAAACAATAATCAAAATGTGTTTATTTAGTGTAGTTTCTTCTTCTTACAGGGGAGAATTCCAGAATCAATTCTGCCTTCATATGTTCTGTAAGTTTTCTTCTTTATTGCTTGTTTAAAATTAAAAATATGTTGATGTGAATCTGTCTTGCAGCAGTTTTTGTAATAAATGGTGTTCCTTTTATCATTTTTGCAAAATACATTTTTTTTTTAATTACACAATTAAATTTTTCTTACCATTCAATTTAAAAAACAATAACAGTACCAATCTCTTCATTTTTACAAAATACATATTTTGTAATTACATAATTACATTTTTCTTAACATTCAATTTAACAAACATTAAGAGTACCAACCTCTTCAATTGGGGGGGGGGGGGGGGGGGGGGTCTTGCAATATCACCAGCTGTCAATATCAAAGACTCTTAATTTCTGAAATCAAATGTATGTTATTACAGAAATGTTTAATGTTTGCTTCTGTGCTTCTGCAAAGAATCTATTGTAATTTAATCAAAGACTCACAATTTCAGTAGAATCTAGAACATGGTAAGGAACTCAAAGACATTAAAACAATCTTTTCTCAAGTTCCAACTTTAACATGTTTTGATTCAAAATAGCAAATTAAAGTATCAACTTATTTTTCAAACAATAGGCTAGGCACTGTTTAACTACGATGAAAATAATTGGAAACCAGTGGCATGTGCTTCTACATCACTGACAAAAGTAGAAAAAAGATATGCACAAATTGAAAAAGAAGCCATAGGGTTGGTATATCGTTATAAAAAATTTAATGATTACATATATGAAAGGACGATTATTCTAGAAACAGGTCACAAACCATTGATTTTTAATTAAAAGGTACTTGCTAATATGCCCTTAAGATTTCGCAGATTATTGAAAGGCTTTTGAAATATCTATTTGATTTGAAATTTATTTTTGGAAAACGTCTAATAATTGTAGATACCATATCCGAAGTATTTTTAGATTATAAAGAAATAATGAAGAGGAAGTGTCCATACACATTAATCCAATACTTAACTCATAACCTATACCTGAGGAAATGCTATGAGTGATAAGGAGAAAAAATGATAATAATAAGCATGATGCTGTTTCTTCTAAATCCGACTCTTTTCTGCCAGTAAAAGTGTAACATCCTTCAGAAATTTGGGCAGACTTTGTCCACTTTATGTTTTAAAAAAAACGTGGAATATTTAAAACACAATTTTTGATTTTTGGCATAAAATGCTGCAACCTGTAAAGTGTAAAGTATTGCAATACCGAGATTAGACACAACTTACTTCCATTAATTTTAGTAAACTTTGCTATTGATACTTTGTGTCATCCTCCATTGTTTTCTTTAAAAACAAGAAAATACGACTAAAAAAGAACTTGTCCAATTCATTTTTCTGTAGAAAATAATGGTCTTACCAAATATCAGTCTCTTTACAGATTCAATTTTACTTTCCGTACAATACGTGGTAATGTATAGGGAAAGTATTGGAATCATGTTGAAAATCAGAAAAGTTTTCAATGAATATACATATTTTGAGCACTCTTGGATACAAAAAACCTATTTTTAATGTTGTGTCTGTGCAATGTATATATACACACTAACTTAAAGTCTATTTGACAAAATTTGATAGGTAAGTCTCTTGTGTATTACCCTGGTATTGAGTAGGTCTTGGTATGATTAAAAAAAATACCCGCTCCCCCCCCCCCTTTTTTTTTTCAAAATGACCCCAAAAAATCATCAAAATATGAAATAAGAAATTAAATATGCTTGCTTCATTGTATTGATTAAATGCTTGTTTTATGTGTAATTTTTAATGAAGAAAAGAATAAAACCAACTCCACTTTTGAGGTTAACTAGTCTCAAAATATTTCAGTATTTTGGCATTTTTGCAATGCCACTATTTAAAAAAATTGCCAGTTGTCAACTGAAAACAAAAATGGACTTAAAACTGCAAGTTCAGTATAATTTTGAAAAAGTATCCTTATAATTTTGTGCATTATGATAGAAAGGAAAAATGAATTAGACTCTGTAGGGGAAATCATGTGCTGCCTACATCAGATTTTTGGTTTTATAGCAGAGCAAAATGAAAAAGGCTTGAATTTGAAAATGAATGACAAAGTTTTACTTTTAAAAGATGCTAATGTGTATTTAAAATGAAAAGATAAATCATATTTAAACATAAGACATTAGATATGTCAACTTAACAGCCTACATATTCAAAAACAGTATTGGACAACTGAGACAATCAATAAGAGAAAGTAGAGCGAACAATTATGGAAACTAAGCCAGTTCTAAGCTTATATTCTTTGGGAAGCAATGGCGTAACTGGAGTATGCAAATTCCTGTATGGCGCCACCTGTTTAATTTTGCATGATACTCTTGCAGATCACAAATGTAAAGAGTTAAATTAATTTATGCATGGAAAATCGCTACTGATTTTTCCACTGTTAATTTAAGAAAGTTATCTTTTATCCAATAAAAATTGTCGCAAATTCCACCAATTGTTATAATGGGTAATTGTTAATATATAAAATATTTTTAACCAATTTTTATTTTTAGAACCAGTTTTGGTAAAACTTAAAATGCTGTAAATAAAGTGAATGTCTGCAGTATTTTATATAAATACATGGAAGAAGCATGTATACAGTCAAAAAGGTTGTCTAATTTAATAACTTGAAAACCACACTGGAAACTTATTTTGTAGATGATTAAGGATTGCACTCAGAAAAGTCTGAATACTATTGTGATTTGTAAGCCTGCAGGAATTTAGCTACAAATTAGCCCCTTTTATTTTTTAATAACTGCTTTTTAAAATTTGTAGCCACGGATTCTATTTTTATAATTTTTGCTTTTTCATAATTTTCCTTATAAAAAGCTGATACTTTTCCTGCAATAATCTGAAAAATAAAATTAAATTTCCTGAAGTTATTTTAACAAGATATTAATTTGTTTTGTGCAATTAATAAGATATTACTATACTAGGGACGCAATTAAAGTTTACTAAACAAAACTACTCACAATTTGGAAAAAAGCACAAATACATAGACCCTGTAAATCTGGGTTGTTTGGGGGATTTTTCCCAATAGATTTACAATACCTTTGTGTATGTGTTTCTTGCTCTCCAAGTCTCATCTCGCATATGCATATATATAATAATATATATATATATATATATTAGATATTAAGTATATATAACCATAATATTGATTTTACAAAAAATCCATGATAGAATGGCCACTAAACTAAAACTACTGACTATTTGCTAAGTGAAAATTTGAATGTTCATGTCCAGAACAACTTCAAACATTTTTGCATAAGCATTGAGTATAAAGGGGCTACACTCACTTCGCTAAGGGCGCGACAGCCCAGTGGTTAGCACGCAGAAGTTGCACTCAGTAGGCACTGGTTCGATTCTCGCCACTGCCAAAACTGCCGCCGTGTTCACACGGAGTACAATCACGTTAAACATGTGGGTTCGTAAATCCTTTTGAGAGGTTGGTGATAGGGGAAGGAGGGCACAATCCCTGTGGATGCCTCCCTCATTGGGTTCCAGTCTAAATTAGGTGGCACTTCCCGGCCGTCCAAATAGATACCTTGCACCTTTCTGGTAGGTCGGGCGGTCTGGGTCTCAACAGCAACAACTCACTTCGCTAAAAATAAAATAGTCCTTATATTAGATCATCAGGTTTTGCAATTTAAAAAAAACAAATAGTTAGTCTGATTTTTTTTATTGCAAATGGCCAATTTGACAATCAGCAGCACAAGTCCTGGTATGATTTAGTGACTGTTCACACGAAGAACTAATGAATATGTTACTTATTTTATCAAAACATTGAATTGCCATAATGAGAAAATATAAAGAAAATATTATTGCAGGGAATAAAATTAAAATAACTTTATTAAAGGCAACATACAACACAAAATTAATAGTGTCGACCAGCTTTGAAAGCAAGAAACAACTTTCTCTGTATTAAGACACAAGAAAATAAATCAAATAATAATCACTGTAAAAACACACAAACACAACTCATTCATGAGTGCTAGATCAACAACTGATGTTACAACAGCAAGCATGACATTTTTTTTTTTAAGCCTTTGTTTGAACGTTCACTTTCTTTTTTAATATTTTACTGTTCATTCGTAGTGTTCTACCTCTTATTCCTTCCTCATTGGTTTTTACTTCTTTCTTCACCTTTTACCATTGGCAACTCCTTTTCCCTACTTCAGTCATGTTTGCTGTTCTAACATCAGTTGCCAATCTAACTCTCATGAATGAAAGTTGCACTTCTTATGTGTCTTAATAAAAAAGGCTGTTTCTGTGCCTTCGAAACCGGTGGACACTATTAATTTTGTGTTGTATGTTGCCATTAATGAAGTTCTTTTATTTTAAATATTTTGGCAGCAATTTGAGCTGTACATATTACTTAAGGGGTTAAAAATGTGCATTTGAGGAGTAACATTCCTTTTGTTTATATTTTCAGATGAATGACCATTTACAATTTTACACTTCATGCTCCCAGATGTGTAGATCTGGCTCTAGCTGGTTTTACACTAAGCGGGTGATTCCTATATGCCACTTGTTTTATATATATATTATTTATTTATCTATTTATTTTTATTTTATTTATTTTCAGTTCTTCTGAAGACAGTGATTTAAAATCTTTAACAGAATATTTGAATTCTCGTATGATGTTTAAAAATCCCTTGACATTAAATCATATATTACCTGGCTTTGGAATAGATATACGACAGACCTATTCCTATTACCCTAATTTTAGGTAACTATTTTTTATTTTAATGTTGCTGAGAATGGAAATATGATCATTTATGTATTTGTGAAAGGGCAATTTAGCACTTTTTAATTAGTGAAGAACTTTTATGGGATGTAAAAAAGATACAAAAAAACACTGGATAAAAGTGACAAATTATTTGGTAAAAGGACTTTAGGTGAAAGAAACAGTATTACCTTTTATAATTCAAATTTTCTATGCATATAAAAAATGTTTTGATCATCCTTGACCTCAAATCTAATGTTTTTGAAGTAATGTGCACAATGTCTGTGAGTTTCTAAACATGATATCCAGGAAACTTCACTCTCTGGTTGCTATTTAAGACTAATGATATCCAATTACAAAACTATTTCCCTACGTATCTTCTCTTATTGTAGATTCTTATATTCTTTCCAATATTGAATTTTCATCAATTTGTCATTATTTTCATTGATTTAGCATCATTTTTATCAATTTGACAAACATTTTTTATCAATTTGGCGATATTTTCATCAATTTGGCAACATTTAAAAAAATCTGCCAAGTTGGCAATTTGTCGCCAAGCGTTATGAACGGAGAAATAGGTTATTCTTATAGTTGATAAAAGATTAATGGCTTCCAAATACAAAACTATTACCCAAAGTATCTTCTCTCGTTAATGGAAGGAGCTAGATCCACAAGAATCATAATAACAAATTTATCGCATATTACATATAAAAAGTGAACATATTTCACAATAGTTAATACTTTTTTTTTAATTTTATATGATTTTTTGTTAAATTTACTTGAAAAATTTGCAATATCTCGAGAAAGGTTTATGCTAGCATTCTAGTTCTTGTATCAATCGTTCTTTAATGAAAAATTCATAAAAAATGACTATTTATGTAACTTTATTGAAGGTTTTGATTTTTTGATGATTTTTTTCAAAATTTAGGGTGGTTCTAAACATTTGATTGCGTTTAAAACTGATAAGCTTCCAGTGTTTACTGATTGCAATTTTTGTACCAAATATCATTCAAATCACTTCATTCGTTGAATTGCAGAAATCTAACGGATTGGATATGGGTATAATTCTGCACTCTCGATACTCTGCAAACTAAATAATTTCCTCTATTGCTAATGAAATGAGAAGAAGAATCGTAAAATGCCTAGCGGAAAATAATTCAAAACTCTCTGTTCTTATTGATGAATCCACCACAGTTAGCAACAAAACAGTACTTGTTATAAACCTGAGAGCATCAGTTGAAAGAAAATCTGATCTAATTTTTATATTTCTTGATTTAATTGAATTAGAAAACCAGACAGCAGAAACAATAACCAATGCTCTCCTTAAATGTTTGAAGTCTGTTGGTTTTACCGAAGAGTATCTAGAAAAAAATTGGATCTCTTTCGTTTCTGATGGAGCAAGCGTGATGTTGGGGGGAAAATCTGAAGTTGTGGAAACTGTGCCCTTCAATACTTTCTTGGCACTGCATGAATGATCGATTGGAAGTTGCAGTTGGCGATGCTGTCAATAGTGTTAGTGCTCTAAATCATTTTAAAGCCTTTCTGGAAGAAATTCATAATGTGTACAGTCAATCTGCGAAAAAGCAACACCAGTTATCCAGTATTCATATAGTTCATTATATGCCCATTTTGTTGAAGTTTTATTGGATATCAATTGAAATTCCGTTGAGCGGGCAAAATTTAAAGGGCTTGCCCGACACCTTGCCAGCTCGGAATTTTTAAGAAATTTAAGCCTTATGCATGATACTCTAAGTGAATTATCAAATTTGTCTCTACAATTACAGACACGAAATATAACCCTTTTGAAGGCAAACACTTTAATAAAACGAACAATTCGGGTTTTAGAATCTTTCAAAACTTCAGTAGGGGATAAATATGAAATCGCCTTAAAAGCTGAAAAAGGAGTTTTTGAAAACATTGAATTGATAAGCTACCCAAAATTTGCAATTATCAACCCTGGCTAGTTCCTACAAAGCCTCGTAGACAATTTGAACGAACGATTATTAATGAACCAACCGAAGTGGACTTATTATCCGATTTAACAATCCTCGACACCAGCACATGGCCAACAAATCTGGACATTCGTCATGGGGAGAAAGAAATAAAACGTGTATGCTGGCAATTTGTCGCCAAGCATTATGAACAGAGAAATAGGTTATTCTTATAGTTGATAAAAGATTAATGGCTTCCAAATACAAAACTATTACCCAAAGTATCTTCTCTCATGAATGGAAGGAGCTAGATCCACAAGAATCATGATAACAAATTTATCACATATTACATATGAAAAGTGAACATATTTCACAATAGTTAATACTTTTTTTTTTAATTTTTTATGATTTTTTGTTAAATTTACTTGAAAATTTTGCAATATCTCGAGAAAGGTTTATGCTAGCATTCTAATTCTTGTATCAATCGTTTTTTAATGAAAAATTACATAAAAAATGACTATTTATGTAACTTTATTGAAGGTTTTGATTTTTTGATGATTTTTTTCAAAATTTAGGGTGGTTCTAAATATTTGATTGCGTTTAAAAATGATAAGCTTCCAGTGTTTACTGATTGCAATTTTTGTACCAAATATCATTCAAATCACTTCATTCGTTCGTGAGATATCGTCTCCACACACACACACAAACATCCCCTCAAAAACATTTGATTCGTGTTGTGTTCAGATATGCTTGAAATGTGCTCTTCCGCCGAAAACTCGATTTCAAATTTTCGACCCCATCACAATACTTTCCTTATACATTATAATATGCATATAAGGAAAGTAAAAAAAAGCTAGATTATTTAAAAAGCTAGAAAAGCTAGGTATTAAAACTAATGGAGGAGATAGAGTTTGAATATAAGTGTCATTTTGTGACCTTTTTTAGAAGTTTTTTTTTACAAATATTTGAAAATTTAAATTTTTTTTTTATAGTTTTAAAAGTTTTGGGCAGATTCTTTAATTGTTAACTCAAGGAGACGTGTGGTTCTAGGTCAAGTAATTGTGGGACATACATACTTAGAAGCATACAAACCAGAGTGCAAAATGTGCGGTATCGTATTGATCACGATGGAAAATTTGCATTTTGCTATGTAAAAAGTAATTTGCATCATATTTTGTGATGTAATTTTAAAAATCAAATAATTCACAACAATGAAAAAGAGAGTGAAAACTTATTTCAGATTTAGATTAAGTACTGAAACCTTGAACAACTTGTTTAGAATTTCTATAGATGGGAAAAAACTTAAAATGTCTTCACCTAAGTCAGCAGTAACAAGATTTTTCAGTAGGAAACAATACAAAAAGATAACAAGGTATGCTTCTTTATCAATAAGAACATGATTTCTCTGATGGTAATTTTATTTCATGTAAATAAATAAAATAAAAATAATTCTTGTTTTTTCTTTTCCCTTCAAAACCTGAAATAATAGTAGTGAACTGTTAGTCAACATGTCGAAACTGCTACACAAATGAAATTTTGATTAGCAGTTTGCTTCTAAAAAATATTCCCTTATTTTGCACTCTTGATACTAACAAATATACAAAGTAGGATGGATTTTAATAGTATAGATAGCTTTACTAGTTATATTTTTATACCACATATATTTTAAAATAACGGTAACATTTTAGGTTATGGGTATTGTTAGTTTTAGTAATTGTCCTGAAAATGTTCTGGAATTTACTAAAACTTCTGTCCTGAAAAATTTAATTTTGGCACTATTACCCCTGAATCTAACAAAAATGCTAGAACCCAACTGTCATCAATTTTTAGCAAAAATGGTTGGTATGGGAGGAAATGATGACTTTTTCTTTCTCAGCATTTTATTGTAAGTTAATTATTTTCTGTTTCTTTTAACTTTATTAATTGTTAATTCTTTTATTTGAGTTTGAAATGCACATTTTATTGATTGTTAAATATTTTATTCAAGTTTGAAATGCAGTGATGAATTTACTGGACAAAGTCTTTTTGAAACCTACAAAGCACAAGATCTTAATAGATGGTGAGTAACCTTATATTAAACCTTATAAGATTTTTTTTGCGGTAAGCTATAGTAGACTTGCTTTATAGTGACCTTCAATTTAGCGACTCACTGCAATATAACGACCGATTGAGAAGCTCCCGACAGTACTTCTATAGGTGTAATGCAATTTTACTATCAATATAGAGACTGCAAAAAGGGTAGAAATCTCTTTACAGTGACCTTATGGAACATTGAGTAACAGACTTGAAAGGCAAAAACTAACCATGGTCAGCTGTGCCCAAGCAACAAAAAAATAGTTTTGTTTTCTTAATTAGAATGCATTTTTTAACAAAATCCCCTGGGGACTGTTAGATATCAACGTTGTAATTACTCTGATTTTTGTTATCGATATGAATGACTAAGAATTTTTCTTTCCAAATATAGATTTAAGTTCAACTTTCACACTAGGGCTGTCAAACATTTTGTGTAATTTTTTAATGTGAATAACATCTATGCTTGGGGTATCTGTGGCAAAAATTGGAGCCTTACAAAACATGTAAACACTTTGGATCTCCGAACCTAAGATAAAAATATAAATAATTTTCTTGTTTTCTCAAAAATGTAGTACAGATTATAATTATATAAAAGTAACTTTAATACTTTGAACTTTTTTTTTTCCCACTTGAAATATCTTCAAAACTATAAAAGATAGATATAAAGAGAAAGCTCTTATAGTCTCCAAGTAATCATCTTTTCAAGTTGAAGAGGTTTGAAAATTTTCCATTTTCGTTAATGCCTATATCTCAAAAACTAAAAAACTTAAAAAATATCTATCCGAGTGAGTATTTTTTCATTTTTTTCACTTTCACTTGAAATATCTTTGAAACTATAAAATATAGATATAATAGTTTCTAATAAGTCTAATAGTTTCAAGGGAAAATAACAACCTTCTTCAGGATCACAAGAAGTATGACCTCATTTACTCAAGTAAAATCGGCAACTGAGGAGGGTACACATAGTTGAAGATAAGAGAAAAGAAGGGGAAAACAAATCAAATGGCAGGAAATAACGGACACACAATGCCACAGAGGAAAGAAAAAAAAGCACTAAGAGAATGTGTCGCAGAATGAATTGAACAAAATACAAACCAAGACATTTAAACCAGCTGAGGGAGATAAAAATTGAAAGCGACAGGAATCCAATTAGAAATATATATATATATATATATATATATATATATCAGGCTTCGGGAAATCGGCAAAATCTAGCCCATCTGCGAGGACGGTTATTGAAATTTTTTACCCGTCCTCGAAAATTTTTACCCTTCCTACTACGAATTTTTTTTTCACTTTGTATTCCTTAATATATGTGCTTAAATACATCACACAACAATAATAAATTAGAACCAACTGCCTCACGATGAAGTGCGATAACTGCATATTCATACACCACCCCCACAGCGCTTAACCGCCGCGATGAAAGTCGCCGACACGGAGTCTCCGATAATGGATCGGACCGGCGGAATTCCGATCTATGGGTGGGGACAAAGGGGTAAGATATGTAAGGAATCGCTCCTTTTTTCAATGTTTGGTAACTTGAAGGTGTGGTAAATAAATGATCATATAAATCCTCTTGTCTCTAAACAGTTTAAACCTCATCGGTACTCTTAATTTCTAGGGAATGTAGTCAATCAAGATTAAAATCTTCTTGGACTGAATAGATGTTTCATACTTTAACTTCAGTTGTCAAACAACTGGAACAAATGCCATGAATGAATTTTAAACATTTTAGTTTTAAAGTTGAAACCAAAGTGGGGAAGAAAATAAAACACTTCTGGCTGAAACTAGAAGAATCCATTCCAAAAATTCAAACTTATTACTCTCGTCTATTACAGCAAATGAAAATTTTATAGTTTGGGTTTTAAAGAGTTAAATGGGGATTTGGGCTTAGGCCTGGGCTGGACTTGAGTTTTCTATTGTTTCGGGCAGGGTTGAGTCTTTTTTTTTTTTTAAACGTCCGTTACGACCGGGCCGAACATATTACTTTTCAAAATTTTTAAAATGGATTTAAATTGAATGCATGAACTTATTGCTTTTATTTCAGCAATGTAAAGATAAATGTTTAAGAAAACAAACTAAATTCTCCATACAAAATTTTGACAAATTTATTTTTAACATATTTGAATACAACTCATTGCGGGCCTGCTGAGACGCAGTTATCTTCAGGCCAAGTTCATTCTACATTTATAAATTTCTTCGGGCTTGGTCGGGATTTAAGCATTGGTATTGTCGGTCTTGTAAAAATCCGAAAATTCCGCACATGTAGACCTTGAAAAAGAGAAGAGAACATGTCACTTCGATCGTGAGTACGCTATCGCATTTTCGTGCGATCATCGGATTCACTGGGTGGAGGATGGGGGGAGAAAAAATAACTAGCGCCTGTGGTTACAATTCAGATCTGCTGGCTCGCCTAGAAAGAAGGCATTGATAATGCACACTAGGGGGATTTGCAGGTGACGACATTTCAATTTTCATTCATGGCATGGGAAAGGGCGACTTTTGCCACAATTTTACGATGACAACAATTTGTTATATTTTTTTTTTTTACAGAATCTCTAATCTCGTGAAGTTTTTGACATCTTTACTTTTAATTAACTGGTTATTATTTTATTTATTTATTTAATTATTTGATTATTTAATTTTCTGATTAAAGTTATTATTATTTTTACATTTGGCCTGATCGTATAGAATAAAGTTACTTTAAAATTATTAAAATTGTTTCTTTATTTGATTCCTATTCTTCTAAAGTTATTACACCTTTTTAATTGATCGTATAGAATTCAACAAATTTACCTTTATAATTATTAACATTATCTCTTTGTCTCTTTTACTAATTGCCATTCCCACTGTTTGGCCTGAGCTCATCCATATCCACTTCTCCAGACACATTTCAACACCTTATTAAACTCTAAATTTCACTTACCTTAAGTATATATATCAATAATACACAGCCAAAACACAAAAGAATAATACTAGATTTCTGATAAATTAAAAATTTTCCTTTATTAACAACACTTTTACTTAAGAGCTTCGAAAAACAAGCATGTTAATTTCATAAATTCTTAAACAATTACATTAGTGGTAGTACATTGCGAAAAACCAATTAAAAACTTCAGTTAAAATGAACCCGATTACAACACACCCAGAATTCAAATTTAAAACCCAGTTAACAATTTATATATCCAGTCGACAAATTAAAATATCCAGAACTCAACTCAACCAGGGTTCAGAATCCACTCTGGTCTGAAGACCAGAGTTTGGTCTACCTGGAGAGCTGTCCACAACCATAAATGTTAAACTTAAATAGTAAACACGATGTATAATTTCAAACATAATGACTTTAGTGTATATAAATAAGAATGTGCAAATTATATATATATGTAAGCGTATTAATTAAAATTCATATTAATTATTAGCATTCAAAATGCCAATCTAATTATTCACAACCAAAGCTTTTATCATTTTGGAAAAATTCCCACTTGGGCTGGGATGTTTCTAGAGGGTGAGTATAAATAGCAGCACCACTGATGATCGACCGGGAAAACTGTAGAATAATGTAAAGGTGAAGAAGTGATTATGGAAGTATCAATAAGTGAAACTTTAAAAACTAGCTGATAGCACACCACATTTACTGAGAGGATTACTTAAGATTCAATGAAAGAAATGAAGTTGAATAATGGCAAACCTAAAATTTTCACTTTTGATGCTGATGACGGATCTGAACAAAGGCAACACAAGCAGGAGAACATAACACAACAATTTATCACACTTTCTTGCTGAGAACAAACACACCACAACTGAAGAACACTTATGATTGCATCAAATATATAGAGTTGGTAAAACCTCGTAGCTCGGTTTTTGGCACTTTTGATGATGAATGTCTAGCACCCCATTCGCAGCTGGCCGGTGATAAGCCAGGAAAAGGGTCCACTTTGCACTTAAAGAACATTTTTTTTTTTTTTTTTGCAAACTCATGAATGAAATGAAGTCAAATTAAATAGGCCGAAATCGAACATCGGGGAATTATCAAAAGATATTTAGCATTTGTAGACACATCGCGCATAATTTTGAATAATGAAAAACCTGAAAAGGATAACAAATTAATGTTAAAAGGGGATAAATCGCCGAAATATTCAATAACAACAAATTAATTTAGAATTTTGAAGGAAAAGGGAAAAATAACGAATTTTAAACTATTAAATAAATTTTGAACTATTAATTAAAGTAGCATCATAAAAACCCAGCATAACAAGTGATAGAAGAGCCCATGTGCAGTATAAAACACCATAGCAACCCTGTCCCATCTCTGTTTCTGAGTTATGGTGGATAGAAGGAAAGTGCGTCAAGTCTGGGAAAAACCTGAATTTGTGAGGTTTCTGAAAGGTGTACATGCAAAATAAGCACATAATTGGAAAGAACAGAAAAAATCCTATAAGATGATACCATTGTCATCAGTATATCTGGATTTAACGGCGAGCTACAAGCGTTGAAACATTGGTGAAGTGCAAAATCGAAATGTTGTCAAAATCTGTAACCACCTATATCGCAGAAACCCTTCTAATTACAATCGGTCAAATTTACCAAAGACTTTTCCTTTTCACCAGCTTTCCAATGAGCCTACAATAAACCATATTAGTGTTTTAGTTCAGGAGAAATTTAGCTTTTTGTTTGCAATACATCGCTGAAATCGGCGTTCATTGAAGTAGACATTCAACGAATGCACCTCACAAAACAGCAGGCTGAAGGCGGACAGGAAATTAAAATGAGGGTCGAGCATGGCACCTCGTGAGTGTTAAGTACAGATATACTGATGGAAATGGAGTCATCTTATATAAGATTTTTTTCTGCTCTTTCCAATCATGTGCTTATTTTGCATGTTGACCTTTCAGAAACCTCACAAATTTGGGTTTTTTCAGACGTGACTCATTTTCCTTCTATCCACCATAACTTGGAAACAGTTAAAGATAGGACAGGGTTGCTATGGTATTTAAGAAACTCATGAATGAAATGAAATCAAGTTAAATAGGCCGAAATCAAACATCAGGGAATTATCAAAAGATATTTAGCATTTGTAGACACATCGTGCATAATTTTGAATAATGAAAAACCTGAAAAGGATAACAAATTAATTTAGAATTTTGAAGGAAAAGGGAAAAATAACGAATTTTAAACTATTAAATAAATTTTGGAACTATTAATTAAAGTAGCATCATAAAAACCCGGCATAACAAGTGATAGAAGAGCCCATGTGCAGTATAAAACACCATAGCAACCCTGTCCTATCTTTGTTTCTGATTTATGGTGGGTAGAAGGAAAGTGCGTCAAGTCTGGGAAAAACCTGAATTTGTGAGGTTTCTGAAAGGTGTACATGCAAAATAAGCACATAATTGGAAAGAACAGAAAAAATCCTATAAGATGATACCATTGTCATCAGTATATCTGGATTTAACGGCGAGCTACAAACGTTGAAACATTGGCGAAATGCAAAATCGAAATGTTGTCAAAATCTGTAACCACCTATATCGCAGAAACCCTTCTAATTACAATCGGTCAAATTTACCAAAAACTTTTCCTTTTCACCAGCTTTCCAATGAGCCTACAATAAACCATATTAGTGTTTTAGTTCAGGACAAATTTAGCTTTTTGTTTGCAATGCATCACTGAAATCGGCATTCATTGAAGTAGACATTCGACGAATGCACCTCACAATTTATTAATTACATTAATACAAATACAATACTATACATAATACAATAGAGTACATTAATACAAATCAACAAGTCTGTGACAGCAAGCTCCTCAACGTCGTAAAATTTGATTAGCACAAACTCCAATCAACGATTTCTTCATCGGAAACAATGGACACTTCTTTACTCATCAGTACTTAACGCCGAGCATATAGTCCGATAATCACACATGGAAATGCCGACTCAATACGTCATTTAAAGAATGTACACGGATAACGATAAACAACCGCTCAATTGGCATCATAGCACTTCTCAAATCTACAGGGCAGGCGAGAACTTGTAGACTAAACAACGCCTTCCGTCACGGACCACTCGTTAGAAGCACTCCGAAAACAAAACATTGTCCAGCCACTCTATTAATCAATTTAAATGATGAAGATTTCTCGGGATGTGAATAAATAACATCATTTAGAACATCGTTGAAAGTAACCAGCTGCAGATATTCACACGAACAGAGATGAGGAAATAAGATATTTCATTCCAATGCGATGGAATGCATAAGAGCGCGCAAGCGCTAAAAACAACTTTGTAGATCACATCTTGGGCTCTAATTCAGAAGGAAGAGCAAAAACAGAAGAGAAAAAAAGATCGAAAAAACATCGCTGCCACAGATTGTAAACAAAATTATCGATGAACGATAAAATAATTAATGACAGACGATTTTGAATTGATGAACTTGTGCTAATGTGGAGTTATATGAAGTTGCAGCGTTTCATGTTGAATCTATATGTATGTTTAAGAGTTTAGAGAAAATTTGAGAAATTTATGATCTGATATTATGGAAATGTTTAGTGAAATGATTATTTGATTTTTGATTTATTTATAAGGAATTTGATTTTTTATGTGATTTTTATAAGGCTCATGTTACAGCTGTAGTTGAGATTTTGATTTTTTTTTTTCTCTCCTTCGTTTCGCGGAATTTTATCATGTGTTAGCTAAAATTTTTCATTTCAAATGAAAAATATTTTTGGGACGTTTGAAGGAGTTGCTGGGTTATACCTTTGGATATTTAATAATTTTAGGAGTTTTGTTTTTTGTCTAAACGTGTTCAGGGGTCTTATTTACATAGTCATTCTCTTTTAGTTATCCATTTTCCAATTGTTTAGGTTTTGATATTCTTCTGTTCCAAATAGGTTCTATTCCATAGGTTTTGTGTTAAAAACGGCGAAAGTTTGTTCTTTTTAGGATTTAGCAATTTAAATTGGCTAATTTGGAATTACATTTCTTGCCCTTTTTATTCCCTTTAATTTGATTCCAAATTTATTGCTCTGGATTAAAAATTCGTTAATTCATTGCAATTTTTCAGTTTTATTCTATTTTTAGCTTTTTAAATATTTCAGAATCGTTCATATTTAAATTATTGCCGAATTCGCATATTTCCAAATCGTTTCACTTCATTTCTTTTTAATTTTCGTCTGCTTTGAAATTCCATTTCTCTTCTTTAAAATTTCAAGTTTTTAATGGGTTGATCATAATATTAAAATCGTCTGTCATTAATTATTTTATCTTTCATCGATAATTTTGTTTACAATCTGTGGCAGCGATGTTTTGCAGTATATAAGCAAAATCGCGCACTTTTTCGATCTTTTTTTCTCTTCTGTTTTTGCTCTTCCTTCTGAATTAGAACCCAAGATGTGATCTACAAAGTTGTTTTTAGCGCTTCGGCGCTCTTATGCATTCCATCGCATTGGAATGAAATATCTTATTTCCTCATCTCTGTTCGTATGAATATCTGCACCTGGTTACTTTCAACGATGTTCTAAATGATGTTATTTATTCACATCCCGAGAAGTCTTCATCATTTAAATCGATTAATAAAGTGACTGGACAATGTTTTGTTTTCGGAGTGCTTCTAACGAGCGGTCTGTGAAAGAAGGCGTTGTTTAGTCTACAAGTTCTCGCCTGCCCTGTAGATTTGAGAAGTGCTATGATGCCAATTGAGCGATTGTTTATCATTATCCGTGTGCATTCTTTAAATGACGTATTGAGTCGGCATTTCCGTATGTGATTATCGGACTATATGCTCGGCGTTAAGTACTGATGAGTAAAGAAGTGTCCATTGTTTCCGATGAAGAAATCGTTGATTGGAGTTTGTGCTAATCAAATTTTACGACATTGAGGAGCTTGCTGTTGTGTGAACAGTCCTTCTTTTGGACTGGAATGGATGGTCTTCCTCGTGTTTAAGCGATTGGACTTTTGCCTTTCCATCTTCGTCTCATCTGTTGGGATCTGATGCATCCAGCATGTTCCATGACGGCTCTACATCTGGGTGATATCTTTTAAATGCTAATTTTTAATTGCTTCTGTCAGTTTAGACTATTTTAAAGTTTAATTGAGTTAGCATTAAATAAGACCCCTTTAGACTTATATTTTAGGTCACCTGAACCTGAGGTTAAGTTTAACTTTTGTTCTAAATTTCCCTTTTGGCTAACTTATGTTCTTTTTATTCCAAATTCTAGTTTTGACAAATAATGGTATAATTTTAATATTGTTAACTTTAAAATTTAATATTCTAACGTTTGTACTAACCACTTACAACCGGCCATTCCATTTATTTATTTATTTAAGTTGTTTATTTGATTTGTTTAGTTAATGAGATGTAAAATGTTTTGAAAATTCTTTTAAAATGAAGTTTAAATTTTAATAAACGTTAGATTTTTGAAAACCTAAAATCTGTGTTCTCTCTTTTACTTTAATATTTTTATTTTTAGGAAAGTTCCATTTAATTTTATGTAGTTACATATTTGTAAATTTAGGGAGAAACTGATCAAATGGCGCATTTTCAGATTTATTTCTGATGACTTTCAGATTTTAGATACTTTACATGTTTAGGTATGTTCCAGAAATATTTAGAATGTTATTTTTTTTTTTAGTATATCATAAAAGGTATAATAAACCCCAACACATCACTGAAATCGGCGTTCATTGAAGTAGACATTCGACACCTCACAAACAATGCACCTCACAAAACAGCAGGCTGAAGGCGAACAGGAAATTGAAATGAGGGTCGAGCATGGCACCTCGTGAGTGTTAAATACAGATATACTGATGGAAATAGTGTCATCTCATATAAGATTTTTTCTGCTCTTTCCAATCATGTGCTTATTTTGCATGTTGACCTTTCAGAAACCTCACAAATTTGGGTTTTTTCAGACTTGACACATTTTCCTTCTATCCACCATAACTTGGAAACAGTTAAAGATAGGACAGGGTTGCTATGGTGTTTTATACTGCACATAGGCTCTTCTATCACCCCCTTTTGTTTGGCAGATTAGGTGCAATTCACCCTGTTTACTAGATTGCCAAGTGTCTGTCTGTCACACCTATTTTAGGCACTTTCCGAATAGATAGTGACATTTTCAGGAGTTTGGTACACAGATCAATCGTTGAATAAAACCCTCTGAAAATATTGAATTTTTAAAAAATGTTCAGTAGAGGGTGTGCTCCACACTAAAATATTCGAAAGGTGAAATGATATAAAAGAATATTTCACATCGAGTTACAGACTTGGTGTATTGGTAGATAGTTTAAAAGGAAGAAAGTATGCAATTTCAGTTTCCAAAATTTGCTACTTTAGGGGTGCCATGCACCCAAATGTTTGTTTTGCTGAATAAATGAGAAATGCCTTCTTTTAAGTCAAATAAAGACATGATATTTGGTGCATGAATCCATTTTTAACACTTTACAACAAAGTTGAAAAGTGTTTATGACTTGGTTCATTCTGTCTGTCTGTCTGTCTGTCTGTCTGTCTGTCTGTCCGTTAGCACGATAACTGCCGTAAAAATGACTTAATCAAAATGAAATTTTAGTATGTTGTTCAGACGGTCTGTAGGACCTATGGGAATATAAATGAATAATATCACACAATTAGTTTTGGATTGAACCCGGGTTGAAAAAATGAAATACATTGAGCCCTATGGGACCTAATTTTTCTAACATTTTTTAAGCGGATTTAAAATTCACAAATTGCTTCGAAAATTTTAGGTAACAGTCAAATTGTTCCATAAAATATATAAAAAAAAATTCAGCTAAATATATTCAGTAGTTTTTTAAATAAAAATTAAAATAATAATTACACATTTTATATGAAACGATCACGTGACCATGATATGAAACGATCACATGACCCACTTCAAAATGAGATATGGCATCCATCTTGTTTCAAATTCGTGATTTTTTAAAGTTCTTTTTAATTCATATTGAGTGTTGTATCCATCCTAAAACTACTTTATTTCTGCTTAAATTCTGTGCATCTACATACTAAAACAACACAATGACAATATATTTGAGTTTAAATTCTCATTCAAATTTGATTATTTCTACAATTAAGCCTATTTTTCACCTATGTAAAATGTAAACAGAAAAATATGTAGAATGAGTTGTATTAGAATTACTGTATTTCTTTAACACAAAATAATTCAGTCCATGGAGTCTGCATGGCTGATATGAATGAAATATTAATTGATTTTATAAACAGAAGGACGATATTTTTCGATGAAGTTTTAAGCATAAAGTTTATGAATTGTAGCTCCATGGTCTTAATTTTTAAATAAAATAAATTTTTATAGTATTGTGATGAATGAAATGGAGAAAGTTATGAATGAAATCCTGCTTTTATAGAGAGATCCAGGCGTGTTATTTTTTCTATGACGTCATTTGAATTAATTTCAGTTGTTTTCGATGAAGTTTTCAAATATAATAAATTATCGTAGTATTATGATAGATTTAAAAATATTACCGTGGAATGTATTGCATTTTAGAGATATTTAAACCACGCAATTTATATTTCAATGCCGTCTTTTGAATGAAGTTCATTTTTTTCAATGAAGGTTTAAGTTTTCAAATATAATAAATCAATGTAGTATCGTGATAAGTTTTAAAATATTACCGAGGAATGTATTGCATTTTCGACTTTTTTAAATAAAATTGCATTGAAGTTGGAAAGTGTTTCATAATCAATGCTTTAAGCATGATTGAACTTTCTTGTTCTATCTTATTTTTTCCCGAGATATTCATTAGAAGGGGGCGGGATGCTCCATACCAAAACATTTGAAATGTAAAATGATAGTAAAACATACTGTGCAATGAGATATAAACTTTGAATTGTGTAGATAGTTTGAAAAGAAGAAAGCATACAATGTTATTTTTTCAGCATTGTCAGTTTTAGGTTTGCCGCACATCCAAATGTTTGATTTAATAAAAAATTAGAAATGCCTTCTTTGAAAGTGGGATAGAGATTTGCAATTTAGTACAAGGATCAATTGTTCAAAAAACCTTCAATACAAATAGAATTTTGTTTTTAGAAGTTCATTAGAGGGGGGGGGGGGTAGTGTTCATTGGCAAAACGTTTGAAAAATGAAATGGCAAAAGAATGTATTTCATGGTGAGATAGAGATTTTGAATGAAAAGTGAAGTAGCAAAAGAATGTATTTCATGGTGAGATAGAGATTTTAAATTTGGTGCAAGGGTAGATAGTTCGAAAAGAAAAAATATACAATTTCAATTTTCCATAATTTGCTACTTTAGTGGTGTGGCACACCAAAATGTTCAATTTTCCAAAAAAAAACTGAGAATTACCACCTTTTAATTGAAAGAGATTTACAATTTGGTATATGGGTTAATCGTTTGATAAATCAGATTTTTTCAAAACTGTTCATTTAAGGAAGACACCAAAATATTTGAAATGTGAGATGTTAGTAAAACATATTTTGAAGTGAGATAGAGACTTGAACATTGGTGCAAGGACAAATTGTTAGTTAGGAAGAACATGTACTGCAATTTCCCAATATTTGCTACTTTAACACTAGAATGATGGACGCGGTCATTTTGACCGCATAACTACTTTAGAAACGATTCCTCCAAAATGGCTAATCCTAGTCCATTTAAATTTTATTACTTTTCTTATTTTAATTATTACTTTGAGAAAATAAGAAAAGTCATAAAATTTCAAAGGGCTGGGATTAGCCGTTTTGGAGGAATCATTTCTCAAAGTAGTTATGCAGTCAAAATGACCCCTTCTGTCATTCTAGTGTTAAAGGTGCTGCACACCAAAATGTTTGATTTGCAAAATATATAAAAAAAAAAACCTTCTTTAAGTGAAATAGAGATATAGAATTATAATATTAATTACATTATTCAATAACTAAGAAGACAATTAAGATAAAAACTTGAAATTTAATACAAATGAGATAGTTTGATGAAGCTGACAAGACATTCCAGAATTCTAATTATTTAACAGCAAATTAATAAATTTACATTCTTGCATTTAAATTCTTACAATTATATAACTGCATATAACTGATTGGGATATGTTTATTGTGACATTATTAATTTTCAAGAAGTGATTCGGCTAGTACTTATTAATTGTGGGATAAGACATTTGAAGTGGGTTATTTTTTTGTCGTATGCAGAAGTATTTGATGTATATATATTTGATTAAGATAGAATTATAAAACATATTTAAAAAAATCAAAAACTGAAAAGTGTCTCAAGTGTCTCTCTATATCCTCTGTTTTTAAAATGTTGACTTTCATTCTTTCATATAGCTTAGAAATGGCTAAAGGTGAACAGATGAAAGGAAACATTTCAGCTGCTTTAGATGCCATTAAATTAGCCCTAGAGATTGATTCAAAGGATGCAAACATTTATGTAGCAAGAGCTCAAATGTAAGTACAATATATATATATATGTATATTCATATTGCATTTTTTGTCATCAGCTATCTCATTTTTCAGATGTTATAGGTACCATAATACTTGTGTATACGTCAACCCCCTACTTTCATAGGAAAAAAATCAAACACTCGTGTATAAGTTGATCCCAAAATGAAAATTATTTTTTTTTTCAATAATTTTAATAAAAACATTTGAAAACAAAAAAAATTATATATTTATATATATATATGTACATATATATATATATATATATATATATATATATATATATATATATATAATTGAAAGATGAAGAAATTTAATGAATCTTAAGAAAGAAAGTATTTTAGTATTTATGCGCAAGGCAGCAATAGACACTAATTACAAAATATAATATATAAAATATTAAGGATACTAAAGAATTAAGAGAAAGAAGGCAGTGTAAGGTGCTTACATAATGGCGGTAAGGGGTAGTGACCTTACACCCCAGTTAACAACGTGCACATCCTAGATGCCGCGGCATTGCACTCCTAGATGCCAGCACCGACTGTTGCCGACCTTCGGAGTGACAATCAAAATTATCATGACCATTATAAATGAAGTAATAAAATAAACTGAAGTATCAATAGATGGAATGAAATCACTGAGTTGTCAACAGTTTAAATACTTCCTCAATACTTTAAATACTTCCTCAACTCAGTGATTTCATTCCATCTATTGATACTTCAGTTTATTTTACTACTTTATTTATAATGGTCTTGTGATAATTTTGATTGTCACTCCGAAGGTCGGCAACAGTCGGTGCTGGCGTCCAGGAGTGCAGTGCCGCGGCATCTAGGACGTGCACATTGTTAACTGGGGTGTAAGGTCACTACCCCTTACCGCCATTATCTAAGCACCTTACACTGCCTTCTTTCTCTTAATTCTTTTGTATCCTTAATATTTTATATATTATATATATATATAACATAAGAAATTTAATTTGTCTAACAATAACTTCACCGGAACTCTGAGTCAGACTCTGCCAAACAGTTAAAAAACATACTTTTTTTCCTCATTGGCACATCATAATATCAGCTATCTCATTTATACCTATGTTATAAGAATCACTGTCGTCGTCACTTATAAAATCTCATTATTCCATGTGCAGTCAATTTTTAATACATCATTTCTTGAATGATTTCGTCACCATTTCTGCAGATATTGCTTCTCAAGCGTCCTTTACCTACTATGCAGTAAAAACAATATTTGGCTGAGGTCCTGCTGAGGATATCTCAGATATATAGTGGGAAAAGCCTATAGAAATAATGGATACATGTAAAGTCAAAAATTGAAGTTTTTGCTGCATTTTCAAAAATTTTTGAATGGTGCTTCTAGTTAAAATTCCTTAAGAGCTGCTTTATTTCTTATGCTTTTCACATTCTCAGATCTGCTTATATTTACATTTTATTGTTGAAAAATTGATTAATTTTTATTACTTTTTTGGCCTGCATTCTTATCAAGACTAAAAATCTAATGCAAGTGGTCTTACATAATAAAGGGAAAAAAAATTTGTGGTGGCAAGAAATTTAGGCATAGTACAGCCATGAAATTTGGTATGCAAGTACTTCCTGACATATACATGTGTTCATTGGCATTTTTTTTTTAAATTCAAATTAGTTTTTCATTAATTTGATATTTTAGCTTGCTTTTGAGCAATTTTCATGATTTTCACACAAATCAGTTCCATAGCGACCGAAAATATTATCACGAGTTTCCATCTTGACAACACCATTGGAAAGATTAAAAAATGTCCTTTCTAACAATGTTTGAGCCGCATCTGTAGAACAATTCCTTCATATTTTTTTTAAATACATTAAAATTTGCGTTTTTTAGCTTGATATCTTCATAAAAAAGGTGAATATCTTCAAATTCTAATATTTTTTTCCATTTCACTCATAATTTTAATTTTGAAGTCAGTGAACCTTTAAGATTTTTGATGTCGTGCTTTATCTACCTCAGACGAGAAACAAGGTTTTCTTTTGCCCTTCATTTCAGTAGGTGTGTATGTGTGAAAGAAAGGATTTCCTTTTTATTTATTTATTTTTTTAGTTATAGATGGACAACATTTTAAAAGTAGGGGATAAGGGATGATTTGAAAGTTGGGTCGTATTATACACTTTTTTTCCCACATTTTCACAAGAGGTCAAAATGAGTTTTGGTGTTTGTAGGGTAAGGATATAAATTTTGATTTGAGGTGGGATTGTATAATGCCCATTGTCCCTGTGTACACGAATTGTGTGCAATTTTCTCTGTTATTTATATGAATAACAGTTATTTATTTTGCTATTTTTTTAAATTAATAAATTCAATAAATCCCTGCTTTAATTCTCGGGCAATGCCCAGTACATTTTCTAGTTTGTTATAATTGTACAAAAGCTCACCTATATAGCAAGCTCACCAAAGCACTACCTATAGAATAGTGTTATATTAGTAGTGAATATTAATTAAATGCTTGTATTATGATGAGGATTTTGTATGTTAGTATGAATAAGTAATTATATTTGGTCTAATAAATTGCCAACAATTGGAGCAACTGGTTTTGGAAGTAGAAGGGATGTCCTTCTTCATAGCAAGTAAAACACCACCAATAAATTTAGATCTAACTGTAGGTTCTTCTTTTACTGATGTAATATTCTGTTTTTTCTTATCCTGAAATGGAAGTTCAATTCATTTCCGAAGTTGGTTAAAACTGTAAAAATTTTCTTTTATTCTACTTCATAACTAGGGTTACATATGCATAGCTGCCAACTCTCCCGGTTTTTCGCTATATCTCCCGGTCTCCCGGGTAAGTTGCTCAATCTCCCGGTTTTCACTCAACGGCCCTTATTTTCCCCCTTTCTAGGCAGAAATCACTGGAATGGAAATCTTGACTTTCAGTTGTTTTCCGCGGTGCAGTTTTCTGCTACCGCAGTCTAAGAATGGATCGCGATTGACATTTGTATTTTTGTATTTGTATCTACAGGTTACAAAAGTAAAAAAAATCGGAAATAGATCGCGAATTTTCCGAAAATATTATGAAATGAGAAACGAAGTCACAAATTTTGAAATCGAGGTTTTCCCCTTTTTTCGTTTAAAATGCATTTCTCAGCTATTGTGTAATCGGCGCTCACAAATGGCAATTATTCCCACAGCGTCACGAGAGAGATAGATGACCAATGATTATCTAATTAATTGTGGGAAAAACGTATTTGCATCGACTAAAATTTTATTAAATTATTTTGTTTTATATACAAAACAATTGTTCAAACATATTATTAATGAAATGAAAGTCTTTTTTGCAGCAGTATCGCTAAAAACGACGTTTGTACCCGATCCTCCTTATATTTCATTTTATTATAAAACTATTTTTCCACTTTTGCAATCTGTCAGCATCGTCAAATTTTTTTATAATTATTTGGTATTTTATACAGAAAAACTATTGTTCAAACGTATTATTAATGAAATGAAAGGCTATTTTGCAGCAGTATCGCGAAAAACGGCATTTGTGCACGATCCTCTTTATATTTTGTTTAACTGTGAAAATAATTTCCACTTTTGCAATTTGTCTGCATCATCTAAAATTGGGCTTATCAAAATCTCCCAGTTTTTACATATTTTCGCACAAAAATCTCCCGGTTTTTCATATTCGGAGGTTGGTAGCTATGCATATGTTACTTTATACTTGCATAGATGCCAGGTTTTCTGGATTTACTACAAAAAAAAAATTATTATTTTTTTACATTCTTTTGATTTTACGGCTTTCTTCCTGTTTTAAAATGTTTGGTATATTTTGCTGAAAATGAGGGCTATAAAAAAGTTACAAAATATATTTTTGTTTTAAAATCAAGAATTGTTGTGGAATTACATTGTAAAAAAAATTTCAATTCTGACACGATTTTGTTTCCATGGATCGAGCCAAATATGTAGTTTTATAAACAAGTTTATGATATGAACCATGGCTGTAAAGTTTGACTTTATAGACTATTGTATAATTAGCTTATATTTTTTAGACAGGAAGCAAAAACATCGCCATTCTTATGTGTGTTAAATGCATCTTTGATCCATTAAAAATAAGTTTCAGATATTGATAATAGAATTTTTAAATCAATTCTTTAAATGAATTAGAGTTATTCTTTGCAAAAAAGAAAATTAACAGCTATAAATGCGATATAAGGCCACTTTTGATGCACTTCAAATATTACATCCTAGCTGCCAATTAATTCTTAACTTTTTCTCTGGAAACTATGATTTTTGCATTTTCTGCTGATATCGGAAAAAATATGCAAATCTCTTTTTTTTTTTAATATTTTAGGGGGGGGGGGATTCCTTCTTTATTTTAAAAATGAATTTCTATACTTAGAAAATCACTTCTCTGCAGAAAACCCAGCCAATAATTACCTGAAATATATATATATATATATTTTTAGAGTATTATATAGTTATAAAGTTATGAAAAACTGTGTTTAGCAGCATCTGCATTTGTACACAATCTTTGGTTTATTATATATATATAGGAGAGATTTTGATACCATTATATTAAAACTAAAATTTAGGCACTTAACCCTCTCGTTGCGCAACCCTCGATTTCCACGGGCAACGTAGAAGGTGCAACATTTGCGCAACCCGCGATTTCCACGGGGATGCTTTTTGCCGTCTATTTAACTGTGCAACCCGCTCTTTCCCCGTTCATGGTTTCATTTCAGCTTCTCTGTAATGTTTAATTGTTTATTTAGATGTCGGCTGACAGATGGCGTTAGTTGTCCACGTTTCTGCAATATATATACAAGAATTTTTTGTAGCATTTTGAGCGTGCTTTTCAAAGCTCAAAGATGTCTGGCAGGAAGCGTTCCGCGAGTGATATAACCTATATTCCTGACGATATTTCTGACACTGATAGTAGTTCTGACTCTGATTTCAAGTATATTGAAGATAGTTATAGCGAAATTGATGAGAATTTCTTGGATTCCTCTGCGGATAGTGATGAATCTGAAAATTCATTTTCTATTCAAAACGTTCGACAGTGGTGCAAAATCGATATGCAAAATATTCCACCAGCTTCTGCTTCATTTCCTTTTCTTGGCAATCCCGGGCCAAATTTCACTATCGCAAATGATGCAACTGTTTTGGAATATTTTGAACTTTTTTTTGACGATGTTATGTTGCAAATAATAGTAAAAGAGACCAACAGATACGCTCAGCAGTATATGAATAAGGCAGTTCCTAAAGAAAGATCAAGGTGGAAAAAATGGACAGATACGAATGAGAAAGAACTTAGATTATTCTTTTCTGTTTTGTTTCTACAAGGAATTGTAAAAAAGCCAAAACAAGAATATTATTGGTCAAAACGCCATATATTGCAAACACCAATTTTTCAACAAGTAATTCACAAAGATAGATTTATTTTGCTGATGAAGTTTCTTCATTTTACAAATAACGAAAAGTTTGATAAGGATAATCATCCATGGCCAAAATTAAATAAAATTTATGACATCATGGAGCATCTTTGAAACAAATTTCGAAATCTTTATACACCAAATACAAATCTCAGCATAGACGAGAGTTTGATGCGCTTCGAAGGCAGACTCAGCTGGAAAATGTTCATCGCAAAAAAAAAGAGCAAGATTTGGCCTTAAGTTTTTTGTGGTTTGCGAAGCGGAAACTGAATATATTTCAGACTTTCTCATATACACAGGTAATGGAACTGTGTATAACCCTAAATTTGCGAATTATCCAGTTTCCAGTAAAATTGTTTTGCATCTGATGGACAGATTCCTTGGCAAAGGTTACTGTGTAACTATGGTCAACTATTACATGTCTCCACAATTAGCAGACATTTTAGTTTCAGAAAAAACAGACTCATATGGCACAGTAAATAAGATCAGGAAAGACTTTCCTCCGAATTTTGCAAAGGAGAAAATCTCTAAAGGTGAAGTCCTTGCTTACCAAAGGGGTATAGTTATGGCCCTGAAATGGCAAGACAAAAAGAGTGTTTTTCTGATGTGTACAGTTCATAATGCAAGTTTCCGTTTGGTGAAATGCAAGTCAAACAAAACTGTACTGAAACCAATTGTTGTTTGTGATTACAATAGCACAATGGGTGGGGTTGATTTATGTGACCAAGAAATGTCATACTACCCCACCATCAGAAAACAACAAGGAAAATATTACATAAAAATTTTCCGACAATTCATGGACCAATCACTCTGGAATGCTTATATCCTTTATAAAAAGGGTAACCCATCACAAAATATAACGCTTCTAGAGTGCCGTTTGCAAATTTTTGAACTAAGCATTCAGAAGTATTCAGATGGAAATTCCAGTGTTCACCCTGGCAGATGTAGTTCAACTCTCAATCCCATGAGACTAACTGTTCGACATTTTGCTAGCCATATACCCCCAAATCCCATCAAGAAAGAGCCTCGTAGAAAGTGTGCTGGCCTGTTGTTAAAAAAAAAACTGAAAGTGGAAAAAAAATTCGAAAAGAAATGCGAATTTGGTGTAAAGATTGCGAGGTAGGACTTTGCCTCGAGCCTTGTTTCGAAATTTATCATACAAAACTTCATTTCTAATAAATGTTTTGTAAGTATTTTGCATATTTTCATTAGTATATACGTTTTACCTTTGTGTATTTTATAAAATAAATCATAATTTAACCAAGATTAAATTTCAAAATTTTGCTTTTATATCATTATTCTTGAATTTCAATATTCTGACAACCTTTTTCTATGATCTAATTCTATATTGAAAAAAAAACTCTTTTACAAAAAATTTTTGTATATTTTAACTCTAAAATATATGTAGATTTGAAATAATATGTAATAAAAAAAATATGCAATTTTTGAACCTATTTTGATAAAAAAAATATGCAGTGAGAGGGTTAATTATTTATCCTATCACAAACTAATGCAAGATTCTTCTGGATATTTTAAATAAATCTTCAGGAATTTTGTTAAATTTAATTGCCAGATATGAAATTTTAAGTGGTTACAGTTGCATTGATAAAAGTTATAAATATTCATCATTACAACATTTTTATCTTATTGTCTAAACTTTCTTGTCTAAAACGTAGTTGCAATTACTTTCAGTAGAATTAATACTAATATTTTCCTTTTCAATCTTGCTTGAACTAAATGTGGTTATAAAATAATGCTGTCGATGTAGATTGACATAGATTTCATAGCAATGATTAATATAAAGCAAAATTGTTGAGCCCAAAAGTATCAAAAATTTTTAAAACCAGAGCACCATCTATACTTCTGATACTTTACTGTTTATTTGTGTGCCTCATAGAGTTACCGAATTAGGTATAATGCTACCTGTTTTAAAAATTAAAAAAAAAAAAAAAGACTTGTTTCGGCCCAATTTTAGGGAGTTTTAAATCGTTGCTCCTTATAGAGTAAATTTTATGTAAAATCTTGTTATAAATAGAAGAACTAAGAAGAGAAATTTTCAAATAGTCATCAATTTGAATAGAAACAAAACATAATATGGAAAATGCATATTCGAATCTTGGTTGTCTGCCAAGAGTGATGTCAACCGTGTCATGTAGGCATTCTTGCTCGGTGAAAAATCAGTTCTTTGCTGACCCTTGCCCATGTATGTCAGAAAGCAAAACATTTTTGTTGAAATAAAGTTATTTTAATAAAGATTATGAAATCTACTGTATTACTTAGATGAAATCTCTACAATAACATATCATTTAAAAATTGAACATGGGCATCTAAAAAAACTATGGTTGCAATAAAATTAACTTATTTCCCTTATTAAATTAAAAAATTAAATTAATATTAATTTTGATTTCTGTTATGAAATTTTTCTATAACTTTTACAAGTACAGTGAATTTTTTTCTTTTGTTAAATAAAAAAAAACTTTTAATTGGGAAATGTAACAAATTGTCTAAAGGTTTACAAGAAACAGTAAAAACTATCTGGTAGGAATTTAATCCAAATATTTTTGAATCAGTAATAATATTTTAACCATTGATCTTAAATCTATTCTTCTCAATTGCTTTTATCCATGATTAGAGGCTTTCATTTGGACATCCATCCAGGTACAAGGTCTGTATAAATAGAATCGGGAATTTTTTTTCCTGACATGAGTGTACATCGTAGTGCACATGCTCGGTAGTGGGGAATGTGACCTTCAAGACGCGCCAAGCGAAAGTTGCCTTCGAGCGTTCGTTCAGGCTACATCGTGTTTTTAGTGGACCCCAGTCGAGTGACTCGGTGCAAGCACGAAATGCAGCGAACGATTGAACAGCGGTACGCGATCAAATTTTGTGTTGGATTGGGGAAATCGGGTACGAAGACGTTGGCCATGATTCGCCAAGTGTTCAAGGATGAAAGCATGTCACAAACAGCAGTTTTTAAGTGGCACAAACTCTTCAAAGATGGCTGAGAGAGTGTGCAGGCCAAGCCTCGCGCTGGACGTCCGTCGACTTCAAGAACCGACGGCAACGTGTGCGTGAAGTGCTGAATGCAGACCATCGTTTAAGTGTGCGAATGGTCGCAGATGAAATTGGTATTGATAAGATGACAGTGCACAGCATTATCACTGAAAATTTGGCAATTCGAAAGATCTGCGCTAAACTTGTCCCGAAGGTCTTGACGGACAAGCAAAAGCAGGGGCGAGTGTCTGCTTAAGAAGACCTTCTGCAACGTGTTGAAGAAGACCCCGGCTTTTTGGACATCGTCATCACGGGACACGAGACTTGGATATTTGAATATGACCCAGAAACAGAGCAGCAAAGTTCCGAATGGCACACTGCGGGATCACCTCGTCTAAAAAAGGCTCGAATGAACAAATCCAGAGTGAAAGCCATGCTGATCATCTTCTTCGATGCAAAGAAGGTCGTCCACTATGAATTTATTCCTGAGGGACAGACAGTGAATGGTGCTTTTTACCTAGAAGTGCTAAGAAGACTGAAGAGAAGGGTCAACCAGGTGAGGCCAGCCATTGCCGGAAATTGCACATCACAACAATACAACCAGCCACACCTGCTCCAAGGTGACCGACTTCCTGACGATAAACGGCATCGCGACGGTTTCCCAAACCCCTTACAGTCCCGACTTAGCACCAGCAGACTTTTTCCTTTTCCCAAAAGTGAAATCCTCCCTCAAAGGATACCACCATGGGACCCTAAGTGCCGTCAAAGAAGCTTGCATGCGTGCCCTTAAGGACCTTCCGGAATCCGCTTACCAGGGAGCCTTCGAGTCGTGGAAAAGCCATTGGCAAAAGTGTGTCAACGCTTAAGGGATGTACTTTGAAGATTTTTGAGATATTTTAGCAATATCTGTAATAAATCTATTTTTCCGAAATTTTTCCCGATACTTTTTATACAAACCCTATATATACTCTCAACTACTATATATAAAGAGTTCATTTTCATACTATATTTTCATTACACACATATTGTGTTAATATATAATACAAAAGCATGTACTATTTTTATAATGTAAATGAAAGTAAAATGTACAACAAAAAAATTTCAATGGGTTCCACTGTTTTTAACTATTGACACACATGGTTGTTTGGATTTAATGCTACAAAAATTTCGCTAGTGGGTTTCTTAAAAAAAATAAAATGCTTTGCAATTAAAGGTGTCAAATTATTAAATGGATTTGCAAAAAGTGAATAGATTAATTACTGTTAATAAATTATTAAATGCACTTCTAACATTTAAAAAAATCAGTTTTACCCAGTGGACTTGCAGGATTTTTGGGTATTACCTAAAAATTAAAAAAGAAAAGCCTGTATTTTTTTTTTTATCTGGGTTTTATTAACTTTAGTTTTCAACTTTTAAGGCTTGATTGTTCATATATCTCACTCTCTACAGATAGCTCCCATTTTCTTAATACTCTCCAGTTACCTGCACTTCATGGCCTAGATTAAGCCTGCTCCAAGACAGCTAGTTTTCATTAATAAAATTGTGAAGCAATGGTTTAAAACTTAAGATGTGTAGTGTGTCAGCTTATTACTGAAAAAAGGTGTAAAGGCTCCTGTACACAATACAAAAACTCGACTCAAGAAATTGGTTATTCAAGTTTTGCCTGCTCAACTTTCAACTTCTATAAATTTGGTCTATTTACAAGGTTCAACTTATTCAGTATGCAACTTTCTTGTTACTCGTCCGCAGTTGGTGGTGTGCATTTAAAGTGCGATTTGACATGCTCTTATTGTTTACAATACTTTTTATTACTTCATTTTTTTATTATTTGCAAATATGTCTCTGCTTTCTTTTTGTAAGTATGTTGCTTCTTTTTTATTTATGTGTAAGTGCTATAATATACTTTTAATTTATAAATATGGTTTTTTTCCCAAACATTTACAATGTTAGATCAGGTGATAGAACTTTCTATCATAATAACAATTGCTGCTTTGGCAATTAGTTTAAAAAAAAATCATATCATGAAAGTAAGTATATGTGTTAAATAAAATGTAATTAATTTTGCATAAATTTCATTTAATATATAAAATTATATCAACTATAATTGCAAGAACAGCTAAGCTTCTCATTTTAAATCACTAATTCAATACAAGTGACACCATCTATATATGTTATGTAAACAAACAAATCATCATACATTTATTCTAAATAAAATTGTTTAGTTTATAATAATGATTAATACCTAATTATCTTAAAACAATAGTTGCAAACAAAGTTAAATTTCAATAAAAAATTATTTGAAAACTTTAGTTTTGCAATGTTCTTGTAAAATTAAAAAGAAAGAAAGTGATAACTGTGCCGATTATTTTGTGTCGTGTTGATTTTGTTATTTACTTATCTTAAAGAAGGGTAACTCTACATCATCTAACTTATTAACTACAGCCATTAGTAGTTTGGGTTAGTACATTGCTTTGGTGGCCGCAAAACCCACCTATTTTCAGCATAACGGATGATGGTAATATAATAATCTTATAGAAATTCATACAAATAAGATATAAGGGTAATTAGAACAGTCTGCATTTTATTTAGCACACATAATCAATTTTACATCATAACTTTTAATCTTACAATTACTATTATTATTCTTCTGATACTTAGTTAAGTAATTAGCGAGATGTAATGCCAGACTTAGTAATATTTGGTTGGAAAACTGGGTGGGATGCATTAATTAACTTTTTTATAAAAACACCACCTTTGAATAAATCCTCATATAATTAAAAATGTACCTGATAATATCTTTCACATCTTTGAAGAATCGCCAGATTTTTCACCATCTACTTTTTCAACACCAGAGCTCTCCGAACTCATCACATACACATTTAAAATACTGCTATACTGCCTTGCTCTACACATTTAAAATACTGCTATATGCCAAACTCCAACAGACTGACTGGACTCCAACTGCTCACCAACTCCGAGCAACAAGCAACTCTCCTTGACCCCCAGCTTGACCTCATATATATACCTTCCTTCCGTTGGACGGTCTACGTGCTGGTATATAAACATGAGGGCTGATCCGTAGACATGAGGTGTGGTATGTAAGACATGGGGGCACCTGTATGTTACCGCTAACGTGCTTAGCGTGGGGATATTCATTCTGCCCGCATTCCTTGCTCCATCATTTTTTAATCCTTCCAAATCTTAATATTTTACATTTCTGGCATTACAATAACAATATTTTTTGAGGGGGGAAGTTAAAATTAAATACATGAAATTCAAATTAAATTAGCGAAAGATGCAACTCCTGAATGAGCAAAGCACAAGATGGATGAAAAAACAGAATCGTGATGCCATACACAGTAAGTGTTCTGATTTGTCAGTAACAATCAAGAAATTGTATGATCTTAGTGGTTACAAAGATTTGTTCAAGAAGTTATACCACTCAAAGTCCATTTTACACAATGCAAGTTCACACAATAAGTTGACAGTTCAATGTATTGATTCAACTTATTGTGTGTAATATTCAACCTATTATCTGCAGGAGCCTTAAGTTGTGTCTCAAACATCAGTGAGTGTGAGACATGAATACACATATTCTTTTAAACTTATTAGATATCAAGTGTAGTTGTAACAGTTTTTCACCTCTAAATGAAGAAATTAACTGTAATATAAACTAGACAATTTTACTTTACTTACTTTCACCAAAATGTTATTGATAACTTTCTTTTACTGATTACTTTTACTAAAATGTTACTGATAACATTATTTAAAAATGATCATTGCCAGTAAAGATATTACTTTTATAAATTACTTACCCAACCCGTAACAGACTTTTCTCATAACCAAGTTTCTGATTATTGATTGTTTTAATGGTCATATTTTATTTCCAGATATGCCAGTGTATCAGCACCTCACCTAAACCAAAAAGCCCTTTTAGATTTTGAACTTGCTTATTCTCTAGATCATAACAATGAAGAGGCCAGAAAGGGACTTTCTGATGCTTTGTACAGAGTAGCTCTCAGGTAATTTTTTTGCCTTTAAATTTCAAAGAGTATATGAGTTTCATAAAAAGATTTTTTTTTAAGTAAATTATTGAAATTTAAGTAAAGGCATTATGATATTTAAGTAGTTAACTAAATTGTAAATTATTATTAAGAAAATTTATTCTAAGCTGTTGGAAGAAATGATGATTACAAAAGATTGAATAAATATGAAAAATACTTGCTGTTACAACAATGCAATCACCTCTCTAAAAACACAGTGTCAGTATGTCAGAGCACCAAATGCAACCCTGAGGGCTGAAAAAAAATAATGTATACTAATTCTACACAATGCTACATAAGTTAATTTTAGTTTAGTTAACATAGTTTTTGAACTAAACTGAATACTTACATTATAGTAAAAAATATACATTGAGTATGGAAGATAGACTCCCAGCCCTACTTTGATTATGGTAAAAATGGCCCTGGCAGTTACAGTAAAGTAAGAAATTTTTTGTAATTCATTCGTTACATATAAAAGTAAAAATAAAAAAATAAAATAGAAAATAAAATGTTTTGTTGGCATAGAGATTGGACTACTAAAGTACTAACAAGTATAAGATAAAGTACTAATCACATAGAGAAAATTTTTAACGTAACAGAATTTTCAGGTCCAGTACTTTCCAAATATTCCAACTTTTACAATTTTTAGAAACATTAAGCACTTCTGAATGGCACAATGAATATGGAGTGGAACTAGTTAATGACTTATAAAAATTGAAATATTGAGTGAATGACAAATAGAAATATTGGACAGAAAATATATTTTTTTCTTTTTTTAATGTCGGATGTGGATAACAGCTTAATCCAGAGCGCTTATGGGTGGTTGAAAATTGGGAAAGTACTTGAATTTTAAATTAACATTTTCAAGACCTTGAAAGTACTTGAAAATTCCCATTTTCTTAGTTAAGTCCTTGAAAGTGCTTGAAAAAGGCAGGGTTGAAAGTGTTCTGCAGATTCACAGCATTGTATTATTTTCTGAGAAGTTCTGCTTTCTCTGGAAATTTCCCTAGCAGTTTCGCTGTTGCTGAAATTTTCCTAAACAACATTGTTTTTTCCCAAAAATTTCGCCTTCAACATTAAACAATAATGTTAGTTTGCTACGATTTTTTCTCCCAGAAATGCATACGACTTCATAATATGGAAGAAATGATGTCCTTGAAAAATAATTGCATAGTACTTGAATGTCCTTTAAAAGTACTTGAAATTGTTTTTAAGGAAAGCGTACTCACCTTGCTAATCCTTATGGAATCATGCGCTATACTGAGGTACAGGATCAATGTTGTAAAATAAATACACTGTGATATATGTATAAATCAAAATTAACTCTGTTCTACTGGGAAGATTAAGAGAAAAATTTTATCAAAAGATGGGAAAGAAGTTGTTACTGCCCTAACTAAAAAGTTAGGACAGTACAACTTCTAACTAAAAACTAGGGCTATAGAGTGAGTCGGTACCTCAAACCTTCGGTTCCAACTCTGACTCTTGTTTTCTAATATTTGAATCTGATACTGACATAAATTAATTTTTAAAATAATTAAATATTTAATCAATCAATCAATCTTTTTTTTTTCCCAATAGTTATGTAATTAGTAAGCATTTGATGTTATTTTAATTTATTGCCTTAAAACTATTAAAAAATTTATTATTCCAAAATAAAGTTATATTTAAATAGTTTTATTTAGGAGTCAGAGTCAGTATATTTTTAGACCCCAAACTGTTTCTTACTCCACAGCTCTGCTAAAAACTATATTTTTAATGTATTTACTCTAGTAATTTAGAAAAATAAAATAATTAAGTGACTCTTTCCAGTTTTTACCAAGCTAAGAATTATCCAAGAGCCATAGATGCTGCTGAGCAAGCCCAATCCCTAAAGAAGAATGTTGAAGTATCTGAATTTATGGAATATTTGAAAGTAACTATAATTTTACTTTAATAAATTATATTTATATTGTAAGCACATTGACAGGTGACAGAACCAATGTTTTTAGCCCCAATTATTGATCTGGTTAATTAATTAAATGCTGCTTATCACTTAATTATTTAAGTTGCCACAGTTTCTATTAATGACAGTTTTCGTGTTGCTCTCAGTTTTAACTTGTAATTTTCATAGAGATGTGGGTTAAAAAAATTTCCAGAAATGGAAAATATTTGGGAAAGATTCTGCTGTTTTTCCGAAAATTTTTCACATTTTCTTTTTCTCTTCTTAATTATGTAGAGAATGGAATATAATAGTTTTTCCTTTCCAAACTGTCTTTTTGAAAAGCTAGTCTTTCATCATTTAGTTTTCTAATTTTGAGGAGTTTGAGGAATGGAAAATTTTGGGAAAGATTCTGCTATGTTTTTCCGAAAATGTTTCACCTTTTCTTTTTCTCATTTTAATTATTTAGAGAATGGGATATAATAGTCTTTCCTTTCCAAACTGTCTTTTTGAAAAGCTAGTTTTTCATCATTTAGTTTTCTAATTTTGAGGATGAAAGGGGGGGGGGGGGGTAATATGTGTGTGTATGTGCTTTATCTTGAAGAAAATGGATGAGTGAAAGTGATGAGTGCAAGTAACATATTACTCATTCTCAGAAAAAGGTTTTAAGAAGCCTATTCTGTGTTATGTTCTGTAAAATTTATAAAATATTTTAAAATATGAAATATTTTTTTAAGTTCTTTTATTGAAGGAAAATGCTTTAATAGCACTTAATATGTGCTCAACTCATCATCTAGCAAATTGTTTCTTCTATCTTGATACTCACCCATTCAATTACAAGCAGACATTTTTAAACAGTTTTTAACATTAGGATATATAATAATTTATTTTTAAAAAAAAGTTTTTAGACATATGAATTTTCCAAAAAATTTTGAAATTATTCTCAATATTACATTTTAGCTGGAATAATATGTTCAGTGACTTTTGAAAAGATTTAAATTTAGAAATATATAAAAAAATTGCTATGCATGAAAATTTCTTATACCTGTATACTGCAGTAAGCAGCTACAATTTAATATTTTCTTTAAATAATATACATATGCTTTTGAAAAGCTATAAAAAAAAATTCTATTTTATCCATAATAAGATTTTATCTTTTCAAATTTAACAAATTTAAAACATAGCACAAAAAGAATAGAATGAAAAATAATTTAAAATTGTTGAATCTAAATCAGAATCATAAATAATTTACTGTTTATTATAGGTATAAAAAATAAATTATTAAATTGTACTTGCATTATAAGAAAAAAATTAAAAGCTGATTATAATTGAAAAATACAATATTCATTATTATATTACATTATTTAGATACCTACTTATAATTCAATTCAAAGGGGAAACATTTCTACTACTTTCTTAAAAAATAGCAATAATAAATAAATTACTCAATATAGTATTATATGTATAAAAATTAAAGTAATAAATATATAAAAATATTATACGACAATTATTAAAACACTTTTTTAAAGTAAATTATTTATATAATATTAAAAATAGTTTTAAAAATACCTGCTTCTAATTGAAATGGGCATTGAATTATGAAAAAGAAGAGACAATTTGCAAGATGAGTTAAGCATATATTTAGTGTTATTAAAAAATTTTCCACCAGCAGAAGAACTTGTGAAAAAGTTCCATATTTTTAACATTTTTATAAATTTGAGAAAACTTAACACTGAAAAAATGGGCTTGTTAAAACTTTACCTGCATTTTTCTGAGACTGAGTAAAATATCATATTTACTATTTTGGTTCTTATTCATCCTTTTTCTTCAGATACATACCCCCCCCCCCCTTTTTTTTTTTTTAAAGAAAGTTATATAAAGGTTTTCTTTTCAATTATAAGCAGCTTTTGATGTTTTTCATATTATTATATTTAATAATTTATTTTTACACATGCCATAAACAGTAAATTATTTATGATTCTAAATAGGTTTACATTTTGAAATTATTTTTCAATCTAATCTTTTTGTGCAATGTTCTAAATTTGTGACTTTGAAAAAAAAATTCTTGTTATGGATAAAAAATAATTATTTTATAACATTTCAAAAGCACATATATTTAAGATAATATGGAATTGTAGTTGCTGACTGCAGTCTATAAATATAAGAAATCTTCATGCATAATTTTTTTTTATATATGCTTTTTATTTAGCAGTGGCATGTAATATATGCTAGATTGTAGCTGTAATATTGTAATAAATACTTTTAAAAGTTACTCGATATATTATTCTAGCTAAAATATAATATACAGAATAATTTAAAAAATTTCTGAAAAATCCACATTTCTGAATTTGCATATTCGTTTAGTGTTATTTGCTTTACAAGATTTACATTATTTTGCAGTGTATAAATGGATGTTAGTTTTAAGTAAACATATTGCACATCAGCTATTATTAGTTTAAAATGAGCCCCCCCCCCCCTCTTTTTTTATTCCACTTCCTTCCATTGCATCATAATATAAGTGCATATTGCAATTTCTCTCTGTGGTCAGGTTAATAAAATATTGTAATTAACAATTCATAATTAACAAACTTTACCAATGTGATAACAAGACTGACACACCTGGTGTGAAATGTGCACAATTATTTTTTTTATTTACAATTTAATTGATAATCAGCATGTGTAATAAAATAAAAATTATAACTGCGGACTACTATTATCCCAGTATTTTTATGATCTTTTGAAATATTCATGAGAAAAAAAAAAATTTTTTTTCATTAAAGGATTTTTTAAAAGATTTATAATAAAAATAAAAAATTCATTCGGCTACCATAAAATAGGTAAATATTTATTATCAGTCTTTGTAGCTGTGTATATTTAGATAGTTTCATATCTCACATAAATCAACATCAATTTTTTAAAGATTATTTTTGCCTTGAAACTTTAATGTATATATTATGAAATAAAATATCGGGAAGCGCATAATACTGGAAAAATTTCTAAACAACCTCTTCAATAAAAATAGAATATTCGGACAGTGAATTTCTGCTTGCAATCTTTAAAATCTACTTCTGATCTTCACACATGGTATTAATGATTGATATATGGTGAACCGTATTAAGCTTACAGATTTCTTAGAAGGTGTTATTGTATGGTGCAATATTAGCATCCTCTCAATGCATGCAATTTTAAAAATTAGAGTGGCCAGTTCAAAACCAATACATTAATCCAATAGAGGTGAAAATATTTGTTTCTTCCCCAAAAAAATTTATGTCTTCAGAAGCCCTGCAGTGACCTAGACAGGGCTCATACTTGATCACCAAAATTCCTAAAAATTTCCTTCTTTAATCCTAGGTCCCTAAAAATGGATATATGGTATTTTTTTTTTTTTTAATAATTTATGTACATTTTTATGATTTTCAGTATAATTTTTTAGGCAAATTTAAGTAATTCAAGCTCATTGTGTTTAAAAATATATATATATTTTCTGGCTTGGAGGCTTTCCTCTTTGGTTAGCATTTCCTCCATTTCTTGTGTTGCAGCTGCAGAATTTAATGTTCTTGTGGTTGGAAGGATATAAAGTTTTAAAAGGCCAATAAAGAAACATACATACAAAGACATTAGGGGATGGAAACATCTTCTCTAATGACTTTATTTTTTAGAGGTGTACCAAGAAAAAAAGGAAAAGTAAAATAGTAAAAGGACCAATTAACTATTAACCAAAGTTAAATGTGATATGTAATATTTAAGGCATTTAAAAGAAATGATGAGTAGAGGTGTAAGAGTACTCTGTATTTTGACAATAAATAAAAATTAGCCATTCCGTATGTAGGATCAAATCAAAAAACCTTATTTATTTAATGTGGCTAAAATAATCGATAAACTTAAAAGTTGAATTGAAGTTTAAAAGACATGCTAAGAATTGGACCATAACCTTTTCGAGATGATTGGCACGCCCGCGTGTCGGCTGCGAACTTGCATTCAAGGACGGGCGGCACGCACTCGTGACGGAGGAAACTTTACCATAAACGGCGAGTGGCATGCATGCGTGCTTTCACATGGAACGTTTTAATTTGTCTACTAGATGGAGTTAAATGTCCGTGGAACTACAATGTATTTTGCAGATACATGACCTTGGCATAAGGAGGATCCAATGCATTTTTTCTCCATTTGGAGCTGTGAAACATGATTTTGTAATATAAACAGACAGAGCAATTCTCGCAGCATCAACAATTTTATAATTGAGTTTCGGGTTTTGTTTTGATTTCAGCTTTATAATTTTGTTGGTGAATCATAGGAATATAAGAGAGTATTTTTTTTTTTTGGGGGGGGGGGGGGGGGGGGGGTTAGAGGCAGTGAAATTATTCGTTTATTTCGGATAAAAGAATGGGAGCAACTAACGAGTATTTTGTATTCAGATTTGTATGAAAAATATACATCAAATAGAAAATAAATATTTCTTTTATTCCTGAAAAAAGTAGATTTCTGTGTTGAATAGGTGATTTTTAGTGAATTTTTTTCGAGAGTTAGGCTTAGCGCAAAAAAATTGCGATCTCCTGGGAACAGTTCGGAAGCAAAACACTCCATCCTTTGGGCCGCGGCAGTTCCGGAATGCCACCATTGCAAAAGGGTTAAGAGCTAATATGCATCGAAAAAAGTTAAAAAAAAAAAGTTTTTTATTTGAACTTAACTGGCTTAGTAGGTTTTAAAAAAATAAAACATTATTTGGGGGTGGGTTTTTTTTATTCCTATTTTGGTCCTTTTTTCTTTTTCTTTTTTTTACCTGAAAAAACTATTAAAGTCCCTAAAATAGACCTGAATCTGGAATATGAAACCTGTCTAGAAGGCTAAATCTTTGCTTGCTAATTGTATTGACCATGGAATAGAACCTAATCAAATTATATTTACACGTGCATTTTTTTCAATCTTTCCAAACCCCTTAGAAGATCATCAGTAACCTAAAAGGCTAAAACTTTCCACACATATAGTATCGACTACAGGACAGAACATAACTGAGCCGTATTTGTTATTAAGATGGACTTTTTTTTTTATGCTAAGTACTATATATTATTAAATAGAATAAAATTTATTTTTAAAAAAGTTGCAACCTAATGTTCTCAAGTGTATTAATTTATGTGTCTTTAACAATCGTAAATACTAGTTATTTTATAATGTGCAGAGTTTTTTTTTTTACTACTTTCATGAAATAAACGTTTCAGTTATTAAACATGTAGCTAGATGCCCTGCATCGCTTCAATTTTGGGTCATAAGACAGCATAGATTTAATTAGGAAATTCGCAAATAATTCAATTTTCAAAAGTAGTATTTATCTTGTATGTTCCTTTAATCATACATTATTACTGAAGTAATTTAAATCTTTGTTCAATGCATATTTATTAAAATAACATTTCTCTTTTAGACCAATCACCCCGAGTGCTTCCAAAATTTTGATGGAGAGACTCTAGATGCTCTACAGGTTAAGAAGAAAAAGTTAGTGAACGAGTTGCAAGAGTAAGAATTAGGATTTTATAACTATAACAGCTAAATAATTGCTAATTCAGGGTTTCTACTCTACCTGTAAAATAAAGAAAGCCTGAAAATGTCAGAAAGTTTGAAAAAGTCTGAATTTTAAAAGTTTTGTTACAATTTGAACTCAATTAATGAAATTTCTTATATGATTGGATGTTAGAGCATAGTTTACACTCACATTTATTCACTTTTATCATTCATGCACAGGGGTCATACGCATCAGGGAATAATAAAAAAAAATAGGAAAAACTGTATATTTTCATCAAAAACGTGGAAAATTTCATAGTGATTTATGTTGAAATTATCTTGCTTTATGAGTGATCTCAAGGAATCAATTATGGGAGAACCCAGGTCAGTAATTACACTGCCTTTAAGCTCCATCTAGTGAGAGGATTGGGAATAGCTTGCAAGATTTTTACATAAGGATAGTTGCGAGAATCGGAGGCGTGCTCTCGGGTTTGATTTAGGACAAGTCCCAGATTAAAAGCCCTTAAGTCTCATAATTTGATTGTGCAGTAATGAGTAAGATATTAAGTAGTAAGTAAGAAATAAATATATATTTTTTTATTTTTAAGTGTAAAAAGTAGTGATCCAAATGTTTTCTGCATTATTTAGGGAGGTCTTTAATTATTTGTTGTCTTAAAAGGATGCTAAATAGTAATCATCCTTGTTTACAATAAACTTAGAAATTTATGAAAGTTCCTCTGGAAAACGTGAAAAGTCAGGGAATGTACTTTCAGAAATTGAGTATAAACCCCAATAGACTTTTTTCCGTTGGTCCCCAGACATTCTTATACGTTAATTTAAATTTTCATTACACATTTTGCTATTTAAGCTTTTACCACTAGTCCCTTAAGAGGACCAGTTCGTGATAAGCATTTTTTTTTTTCACTTAGTAGCTCAAAAAATAAAATAAATGTTGATTACAAAAATAAAAATTATATTTTATGTATCTTTCATCTCATAAAAGTAAAAATTTTAAGCTTAAAAATGTAAACAAGTCCCACATCCATTCCAAAAGCTATCCAAAGAGCGTTTTCTCAAAATATGTTTTTTCCTGCTTTTGTACACTTATGTAAATACTATAGCATCTACATTCATGAAATTTTGCAAGAGCATAAAATTTATAATTGTGCATCTAGTAAACCTAAACTTTTCTACTTAAATTGCTTGATATTTTAAAAAAGAGTTTGAGAAATATTTTATTATTGATACTCAATAATTTCTTAACTCTTACACACATATTATTTGTTGTAAAGGAAGCAAATGAGACCGAAAACAGCAAATAAACTTATTGAACTTCATTGGAGTTTCATTTTACAAATTTATGTAAAAACATTTTGACTCCATTGGACTGGAGTCACCACCAATTTTTTTTTAATCAATTTTTCTATTGAAAATTTTGCTGTATGCATATTTTACCATTTACAGTGATAAATTAACCCATTATATGAATTTCCTAAACTAATTTGCATCGTCATCAGCATATTTGTAGCAGCATGTGTAAAACGCTTATAAATCTCCAATATGTGGTATTTGTATTACATATGAAGCTGTGACATCATTTGAGTAATCTCAGCCAGGGAAAATAAAATAATTTCAATACAATCAGCAAAAGGAGGATGGAGAAAAGCATGGGAGAAGCCAAATGGCTAGCAAAATGAGACTTGAATACCTATGAATTTGCTCTTTTGCCATTGGCTGAGAGCATTTTCACAAGTTTGAGTCTTATTTAGGAAATCCTGATCTGATTTCAGTATTTCCATTGTATTTTGATGGAACTCCTTAATGTCATTAATTTGAAAATAGTTGAGTTCTTTGAAGACTTTTAAGAATGTTATAAAAAGCATTAGAGGTGCTAGCTGCAACAGCAATTTGGGATTTTTTTTTTTTTTTTTTGGGGGGGGGGGGGGAGATCACAGCCTTTTTGGGACTACTGATGGGAGGTTAGGAAAATTTTCATTTAGCTACAGGGAGGAGTGGGGAGTTAGAAGTTTGAGTCCCCAATTTGCTTTTCTTGGACTTTGGTTTTCACAGGTTTTGGGGCACATTTTAAAGTTCGCAGGATGGGTCCCAACACAGTTATAACAATTAGCAGGGAGGTCCTAGGTTCCTTACTCTCTCTCATGAAGTGCCCTTCTCCACACTTCAGACACTTTGCCAGGAAACTGCAATAGTCATTTGAATGGTTAAACAACTGACAGTTGTAATAAGGCTTTGACTTGAAAAGTATAGAAAGAGCCTCGTAAACCTCTAACCAATTTCCTGTCGATGCTAGGCTGATAAGAAAATTTGTCAGCTGTTCAGGATTCCTCCTACTTTTAAGCTGTGATACGCTGATAGGCTGAAAATCTTCCAAAGAAAGTTTCTTCTTAAAGTTTTTTGCCTTGGTGTTAACGGGCAACCCCTTGAATGCCACCTTCTTTGATCTGCCTTTTCTCATGTTGATCAAGTGAAAAGGAATTTTGTTAGTAGCTAGGTACTCTTGTTCTTTACATTATTTATTGGCATTGGTAGGGAAATTTTATTAAATTCTGGTAAGCTTCCTTCTGAAGAAACCTCAATTGTCCGATTTATTTTCTTTATGATGACCCCCAATTTGAAGAGTCAACATAAAAAGAAGAGACCTTATACTTGTGACAGGGGCTTTCATGTCTCGAACAGCTTCTGCCACTTCCACAACAGTTACCTGGTTCCAGAGGGGCAGAAGTACTTTTAACAAGAATTTCCTGAGTAGGGGTGTAGCAATAGCTTTCCCCAAATGCTTCCTAAGTTCAAATTGAATCATGTAACCTGCATTATACTCAACATTGGGGTCTTGAAGAAAATAGTCAGAAATGGAGGGGGGGGGGAGGGTAATCACTATTGCAGGAAGCAGTCAATTTTGAAATATCTTTCTAATAGGAAAGAGTTTTTAAGTGCCTCAGGCTGGGATTCTCAAAGATGGATAGACAATCAGAATGCATACCGTTAGGATATTCTTTATACTGTCTATCTTGTCCAAAGCACATGTCTTCAGTTTATTTGTAAAATAAGCAATCAGCATGTCATATGACTGGCAAAAATTTGCAACAGGATTCATATGTCTTTAAATCACCACAAAGATCATTCAACATTTTGAAAACTAATCAGTAGCTGCCATGTTGGCCACATGGAAATTGTTCACGACATAAACTGCGGAGTGGATAAAACATGCCTACCCCTTCTCTCCTGTGATATATGAAAAACTAATTTGCTTTTCGTGGAAATCGCTGTCGTACTGGGGATTATTCTCACTAAATTTGGGAATGTTTTATGTTCTAGATATATCAGGAGAATGCTCTGATCTTTAATTATGTTCCCTTATATTTATGTTGTATTGTTTACATAATTTTATAGTACAATTTTTCTACTTCCAGAATAAAATAAAGCCAGAAGATCCCGATTAAACACTGAAGAATTTTTTAAATGTTTCTCATTATACCATTTATATTTGGTATTCGGTTCAATGTTTTTAAAATTTTGTAAAAATGTTATATATATTTTTTATTCTATCATCTGATATATTATTTTTCTATTATCTGCAGTGCATCAGTGTACATCCATTATTACATTGTGACATCAGTGAACTTCTATGTAAACTGTAACATTGGTTAGTGAATTATTGTCTTTATGCTGGTGAACATGAGTAGCATGTTATGATTTGGAAAATATTTTTTGTTTTGTAATTTTTCTAATATGTAGAAAGGAAGCTATATTATGTTTCTATACTAAATAGCAATTTTGAAAAAACCATTGCTTCCATTTTCGTATAATTGTACTGATGATACTGTACTAAATGTTATCAAATTTTTGTGCGAAAGAATTTCTCAAAATAATTCTAATTGGTTTGTAATTTCTATAAATTGGCATAAAATATTAAGAAATATGTCAATATTATTCAAAATTATGTAAAAAAGTAAATTTTAAAGTTGTAAATTTTTATTTGGTGGAAATATTTTGAATTTCTTAAATTCAAAATATTTCCACCAAATATAATTCTCAGATAATTTGTTTTTCATACATAATGTCTTATATAATTCTCAGGTAATTTGTTTTTCATACATAATGTAGCAACCTTGATTAATGCTGTTTAAAATGCAATCAATATTTTGTGATATCCTGTTGCTATTTATGAATTCAATTTAAAAGCAGCTTTAAAACTGTTTGAGATATTTAGCTACAAAGTCTGCAAAGATATATGGGAAATGTATGACCTTAAAATAAATTAATATTTTAGATTTTATTTATATTCAATGGACTTTTTTCAAATTGTGCATTTTCCCATATTTCTGCCAAGGTTTTGACTTGGTGGTTGTACTGTGTTTTTTACACGACATGAATATGAAATGACATTATGTTCACAGAGAGCTTGCAGTCCGTAAAAATAATTTCAATTTTTAAGGACTTTTAAAACTGCTTAAATTTGTACTAAAGTGTTTAAATTTTTTTTACAGATATCATCCTTTAGAAATTACAATAAATGTAAAAAAAAAACAGATCTCCCGCCCAACAGTAATGGATGCTTACACATTAACCCAACCACATCCAACTGTATGATAAGACAGTTACTTCTATTGATCACGAACTTAGATATGTCATTAAAGTACATAGAGCTTAAAACAGGATCATTAAAAGGATATATTGTGATTGGTATTTAACATTCCTTCACAGATTAAAATGAGAATTAAACCAATGTCCGTGCAGTAGATGTAAACCTATGCTCTATGTGCCATGGAACACCTGTTGCTACATGCGACCTCCGACAGCCAGCTGGGCCAAATTCTGGGATTTTGCTTTAAGAGGCAATCGCCATTAAAGTAAACCTGTGTAGTCGGTGTAGGTCCATGCTTGAATTGACATGGATCAACTGCTACCACATTACAGCCTTTGACAGAGAACTGTGACATGCCATTTAAAGAAAAAATTCCATCCACATATGTGCATATGGAACTGTGAGGGAACAGTCATATAAAATCTACTCAAACTGATTTTTAAGTTTCTATGGTAATTCGAGCATGGACCTATGTCCACTATGTAGGCCCACCCCCCTAGAAAACATCACAGAATCTGGCCCCGCTGGCTGCCAGAGGCCACACGTAGCAACAGGTGTTTCATGGCACAGAGCATAAGTTTGTCCTCTGCACGAATATCGGTTTAATTTTCATTTTAATCTGTGAAGGAATGTTTAATACCAATCACATTATACCCTTTTAATGATTATGGTTTATGCTCTGTGTAACTTTAATGACCTATAGAAGTTTGTGATCAATAGAAGCAACTGTCTTGTCCCACAGTTGGTGGGTTAATACATAAGTATCCAGTAATGTTCATATTGCAAATTATCAGAACAGTTTTTTCTACTGCCATAAGAAAGGGGTCAAAATGTTTCATACTTCCAGTTCCGGTTTTTGCCACTGGCCTGTTCGGAGCCAAACCCTGATTCCCTGAAGTTAATTCTAGATTCTGCTACACCCATAATCGGGGTCTCACTGAAAAATCACAGGGCCTTTTTATGTAGCATTTTATTTCATGTTAGTTTGCAGTTATATCCATAACTGCTTGATCTTTCAGACAGAAAAATTTTCTTCTATTTTTTTATGATTCACTTATAAAGGTCTTTAATATACTTGTGAAAATCTTGGCTTTTCTCTCTTGTGGTCATTTGTATAAAAAAATATCAAAAGTCAGTCAAACATTTTTAGATCAACAAGATCCTAAATATGCCAATTTAATTCACATTTAAGAAATTTTTTTATCAGCGATGGCAAAAGTTTAAGCATTCCTGGAGATGTCTGATTATAATGTTCGTTGAAATCAAATGATGTTATGTGAAGTTGTACATTTTAATGTAACCTACTTTTCACAGTATGTACATCTTTTCCTATAGTCATTAAAAGGTACTTAAAAAAGTCTGTAATTTTTTTTAATAGGAAATGTGGAAGAACCCTGATTCACATTTTAACTGAATTTGTGTATCATATGATACTATACATTAAAATATACTTAAATAAAATGTCTTATGGTTAACAATTTTCTAATGTTAATGTATATAAAAAGCATTCAAAAATGTGGAATAGAGTAAAATGTAAAAAGTCCTATAAAACAGAAGCTGTATATTTTTTTAAACTATAAAGTTTTACCACAAAAATGTTTGCTGTGTAGTAACTCCAGAATAGTAATGTTGTATTTATTTTCTGATTTTTATTTTTACAATATAGGAAACAAATGTAAATAATAAGCTTCAACATAAAGAAAAAATATGAAACACAAAATTTTTTTCTATTATTTCAATCTTTTTCTTAACCTCAAAACTGTCAAATTTCATAAAATTTGGGCAGTACTTTTTTTTTAATATCTCATACATTAAAAAGTAATAAAAACTAATGAAAAAGTGAAACAAAACTGTTGGCTGCTTTTAACTCTTTCAAAAACAGGCAGTCCTCTACTTAGAAACATGTCACATTTGGGCATACTAAATCAAAATTATTGCATTGTTATGTCGATCATTATTGTGCTGAAGACAAGTAAGAAATGAATGTTAGAAAACTTATTGTTGTGTTAATTGTACACAGTGTGAGTTTTGTTGTTCCAAATAAAAAAGAACTATCAAGACTCAAGCTTTGATGCTTCCGGACAAATCCACTAATTTGACTGATTCAATACGTAAAAAACACTGTGCAAAGGATAATAAAGGCACATTGTATTAAAACACAAATAAAATAATATTGTAGCATATAGCTGTTACGAGGATATGTTCGATCCCCTTCATCAGTGCTATACAATTAACCCTTTCCGGACGGTGGCATTCCGGAACTGCCGTGGCTCAAAAGATGGAGCGCTTCGCTTCCGAACTGTTCCCAAAGAACGGCAAATTTTTTGCGCTAAGCCTAACTCTCGAAAAAAAATCACTAAAAATCACCTATTCAACACAGAAATCTACTTTTTTTAGGAATAAAAGAAATATTTATCTTCTATTTGATGTATATTTTTCATACAAATCTGAATACAAAATACTCGTTAGTTGCTCCCATTCTTTTATCCGAAATAAATGAATAATTTCACTGCCTCTAAAACCCAAAAAAAAAAAAAAAACTCTCTTATATTCCTATGATTCACCAACAAAATCATACCACTGAAATCAAAACAAAACCCGAAACTCAATTATAAAATTGTTGATACTGCGAGAATTGCTCTGTCTGTTTATATTACAAAATCATGTTTCACTGCTCCAAATGGAGAAATAATTCATTGGATTCTCCTTATGCCAAGGTCATGCATCTGCAAAATACATTGAAGTTAGTTCCACGGACATTTAACGCCATCCAGTAGACAAATTAAAACGTTCCACGTGAAGGCACGCATGCGTGTCACCCTCAGTTTAGGGTAAAGTTTCCTCCGTCACGAGTGCATGCCGTCCGTCCTTGAATGCAAATTCGCAGCCGACACGCGGGCGTGCCAATCATCCCAAAAGGATTAACAAACCTAAAGTCAAAATGACAGAATGTAGGCAAATAGAAGAGGAGTATATATTCCCAAGTTGTGGATTAAGATTGGCTCACTTAGATGGAATTAACAACTTGGGTAATATACAGGGTGCCCAGTGCTATCGGTGCCCAATGGCTATTTCCTCAGCCGTTAGTCACAGAAATATACTTCCAATTGCAAAAATGTTTTAAATTTTAAAATCTATTATCTTAGAAACAGTTTAAATCAATAAATACATTTCTGAAAGAATACAAAATATAAATTTTTATACGGTCCCCCGGTCCTACCAATTATATTTATGAAAATCATCCTCATACAATTTCATGCAAAATTAAAAAAAACTTCCTTTTACGCCCAAAATTCACCAAGTTATGAAGCATTAAACTTTATGACTTAAGTCGCTTTTCCACACATAAAAATGTTCTGTTTCAGACAACCAACCAGTCGGACCGTATTGACCATTTCTCAGCAAAAAAGGAGTCCAACTTTAAACAGCTATAAGTCGGTCAATTTTGGTCATAAAAGGATGAGTTTTTTTTTTTAATTTTTGCATAATTGTATGAGGATGATTTTCTTGAATATAATTGGTAGGACCGGGGGACTGTATAAAAATTTATATTTCGTATTTCTTTCAGAAATTCATTTATTGATTTAAACTGTTTCTAAGATAATAGATATTAAAATTTAAAACATTTTTGCAATTGGAAGTGTATCTCTGTGACTGACGATTGAGGAAATAGCCATTGGGAACCGATAGCACTGGACACCCTGTATATATATATATACCTCTCTGGCACTTACATTTGTGCCTATTTTACCTTTTAACTTCAGGTTTCTTGATTGTCTAGAACTGATGAAGGGGATTCAGTGTATATTTGTAACAGCTGTATGTTATCTCATTATTTTATTGTGCATAAATATGTTGCTCAAATCATTCATATTGATAGGTATTATTCCATGGAGTAGCTGAATTACTACTGTATAGAATAATACCCATTATCTATCATGCATGCTGCAAATAGTATTTACCACCAGCATGGATTTAAGTAATGGCTAATTAAATTTTGAAGATATTAGTGTCTTCAACAGTTTATAGAAGACCATTGTCATTTTATTTAGGTTAGTAAAGATAATTTAATTAGTGCCAAATCCCTAAAATTTGTTATATTCGCGTACCCTGTGTAAGATGTCCATCTTATTAGCATACCTTTTTTAAAAATTGATAGTGTATTCCTTCTTAATAGTGTATTCCTTCAGATAAGATTGATATCTGTAGAACTTTAATTCGTGTGAAATGTTAAAAAGGAATGAATTAAGAAGACTCATAGCAGTAATGGATTCTATGTACCATTGTGAGATTGAAAGGTATAAGTTATCTAGTAAAATAATCATGAATTTAATGCAATTCTGTATTTTTTTTCCATACTAGCTGTGGTGCCCACAGCTGGCAGTCATTTGTTTAGAACTGGCAAATGCCATACTTTTTAAATAGCAGGTGATCCTCTCCTAAATGAATATTTTAAGAGTCTCAAAAAAAAAACTGAGCATTTTGTACTGTATTTCTCAATTTTTTTTAACCATACTCATTCCTTAAATATCTTAACTTTATCTGAAAGTTCACTTCTTTCTCTTTACAAATATACAAATAATTAGTGTATCTGTATTAGAAATTTTGACAAAAATAATAATTTAGCAAGTTTTGACGTTGAAAAAAAAAGTTATACACAAGAATTATATTACAGAATCAAATTTCACATATTTTCTCACTCGGAATTTATTCACAGCACATATATTGATATATAAACTTATTATATACATTATTTAGAAAAATTTACTTTGGTACGAAAAATTTCAAAACAACAATTTGCACATAATGTGGAATCAGCTTGCTAAACATACTAAGAAACATAAGTTAGAAACTGAAAAAAAAAAAAATGAGTTAGGTTCTGACATCTGTATTTTTTTAGAAAGCTAAATGTACAAGGATTTCTCTCATGAAAACTAAGTGTAAACTTGATTGAGAAAAATTACATTGTAAGGCTTTAAAGCTCTGCTTAAACTGCACTCAAACATAAGCATTAAATACAGTACCCGAGTCCAGCTTGACCATAGCCTGGAAAATGTTAATATATCCCCCCCCCCCCCTCTCTCCACAAGAATCCAATAAGTGAAAAATAATAAAATCCAACATCACACCCTTTTCTTTAAGGAATGATTAAACCTTAGATGGTAAAGATCTATGGGATATACGGTTTTGCGAAAAGAAAAGCCAATTTCTCGTACATGGGGTAGTTCTGAAAACTGCTACTTTTCCACTGCTAAACGTGTAACAAAATAAAAGCAGGCCTAGGAGAATTCTTTGTTTAAATGCATATACAAAAGTCTTGTAAAGGAAAATGTGCTCATAAAACTTATAACTTTTATGCCATTTATAAATTCCATGAAGAAACAGATGCCTCATATACATATTTTTTTTAAACGAAAGTGAAATAATGCACTTTGCTTAAAATTATGAAAATCAGACTATATATGGATTTTTTGATGTCAAAATTTTAAAATCAAGTATGTTTTCAATGCCAAAAACTTGGAACTGTTTTTTAAATTCAAGAATGTGTTATGGATTCCATTCAAAGCTTGTTGTAAAGAGAGTTCTTTGATTTTAATGATAGAGTTGAAACTCTCTACTAATATTTTTAATCACAAAGGAATCTATTGGTTTAAAAATTGCCCAAAATTTATTAATTATTATACAGATAATATTCATTCCAAGATCTGTATCTCTCATTTAAAACCAACCTCTACTTTCTAGGTACATAATTTGTCTTGTAGATCCATAAACAGTTACAACACATGGATGGGTGTGTCCAATAAATCACTGTATAAAAGTAGTTAAAAATAAATACTTTTTATGTACATTTTGATGCTTTTGTTCTGGAGTAATAACATATTTCTTCTTGCTTCAATCTCTCTCATGGCACCACTAGAAAAAAAAAGTTGATTTTTTTTATTTAAGTTCACAAAGGATCACCTACTTCTCTGGCAAACACCAGTTATATTGATAGTAAATACATGTCATCGGATGTTTCTTTTATTTCTGAAGTTTTTATGTTAATTTGATAAATAACGCACATTGCTATTTATTTTCCTTGATGAAAAGGATAGTGCTGTTTTTTTCCAAGATCTATATTTGTTATTGTTTGTGAATTATGTTGTTTCCATGTAGTTTGGGTATGGTTCAGTTACCTGAAAACTTTGTGCAATTGTTTCTATTAAAAATATTTTTTTTTAAGTTTTTAACACATTTTATAGCAATAAGTAAAAAACACTTTTTGCAAAAGATAAGGAAAACTTGTGCATCATATTCAACCACAAATAAAATAAAAATACAGTGTACAGCTGTTTCAAAGATGCACTGGATCCCCTTCATCAGCGGTATAGAACCACCTAAAGTAAAAAAAAGACAAAATGGGCACAAATAAAAGAAATGGCGGGGAATATATACCCAAGTCTTGGATTGAAAGTTCACCTGAAAGAGCCAAGCAAAATGAAGAACAATGAAAAACAATCTGGAACAAAAATCTGATCTTGTGTGTCTGTTCTAGTTTTAGATTGGCTGGGCTGCTTTTCGGTTGGTTCTCTCAGGTGGACTTTCAAACCACGATTTGGGTATATATGTTACCGTGAAAGACCGATATTAGAGAATGTCAATATTCTCTGGTGAATGTCGACACATACCAAATACGTCGGTGAAAGACTGAATATTTGGTTATATTCTTATGCATTCGAGCCATCGCCTGTGTATGTCGACAAGCACAGATAAGCTCTGGTGGGGGTCAAACTCTTGTGCAATTCATAATAGTGTGTGTCATAATAGTTTCAAGTTGTTGTAATAAATAAGATTGTATAACGTTAATCACATAATTTATGTGTAAGTTTATTATTGGTATTATTTTCTTTTCTCATTTAGAATGTACTGTTCGTTTTAGGTTCAACAGTTTATTTGCATGTGCTGTTACTTAAGCTTTCTCCTATTTTGACATATATCATAATATGTTTTAATAATAAAGTATGATTTAAAAAGTTGCATTTTTATCTTAATGTAACAAAAATATTTTTATTTTATTCAACATTCACCATCAGTGCATGCTGAATGTCGACATTTGCCGGTGTAAGTGAGAAATAATGATATTTAGGAAATATTTCGGACACACAATAAGCGACTATGTGAATGCTGGCATTCACCGGAGAATATCGATATTTGCCAGATATCAGTTTTTCACAGTAACATATATACTCCTCAGTTTCTTTTATTTGTGCCCATTTCATCTTTTTGACTTTAGGTTTGTTGGTTCTCTAGCGCTGACAAAGGGAAATCCAGCGCATCTTCAAAACAACTGTATACTGCATTTTTATTTAATTTGTGCTTGAATGCATTGCTCAAGTTTTTTTTTTACATTTTATGGTATTTCAATTTTTTTTCAATTTAAAAAAAAAATTTATGTATGAACATGCTTTTATGTTTGTAAATATGAGGTTTTTTGTGAAACTAAACTAACATAACTCTATATAAATGTAGAAATTAAATGTATTAGCATATAAATGTGTTTGTCTGAGGTTTTTCTGTGAAACTTGTTATAAAAAACTACAAAAAAATTAAATCTTTTTACATATAATAAGCCTGTTTAAATCACTGCTTAGTTTCCCAGAAACTTTGAAAAAAATATTTCTCATGTCTCATTAGTATCTTCAACCTTAAGTTCCATGGATACCCATAATTAAAATTTTAATTTCGGCTACAAGAGCCTGGACTAGTTGTAGACTAAAGTAGATCTATTGTAGCTGAGTGTCAGTCAGAGGTCCGCTGGTTCTTGCCAATTTGTTCAAGCAAATTTTAAAAAAAGTTTAAAACTGATTGTTAAATTAGGAAATGTTCATAATTGGTTAATACAATATATTTCAGAGAAAATGTATCTGCAAATAATATTTCTTGTCCTATAAGGGGCTGGGTAAAATGACTTCGTGAAGAATATTTTTATGAGGAAAACAAGGCTTCAAGTTTCCTTGTTTTTGTATCCTATACAGAAGCAGGTATGCTACTATAGGCATTATAGGATTAATAAAATATGAACACTAAAATGTGAGATTATTAGTTTTTTTTTTTTTTATACATATATATATATATTTATCTAAAACAAACTTTAAAATCTGTTACACATTTTCTGCTGCCTGGACATCTTGCATAACTTTAAACATACATGTTCAGACCTAATCCTTGTGAAAATTTCTTTGAGGGAGGGCATCCCAACACTGACATTTATTAACTTGTATATAAAAAAAAAATCCCAAGATAAAAAAATTTTAATTTTAAGCAACTTATTTTTTTACAAAAAAAAAAAAATCTTACAGTAGTTCTGATTTTCTGAGTTAATGTGGACCAAGGATAACTTAGTTAAATAAGACATAATGCTATCTTTAGACTGGACACATCTACTGCACGATCAATTTGCAGAAATCTGTTTTAAAAATACTGTTTATTGAAATGGGATTGCTTGACACCATTTCTGCAGTAGTTGGAATTCCTACTTTTCCACATGGACCACATAGAATATTCCCTGCATGTGTAAAAGAGTCAAAGATGTAGAAAGTCTGTGATTGGTTTACTGTGTCACATCAATATAAATTGCATGTAGTGGCTAAAACCTTCAACTCTTTCTTGATGTTGCCATGCGGTGGTGTGATGATGTACCCAAGCTAAAGCTAGTCTAAGAAATAGAAAAAGGAATAGTGAAATTAAAGAGTCAATCCAAAATGTTAATATACATTGTGTAAACAGGAGGGGTAATTTTAGTTTCTGGGTTATTGATTTCTTAATTGGTAATGTTGACCATCAATTAGTCCGTAATTAGTCATTTTTCTCCACAAATTCACAGTTGATACTTTTTTCTATGCCTCAGCTACCCAATAAACAACATCTTTGCTTGGTTAAAGTGAGTCTTGGATAATTAGGACTTTACTGTAATTTTTTTTTTTCAATTTGAAATTTATAAGTTAGAAGATAGAGAGGATTAGGTCAGTAAGTTAATTAAAGCTATGTAAAAATTTTATGCGACATGTTTACTGATTACTTTTCTTGTAATGGTACTTCATGAATTATAAAAAAATTTAAAAATGTAACAAAACGGAAAAATATAAAGTGCAACTAAAATATTAAAAAAGAAACCCAAAACCAAAATTTTCTGAAATTTTAATTTTACTTTAAAAATAGTGAATGACGTTGAAATTTAAAGAGAGTCTCTACACATCAAGTTCAATAAAAGACTGGGTTTTTAATTTTTGTTTAATTACAGGATTTTACAAATTTTATAAAGCATAAAATGTGACTTTAATTTCAAAAAAGTAAAAAGTTAAGTAAACATGTATTCAAAATAGCTTTAACTTACTGAAAAATGGAACAAAGTGATGTCATGCAATTGCTCCTTATTTGCAGGTGTAACTGGGCTTTAATTATTTAAAAATAGAGTACAAGAAAATTATTACAAATTAAAAATAACTGGACCCAACCATAGAGAGATCTCTAGGATCAGTCCTGAATATGGTTTTAAAATATAAGAAGTGAGATATAAAATATTTTTTTCAAACAGAACCAATTACTAAAGTTTCTTACAGAGCTTGTAGTGGCTTGGAGAAAACAATAGTTTTAAACTGGCATCAATCAGCACTTTATAGGTTTCATTCCATATTTTGGCTTTGGATAATGTATATAATATATATCTACAAATATAACAAATGTTTTTAGTTTCCAAAATATTCTTATGACCTCATTTTTAACTATGTTGTAAATGTGAATCTCTATTTGTAATCTCTAAGAATAAAATAATTTATTCTAAAAATATGCTATTCATTTTTTATTGACAAACATACCTACAATGTATGAAAATTAGCTCACTCAATTAATGGTAGTAAGTGGTCAAATTATAATTTATAAAATATCTTCGTATAACTACAGTGTACTGTACACAGTAAAAAATTAAGATGTCAACCGGTTTTAAAAGCAAAAAATCTGATGTGAGCAGCACGTGACTTTCCCTACATACTCAATTTTATTTTCTGGTTTTTTTCTTCAATAATTCATTAAATAGAGTTTAATTGTACAAAATAACACTCATAATTATTCGAAATTACACTAAATTTGCACTTTTAATTCAATTTTTGTTTTCATTTGATAACTGGACGTATTTTCAAAGGTGGCGTAGCAAAAATATAAAAAAATAAAATATTTCGAGAATACGGTTGGCCTTATTTGTTTTGTTGTAAAAAATTGCATGTAAAATAAGCATTTAATTGATACATTTGAGCATACGTAATCTTTTATTTTAGATTGAAAATTTTTGTGAACCATTTCGTACAAAAATGGCAAGTTATTTTTTCCCGAATCACACAAAATCTAATCAGCAGATAAACTTACAAGTGACATATCTACCGAATTTTGCGAAATTTGATCAATTAATTTTGTAGCACGAGTGGATACATATCATTTTCGAGGACCATTTCACAAAAAAAGGCAGGTTCTTTTATCCCAAATCGTACCAAATTCTAATCAGCACTAAAAACACCCACAAGTGACTTACCCATAAAATTTTATGAAATTGGGTCAATTAGTTAAATTAGAGTGGATACATACATTGCGCAGACAGACATACAGACATCACACCAAAAGTAGTTTTTTCATGTATAGAGTACTTAAAACAAGTAGATCTGTCGAAAACTTGAGTTCGTGATTTTCGACACGATTCCAATATTTTCCCAATATATTTCCATGTATTGTAGGGAAAGGAAAAACAATCGCCTTCTTCAGGACAAGAAAGAAGTGCAATCTCATTTATTCAAGCAAATTCAGCATCTAATGTCGAACTTGCTTGAATATATGAGGTCGCACTTTTTGCTTATTCTGTAGAAGGGGCTGTTTTTGCCTTTATAGAGCACTATCAAGGATTAAAATTCGTTATAGGTATATAGATAACTTAATTGGAACAATTCTTTATAAATCTTTACACTTAGAAGCATTATTCATAATCAAAGATGTGGTTTCTGAGCAATTTCAAAAACTCAGAAACACTTACAAAAACCCAAACTGATAAAAATGACTCGGTCAAGAATAGATATTTACAACCCAAACTGACTTAAAATAAGGCTTGTATCAGAAAAACATGTAAAAACATATATACCATTTGATTTAATTCCTTCCAAACTCTTGCATGCTTTCCTCCCATACACCACCAATGACTTAATAATTTATTTTCCAGTTTTAGAGCCCTTACTAATTTTTTCCATTTCATTAAATATTGTGGCAGGGAAAGGAGGATACAGTCCCTATGAATGTCACGCCCACTGGATTCCAGTCTAAATTGGGTGGCACTGTCCTGGGTGTACCTTACACCTTTGGTAAGTCAGACAGTCTAGATCGAAAAAAAGAAAAACTCATGATTAAAGAGAAAAAGGCACAATGATGTGATGAAAATTGCCATATAGTATGTACTTCCATGTGACATTTGGTTCTACAATCAGCTTAGGCTGGAAGTGCAAAACGGTGAATGTCAGACATCAGAAACTGATAAAAAGAAACCATTGGATTCTGTTCTTTAATAAAACCACATTTATACTGTTATGTAATCAATTATGTATGAGAAAAGTAATTTAATGGCTGCTTTTATTCAAACTACTATACACTTTAATAAAGCTAGATTTTGCACTAATACACAATTATTTATTCACTTTGGTGCATTAACTAGGTAAATCCACCCCAGCTTTTACTCTTCCTGAAATTAATTCTTTAATTTTTCAAAAGAAAAAAATATTTTGTTGATACGCTATTTATCTTTATTGTACAAAAATTTCAAAATAGGAAAACTATGGGCTCATAGAGAAAAAAAAAATCTAAATATATGTTAGAGCACCTATTCGAAAAATGCTGGAAACCACATAAAAGCATAATTGATTAAATAATTCTGGAATAAACATTATTATATTTAACTAAAAGTTATAAACATTTATTAATGTGCATATAGTTTTATAAATTTTCTTTGCTCAATTTTAAAATTTGAAAGATAATGTAAACAGTATTAATCATAATTATTTTTAAGTACACTCTACCACTGCTATTGTGTGTGTATATATATATATCCTTATATAAAAAATAATGTATTTCAATGATATATTATACTCTATAGCCTTCTTCAGGTCTTGATGTTAGGAAAACACTCAATTGCCATTTAAGACTCCACAAAATGTTGCAAAATTTAATTACACATAAAAATTACAAAGCATTGAGCTAGGATTAGCTATATCCTACAACACGTTAGCTACGTGCTTCAAACACCATTATCGAACTCGACTGTTTCATAAAAAATAATGTTCTTAGGTCTGGTTCAGTGCTGCAATCTAGTGTCATTTTGGGAAAATACAGAAATATCTCTTACAATCTCCCCCTCTGGTTTCGACATCTAGGCAGCCATCTCTGTGAGAAACCAACACTTGAAGTTTTTCATGGATGGCCATATTTACGTAGAGGATTCATGGGTTGTACACTGTCCACTTGGGAATAGGCTTTTGAGGCAGATGAATGGTAAACTAAACTGGTACCTGAGAGCTTTAGACTAGCTAGTACTTCGTATGAAGATGGAGATCGCTATGAAAGTATAACATACGGTCCATCCCGTAGCGGCATAAATTTGACACTTCTTCCTTTGGCTGCATTACTAACAGGGTATAACATTACATACACTCGCTCTTCTGGTGTAAATTGTTGAGCAGATCTTCGTCTTTGATCACCATATTTCCTCTTATCTTGCTTCTGCTCCACATCTTCTTTGATTTGTATGGTAAATTTGGCAAACTTTTGAAGATAAGAGTAATTTCTTGAACAAAGTTATAGTTTTCAATTACACTACAAATATCATTGGTCACATCACCTGTAATGCGAGGTTCTCTACCAAAATTTAGGAAAGCTCCTGTTTGTCCAGTGGACTAGCACTTTGCTATATTTAAAGCAAAATGGATTACTGGTAGCTTCTCAGACCAAGAATCATGTTTATCTTGAACTAAAATTGCAAATCATGACTTTAGTTTTCGGTTCTTTCTTTCTATTGGGTTTGCTTATGGTGATAAACAGGAATTAATGACTACTTAATGTTCAACAGGCAACAAAGTTGTTGCATCACAGCTGAAACAATCCGAGTTCCGTTGTCACTAATGATTCGTCAAGGAATGCCATATCTCATCAAGACTTCTAGCAGCGTAACTACACATTCTTTCGCAGTGGCAATGGGAACCATTCCACCCATTTAGTAGCAATATCTTTTTCAAATTTAAAATTCAACAAAATAAAATCATATGCACATTAGAAAATGTTTATTTCTTAAAAACTGTTTAATCAGTTATGCTTTGTGTGGGTTTTCAGCATTTATTGAATAGCTAAATTATTTGCATTATTTGCATTCTCTTTCAAATCTTAAAATTGAGCAAAAAAATATAAAATTATATGCACATTAGTAAATGTTCAACTTTCAGTTAAGTATAATGATGCTGATTTAAGAATTATTTAATCAATTATACTTTTATGTAAGCTGCTCATATGACATATATTATTTAGAATTTTTTTTTTTCACTATGAGCCTATGGTTTTCTCAACTTGAAATTTTTGTATAGTAGAAATAAATAGCGTATCAACAAAATATATTTTTTTGAAAAAAATTACAGATACACTTTTTTCGCAATTTAAGGTCAAAAGACAAGTCAAGTGACCTTGAAATGAAAAATATCCTTTACAGAGTCATGTGACATATCACAAGAAAGGTCATACATTAAGCTAAAAAATAAGTCTTATCTCAGCACAATCCATAGATTAGGTCAAAATATACGAAAGTTTGAATATGTCAAGAATCATGAAAAATTACCAGATTTTCCAAACTTAAAATTTTTATAAATAAAAAACAATACAGAAAATTAGGAGCTAAAATTTTTGCATAGTATATATATGAGTGGATAATAGCAAAGTTTAAAAAAAGAAATCTGTATCTGTCGGGTTGAAACTGTCGCTTTTTTGTGTGTTGATTTCATATGGAATGACCCATGTTTGACAATTTGGTGGAACTTGAGTTAAACATATATGTAGTGCTATTAAAACATTTTCTTTCAGCAAAATCACTTGTGAAAATATTCCATATTTATATAATAATGCTAAAAAAATAGTCTTAAATTTCACCTTTTTTTTCTTTTTCCAGAATGAGTAAGATGTCACTTGTACCTTTCTTGTTCTTGTCTATCCTTTTCCTTAAAATAAAGAAATAACTTTTAACTTTAACTAGTTTTTTCTTGTAATAAAGAAATAACTTTTATACATAAAGAAATAACTTTTAACTTTAACTAGTTTTTTCTTGTAATAAAGAAATAACTTTTATACATAAAGAAATATTTTTTGTAATTTGGTATCCTACTGTAAAATATTCAATAAATTAGAAATCAGTGCTATCTTATGTAAGTGGGATGTTGTTGCATTCATACTTATTGTAAAAAAAAAAAAAAAAAATGAACAAGTTTTAAAATTTTATCAACTGGTTTTGTAAGAAATTTTCAATCAGTAGAAGAAATTAAAGATATAATTTGATAATAGGTATAACGAAAGAAATTATTCTTTTTATTGATTTCATATGGAATGACTCATGTTTGACAATTTGGTGGAACTTGAGTTAAACATATATGTAGTGCTATTAAAACATTTTCCTTCACTAAAATTACTTGTGAAAATATTCCATGTTTTTATAATAATGCTGAAAAGATAGTCTTCAGAATTTCACCTTTTTTTTTTTTTTTTTTTCAGAATGAGTAAAATGTCACTTGTACCTTTCTTGTACTTGTCTATCCTTTTTTTTTTTTAAATAAAGCCTTACCACATTTTCCTTCAAATTTAGAAAACTAAATTATCAAAAACTTCTTCCAAAGTTATTCTTTTTTTTAAAAAAGCAGTGTGGAAAGATTATTGCATTTCATTTTCAAATTATAAAAAAAAATGCATAAAATTTTCTAAAAAAACATAGCTGAAAATTACATCTCCAATGGTGGCAGATTATGTCACAATCTGTATGGCAAATAGGGCTCAAGCTATAAAGGTCCATTAATGAACTAGATAAGGTACATAAAGAAATAACTTTTATAATGCCATATCCTACTGTAAAACATTCAATAAATTTGAAATCTGTGCTATCTTATGTAAGCAGAAAGTTGTTGCATTCATGCTTATTGTATATTAAAAAAATAAAAAGTTTTAAAATTTTATTAACTGATTTTGCAAGAAATTTTCAATCAGTAGAAGAAAATAAAGATATAATTTAATAATAGGTATAACGAAAGAAATTATTTGGGTTTTACATATTTAAAGGCACACTATTTTTTTTTTTTTTTTCACAAGGATAGAAAAAATATTGATGATTAAGACTAATGAAAAAATATAACCCTTTATCCTTTTAAAAAAATTAATGGTATTATTATAGGCTATGTATATTTAAAAATCATCTTATGATTTCAAAATTAATTTTTGTAATGTGTATAAATGTATTTATTTTCATGGCACTTTTAGCATAGTTCTAATCAGTGGTAAAGAATGAAGGGTGCTTGGGGAGACTATGCAATTCCAAATAATCCGTTACCAAGCAACTTTTGTTTTAATTGTATATTATTTAAAGCAAGTGTATAAAATATTTTCCTAATAATGTACAATTAAAGTGGGAGCTATCCAGTAGAGCTGTTTGGGCAGACACTGTCTCCCCAAATTCCCTTCATGCCTTGCCACTGGTTGTAATATAGTTAAATATTTGAGATGGATTCAGAATGTTCAATTTACCTATAAATTACATAGTACATGTAATCGTGATAACTAAAAACTTAATTTACTTATGTTGATGGATCGACAGAAATTAACCAATTTTAATCTGTGTGCATCTGCCTGTAACAGACTCACACTATCCCTCTAAAAAACGGTGTGCCACGAAATTTGGAAAAACAAACATTACTATTTTATATAGAAAAAAAATTTATTACACGCCTGTAACATTCTGTTGAAGAAACAGTCACATAACATCTTATATAAACATAGACAATCAGTAGCCAACCAATTAAGAACCTTGCTCTACTTCAAATTCCGACCCTAGCAGATAAATTGAAAAACAAACCAAAACCTATGCAAAAATCAGAGAAGTGCTATGAGTGTAAAATCGTATTCATAAGGGTGACACAAACCTAAAAAGGTTGGAAATTACTGCTCTAAAGGAATGAAATTTCCTTCCAATGAAATGTAGTACAATTATTTTAATTGGTATAAACATAAAGCCTATAAATATTCAGTACATTAAACCCAGGTAAAAGGCCCAATTTTTTTAACATGTTTTCCAAAGAATTATCATGTTTTATATGTAATTTTTAAAGACAAAACAAATGAGACCAACTTCATTACTTTTATGTTATTTAAGTTTTTGGAGTTTTGAGGAGGTGGCAGTGTTTTATGCATTTAATTGCCTATTGAAAAGGAAGACTTATTAAAACTGCAAACTGGATATAATATCAAATAAGTATCCATGTCAGTTTGCCCAATTAAATTAAATTTAATAGATTATGAATTTGAGTCTGTAGGGAAAGTCATGTGCTACTCACATCAGATTTTTTACTTTCCCTACAATAAATGGTAATATATAGCAAAACTATTGGCATTGTGTTGAAATTTGTAACTCAAGTTTTTGATTTATCCACATATTTTAGGCATTCTAAAACATGAAAAAACTATTTTAACATGATGTATCTATGTGTGTGTCTGTCCAATGTATATCTATTTTAACTCAAAAACTATTTGATGAAATGTAAAAGAATATTGGTAAGTGAGTCATTTATGGGATACTCTAGTGGTGATTAAATTTTGATATGATTCGGAAAAATAGAACTGGCCTTTTTGAGTGAAAAGGACCGCAAAAATAGTCAAAATCAGAAATTAAAGCCTAAATATACTCAAATATAATAATTAAATGCTTGGGCTAATCCAGAGAACAGGTCACCTTGGTTCAATATTTTGATTTATTTTGCAAAAAACTTTTTAATAATTATTAATTTTAGTTTTAGTTTTGCGGATTTGCTTTTGTTGTCGATTATATTTCCCTTATGTCTTTTGGTAAGTGCGAGCAAATGCAAGGTGAATGTAGTTTTGTAAAACGTGGTAGAATGGATGTTGGTATGAATGAATCTACAATAACATTTTACTATAATTTGGAGAATAAAGGTTTGAAAGAAGTGATTAATTGGTGTGTTATGAAAGGGATTATGAGTGATAAGTATGTTTGTCCTAAGTGTGGAGATGAAATGAAGTTGTGTGAGATGGATCGAAGGATTGATGGATTAGAATGGAGGTGCCGAAAGACGTCTGGAGTGAATCAGCATGATGTCAGTAGGAGCATAAGGAGGGGTACATGGTTTGAGAAGAGTAAGTTGAGTTTGATTGATATTTTAATTATGACATTAATGTGGTTTAATAGTTGTGAGTGCAAGGTTTATTATGAATCAGTTAAATGTTTCCGTCCGTGTTTTTTTTAATGAAAGGATTAAGATTGGTGGTAATGGTGTGATTGTTGAAATAGATGAAAGTAAGTTTGGTAAGAATAAGTATGGAAGAGGAAAGCCTGTGGTTGGACAGTGGGTGTTTGGACGAATAAATGTTTTTTTGCTAAGGTGCCTAATAGGTCGAGTGAATGTTTGCTGGAAGTGATTGAAAAGTATATCGAGAAGGGGACCTTAATAATTTCGGACTGTTGGAAGGCGTATGATTGCCTTAAACATAAAGGCTTCATGCACCTTGAAGTTAATCACAGTTACGAATTTAAGGATCCCGAGACAGGCGCACATACCAATTCGATTGAGGGAATGTGGTAGGCAATTAAAAGAAAAAGCAAATCCCGCAAAGTTAAAGATCAATTTGATTCGTATTTGTATGCGTATATGTATAAAAGAAGACTTGGACAAAGTTGGGGAGGAAGCATGGAATGAATTTATAAAAGGAATCATTTCTATCTTCCCTCCCCATACAAATGATGATGATTTGCTAAAACAGAAGGCGGACGAGAGGTTTCAGCATTGTTCCGACTCTGAGTCGGAAGATGAGTCCTGAAGGTTAGTGGTTTTTGTTTAATTTATCCCATGTTTTGAAACTTGGTTCATATTTTCAGTGTTTAGAAAATTGCTCCCTCCTTTAAAAGTTCTTAATCTTTTCAGTTAGAGTAGAAACTTTTTATAAGTATCAATTTTTTGAAATTTTTTTAGAGTACAACCTAAGTATTGTTTTAATTTTAAAATGAATGACCTTTAGGTCAAAACCCTGCCCCTACACGGACCACTGGTACATTCGTTCCACAGAATTCGGCCTTTAGGTTGACCTCCTGCCTTACACGGATCACTGGTACATGCAGACCACTAGTGCATTTATTCCATAGTTTTCGACCTTTAGGTCGAACCCCTGCCCCTACATGGACCACTGGTACATACGGACCACTGATATATCCGTTCCACAAATTTTGACCTTTAGGTCGAACCCCTGCCCCTACATGGACCACTGGTTGCATGATGGAGAAAGTGATCTTGCTACATGCGACATGCACAGATAAAATTGTAGCATATTCTGTGTCTGGGCGCCGCAGACGACCGTTCCTAATAAACCAGAGATCACTGGGGGCCCCGTCCTGGTGTAGAACGACAAACCCCTGCCCCTACACAGACCACTAGTATATCCATTCCACAAATTTCGATCTTTAGGTAGAACCCCTGCCCCCACACGGACCACTGGTTGCATGGAGAAAGTGATCTTGTTACGTGCGACATGCACAGATAAAATTGTAGCATATTCTGTGTCTGGGCGCTGCAGGCAACCATTCCTAATAAACAGGAGATCACTGGGGACCCCGTCCCGGTGTAGAACGACATTTAGGTCAAACCCCTGCCTCTACATGGACCACTGGTACATACGGACAGCTGGTACATCCGTTCCACAAATTTAGACCTTTAGGTCGAACTCCTGCCCCTACATGGACCAACGGACCACTGGTACATTTGTTCCACAAATTTTGACCTTTAGGTCGAACTTCTGACCCTACACGGACCACTGGTACATTCGTTCCACAAATTTTGACCTTTAGGCCGAACCCCTGCCTTTATATGTATCCTCGGTTGCATGGAGAAAGTGATTTCGCTAAGTGCGATATGCACAGATAAAATCGTAGCATAAAAATTTTAAATTACACAAAAATCTGATTTTAGAACATTTATATGAGTAATATTCATTTTTTTTATTCTGCAGTTTTACAAAGTTATTCAATTTTCTTAAAATACACAAAAATCTGATTTTGTAAGGCTTTTATGAGTAATATTCACTGTTATTCAAATTAAATTACACTATCATTTACATTAGAAAATCTTGTTTAGAATAAACACAGTAGCCCGTCTTTAGAAATAGGCTTCTCCTACCAAAACGTCATTTTGGTAGGGGGAGCTTATTTCTAAAGATGGAAAATGACATCACTGAGGATGGGTGGGGCCAATTTCAAAACACGGGAGAATGCGCCAACTTGGCCCGATTTTGTACTTAGAAAAATACGTGTGGTGACCTATTCTCCGGATTTACCAATGCTTGTTTTATACTTAATTTTTTATGACAAAATGATTAAAATCAATAGCATTTCTCAAGGATAGACAATTCTTGAGATGATTAAGTGTTTTGGAATTTTGAAAAGTTGGCGACTTACTGAAATTATATATATTAAAACTACAAAATGGAAATAATTTCAAGTATCTGTATCAGTTTTTGCAAATAAACTCAATTTAATGATTATGATATGAAATGAGTTTGAGTCTGTTGTGAAAATCATGTGCTGCTCACATTAGATTTTTACTTTCAATATAATAAGCACAATATTGATGGAGAGCATTTAGCTGTTTGATAAAATTTAATATTTTTATTTCAATTGACAACCCACACAGCACAGATATCCAAATTACATCCCATTGATCCAAAACACATCCATGCATAAAGAGAAACATCCAATGGATATTCATAAGTAACATAATCTGGATCATCCAAAGTTTATGCCTATATTACATCCAAGAATTGCATGTTCTAGATGATGAACAGAATATTGGTATATATTTTATCCATGATGGATGTAATATGGATGTCTTGGGACGATCTAATCTAATCCATATTACGTCCACCATGAATGAGAAATTGACCAATTCGATGTTTATCTAATTTATATCCATAAATTACATGCTCTGGATGAACCAGATTTAACTTCCCCTGCACATCTATAGATGATATAGCAGTAGCAAAATAAGGCCTTTTTTTTTTGCAAAATAAATTTCATATTAAAAAAATTTCAAAGTATTTTTATCATTTTTTAAGCTCTATTTTATAAGAACATATTAGAATAAAGAAATGGTCCGATAATATGGATGTATGAATGTAATCTGAATAATCCAATTAACATGCATTGCACATCCATTATGCATCCATATGAATATCCATTAAATGTCAATCTGAACGTTATTTGGATGAGCAGTAGAAGAAATATGGATGATTCAGTATACATCTATTGCACACCCATTTTACACCCAGATGGATATCCATAGATGGTACCCAGTAGTGTGTATGTCCCAAGATTTTCTGGGGCCCCAAGTGAACTTTTATAAAAATACCTCATTTGATCAATACAGTAGAACATCACACATCCGAAAAATCGAATATCTGACAATTTAATTATATTGTTTTCACAAGTTAAAAAAATAATAAAATATGGGTTCATTAAAAGACTAACATATGCTTTAGTCTATTCTCTTTAGGTTCTGGAATATAAGGACCCCCACCTGCCGAGTAACAATATTTTGAAGGCCTTTGTATGATATAAAATACTTTCGGGTTCAAAACTACCAATGGATAATCGGACCCTGGTTATATAACAAAACTCGCCATGAAAATTATAATATCATGATCTCAATATGCTCAACTACAATTCGATAAACAGGTTGTAGCCAAACTTTGCAAAGAACATTATAAACTGGTGCCTTATAATAATAAAATGAAAAATTATATAAAATACTAAGAATGCACAGAGTCTTTTAACAAATGCAAAATAAGTTCAATAAAAATAATGTACAAAATTTTGAGGTCCTCTGCAAACATGAGGCCCCAAGTAGTCATTTGGGCTGCTTGGCCTTCAGGACACTCCTAATGGTACCTGGAGTAACATCTGGATATCCATTAGACATCAATACACATCAACCTCTGGATTTTGGATCTGTTTTGGATGATCCAGATTACATCTACTGGATGTAATCCAGATGTAATGTGCTGTGTGGAAGCTAGAACAAGACTATTAATTTTGAGCAATAAAAAACTTAAGACTCCAATATGTTTACTCCGCCAAAATCAAAATTAGTAATCAGTTACAAAACTTGCTGATAGGAAATTTTCCAATATTTGGGATCTTGCTCTCAATGCAGCAATCATCTGCTCATGACAAATCTGATAAGCAAGAACCATTAATTGCAGCAACAGCAAGGAAACCTACAATGAGCCACAATTCAGCAAACCTATGGTGACCAATAAAGTCAATAGTGCCATGTACTTGGCATAAATTTATAGAAGATTGACTTCAGACTGCACAATGCTATACAACGAGGATTAAAATCCTCCACCATGCATGGAAGATAAGTATTCCAAAATTTTGAACCATGCTCCCAGCACATCAACCAACATCATTGATCCAGTTTAGAACTTATCAGCCAAAATAGCCATGTTATACTAAGACAGCTTCATGTATATTGAGCTCAATCTTCTATAAATTTTATGCCAGGTGAATGGTGTTACTTGCAATTGTTGGTCACCACAGAGGCATTTAATATATGGACTATATAATTCAATGGAAATTTATAGTTTTTCCTATGCCTCCCTATAATCAAGTTAGCTTTGTCACAAGTGCACTACATATAAAGAACTTTTCAAAATTCAAGCAATAAGAAATTATAGTGTAACCCATACATATTTTTACTAATACTGACTAGCAAAATAAATCAATTAATAATGATACTTTGTGCAAAAAATAAGGAAAACAGAAACAAAGTAATTAAACATAAATTAATAATCAACCATAGATATTAATTTGCGCTAAATTAACGTTAAGTTTCTCCTTAGCAAGACAAATTTGTTAGCCTTGAAAAAAAAAAAAAAGAGTTCATTTGTGAAGAAAATAAGTAATATAAATCAAACGCACAGACATCTAAATGAAAACATCTTGTGCATAAGACAAGACCATGACAATGGAATTTACCTTAAGAAAAAGATAACTTGTACTGTGTTTAGATATAAAGCGTGTGAAGACTTCTTCAACTGTTCAACAATGTTGTAAATAACTTATTATCACCCTTTAAAACGATATAATAAAGATAACCAATTTTTTGGTATAAAAAGGATCATTAATATTAGCACCTAGTACCATCTATTACGTCTTACATAAAAAGTACGTACGTACGTACATTAAAGTTTTTTTGCTAAATTGGTGTGTTTCCATACATTTTGATTATTATCACCCTTTCCTAAAATAGTATAATTTAAGATAATATAAATCAAATCTGCTAGCTAACATAGCATACGACATAAAATCAAAAATAATGGGAATAGAATGACTCACCATCAAATTCATTACGATCACGGATTCGTTGAAATGAGAATGATTCAATGATTTATTACATTTTACGAACAATTGAAACACATAACCAACCATCTTTCAACTACTCAGGAGATTTGTGAATAACTTATTATACCATTTTCTTGAAATACTATAAGATAGCATAATGAAATTTGTTAGACTCTCGCATCCGAAATGAAATGAAATTGATTAAAATAGAAAGACTCATATTTAACCATCACAACTCGTTCGAAGATTCATTGAAAGGAGAATGATTCAATGATTATTAAATGTTACGATAGATCGAACAAGATAGCCGACCTTGCCACGTAACAGCGACAAAAATTTGGGTAAAAAATTGACAGCTTAATCAACAAAAACTATCTCCCATGATCAAATCAATTAACTCTGTTTTCCATGATTTTTGTGCAAGTTCCTTTATACATAAGGAATCAAATAAATAGCATGGTGTTAAGCATCTTGCACATTAAACTGTAATCAAATATTTGTGAGGTATGCTGTGTAGAATTTAAAATATTGTGTCTCATCAAATCAATGCATATTTAAGAAAGTTGTGACCAAAAATATTTAATAAAATGGATAGTCTGACTAAAAATGTCAATACTCATATTAGTGAAAAAATATATATTTGTGAAGTTTGTCATAAAAAATTTAAAAGCCATAGTAAATTTGTTTGCCACATTCGTACTCATACTGGTGAAAGGCCATTTGTTTGTGACGTATGCCAGATAGGGTTTATTACAAATGTTGCTTTGAAGAGACATAATTATACTCACACTGGTGAGAAACAATTTATTTGTGATATATGTCATAAAAGATTTGACACTAAGAGTCATTTTAATGTACACCTTCGTCGGCATGCTGGTGAAAAACTATTTATTTGTAATGTGTGCCAGAATGGATTTATCACAAAATTTGATTTAAATATACATACTCGTACTCATACTGGAGAAAAACCACATATTTGCATGGTGTGTCAAAAAGGATTCAATTTAAAGGGTGATTTGAATATTCACATCCGTACTCATACTGGCGAAAAACCATATACTTGTGAAGTGTGCCAGAAAGGGTTCAATAGAAAAAGTGATTTAACAAAACACATTCGTACTCATACTGGTGAAAAACCATTTGTTTGTTTGGTGTGCAACAAAAAATTTAATGGAAAAAGAGATTTGAATACTCATTTACGTACACATACTGGTGAAAAACCATTTATTTGTGAGTACTGCTTAAAAGGGTTTAATGAAAAGTGTAAGTTGTATATGCATCTGCGTGTCCATACTGCTGAAAAGCCATTTATTTGTCATGTATGCCATAAAGGATTTACTCAACGAAGTAATTTAAAAACCCATGTTCGTACTCATACAGGGGAAAAACCATTTGTTTGTGATATATGCTATAAAGGGTTTAATCAGTCAAGTCATTTATATAGTCATGTTCGTACTCATACAGATGAAAAACCATTTATTTGTAAAGTGTGCCAGAAAGGTTTTAAACAATCAAGTCATTTGAATAGACATATGCATTCTCATACTAGTAAAAAGTAATTTAATTATGATGAGTGTAGTTAGTATGCTGTATGAATTTAATCAAGGATGTGATTTGAATTATATACATGTAGTAATAAAATCATTATTTGTAAAATAATTTATGGAGAATTTAATGAAGTAATTTCAATAGGTATGCATAGCCATAGTGGCAAAAGTCATTTATTTTGTAGGTAGGCCAGAAAGGTTGTAATTTAAAAAGGAATCTGTAACATTGGTACAGCTTGGTGTTAAACTTCTCAACACATTGCATTAGTATCCACAGTGGTTTTTCAAATGCATGCTAATATTCTAAATCAGGAATAGTTAAATTACTTTCATATCTAAGAGCCAGGTTAAAAGTTTAGTCATCAATTTTTTGTTATATAAATTCTTGACAATGTTTTTTGTCTAAATCTTAAAATTTGCTTAAATTTCTAAGTAACCCAGAGAGTAAGAATTGTATTCAGCATTATTTGTGTGCTTCAAAAAGTGAACTAAACAAGAAAAAAAAAAAAAAAGAAATTCTGTAAAAATGTAATTTAACATTACCATAAAATTTTTTGTGTAGTATTCTGAATCTTTTATGTACATGCCACATTAATTTGATCAACACTTAATTTCTTTTGTTCAACTCTGAATCTTGAACATGACTAGAAGTGGACGATTTGACCATATAAGAAATTGAGATCTAATGACTCTGTTAACATGTAATTTTTAGCAAACCAAATTTTAGAAATGGCTGTAGCCTAGTTAAAAACAGGGCTATAAAAGTACAAGGGCTAAATCAGCCCTTTAAGGATTCACTTGCCACTTTGATCCCAAGCAAGGGATAAGTGGTAGTGCATATTTAATGTCACTGTGCTGCTTCTAACAAAAAGTCTCGGGGCTGAGTAATGTAAGAACTATAAAATATCTGTTATAGATCTCTAGAAGTGGCCACTGTTCATTTATTTCTTGGATTAGAGAGCTACAGTTTAGTCACAGAGTACAACTGTTTCAATACTTAACTTATATGCTATAAAAAATGCAACAAAAGACTCCGAAATGGATTGCTTCCAGCATTTTTAAGTTAAATTAGGTTGAACAATTTCACAAACTTGAAACAAAAGATATTCATGTAAATATTTTTAATGCATTGCTTTCTTATACTAATACACGGTTTGATAAATACTGGTTACCATGGCAACTAAAAAATTAGCACTGGCAATTGTAAATTTGGCAGATCGGCAAAAATAAAAACTCCTTTGATTAGAGAAAATATAAATTTTCCTAGTTGAGAGCTTTGCTCTACCCCATCTGCAGTGGGATTCAGCTTCACAGTGCCTCATTTCATGTGGGAAATAATGAATGTTTAGCTCTCCATTCAAGACTGGCCACTCGTTAGTCACCTCGCCCATACCCTTCGAGGAGCAATTTCTCTTTGTCCGTGCTGCAAATGAGTCATGTTATATGCACCAAGTACCGAAAAAAGGTATCTGGGGGGGGGGGGGGGGAATGGAGAGGCTTCTCCACTCGACTTTCTCATACATCCATATTCTACAGTGTTTAGTTATACTTGTATCGCAATCATTATCAAAATGAAAATAAAAGGTAGCTTTTTTAGATTATTTTTACTTTAAAATAGTTCTTATAGCTTGAACAAATATTTCTTTTTTAATGGCAATTTTTTTTTAGATATCAATGTTTTATATTGGCATTTGTCATATCTGTGTTAATATAAGCTACTTTGACACCATTAACATCAATAGCATCGTTCAAATTATCAATTTCCACTATATTTCTAAAAATTATCATTGTTTTCAATGGGAAATAATGCTATGAGAATCTTAAAATTAGAGCTCAATTATGAGAATTACAGGTTTTTTTTTTTGTCTAGTTCAAGTTTTCCCATAATACGTCTACATATGATATTTTATAGAAGTAGGAGCATGCATTCAACACCTCACACACAAGTAATTGGAAAAACTTATTATTTTCCTTATATGCATATAATGTATAAAAAAAGTATTGTGACGGAGTCGAAAATTCGAATTCAAGTTTTCGACGGGAGAGAATGTTTCAAGCATTCCTGAAGACGAATCAGACATTTTTGAGATGATGTCTGTGTGTGTATGTGTGTGTCAGTGGAGACGATAACTGACAAACGAATGGACCGATTCGAATGAAATTTGGTACAAAATTTACAATCCATGAATACTGGAAGACTGTTGTTTTTATATGCAATCGTATGTTCAGAACCCCACTAAATTTTCGAGTGAAATTTTTATAAAAATCACCAAAAAATTAAAACCTTTAATAAAGTTACATAAATAGTCATTTCTTATGTAATTTTTAATTAGAAAACAAAACAAATTTTAGAATGCTAGCATGAACCGTTCTTGAGATATTGTACATTTTTCAAAAAAATTATCAAAAAATTATAAAATTTAAAAAATATTACCTATTGTTGAAATGTGTTCACTTTTTATAAGTAATATCATACGATAAATTGGATGACATCATTCTCGTGGATCTAGCTAGTTCCATTCATGAGAAAAGATACTTTAGGTAATACTTTTGTATTTTCCGTCTAATCGCTGGATTGCTAGGTTGTGGGTTCGAATCCCACCAGCAGACATGGATGTTGTGTTGTCGAGGCGAAGTCAGACTTCTGCCCTTGGGGAGCCTCAAGTGAAGCTGCATATTCTCTCCCCTTCGCCATGGGACCAGGGGTCTAGTGGACGTGGAGCATAGGCGCTCCTTCACCACGGGGGATTATTAACAACATAACATACTTTTGTATTTGGATGCCAATAGTCAGTTATCTGCTACAAAAATAACTTATTTCTCCATCCATAACGCTTGGCGAGATTTTGGTGGATGTTGTCAACTTGGCAACTTTTCAAATGTTACCAAATTAACAAAAATGTCACCAAATTGATAAAAATGACGCTAAATCAATGAAAATATCGACTAGATGATGAAGTAATTATTAAAGTATTTTAATATATGGACTATATTGCTTATTGAGGATGCTATCAATATTGATGATTGTTTTGAGTTGCACAAAGTATAAGTTAAGTGAATAGTATTGGGAAATAATTTTACATGTTGTCATCCTGAAAATCGCCTAATGTACAATTCAACGATAAGAACACAGCACCATGGATCTTATACATTATTTTTACTTTCCTTATATACATAATGTATAAGGAAAGTATTGTGACGGGGTTGAAAATTCGAATTCGAGTTTTCGACGGGAGAGCACGTTTCAAGCATCCCTGATCACGAATCAGAAGTGAGTCTGTGGAGATGATAACTGACGAACGAATGGACCAATTCGAACGAAATTTAGTACAAAAATCACAATCCGCAAACACTGAAAGCCTATTGTTTTTATACGCAATCGAATGTTCAGAACCCCTCTAAATTTTCAAGTGAAATTTTGAAAAAATCATCAAAAAATCAAAACCGCTAATAAAGTTACACAAGTAGACATTTCTTATGTAATTTTTCATTAGAAAAGGATTGACATAAATTTTAGAACGCTAACATGAACCGTTCTCGAGATATTGCACATTTTTCAAAAAAATTGTCAAAAGTTATATAAAATAAAAAAAAACTATTTCCTATTGAGAAACATGTTTACTTTTCATATGCAATACCATGTGATAAATTTGGTGACATCATTCTCATGGATCTAACTCGTTCCATTCATGAAAAAAGATACTTTGAGTAATACTTTTGTATTTGAATGCCATTAGTCATTTATCTGCTGTAAGAATAACTTATTTCTCTATCCATAACGCTTGGCAGGATTTTGGTGACGAATTTGGTGGAATGTCGCCAACTTGGTGACATTTTTAATTGTTGCTAAATTAACAAAAATCTCGCCAAATTGATAAAAATAACACTAAATCAATGAAAATGACGACTAATTGAAGAAAATTCAATATCTTGGAAAGAATATAAGTATCTACTATAAAAATAACATTGTTTTAACTGTAAAAGTAGTAAATTCATTGCATTATATAAGGAAAGTCATGTGTTGCCCACATCAGATTTTTTTTACTATAAAACTAGTAAATCCATTGCATTATATAAGGAAAGTCATGTGCTGCCCACATCAGATTTTTTTTGCAGTAAATTACAGCTACAACTCCTTTATAACAAATGTCAGGGTTCATGCCCATTTTTCAAAGCGAAATTCCCTGAGTTTTCCAGATTTTCCCTGATGTTTCATCAAAATTCCAGGCACTGCATACTATTTTCTGGATTATAGAGTTTGGATAAAATTTAAACCTAAATACACTATAAAACTAAACACTAAATACACTATAAAACTTTATTTTGAGTAAAAATAAAATAATGATAAAAAGTCAAATTAATCTAATAGTATTTAATACAAAAAAAATATAAATAAAACAAAAGAAATTTTAAGAAACAAAAATATATATACCAGAAAGTAAAAGAAGGTTTACAATTTATCATTTTGTTTAAATATTTGAACTAATGTTTGTTTCAATAATTTTGGTTTGTGGGAAAGCAGTTTTTCTTTTATCCTGTAGGTAGATGGTCATTGTTTCCTGTTTGGTTACAAAGTTTCTTCATTGAAGACCTTTAATTGCATGGTCGACTATTTGTACATGGTTATCAATAGGTATTTTTTCTGGAGGATAAGTTGACATGTCGACCCCCCCCCCCCTCACACACACACCTCAATTCGAGTATGAAATGAATCTATATTTTTACTTTCTCATATAGAATAGAGAAAGTATTGTTTTCACAATTTCAACATTGTTTCCTATTTTGAGATTTTGATACCAATATATGTTTTAGGACCTGCTGAACACGTTTTGACTCTAAGTAATGTCCATCTGTGGTCAATTGCTAGTGTACATGATAGCTGCCACAAATATTGATGGATTTTCACGAAACTTTATATCCGTTTCGTTATCGAAAAATATAGAACTAGATAGAATTTTTTAATTCGAGTGAAAACTTTTTTGGGTGAAATTTCATATTTTCTACGGCATCATAAGACAAAAGTTTGCATAATTATGCATAAAAGGAATTATTTAGGACTCCATGATCATGAAACTTAACAGTTTCAATCATTATAATGATAACACTCAGCTGATGAAGATTTCAGTAGTGAAGAAAGAAAATATCGATAGTTTTAAGACTTTTTCAGTAGTCAGATTAAGAAATGAAATATATACGCTCTCATAATAAAAAAATGCATGTATACATGAAATTATTTAAGCATATATAATTATGCATTAATATATATTTATAAGTTTTTATCCAGTTAAAAATATTTTATATTGAAAACAAACATTTCCATTTGATAAAATACAAGTTTTCACTAATGATAATAACAAATATTAATCTTTAATAAAAAATAAAATATAACAATGTATTTATAGATGTGAATATATCAATTTTAATATATCCTTACCAAAATGGCTGTTTTTTATTTGCTTGAATCACTGTTTTAATACCACTTTGGAAAATATCAATGGAAAAGATTCATGCTCATTTTTCAAAATAGGAAAATATGTATTATGCCAAATTAATTAAAAATTAACCTTAATAAGTAACCAGAATATAAAAATAAGCTAGTCTAGTCTAATATGCAAAGATGGATGGAAAAAGATACTAATGGACTCTCAGCGATTCACATGAACATATGCGAAAATAATTTTAAAATCAACCCTTAATAACCAAAATATGAAAAAAGCTAGTTTAGTTTATCTAATATACAACTACAACATATAGAAGATGGGGATAGATGGAAAAGATACTAATGGACTCTCGGCGATTCACGGAAACATAAAGTAAATTGCTTAATCATGCTACTTAGTGAAAATAATTAAAAAAATAACCTTAATAATTAATCAATATAAAAATCAGCTAGTTTAGTCAACCTTATATGCAATATTTAGAAGACGGAGATAGATGGAAAAAGATACTAATTGACTCTCGGCGATTCACGAGAACAAACGGAATTGTGCAATTGCACTGTTTATGTGAAAATAATTATAAAATTAACTGTTCAGCGATTTATGTCAAATTTAACACCTTTTTAAAAAATTTATTACTTGCATGGAAAAAGAGATCTTTTACGTTCTAAGCTATATGGGGGCGCGGTAGCCCATTGGTTAGCGCGCTGGAGTTGCACTCGGTAGGCCCGGTTTCGATTCCAGCCACTGCCAAAACTGCCGCCGTGTTCATGCGGAGTACGATCACGTTAAACATGTGGGTCCGAAAGTCCTTCCGAGAGGTTGGTGGTAGGGGAAGGAGGGTACGGTCCCTGTGGATGCCTCCCCCACTGGGTTCCGGTCTAAATTGGGTGGCACTTCCCGACCGTCCAAACAGTTACCTTACACCTTTCTGGTAGGTCGGACGGTCTGGGTTTCAACAACGACATTCTAAGCTATGGTAAATCCCCATTGTCATGGTGATTTGATTGGCATTACCGTGAAAGTGGCCGTAAATCCCCGTCATCATGTTAATTTGATTGGCATTAATGCACATGTGGCCGTATATCATCATTATTACTTTGATTTGATTGGTATTAAATTTACATTGCATGCGGCAGTAAATTTACATTGGCCTTCACAGAAGATAATTTTCCATAGGAAACTATGCAAATTCCGTAATTTGTAGTATGATGTTTCCCATAGAAACCAAGGAGAATTGGTAGTTCTGTGAGCAAGCAGGTTGACAAGTTGAAAATTCCCTGATTTTTCCAGAATCTTGAACAAAAAATCAATTTTCCCTACCATTTTAGTTCACGTTCAAATTCCCTGTAAATTCCTGATTTCCAGAATGAACCCTGAAATGTAGTTTACTACAACTATTTTTTTTTTAGAGCAATGACTCTTTACTTTTAAAATAGTCACTTCAAAGCTATTTTTAAAACATTATTAGTCTTTTGAAACACACTCTTGATCATGATTAGAAATGGACAATTTAACCATATAAGAGCTTAAAATCTAATGACTCTGGTAATCTTTAGAAAATGTTTAAAAAAATTTTTAGAAATAGCAAAAATTATAGGAATCATGACTTGATCAAATTTTAAGTGACCTAGTTTTGAAGACAAGAAACAGTCTCCATCAGGGCACACAAGAAGCGTAACCTTCACATATAAGAGCTAGATCAGCATTGGTGTAAGAACAACAGCAAATATGGCTGTAGCAGGGACAACAATGAAAGAGAAAAAAAAAGGGAAAGAAACAAGAGGCAAATAATGAATGATAAAATACCATAGAGGAAAATGAATATCCAATGAAGGATTCAAAGTACCTGTTCAATAAGTAAATCTATGAATGTAAGAGTCCTATTCAATTAAAAGAGACAACTAACCAGTTTCAAAAGCTACATGAGTTGACCAAATCAGTGGTAAAAAGAGATTCTAAACAAAGACGAAAAATAAGTAGAACAGAAAATGGTTTCATAAGCTTAAAGAGCTAATATCGTCAACAAAAACTTCGAAAAAGGATAAAAGGATAAGAAGGAAGCAAATGAAATTAAAAAATTAAACTACAAATTTCTAAACAGAGAAGAAGAATCAATAATAAGGGAGTTTGACTGTGAAACAATCAGGAAACTTTAAAAAATTACCTTAGCTTCCCAAAAATTAAAACATGATTAGAGTCCCAAGGATGTTCAACAGTTGCAGATTAAGAAACTCCTGGATAAATCATGATTTTAATTTACAGAAACTAAGATCATTTTTACTCCTAATTCCATTTTTGAATAGGACTTTCTCGAAAGTTTGTCAATTGTTTCTCAGTCACAACTTCTTTAATGATAATTGTCTTTTCTTCTCTTCTACTTAAAATAGATTTCATTTGTTTACTTCTTATTTCAGTAATTTTCATCCTTTGCCTGAATTTTTGTTCCGAAGTTTTCGTTGATGATATTAGCTTTTTAAGTTTCCAAAATCATTTTCTATCCTACTTGTTTATAATGTATTATTTTTACCACTGATTTTGACAACTCACATTCATAATTTTACTCAATGAACAAATGCTTTGAATACTTCATTGGATGTTCAATTCCTCTTCGGCATTTTACCATCCATTCATTGTGCACTATCTCTAGTTCCTTTCTTCCTGGTTTTTACCTCTTTTCTCTTAGCTCACCATTATCAACCCCATTTACCTGTTTCAGTCATGTTTGCTGTTCTTACGTCAGTCACCGATCTAGTTCTCATGAGTGCAGGTTGTTCTTCTTATGTGTTCTCTTGAAGAAGGCTGTTTCTTGCTTCCGAAACTGGTTGATGCTATTAATTTGTGTTTTATGCTTTTCTTTTTTTTATTGAAGTTATTTAATTCTATTACCTTTGCAGCAGTTTGAGCTTTATGTATCTATAAACTCAATTTTAAAATATCTACCTGTAAACCATAACATGTTAGTCATTTGAAACTACAAAAATTATTTTAATGCAGAAAATTAAGGAGAAGGGATTCTTTTCGGAGTGAACTTAAAATTTTATAAATATTTTGAGGTGAATGTGAACACTGTATTTTTCCATAGTCTTCTTTCATTTTATTATTCAATTTTCAAAATTAATATTCTCTAACAATTTTATTTTTGCTTGTTGAAGGAGCTTGCTGGTTAAATGCCTTAGTAAATAGTTTTTAAACCTATTTCAATATGATATTTCACCAGTAGGTCTACATACCTAGCAAGATTCCAAGCGATTATAAAAGAACAATTGGCTTAAAAGTGTATAGGGGAAGTTATACTCTACCACAACTTTCTGAAACAACTGAAAAAATTAAACAGGGAGAAATATACAAAGCTCATAAGCAGTATGGTATTTCAAAAAGAACTCTATTTAAAGGTATACATACCAAAAAAGTTGTGAAAAAATATGGTGGGCCTGTGCAGGCATGCCCTAAGGGAGAAGAATTAGACCTACATAAGGTTATTTTTAAAACTGCAACATAAAGATTCCCCATATAGTGTTGATGACCTGCACCATAACTGCCTCCTTTATTTTATCTACTTTTTTTTTATATATATTGCTGTAACAGAAGGATAAATTTTAGACAATTATAATATGTCAAATGATCTTATTTGAACTATGGCTTTAGTCTCGCAATCAGAAAAATGCTCCATGTTTGGTTACATCACGACAACAAATAGGAATAATCACAGACCTGTTTACCTTTTGTATGGTTTTTCCATTTAATTTTTTTTTTGTTCCTACAACTGATTAATATTGCTGGATTACTAGAAATTACAGTATATGAATTTATTTCTGTAACAGTCTAATAAAGAATCTAGAAAAATACTTACATGCTAGAGTAAAGTTCTACATTAAAATTTTATTGATAAAATACATAGTAAATATGTTACATAAAACCATTGAAACTGAAATAGTTCCTTCATTTATAAATTTTTAGAAAAATAATTTCTGAGAGTAAGTAATGCAAAACTAATCTAACCTTGGAATTTTCTTAATACAAGAAATTGTTGGGTTCTTCAATTTGAATGAAAAGAAGGGTAATTGGGAATGATAAAAAACTTTACTTTATCAAACTTTAATATTTACTTTCGAATCTCTAATTAAACATACCACTGAATAATTTTTTTTAGAATCTGTAAAGGTTATAGTATTTAGAACATTCTTTTATGTTAAAAAAAAATTAAGATAGTTTAAGATTAATCATTTAATATAAAATTTTTCTTTTCTTTGATATGAACCTTAAATGATTTGATACGTTGACTTAAAATTAATGGCACTTGATACGTTGACTTAAAAATCAATTTACTGATACCAAACAATCTGTATTAAAAAGAAAATTAAGTGGGCTTTCTGATGACATAAAGGCTGAAAAATTAAGATAATTAAATGATTCACTATAAGAAAAATGCAATTTTCACTTCAACATTGATTTAAAAATAGAAATTTTAATCCGATTGTCACCAAAATAGGAGGCAGCACATAGCAGAGTATTATAAACCATCGTACAAAATTGCAAATAATTTGTTGTCATAAGACTGGCATTGGCCTTGACAAAAATTTAAAAAGGTTTTCGTCAATGCTGTAATTAGCTTTATTTTTTATTATAGAGACACACTTTTAACATTTTAAGCACATGAAATTTAAAGAATAGTCATTTAAAATAGCAGTACTAATTTCAAATAAATGCATAAAACAATTTCTAAAAAAGAAGACATTAAAATGGCTAATAAAACTGACCAAGTTGAGTTGTTTAAAAAAGCTGAATTTTTTTCAATCTAATGCTTCAAATGCTAAAAACAATTTTATATTACAAGTAAAAATGTGTACAGAACAAATAGCCCATCTTTCGTATTTCAGCCGTTTTAGCATCTTTCTTTTAAACTTTTGATGAGTAAAAAATAATCTATCATAAAAAGAATAAGTACAAAATGATATTTTATATACAAATAGTGAATAACTGAATCACACTGTAAAATGCTTTAAAAATAAAATTTTGAAACAGATGATAGTTTCGAAATTGCTTGAAACTCATTCTTCAGTATGCCTTGAGCTCAACACCAAAAGAATTTGGTGCATCTCATTTGCACAGCATTTTATGCTGTAATCTAGGTATTTATAATATAAAATAGTCACCGCAATTCAAACAAAGGCTTAGCTTCCATATCGTTCCGCATTTATTCTTTTTATAATAGATTATTTTTTAATCATCTTTAGAGTCGAAAGCTAACAAGAAAGAAAAATGCCAAATGGCTAAAATATGGAAGATAAGCCAAAAGTTGATTAAAAGTATTAGCCAGTTTCAAAAGCAGACATCCTCATCCTTCAAGTTAAAAAGACAGCAACAGCAATAGTAAAATTGTGTCTGTTAATAGGTAATCTCATTAGTGACCCAGGAATGTAATTTTTAGAAAATAAGAATTTAAACAAATGAAAGGAAAAACCTAGAAGGAATGGAAAAGAACAGCAGTAGGATTCAAAATACTTTAATAAATAAAACTATGAACTTATATGTGCCCTATGATAAACTCATACTTTTACTTATATATGTGCCCTATGTAAACTCATACGAAACCAGGGCAATGGAGTTAGTAGCAGTTTAGGGTGAAGTAGATCAGTGAGAAAGTTTACAGGGTAGAAAACAACAATGTACAGCAATTAATATATGTGTGACACAGAACTTGGTGGTATCACTTACAATTGTTAAAACACTTCATGCATCTGCGAAAAAAAAGAGCCTTTTTATGTTTAACTATCTAATAGTATTTATTAATATTAAAAATATCAAATTGACATAAAAAATCTTACATAATAAAAGAATGTCTGTCCATATGTGCCCTCTGTAGTGAAAAATCTTAGCGTCGAACTGCCACAAAATTCAGTATTGGGTTAACTAAACTCCCTTTACAACAGACCTAATTAAGTTCTTTTTAAAATTTGAATTAGTTATTTTATGTTGAAGCACACCAATTGGCTTCTTAGAGATCAAAAAAATATTATCACAGAGTTTCTATCTTGACATTCGGGCTGCGGAGTAGGAGTCAGTAACAGTTTAGGATGGAGTCAGTCAATGAAAATATACTGACTCAAACTTCTAAATAAAACTATTTCCTGATAGCTAGGCTGCTCTTATGACTTTGAAGAAGTCTATTACAACCTCTCCCCTCCAGCCACTCATACCCTAGGGTGAGTCGGGTGGCCTGGGTCCTTCACAACCTCTCCCCTTATCAGGGAGTGCTATACTTCACTCTACAATCTTGCTAGCAACAATAAAGTCACCATTTACTGGTTGTTTGAACATTCAGGCATTCTGGGTCAAGGGCCAAAGGTAAGCGAAAGAACGGAGTTGTGAGTGCCCTAGTGTGCCGTATGTTCTGTTGAGTCTTTATAAAGAGCTATTAAGGCTTAACAGAACTGACATTAGAAGGGCTATTGGGCTCCTTACTGGGCATTACACCCTTATGGAAGTTATTAAGGACCCAATTTGGAGAGGTTGTCTATATAGAGAGGAAACTGCCTCGCACATACTTTGCGAGTATGAGATTTTCTATGCCTATAGGTTCGAACACTTTGGTCGACGTGTGATCGAGCCCAGGGAGTTGCAGGATATTCCTGTCAAGTTCCTGCAGATCTTTACCTCAGCCACAGGTCTCTTCTCTCAAGGACCCTCTGCTTATAATGTTTCTCCCCTTTTTCTTTTGGAGCTAGTACAACAGACCTTTAGTTACAGTGCTAGGCTCTTTTTGAGCTACCCACTTCTAAGTCATAAATAAAACTATTTAAAAATTATTTTATTTTGGAATATTTAATTTCTAATGGGTTTTTTTTAAATAATTTTTAGGCAATAAATTTTAAAACATCAAAAGTTTACAAATTAAAAAACTATTGATATGAAAAATTAAAAATCAATTGCTATTTATGTCGGTATCAAAGTCAGATATTAAAATGCAAGAGGAATAAGACAGTATAAAGAAAAAAAGAGTCAGATTTGGTGGCGAAAGTTTAAGGTGCTGACTCCACAACCCTGAATGAAACTGGTCGTTTCCTATTTATGTATATCATGGGGTGACTTGAGTTCATAGTTTTCACTTTCATTCATTGAGAAAGTGTTTTGGGTGTCTCAACTGTCCTCTTCCTTTTCTCATTTTTTTTTTTACCAAATTTTGCTTGGCAATAATTTGATGAAATAAAAGGAATAATAACAATAATAATAATCATGAATGAACAATTATAATCATGTAATACAACTTTTTATTGACAGATGTGTTTTTGCTTTTGTTGGTACTGGTGCACTGTCTTTTTAGCCTGACAAAGGAGGTTGTTCTTTGCTTCCAAAACTAGTTGCTACTTTTAATTAAGTTTACATGCTGTTACTAAGAAAGTATTTTCTTTTGCAAATTATTTATTGATACTTACAACTTTATAAAATTAGTTTTAAAAACCTCTATATAAAAATTAAAGTAATTAGTCAAAAACCATTATTCCCCTATGTGTATGGCAAAAAAAATTCCAACATTTTCAGAAAAATACTTCACACACATGCCTAATTAACATGTATCAAAAAGTTCAATAATTTATTCATAACACTAGCTTACAAAATATATACAAAAATGAATGCCATTTTCAAATTTCGAACATCAAATTACATGTAAATTATTTCTTTTCTTTACCCCCAAAATCATTGCCAGCTAATGTCTGAGATGTAACTTAGTTATACATACATTCTTGAATACCTCATTAATGTTTTCGACTTTAGTAAGAAAATAATCATAACTTTCAAATGACTTTTTGATTAACTGTTAAAAAAAAATTCCAGAGAAATTACTATTCACCAGTTCTGTAGGAATGGCGATTCATTTGGTGTGACTGCACCATATTGCAGCATCATGTTAATGCATATCTGCTATATATATTTTGAGGTCTTTTGATTTACTATCTATTTATACAGAAGGTTTCAAAAAGATTGCATGACTTGCTAAATATCTCTTGATTGGTCCCAATTTAAGAAATACTTTAATTAAGGTAGACTACCATTGTATGTAAATGTTGATCATGTCTCACCTTTTAGTAAAAATATGCTTTTTAGTTTACTATAGCCCAATTAATGAAACAAAACAGTCCCATTGTTATGTGATCAAAATTACCCGAGATATCTTTAAAGTTTTTGAAGGATAATTGGGGAATATATATATATAAAAGGATAAGGATTACTTTTACTAAGGATAGGTACACTTGTAAGTTTTTCAATAGAAATTTTATCTAATGAAATCTAATTTTTGTGATCCCTGAAATCTGTTTTTGTAGGTTTTTATCTAATTAAAGTGGTTTCAATTGTATAAATGTAACAATTCTTTTTTACAGATAATTTTGCATATTCAAGAACTTTCTTTTTTTTTCAAAGATCTTTAAACGAATAAAGAACAACTTGCTAATTGGAATTTCCTTTATAGAGAGCCAATATCAAAAGTTAAATTTTGTACCTTTTTCTAAAATGTTTCATGTGACCAAAACTGTTGTCATCTAAAAATCTACCTTATTTGTGAAGAAACTGAATAAAATAATTAGAAGTATTTCTAATATTTTTGTAAAGTGAACACGTTTACATTTCAATATAAAAATACTTCTATTTTACTGATTTTTAATAATACATAAACATTTCTTTTTTTAGCATCTATGCTTAACAGAAAACAGAAAGTAAAATCTTTAAAAATAAATAAGCTAGAGGTTAGGAACTATATTCCATAGATTAACATGGAAAAAATTAAGCGAGTGACTGAAGGAAGAATATCCTCTTAAGGCCCTCTTAATAGTAGACACACTTTTTTAATAATAAACACTGACTATATCGGGACCTTTTTGAGATCCGAAATAAATTTTTATTAACATACATCTATTCAAATAGCTATTAGTAAACAAAATATGTATTTAATAGACAATGTGTCAGGTAAAAGAACTTCTCAAGAAATTGGCTAGATAATAATCGTGAATTTTATGTCATACCTTTTACTTTCCTCTGGAAAGGACAATATGATCAAGGAGAATCAGCTAAATGTGTAGACGATCTTTAAATATACTTTTCTTAATTTTAAAAGAACACCTGGGTAGGTAAAAAAATTTGATTTTTTCCTTTCATTTATTAAAAGTACGATGTCACAAAAATATTCTATTCAAACTTTATAAAGAAATATGTAGAAATGGGTGAAATATAGTGATTATACTGACACAAGTACAAAAGCTCAGAACTGTTTTCTCAAATTTTTAAATGCATTTTTCTCAAAATTGATTTCTAAAAATAAATTATCACAGTAACTTGGCTAATTTTTAACAATTTAACATTTTATTATTATAGATTTACCATGATTCTTCCAGACAGTAACATGTAATTAGCCACATAGCTGATTGTCAATTGAGGCTTTTTTTGCAATTTTATCATTAAAAAAAAATTGAGTTGAAAAAAAAAATTGTCATTTAAGAAAAAAAAAATTGCCAACATTTTTTTTTTTTAAATTAAAAAAAAAAAAAAAAAGTCACATGATATTAACAGCATATAGTACTTTGCATTGATTCTTTTATTTCAGTTGACACCTGTAGAATATATTCTGCTATGAAGATAGCGCATCTGACAAGGATTGCTTCTATTTGCAAAATTCAATGTTTTCCAATAAAAATTTCATAATTTGTTTTTTATTATATATACTTTTGAATAAAATAAGCATTTAAACATCTTCATCTAATTTTAATAATCTAAGCTTATGAAACATTTTATTTTCAGGCAGCTAGGGGGTATGTGCCCCCTTAAGAGAGCAGTATAGTAGATGATCCAAACTGTGCAATAATATCATTTACCAACAAAAATGGGAACCTTTTATACAACTGTTTCCTTAACATCATAAATAATGAAATTTCCTCAATCTCTGTTATGTATATATTACAGCAAGAATTTTTACTCCTTCAACTATCAGTTACCCTGTTTGCCTCACCATACCTGCAGCATTAGAAAATAAAAGTCTAGTTGATAGTCTAATGAGTATTTTTTATGGCACTCTCTACAAGTATGCATACAAACTCACTGTTTATTACAACTAAGGGGAGCATAAAAGAAATTTTTCATAGCCAAAAAATGTATGATTTTAATTTAAAATATGATAACTACTGAAAATACCTTCTCTGAATGATATAAGAAAAATTTATTTGCACAGCATGTTTAAACAGAAAATTCTTGCAGAAGGTTGAAAATTTTAAACCAGCCACAACTTGAGCCTCCTGTGACCCCTTCCATATGCCATTGCAAATTATATATTTTAATTTAATATCATAAAGAAAATATAATGTAACTAGCTGATACTCAATTAATATATGTAAACTAATGAATAGTTTAGTGCAAAATTTTGACATTTGCAAAAATGACAATTTTCTTTTTCACATGTAATCACAGCTAAAAATTTAATTTAATAAAGTTGAAAACGAAATATTTGTAGCATTTTAGCAGTATATATTAGCAAAATGCTTTGACTAGGAATTTCTTATTGAAAAATTCCTAACTCGACCTCCTAACATGCTTTTTTTTTTTTCTGAAACATGTTCAAATATGAACTAATTTTTTACAATCATTTTTTAATTCATTTGGAAAGATTATACTCTGATTAATAATAATTACAGATTTTAACAGTTTGATTTTACATGAACTTGGCATTACCATTATTTTTTTCACACAATGCAAAATAAGATCAGCTCTAATTAAACATCTTTTTATGCATCAATCAATCAAAAATCCACATCAAATTTTACTGTGTGTAACAGTACAAAAATTAAAGCAACCCACAACTATGTACAAAGATATTGGAGAGAGACCAGCTTCATGTCTTCTAATATCGATTGATTGTGCTAAGCATCACTACCCAAATTATAAGTTCAGATGAGCTAACTTTTGGTCTAACCACATATCTACAGTACTCATAGTCCCAAGTTCAAAACAGTCCATCCCTACAATAAGTTGGACAAAAAAAAAAAAAAAAAAAAAAATATGCAAACAACACTAAATGGCAGCATCACAAAAGGCACATCCGCTCCTCTCTATTTGCGGTTAACGACTGATGTCACACCCTCTTGGCAGCTGTACAATTGCAGTATAACCTTTATTGGCTGACCAGGCTGCTCCTGACTGAGTTGCATATTAAAATAAGTGAGCTCTGGGAAGTTTTCCCTTCACCCTTCTCACAGACTCGGCAAAGCTGTTTTCAGGAGGTGTGTGAAGAGAGGCTAGCTTCGTGAATTACAACATCTAAGTATTTTTATTGAAAAATATTTTTATAGATTCTCAAATCATAAGTTCGAACAAAAAGCTATTATTTGGTTTCACCTTATAGCATTGGACTACAGTACTCATGGTTAGGAAATCAAACCTGAATGGTGTCAAAACACTCAGTCCCCACAATACTTCAAGACAAGCGAACATCCCTGAAAATTATTTTTTAAATTCAATATAATTCTTATTTATTTAAAGTAAATGTTGCAAAATTTTTACTAATTGGTTTACAACAATCGAACTACTCATTGTTATCAGAATTTCAATTTTAGTGCCACTGTTTTCCTGATTTTTTAAAAACTGTGACTTTGATCAAAATAAGCAAAATATATTTTTATACCCTCACATCAAAGATTGCTAACCAACCTGCCTTGAATTTAATCATTTAATTTAAATCAAATGATTTTTTAATTATTGATTAAATTAAATGATTTAAAAAAGATCATTGTTTTAAATATTTTCTTTTACTATTTAAAAATTATCAATGTAAATATTTTTATTGAGTTAAATAGTTTAAAAGTTATTAATAAAATCTTTAAAAAAAAAAAAAAAAGTCATTATTAAAATGCGTGTAACAAAATATATTTTACAGGACACTAGTGTGGCCTGCAGGCGTTCTGCCTATAAGCAATTTAAAAAAACAGTTTATTTATGAGATATCTACTATAATAAAAGACAACACTCAACCACTGTCTGCACAGCCACAACACAAAAAGAAATATAATATTCATTGCTGTATAATTAAAAATGAGTCCAATATCCAACTTCATTTTTAGTATCTGATGTCATATGCAACATAGAACTTCAGAACACTGCTCTTTATATATAGATGAGCATGGCACTCCAAGCTGTGTTGTATCTCAAATAAAAATATACAAAATAAGAAACAAAATAGCATCATGGTCTCACTATTACATCTGATGTCATACATTGCATAAAGCTCCATGGTTACATCATAATTTCGCTATGAAAGAAGTATATAGTCATTGTATTATGTAGGGAACAGGCTGTCCATATCATGGCCTCACTTTCAGTATCTGATGTCATACGCTACTTAAAGCTTCAGAATTATGCTCTTAGATTAAACAAGATTATTTAAACCAAAGCTCTCAGAACAGTGGGAAATATTATAAAAACAGAAAAAAATTCAAAAATTAAATTAATCATCCAGTTTTTGACAAATAAATTGTTCACATACACTAACAATACATGTTTTTCCTACTCACTATAAATCACTTTTATTATTCTTATTTTAAATTTTTAATTGGTAGTACACACTAAAAATTTTATATGCTTTGTAGCAATTTTTAGATATACATAGTTGAACAGAGTTTCCTTCATTGGAAGAAACTTCCACAAAACAGCTTTAACGCAAACTACTTTTAAAAACAAGTTTTTTCTAAAGCTGTAATTTATTTAAAATTTAATTTAGATTAAGAGGATATGCATCCTAAAATTATATATAACTTGTATTATATTTATTGAGTCTTTCCCATTCATGTCATTTACTATTTTTAGTTTCTCAATATAGTATCAATCAATCAATCAGTTGGTTAATTGTACACATTTTGCACCTTTTCTAAATACCAGCTTAATTTAAATAAAATGACATAATTGCCAAATAACAGAATTTTTAACTAATATTTTGTTGTTTATCATCAGCAATTTAAAATAAAATTGATTTAGTAATTCAATAATTTCCAGAACTTTTACTGTTTACTAAATAATTGATAAATTTACTAATTAAATTTTTAAAATATGAATAATAAGCAGATTATACAGTTATGTTAAATATGTAATTCACTTATAATTAGAACTCATGAATAATTTATTTATCACATCTGATCTGTTGATTAAAAAAAAATTATTCCAGTTTCGCCAAATTTTTCCTGCTCTTTCCACTGTTCTGGGAGAAACCAAACCTTGCTTCTAGGTTCATTTATTAAACTGTAGTCCAAAGATTGGATTCAGCACTGGAGCTCCATTTGATCCACACACGCACACTCTTTCTCCCAGAGATCCTGACTATGCCTATGATAATAGTAGGTTTGCATATGACAGAAAAACATTAAAGTAAAAATTTTCAATAATTTGGTTGTAAACTTCACAAAAAGAAAAATTTAAATAAAAATAATTTTTTTCAAATCTGCAGTGAAAGAATTTTTAGCATTATTCAATCCATGACTTAGGTATATATATCCTCTGTCTCTTCTATTTGTGCCCTTTTCATTTTTGGGACTTTGAGTTTGTTGGTTTTATAGTACTGATGAAGCGGATCCAGCATGTCATCGAAACAGTTGTATGCATTTTTCTTTTATTTGCACTTGAATATGTTTTCCTTATCCTTATCCTTTGCACAAAGTACTGTTTACTTATTGGGGTCCATATTGGCAAAATGGTATTCAGCATTGTAATTCCCATTTGACCATCATACCCTTACTCCCCCCCCCCCCCCCCCCCGTCTCTTCTGAGATGGCTTTGCTATTAGAAGAGCTTATATATGACAATGAAATATATTGGGACTTATAGAACTAGTTGCTTATGCTTGGATTTAAAATTTCAAGTCATTTTGCTTAAGTATTACAATTAGAGCCAATAAATTTAAAACAGCAGTCAAGAATTGTTTTACATAATTAACAATATTATCTATTTAGGCTATACTAGCCGAATACCCGTTGAAAATCAATGGTCTCGCAATAAGCAACCCCTGAATAATGTAAATTTTTGAATAATTCGTGTTTCACATTTATTCGGCAAATCGAATATTTTAGTGTGCAGAAGCCCCTAAAGAAGAAAATATTGGAAAATTTAAGTTGCGCACGTCGTCCTTTCGAATTATCTACCAGTACACCAAATTAAAGTCTCTATCTCATCCCGAAGCAAACTATTTTATCATCTTCCCTTTTGAACGTTTTTCTTTGGAGCACCCCCATAAATGATCATTTTTGAAAAACTCTGTGTTGTATTTTTTATCAGATGATTGGCCCATATATGAAATATCAAGCCTCTATCACATTTAAAAACAAGAGTGTCTCACTTATTTCGAAAATCAAACATATTAGCGTGTGACACCCCCTAAAGTAGCAAATATTGGAAATCTGAAATTTGCACACTTTCTTCCTTTCAAAGAATCTACCAGTACACCAAATTTGATGTCTCTATCTTATTGTGGAGCATGTTTTTCTATCACTTCATATTTCGAACGTTTTTACGTTTTTCTGTGTTGCACCCCCTTAAATGATCATTTTTGAAAAACCGTAATAATCTTAGGGTTTTTTATCAAATGATTAGCCCATATTCTAAATTTCAAGCTTCTATCACACTCTAAAGGAGGCGTTTCTCAGTTGTTCGTGAAATCGAACATTGTAGTGTGCGGCACCCCCTACAATAGCAAATGCTTGTAAACTGAAATTGCACACTCTCGTCCTTTCAAACTATATACCCGTATACCAAATTTGAAGTCTCACTCATCGCGAAGTATACTTTTTGTATTATTTCAGCCTTCGAATGTTTTTCTGTGGAGTATACCCACCCCCCTTAAATATATATTTTTGAAGAACTCCATTCTTCTTGGGTTTTCTATCAAATGATTCGCCCATATACCAAATATCAAGCCTCTATCACGTTTTAAAAGGGATATTTCTACTGCATTCCGAAAATCGAACATTTTTGTGTGCAACACCCTCTAAAGTATAAAATATTGGAAAACTGAAATTGTACACTTTCTTCTTTCCAAACTATCTACCCGTACACCAAATTTCAAATCTCTATCTCGCCCCGCAGTATGTTTTCTTATCAATTCACCTTTCAAAAGTTTTCCTCTAGAGCACCCCCCTTAAACGAACGTTTTTGAAAAACTATATTCGTCTTGGGTGTTTTCATCAAATGATTAGTCCATACACCTAATTTCAAGCATCTATCATATTTTAAAGGAGACGTTTCTCATTTATTCGGTATATCGAACATTTTGGTGTGCGGCACCCCCTTAAGTATAGAAAATATTGGTTACCTGATTGGTTACCCACTTTCTTCCTTTCGAACGATTTACCAATACACCAAATTTGAAGTCTCTATCTCATCGCAAAGCATGCTTTCCTATCATTTCACTTTTCGAGCGTTTTGGTGTGCAGCACCCCCTTAAGTAGAAAATATTGGAAATCTGAAATTGCACACTTTCTTCCTTTCGAATGATTTAATCATACACCAAATTTGAAGTCTCTATCTCATTGCAAAGTATGCTTTCCCATCTTTTCACTTTTCGAACATTTTGGTGTGGGGCACCCCCTCTATAGAACGTTTTCGAAAAATTCGATTTTTCCAGGGGGTTTTATCGAACGACCGAGCCTTGTACCAAATTGCAAGTCTCTATCTATTCGGGAAGTGCCTGAAAAAAGCGTGACAGACAGACGGACACTTGGCAATTAGTATATATAGATTTCAATTTGAAATAAAAGAATTAGATGCATATTATGGACATGATTATAAAGTTAATTTTTTAATAAAATTTAAAATTTTAGAAGTTATATTAAGCCAAATGCAAATATCAGAATAAATTTAACAATTATTTTGCACACAGCTTCATTTAATGGCAAATAAATAAATAATATAACTCAAGTAGTGGTACAGCTTCGATATAAAGAATTTGGATATCGTTACATATTCAAAGGTGATAAATTGCCAAATGTGGTAATCCTTTGGTGCAAAGTGGTATCCTGATCACCTCGTTTTTCTAGCAACCCCTTTTAGTTTTCTGTTATTTTCAGCAATTCCATTTTAGTTGTGTTGTGACTTAGTGTGTAAAAATGCATAAAAAGCATGAATATCATGCAAAAACGAAAGATAGTACATGTAAATGGATAAAATAATATAGAAGCAAAAAATTTACATAGGAATGAATGATCATTCTCTGTTGAAGGCCACAATATGAAAACAGCCATTTGTGCAATCTGAATATCTACACGTGTATTAGTTTGAAAAGTTTTGGATTTCATTAAACTAGGTAGTTTTTTTTATTTTGATTTAAGCATGGCTTCTGCTTTGGAAATGAGCAATTTAAAGTTCATTACCATTTTCTTAAGTGTATTAAATTTTAGGATTTTTACGATCTTTTTACTATCATTATTTTTTTTTGCTAAAGGTACAATCTTTTTTCTAAGTATTTTTTCTTTTTTTAAAAATTTCATTAAAATATAATCTTTTTTCTAAGTATAGTTTGCTTTTAAATTTTATTAAAGTACAATCTTTTTTCTAAGTATCATTTTTTTTTTTTTTTTGCTCAAAGTACACTATTTCATTTAAGTATCGTTTTATTTTAAATTTCGTTAATGTACAGTCTTGTGAAGTATTATTTTTTTTTAATCTTGTTAAAGTATAATCTTTTTCCTAAGCATCATATTTTTTTTGCTACTTATTTACTACATTATTTATGCATTTTAGATTTTTAATTATTTATTTTTAAATTTGTTACGCACAATGCGTAACATGGCGTTCGTCAGACCTTTTCAAACACTGTCTTCCTCGGGGCCATTTTTTATCACACAAAAAAAAAATGGCAGATTGCACCAAGATTCTTTATATCGAAACTGTTCCCAAGAACTAAATATGTGCAGAATATTCAACTCATATGGAAATAACTCGTTACTGTTGTAGTATAATCAGTGATGTGATTACAAAAAACTCTTTTGGAGTAATATTTGGAGCAGTAAATTTCTGAAATTGTAGCAGTTTGTAGCAGGCAATATTTCAAAAATGTAGCAGGCAATATTTCAAAAATGTAGCAGTTTGTAGCAAGAGATTTTTTGACATTGTAGCAGTTTGGTGCAAGGCATTTTTTTATTTCACCTGTTTGTCGTATATATAACAAAACAAGTAAATCCAAGACAATGAAGTTTTAAAAATCTAATTAACAGAATTTAAGTATAAACATTTACAATTTTCAATTAACTTTTAATAAACTAAAATAGTATATAAATTACATTAATAAAAAATGCTTATTTTTTATTAAAAAAAATCTATTTTCAATACATATTCTTTAATATAAAAAAATATAATAAATAATTTTAGTAAAGATCTGTAAAACATTTTAAAATTGCAATAAATAATTTTTGAAAAGATATAAAAAAAAAATAATTGAAAAAATAATTTACAGATCTAAATAAATTTTATTACATTAAATAATTAGAAAAAAAAATCTAAAAAATTAAAAAAAAAATTGCAATAAATAATTTTAAAACATTTAAAAAAATTAAAATAAATAACTTATGATCTAAAAATATTTTATTGCATTAAAATTTTTAAAAAAGATCTAACAAAATGAAATAATTTTAGGAAAGATCTACAAAATTAAAAACATACAAGTAATTTTTAAAAAGATCTAAAAAGGGAAAATCTAAAGGAAAGCAAAACATTTAAAATATGAGCTATTTTTTTTCCAAAAGGATACTGGTCTTTTATATTGGGCTAAAAAATGAAATAACGCAGGAAAAAAAATTAAAACCATAAAATTAAAAATAAATATAGTGCGATAAAAAATAAAATAAGAGAAACTCCCCATTAAATTGAAACGGAAATTTTATAAGTTAATCCAGCTGAAGCAAATAAATATTACACTTTAAACTTTATTAAAATATTAAAAAATTCAGTAAACTTCTGTTAATACAGAGTGAAATTCCATGAATTCATCAAAATTCTAGGTACTGCATACTGTTATTTTAAGAAAATGTTGTTGTGAATACATGGCAGTGTAAAAAAAAACCATTCAAAATAACTCGAAATATACAATTTTGTTTACATATACAGTACAACTTAGAAAATAAGGACCACTCCAGATTTTACCGACTCTGGACTTTTCCGAATTATAGAGTTTGGATTTTTTAATTTTCAAATTTCATAAGAAAATTTTGAAAAATCTGTATCATTGTTCCAAATGATCCAAATTATAGCACATTACCCTTCATTTTAAAGGGCTTGAAAATATATTTCGATTGACACCAAGTTTGATATGGGGAAGGGGGAGAGGGCCGGATTCCGTAATTTTGTTCAGAAATCAATAAGAATTATGAAAAGCATTATGATTGGCATCTCTATATTTCCAACATCAGTATTTATGTACTATCGCTGGTTTGATAGCACCACCTATTGGTTATATTATGAAATAAAAGATCGCGATGTCGATTTTCAGGAGTTTAGAGCCAAAACGAATAAAATAAAGAGTTTTCAAGGACCCTTATAAGAAAAAATAATCTTAAATCCAGGAGTTTTCAAGGATTTCCAGGAGGCGTACGAATCCTGTTATTTATTAATACAGTACCTTCAGTTTTAATTTTTAACCTAGATTTATCATCACTGGAAAAGAACATAACTATTAATTTTACTAAAGAAAAATAGTGATGTTGGATTACTTCAAATTCATGATCTGCTCAAAGCTCTTTACTGGGGTTTTGTTTAATACATATGACTGATTGATGCATAAGAAATTGCATGTTTTATGAAAACAACAATTTCATATCAAAATAAAAATGAGGTAATGGTCATGAAAAACAAGCTAGGGCTACATAAGTAGATTTTTTTTTCATATTCAAATAAGCAAACACAAGTTAAATGAATGTGATGCATAAATAATTGGAAAAGGAGATCTTCAATGATCACAGAACCCATTGACATGATCATGAACTTCACTAGAAATATATTCAAAGTTTAGAAGTTTTGATTCTAAGAATCAAGAAACCTAGATCCATCGATAACTAATTGCTGTACAGGAGAAGAGATATTAAGTGGGCCCTTTCCTTTTTTCAAATCAACTGTACTTTTTCTGCATGTCTTAAAGTTAAAGCAATTGTGGTCCACATGCTAATTTATATCGTAATATGCATATTTATTTATTTTTTCCATATTTTATGCTTCAAAATTGGTACTCTCTTCTGACTCTACAAATTCAGATCTGGCTGTATCTGGTTTCTCACCAGTATTATTACAGATATGTTTCTCCAAATCACATTTTTGGTTAAACCCTTTCTGGCATACATCACACGTAAATGGTTTTTCTTTAGTATGAATATTATTAATATGTCTATTCAAATGACTGAACTGTTTGAATCCTTTCTGGCACACATAACAAATAAAAGTTTTTTTGTTATGAGTACGCATATGCCTGTTTAATTGGCTTAACTGATTAAATCCTTTCATGCATAAAACACATGTGAATGATTTTTTTTCCTGATTTTCATTATGAGTAAGGATGTGTTTATTCAAATAGCTTAATTGATTATATCCTTTGTCACATATGCTACAAGTAAACTGTTTTATGCCAGTGTGAATAGTAACATGTCTAAGCATATCAGTCTTCTGAATAAATCCTCTCTGACAATACTCGCAAATAAATGTTTTTTCACCAGTATGAGTTTGCTTATGCCTTTTCAAGTCACCTGTTTGATTAAATCCTTTCTGACACACATTGCAAACAAATGGTTTTTCACCACTATGAATACGTACATGTGTATTTAAATGACTTGACTGGTTAAATCCCTTATTGCAAATATCACAAATAAATGGTTTTTCTCCGGAATGAACACGTGCATGGGTATGTAAATTACTTAGTTGAGTGAATCCTTTTTGACACACCTTACAAATATATGGCCTCTCAGAAGTATGTACTCGAGCGTGCATATTCAACTTACTCCTTTCATTAAATCCTTTCTGACACACTTCACAATTGAACGGTTTTTCACCAGTATGAGTACGTAAATGAGTATCCAGATCTGTTTTTCCATTAAATCTTTTCAGACATATTACACAAACAAACAGTTTTTCACCGGTGTGAATACGAACATGTTTAGTCAACTCTCTCTTTCCAATGAATCTCTTCTGACATACTTCACAAGAATATGGTTTCTCACCTGTATGAGTACGAACATGACTATTCAAATCGCTTTTCCCATTAAATCTTTTATGGCACACAATGCACTCATGAGGTTTTTCACCTGTATGAGTACGTATATGAATATTCAAAGCAAACTTTGTAACAAATCCTTTATGACACACTTCACAAATAAATGGTTTTTCACCAGTATGCAGAAGAAGGTGTACTTTCAAATGACTGGAATAATTAAAACCTTTCTGGCACACATTACAATTAAACAGCTTTTCACCAGTATGAATACGGACATGGTAAACTAAACTATTATGATTTTTAAATTCCTTATGGCAGATCTCGCACCTAAATGACTTTTTACTAGCATGTGTATGCATATGCTTATTCAAATTTATTAACTTAATAAAACCTTTCTTGCACACATCACAAACAAATAGTTTTTTATTAGTAGTATGGACGTTAATATTCAAACTATCCATTACTGAAACTTTTTTAGCACATCTAATGTATATTAGTTCTATAATGTTTTCACTAGTGAAAATACGGTTTTATATATACAAATATTCTAGCACACTTCGCAAGCAAATAGTATAGACCGTAGGCCCTTACCTTTATGTATCCTAACAATAAATTTAATTATATCCTTATAAAAAGTAACAAATTCGATTTTCTCACATTTAATATAAAAAGAAATGAGTCTATAAACATAATATTTCAGAAACACCACAGAAACTAGCCATTTCCATTATTTGTAAGGACGCGGAGATTCCAAAAACAATCAGTATTCTTCGGTTAATATCTGGCTAATACATTCACAATTTAATTAATTTTTTGCACTTCCAAATATAACAGTACTTCCTCAGTGGCAAATTCCGATAAAAACTTTATTTAATGAACCATATTCAATAATTGAATCACAATCAGATGGCATTCAATCGAGCAATGAATACTCCTCCCATAAATGTACAGTGCGAATGCATTTACACGTTTCACGTTCAGGAAAATTTACACTTTTGGGTCCCGTAAAACTAGTCATGCGAAACAACAATGTAGTCGAATTTTTAAACTATTCAGTCGAATAATGGTATTCAACTAATTCAATTAAATATCCTGTAATTTTTTTATAAAATATCTACATGTCGACTGTATTTACATAAACATTTTTGTTCACAAAGTTGATGTGAAATGTTTGAAAATATGACGCCTTGTTCAGAAGTGACGACCGATCAGATCCGATGTTTGAAATGTCAAAACGTTGTCCTTTTCAAGAGATTTGATTGGCTAAAGGTGCAACCGGTCCGTCCGAGCGTCATCACTGATAGTAGAAGCCGAAGCACTACCTTTTGACGTCTCAGCTTGTAGGCCCACTGGAAAGTCCGCCCTCTTTCTGAAGAATCAATGAAATTATGAATTTCGTTACTGCAATTCAAAAAATATTCTCAAAATTCAATATTCAGGATATAATAAGTAAAATCGCAATAGCTATCACCGATATGGAAAAAGTTGAGGGTCCCCTCAACAAACTATTTGTATTTATCCTTGCTATTGAATCTATCTTCGGTGCCCAGATAAATCTTACTAACCATGAGTAGACACTCATCCAAATTAAATATCCTTTGCTGGAATGCTAACGGCTTATGCAATAAAATCGACGACCTAAGAAACCACTGACATTCTAATACAGGAACTCAAAGCAAATAAGCCCAGACCGTTTAAAAATTAAAAACTTCACTCTCTACTATACACTGTAGTTGGTGTTGTGGCGTGTGACAAGAATGCCAGTGTCGCCCGCATACAAACAAAGAATAGTGTTGTTGATTCTAGGGATGTCGTTTATGTAAATGTTAAAAAGAATGGGACCAAATTTACTGCCCTGGGGGACTCCAGACAGGATATGTTTGGTGCGTGAGTGTGTCTCGATCAGACGGACATGAAAGGTCCTGTCGCTGAGGTAGGAAGTCACCGGCTAAGATAGTAGGGGATGGGGGTATCGTTATAAAGGGGGTTGGCTGTAAATGGAGCCAATGATGAGTTTTTGCTGCCTGGGAAGTAGGATTTCCACCAATGTGTGTTTAAACTTGGGAGATGTGTGTGTGGCAGGCCCGTAGACAGGAATTCAGTTCGGGGGGGGGGGGCTGAACCTTATGCTTGAAACCGTAATGAACCTTTACGTGCCCCCCCCCCTTGCCGTTGTTTTTTATTTTCCTTATATACATAATGTATAAGGAAAGTACTGTGACGGGGGTCGAAAATACGAATTCGAGTTTTCGACGGAAGAGCACGTTTCAAGCATCCCTGATCACGAATCAAACATTTTTGAGGTGATGTCTGTGTGTAAAAGTATGTGTGTGTGTCAGTGAGTCTGTGGAGACGATATCTCACAAACGCATGGAGCGATTCGAATGAAATTTGATACAAAATTCACAATCCGTGAATACTGGAAGCCTATTGTTTTTAAACGTAATCGAATGTTCAGAACCCCCCTAAATTATCCAGTGAAATTTTGAAAAAATCAAAACCTTTAATAAAATTACGCAAGTAGACATTTCTTGTGTAATTTTTCTTTAGAAAACGATTGACATAAACTTTAGAACGCTAGCATGAACCGTTCTCGAGATATTGCACATTTTTCAAATAAATTTATCAAAAAATCCCATAAATAAAAAAAATATTAACTGTTTAGAAACATGTTCACTTTTCATATGTAATATCATGCGATAAATTGGGTCACATCATTCTCGTGGATCTAGCTTGTTCCATTCATGATAAAAAATACTTTGAGTAGTACTTTTGCATTTGAACGTCATTAGTCATTTATATGCTATAAGAATAACTTATTTTTCTCCATAACGCTTGGCGAGATTTGGGCGACGAATTTGGCGGAATGTCGCCAACTTGGCAACTTTTTAAAATCTCGCCAAATAGATAAAAATAACGCTAAATCAATTAAAATGACGACTAATTGTCGAAAATTCAATATTTTGGAAAGAATATAAGTATCTACTATAAGAAAAACCTATTTTTTTACTGTAAAAGTAGTAAATTCACTGCATTATATAAGGAAAGTCATATGTTGCCCACATCAGTTTTTTTTTTCAATTTTTTTTATTAATGCAAAGGCACATAGATACAAATCAATTGGCCCTCATGCGTCACGCAGTAACGCATGAAGCCAGAGCACAACAAAAAGAGAAAACAGAAACACAACAGGAACAAAAATAACAAGAACAAGTAACAAATTAACAAGAGTCCATCAGCATCATAAAGGAACGAGCTCTCGAATATCGATCAAAGATGTTCTCTCCAGAAATGGCCGTACACTCCCGAAGATGATCTCCGTCCATGTCAGTTATTTGTTTACACAAGACACAATTTGGACTACTAAAAATACCTATGAGGTGAAGGTGCTTAGTCAAACAATCGTGTCCAATTAGAAGTCTAAAATCCGCTACCGCAATGTTTCGAGGACTGTCAGGGATGTTATATGTATCGAGTCCCTCCAACTTTTGTCCCTAATTTCCTCCGTCACGTGTGATTTATACAAAGAGTTTAATTTATTTTTAATTAATCTAGTTGCCGAGCAAGCCGGAATTTGACGTTGACAAAGGTGAATAATTTTTGTCCCCTTTTTTGCCAAAAAGTCAGCCATTTCATTTCCGTAGATATTACAACTTCAATACCCTGTTCCCCCAGGATCTCCAGATCATATCTACATTTTACAAGCGTCTAGCCGGTAGCATGTTCCGAAAACGTCCAAGGCCTAGATAGCCTTGGCTATACCTCCTACTGGGAGGCCGGTTCTTCGCTATTGGTTAAGTTAAATGACGTCATGGGCGGAGCCTAGTATACACTTTGAAGTTTGACAGTTTAAGGCGGTTTACGACTATTCTCCGCCCATGTTAAAGTATAGGACATTCTCTTGAACATAACCACGCAATAATGCGGGCTCAAATCTCTTTGCAGTTTGCAGGGGGTGATAGAATGGAATATGAAGCATCTTTTGGCAGAGGAAAATACGAGGAAGATTAATAAAATAATAAACTATCAATTAAAAACTGAAACAAACTAAGTAATTTGTAGTTTTTTAAATCTTCAATAGATGGCGCATTAGTGCCGTCTCATGGCTATCAGGATGCTTTAATAGCTGTTTACTGGTTTCCTAATCTAGTTAATTTGAATTTTCCTCTGCCAAAAGATTAAAATACCAAAGTTTTATCATTCACACCAAACTTTTTGACATTTTATACCTTAATTAACTCTCACATATGTTCATCAGATTTCCAATAGCCGGCCATTATTGCAGCCAATGCTTGTCAAAATTGGCTTAAAACCAGTAGAACGGCAACCCTAGCTCAGAAAGTAAACACGAACGTTTTAGCTGGACAAAGCTTTTCTACATAAGGGTAAGTATTATATTTGATACATTTTCTAGCACAACTCCATTTCTCAATTTATGTCTTATAAAGATTGAAAATTGTTAAATCTTACAATTAGTAATTTTCATAGAAGTGAAACCTTGTACTATTATTTTAAATTTATGTTCTGTTACATGAAATTGAAGATCGATGTCAGACAGATCTTTCGGAATCAATGAAATGCCATAAAACTAATGATCATACGATAACGAGATCTTGTATTAAAATTTATCTAAAACAGTAATTTATATGAACAAGTTCATCGTACTAATAGTTATTTTCACATCTCAATCGATAGTCTGCAAATTCTATAAATATGGTAGCTACTAAAATTTAAATTACATATATGTTGTACGCCTCCTACTTAAAACATTTTTATCATTTAAGATATTGATTTGTTTTAATATATTGATTTACTTTTAGTTTATAAACTAAAAATAAATTATTACAGCATTTTAATTTAAAGTAATAACACAATCTACTTAATAACAATAATACATAGAGTAATAAATTATTTACAATAAACATAATATTCACAATATGCTCACATAATGTTCAGAATAAATTTTGTAATTGTAGAAAATTATTCATGTTTTAAATAAATTACAGAAATAAAGTAACTTGTAATAAATTTAGTGAGAAGAATTACATTCCTTTTATTTGGAAAATGTGACAGATCCTATCTTTTTCTGTACCTTTTGCAAAATTCAACTAGTTAAATATTTTAATACTAATGTTCCAAACAAAGCATATTAAGTTAATTTTGTGCAAGTTTTGCTATATCTATCGGTTATCATGTGTATGCAAAATGTTAATACCTGCAGAAATAACATACACTGCTGTCTGGCTTTCTCAACCATTATCTGGCCATCTCTTTCTTTATGGCTGTATTTGAATGTACAACTTTGTCAATTATTCTATTAAGTCTAGGAAAAGAAATTTCAGCTCAAAGTTTACTCGCCAAAAATCTTTTCACTCGCAAGTGCAATATAAATAACAGCATTACATAACATATTTGTCATTTTTATCATAAAAAATTACTTTAAAATTTATGTGCAACTAGCAGTATACCCGTTCTTCATACATAGTATAGAAAAAAACTTATAATTCATAATCATGTGCAAATCCCTATAGTATACTAAATGACTTTGTTAATCAAAATATTCTATTAAAATATTTAATTTAATGGTCCTAAAAAAGTTTAAGAATCGCTGTTCTCGCTATACAAAATTTTCTTCACGGCAGATTGGAAGAATAAAACATCCTGACCCCGCTTGTAAACAAATTTACAATAACCATGAAATTGAATCAATAAGTGCAAAATAAAAGATAAAAGTGCTCAAATGGTATAGAACCCGTGCTACTTATATTCGTGAATATTAAAAGATATACCTGTGTATTAGTAGAAGATTACACATACTACAGCATATGAATTTCTAAAATCTTCGTCAAAATAAAACAGATGACGTAATAAATTAAAGATATCCTTAATCTTGCCAAAACTGATAATACTGAACTAAAGGCCATAACTGATTCCAATATATGCCTAAAAAAAAGCACTAAAATTGCATAGAGAGATATTCCGTACTATTTATATTGTCGTATATTAAAAGATGTGCCCGTCTGTTAGTAAAATATTATCCGTATTGCAATATGAGTTTGAATAATCCTTGTCAAAATTAAACACATTACATAATAAATGGAAAATATCAATAATCTCCATAATCTTTAAATCAGAAGACCGTAATTGATTATAATATGTGTCAAAATAGATGCCACTATACCTGTACTAATATTTTCATAGATTAGAAGGTATACCCATGCATTCGAGGAAGAGTTTCCGTGCTATTTACTATAAGTTTCAACAATTTTTGCCAAAATAAAATAATGACGTAATAAATTGAAACTATCAACAATCCCCAAAAATATCAATAATAATAATGACCATAATTGATATATAATTCTATCAAAAATGCAATATCGGTGAAATTTATTTGATATATATACATATCTTTATTATTTAAATCGGAAAAGATTTAATAAAAATCTTCTGCTACATAAACACATTGGATTTAAATCCATTGCTAAGTGACATGATATAATTTTCTTTAAATAAATTGGCGGAAGAAATATAGTCTGCATAATGCTATCTCTATGGAAGGTTTAATTGTTCGTTTTTAATTAATATTTTAATAATTAGACAACCCCTGGTCTTAGAAATTTGAAATATGCACTAAATTTTAAGTGCAGGGTTATTCCGTTATCCATAAAATTTCAATAAATTCAGTTCAGCCGTTCTCCCGTGATAATCAGACAGATTTTCAATTTTTTTTATATAGATTATGTAATGTTATGTCAAAATATAAAATAATATAAATATGCACATAACTGTAAAGTCTTGTGTAAATACAAATTTTAGTACATTCCTACATAAGCTGATAATGATATGTAAGAAAATAACAAAAGTCCACTCGGCCGTCCAAATGGTTGCTCATGTCCTTTGGATGAGTCGGACGGTCTGGGTCTTCTACACTCAGAGTGGATAACAATTTCTTCCTAGCTATTGACATATTTACATTTGTCAGCTGAAACATATCATTTATGAATGACTGATTGTGGATTAAAATTATCCAAATGTAGACTTTTAATAGATAACTAAAAGTTTACTTATTTTGCTGATTTTCAATCTATTTCTCTAAATCTATATAAATAAAATTGAAAATCTGTCTGTCTCATCATCATGGGAGAGCAACCGAACCGAATTTAAATGAAATTTTGTGGGTAGTCTTGAAATAGCCTGACTTAAAATGAAGTCCATGTTTTGAATTTATAAGACCAGGGGTTGTCCAGATATTAATTAAAAACGAACAATTAAATCATTTATATAGTGTTATGCAGACGATATTTTTTCCGCCAATTTATTTGAAGAAAATTTTATCATGTCTTTTAGTAACAGATTTAAATCCAATGTGTTTATATGGCAGCTGATTTTTATTAAATCCTTTCTGATTTAAATAATAAAGATAGGTATATAAAATAAATATCACTGATATTACATTTTTGATTGGATTATATCAATTATGGTCTTCAGGTTTAAACATTAACATTATTGATATTTTCAGTTTATTATTGTCATTGTTTTATTTTTGCAAAAATTGTTGAAACTCATATATTGTATGTAGTACCAAGTAATCTTTAACAAATGCATGGATATGTCTTCTACTCTACGAGAATATAAGTATATTTGCACATATTTTGGCATATACTGGAATCAATTACGGCCTTTAGGTTTTAAGATTACAGGATTATTGATATTTTCAATTTATTACGTCATCTGTTTTATTTTGGCAAAGATTTTAGAAACTCATAAGTTGTAGTTGTAGTATGGGCCCTATACAGTTTTAGCACTTTTATTTTGCATATTTATTCAACTGCAATTTATTCAACTTCATATATTTTGTAAATTTGTTTACAAACAATACCAGGACATTTTATTCTTCAGATCTGCTCGTGAAGATAATTTTGTATAACAAGAACAGATATTCTTAAACTTCTTTTTAGGAGCATTAGATTAAATATTTTAATAGAATATTTGGATTAACAATGTCATTTAGTACACTATAGGAATTTGCACATAATTGTGCATTTTAAGCTTTATATTATATACTTCATACGAAAAATGGATATACTGCTAGTGTTTTTATACGATTAAAGCACTGAAACCACACTCAAGAAAAACAGTACTTGAGGGAAGAGGTGTAAAACTCCAGGGGTGTGTTTTAAAGGATTCAACACCCACATGATGTTACGAAACATGACATCTGATACATAGGCATTGTATAATTATTTTGCTGCATCCAAGCCAGAAAATATTTTCTGTCACTGTAGTTTCAAACAACTTGAATCTTGCAAAGAACAATGTTTCAATTTGGCTTCTGAATGTCATCGAATAAATATGAATGTCGTCTTCAATTTTTATATGAAATTATAATTTTTCTTTATCAGGTTTTAATTTACCCATCTGCATTTTTCATACAAAGCAAACTTTTATTACTTAATATGGGTGGAAACTTTTATCTGCTAATGTCAAATTTTGTTTCATATGTAATTTCAAATTTGACTCATTAAACCCCCAATGACCCGAATTTAATAAACCCAACCTGACGCGAATTTAATAAAACGTGGTCCGAACCTGGCCCGTGTCCTAGGTTGTGCCTAAATCTATAGGCCAGACCTGAGCTCATACAGACTTCTAACTTTGACACCCTTGAGATTGATATTTAAAATTGCCCCCCCCCCTCCCCCCTATCAAATTGAATCTTAAAATATGCCACTGGCTTTGGAGTCAGTACTTAAAACATTTGACTCTCTTTTTTCTATTGTCTTACTCTTTGTTTTTTAACATCCAACTCCCAAATAAATAGCAATTATTTTTTTATTTTTTATAGCAATAGTCTTTTAATTGGCAATCATTTGATATTTTTTAAATTTATTGCCTTAAAGTTATTTGAAAAACTATCAAAAAGTTAAATATTCCAATATAAAAATATTTTAAATGCATTTTATTTAGGAATCATCCTGAATAAACTAGCAAAAAAAAATTAATAAACAGCAAATCTTTAAATTTGTCTTCATTTTGATTCTTAACATCATTTCTTCATTTGATTCTTCATTTTCTTTCTTCATTTTGATTCTTTTGATTCTTCATTGAAATTTACCCAATATATAGGGAACTTATATTCTGTCCATTTCATGAAATTAATACATTTGCACAGAACTTCAATTTCTGCAATGAAGAAATTTAAATTTATTGCCCTACATGGTCATTGTAAACTGTCAAAAATAAGTACAGCAGTTGCTACGTTATTAGAGACTCGTTATAATCTTTCTTGTAAGTACAGTTTGGCTGAAGTAATAAATTTTTTAATGCCATGGTATATGTAGATGTTTTCAAATATAGGTTCTCTTGCACACATGCTATGATTGTGATGCCAGTTTATATTAGTAAAAGCCACATAAGTGTGCATTCGCAATAAAGTTTCAAGATGTAGTAAAACCATTAATGATAAAAAGCCCTGCTCAGCTATAATGCTTATGTTAAACTGAGGAATGAATTGCATCGGAAATTGTATCTAACAGCAAATTTGGTCTAGATAAATGATTTTTCTTCTTTAAACTTTAAACTTTAATTGAACTCATTTCAGTAAATATTGTTTCCAAGAAACATAATTTAATATGGAAATAAGGGATTCTAATAAGTTGAAACTGTAAAATTTATATACATTTATAAAAAAAATGAAGTTTTAATGAACTTTTGCACTAAAATAATTCACTAATCGATAGACTAAAGTGAATTTTTTACTATATTTGATGTAGGAATCTATAAAATTTTGTCTGAATATCTATACAGTTTTGTTATATATTAATCTATAAAGTTGTGTTAATATCGTTTGAATCTATAAAATTTTCTTCCAAGTTTCGCACCATTTCAATAAATGCAATATCATTAAATTTATGTTGCAGGCAACTTATGTCAGATAATCACAAAAACAAATACACTTATGATTTTCTCAAACAGTGGGCATTATTCATGATTTGCCATTGCATGTAATATTCAACTTTATATTTCTGAGACATATAATTAAGCAAAATCAACATCAGTTTATAAATTAAAGCTAATGGAGTTGTGTTTTTAAATGTATTAATTATAATATTTACCCTTGTACTTTGTTTTCTTATTTTATTTTTATTTAAAAAAAAATGAATTTCTTTAGTTTATTTTTATTTACAGCACAAATTGAAAAAGAATCTGTGAAATACTAATTCTTTGATTTTTTGGGGGGGTATCGAGACTATTTGACCTACCAAAAGGTTTCAGGTAACTGTTTAGATGACCATGACAGTGTCACTCAGTTTAGACCAGAACCCAATGGCAAGCACAAGGATTGCAACATCATTCCCCTAACTCATCACCTTTTAGATGGACATTTGGGTCTACAGACTAACATACTCATACACTATGTAGACATAAAAATAGTTTTGGGCATCATCGACATTGGAACCTGGGCCCTACTGTGTGCAAATCCCCTACCATCACTGAATATAACAATGTCATTTTTTATTTGAATGAATATAACAGGGTGTTCCTAATAAAAGAGATATCTATTTAGCAATACAATAGGAATTGTGAAAAGCAACCTTAAGACATGAAAATATAAATATTTATTCGAAATAATACTATATATGCCAAATTTAATTATCAGTTTCCACTTTTATGACCATCAATGTTTCTACAGATCTGAAAGCTATAAACTGTTTTGTAGAGCACACATTCAAGTATTTCAGCTATTATTTGAACTAATGAACTGGTTTACAACAAAAAATGCAACTCAAATCAAGATAAATAAGCAAACGCATGTTTGAGAAATTAACTGTCTAAATGTGAACATCCAAATAAGTGCAAGGCTATGTAGGTCAAACTGAAATAGCTAAAGTTTAAGTAAAGAAATTCAATTGATTTCTAAAATGCATGTATTCTTATTTATTTTGATTTGCATTGCATTTTACATTGTAAACCAGTTCATTATTGATTATGTGCAAAGTCATGTGCTGTACTTATGAACTGTTGCAGTAATATGATTTGAATATCATTCCTATTTTTAATTCTTTTGTGTTTCACTAGTGACTTACTGAAACCCCCAGGCAGAAAATATGTAAAGGTGCTAAATCAGCTAGGACAAAAATTTAGGTGCCATTTTTACATCTAAATAATGGAATTTTAACTCTTAATTTGTTATATTTTCTAGATAACAAAGGTGGGGAGGAGACCAAAAATTGTGTTAAGATGCCATTTGTATGCTTTTGCAAGTGAACTAACACAAGAAAAATATTTTTAAAACTTAAATAAAAATTAACAGATGTTATTCTTTCTCTAATATTTTCTTATAGCATACATGCTTTGATGCTTTGATTATGTGGTATACAATTCATAGTACACTAAAGAATGATAAATTAGAGTCACACCTATATAGAGTAGCACCTACATAGAGTTCTCCTAAAAATGTCCCTTTGATTTATATTAAATTAGTCTAACTTAGAATTGAAATTTATATTAATTTAAAATGTATAATTAATTAAAAAGAAATTATGATTTGTAAAAGTAAAAAGAGCCAACTGCAGATTTACTATCTTTGCGGTTTTCACAGTTGAGGGGGGGGGGGGGAAGAGAGAGTTGCTATAGCACTAAGATACAGAATGCTCCTAAAACTATTCATTTGATTTATAGCAAAATTATCTAAATTAGAATTGACATGTATATTAATTTAAAGTGTGAAAATAATTCTGAGTTGTAAAGAAAATCATTAATGCTGATTTAGTATCTACAAGATTAAATAGTGATGAATTTAAGGAGTCTATATTATACATTTTACATAGATTAATTGTGGACCTTTTAGCAGTGGTGGAGTGACCATAAGTGACTTCTAATTCATCTTTTTAGTAAATCCACCACTAATATAAGCTAATATCTCCATGTAGAATGACTGTGCATGAAACATCATATAATATTGATCGAAACTTCTTGCAGAAATATCCACATTGATTGCAAGTAGATTACCTTTTGCCATGCAGGCTCCCCCCCCCCCCCCCCCCCCAGAGAAGGGGAGGTAAGTTACAGCTTGCAAATAAATTTATCAATCACTCACTCCAGTTATAAAGAAAGAAAGAGGCTTAACTGCAAAACTCATATCTCCATTTTTGTCATTTTACTCACTTTGCTTAAAATTCATAAAACCTGAAAACCTTTTCATTTTAATTGTCGCTATACTGTAAGCTGGAATGATTCATAAAGAGTAATTTAACCACAGGAAAACAAAATTTATCCATGGTGAAAAACAAGATTTAATTGATGAATGGTATGTTTTACATCAAAACTAATTAAAATGTAACATTTTAAAAGAAATATAAAAATATCTACTTTAGTTAAAATAAGCTTCAAATATTATATTTTACAAATGATAATGAATCACACTCAACCATACTATGTAACGAAAAGGTAATAGAGAAGTAAGTAGATGGCTGATCATGTGATCTGATAAAGTCTTCCTATTGGCTGTGAATGGAAAATGTGAGTTTTGCAGCAAAATTCACAGTGGAGAATGTCAGTTTTTCAAGTAAATCAGGTTCTGAATACTAAATAAATATCAAAGAATGTGACTTTTTCAGGATACTACTTGATTCACATACCTACCACCATGAACAAGAATATATATATATATAAAGAAAAGCTTTTCGACCGAAAATGGGGAAGAGTTTTACAACTAGACTCTTCAATACTGACTCAATTGATCAGATGACCTACCAATAAAATGCACTTACTCTTACTCTAGATCACTATATAGATTTAAATTGTCCTCTTCTAGATATATGTATGTACAATCTGGTCGGTGTCTAACAGCCACTGGCTAATGGAAATGTCTGACTTCACCAGTGGTGAAGTCAGACATTTCCATTTGAGTTGGGGTATATCTTTCCATTTGTAAGGGCTTTTTATTATTCACCTACTCATACCTTTTAATTCTTTGTTATATTCTAATTGTATGACATAGAAGTATTAAAATATTGTAATATTTGTAATTTCATAATGAAAAAGATACATATTTTAAATACATGGAAGTATTTAAATCAGTTTTCATAAGCAAGAGACCCATCCCCCACCCTGTCTGTTCTCCTCTTCATGACATATAGTATTAGTATGGCAAAATTGCAACCATAATTATTTTAAATAACACTGAATTTGCACTTTTAATTCAATTTTCGTTTTCATTTGGTTACTGGACTTATTAAAGGTAGTGCATCAAAAATGCAAAAAAAAAAAAAAAACATGAAATATATTAAGAACGGCTAGTCCTAGAGTAATAGGGTTGGTCTTACTCTTTTCATTGTCAAAAGTTATATATAAAACAAGCATTTAATTGATACATTTGACCATACGTTGTCTTTTATTTTAAATTTTTGCGGGCCATTTCGTACAAAAAGGCAAATTTATCTTTTTTGAATCGTACCAAAATCTAATCAGCACCAAAAGGTATCCTTCATGTGACTTATCCACCAAATTTTGTGAAATTTGGTCATCTTCAGCTAGAGTGGATACAGGCAATTTTTGCGGGTTATTTTGCAAAAAAAAAGGCCGGTTCGTTTATCCGGAATCGTACCAAAATTTAGTCATCACCAGGGTCACCCAAAAGGGACTTACCTACCAATTTTTTTTTAAAATAAGGTCAATTAGTTTTTGAGTTAAAGTGGATAAATTGCGCAGACGTCACGCTAAAAATAGTTTTTTCGTGTTCTAAAGGTCTTAAAACATGTAGATCCGTCGAAAACTTCTGTTGCGATTTTCGAAACGATTCCAATACTTTCCCTATACATTATCAAGTATTGCAGGGAAAGTAAAAATACAATTATATATATTTTGGGCTGTAATAATAAATTTGGAGGACGTAATTCATATCTATATAATAATCGTCTAACATGCTTTTGTCTTCATAAAACACAAAAGCCGCCGCATTCCCCAGAATATAGATACAGGTCCCATTGCAAATATCAGCAATGTACCTGTTTCGCGTTTATTATCGAGGAACGTAAACAGTTACGTTGGCCTCGTAACTGTTTACGTATTGGTTTTACGTTGCCTCGTTATACGCTCGTCAGTATGGAATAGCCGATATCTGCAGTACCAACAAGAAACTTGCTGTAAGCCACAATTTTTGCGAGCTTCTATGAGAACTGACAATTTCAGTTCTTCCATGTGGCCGGCATAAAGAACTTTGCCTGTGCAGTTTCGTGTGGCCTGAACTAAATTGTAAATGAATTTTATTTTGTTCACGCGGAAGGATTGAAATAGTCTGAGTGTCTCTATCTTTCCAGATTCCAGAAGCTCCTCGGTGACCTAGAAAACTGAATGTTTGCAAATATAGTATCGAACACAGGATAGATCTTAATGAAGTTTGATTTTCGACCCCCCCCCCCCCCCACCTACACACACTTTCTGAGACAAAAAAAAAATGGGGGAGTGTGGGGGGGGGAGGTCCGAAAACTATTTTCGGACCTTTCAAAAGTCCTCTCGTGGCCTAGAAAGCTGAATATTTACACATTTATTTTATCGTTCATGTCACAAACTCGACCCCCTCATTCCGTGGGACAGAGAAATGGTTTTATGGCATTTAAATTTTATTAGTTAAAAAGAACTACGTATAAATAAGATAGCCATTGAAAGCCTCTTACTACCTACTCAGGGGTCCAGTAATTTTCCTATCGTTTCAAAAGATGCAGTGATGGGAACGTTAATCGTTTTTACGAATTGGGGTATGGAACCCCATAGCTTTCTAAAGGGCCGGGCTGTTCTCATAAAGTGTCTTATGTATAAACAGTATCGCTGACAGAATTTGCGGAACCTTATGCAGTAAATACATGGGTCCCCTTACTACCCAATTGTTGACCTTTTATCATATATATTTTTTATGCTGCTCGGGTCTCCGGGGTATCTATACAATGTATAGTTCAAACGCGACCTCCTTTACCCGGTAGGTCGCAGTGTGTACATGACATAGCTAAAAAATGGGTCAACCCATTAAGGCTGGTTCTTTTTTTTTTTTTAATCATACCAAAATCTAATCAACATCAGGGTAACCCACAAGTGACTTACACTTCAAATTTAGTGAAATTTCGTCGAATAATTTTTGAGCTAGAGTGGATACATACATTGCACAGACAGACACGCACAAAGACGTCACGCTAAAAATAGTTTTCTCTCGGTTCTAGAGTGCTCGAAACGCGTAGATCCGTCGGAAATTCGAGTTGAGATTTTCGATACGATTCCAATACTCTTCCTTCCCTATACATTTCGATATATTGTGTTAATTATATAAGAATTAGTACTTGTATAAGTAGTAATTATATTGTGGGGATAAATATATATATTAGTAATTATATTGTGGGGATTAATATATATATTAGTAATTATATTGTGGGGAAAGTAATTATATAAGAATACACAAGAAAAACTGCATTTTAATAAATAAAGCCCTTGGAGGGATGCATGCATGCCCCCCGGTCCACCACCTTCTCTGCTCTACTGACTATCGTATTCATATTCCAGATTGTTTAGGTCCATTTGTATCAATCAGTATTGGAATATAAAAAATTCTGATGTGGGCAGCACATGAATTTCCCTGCAGACTTATTTCTTTAATAGTTCATTAGATTATGTTTAATTGCACCAAATAACACTAAATTTGCATTTTTAATTCAATGTTTGTTTTTATTTGGTAATTGGACATTTTCCCGATAGCGACGTAACAAAAATGCAAGAAATCTCAAATATCTTGAGAACGGTTAGTCTTAAAGTATAATGGAGTGTGTGTTATATTCTTTTCCTCGTCAAAAATTGCGTATAAATAAGAATTTAATTGATACATTTCAGCAAACGTAGTCTTTTTTTTTTTTTTAGATTTTGGCGATTTTTGCAGGCCATTTCGTAAAAAAAGGCAGGTTCTGTTTTTACGAATCGTACCAAAAACTAATCAGCATCAGGGTCACATCCAAATGACTTATCTACCAAATTTTATGAAATTCGGTCAATTAGTTTTTTAGTTAGAGTGGATACAAAATCTGCACAGACAGACACACACACAGACGTCACTCTAAAAATTGTTTTTTCGTATTCTAGAGGTCTCGAAACGTGTAGATCCGTCGAAAACTCGAGTTGCGATTTTCTGCATGTTTCCAATACTTTCCCTATACATTACCATGTATTGCAGGGAAAGTAAAAAATATATATTTTTATTAGCCAGCCTTCATTTAAAAATTTACGTAAAAGTTTTTAAGATATTTATTTTATCAAGTTGGTAGCAGGGCTGTCACCCCGATAAATTCGCCGCATTCAGGTGATTTGTGTTAATATATGATTTTAATACTATTTACGTGTAGCTGGCTAACATCATTTTCCCGCATTTATATACCAGAACCAGACGAGGCATAAAAAGAGATTGTGCACTAGATCTTCAGAAACAAAATAGATACTAGAGTTTCCCCCTTTACATTCTTCCAAGAATTAGGAGGGCTGGACCAAAAGTATTTCCTTTTATGACCCCTCTCTTTTATAACCTTCAACCTGCCTGTGCCCTGAAGGGTAGAGGCGACCTTCAGAGCTGACAGTCCTTTTGCTCACTTGGTCAATTCGTGAAATGAACTTTCATAGTTTTCGTTTTGAAATAATAATTTTCATAATTAAAAAATTAGCAGTGACTCCAGTTTAATGGAGATGAAATATTTTTGCGTGAATAACATATTTCTTTGTAGGTGATTTACCTTCATAGACATTTTAAATACAGTTGAAAATATTAAAATATTGAAATTAAAACTACTTTTTCAAAACAGTTCAAAATGTTAAAATATCAACAATAGGACCACCTTCCTAAAAAATTGTTCAGAATATTAAAATACCGAAATTGTAATCACTATAATTAGAAGAAGCTGATCAAAAATCATATATATCCTTGTAGGGTTTTCAAAGGAGTACAAATTACTTTTTAGTTCATACCTAGCACTTTTAGTTTTATGTTAGTTAACACTTTCAGTATATATCAGGAATGTAAGAGTTCATACCTTTATTCTGATAATGATTGTGAGACAAACAGAACTAAATACTATATTAATGTTTGAAAAAGTTGAATGAAGACTCGGACACTATAGGGACTGGACTGGGTAGTATAATACCAACAGATACAAAGTATTAAATACACGAGAGCGTATCTTGAAAACTAAAAGTTCTCTATGAACAATAAGAGAGTAATTTGTAGATCTTTGAACCCCTATAAAGATATATAAATGGATTTTTGATCAGATTTTTAGTTTTCGAAATATGATGATTTCGATATTTTAATATTTTGAACTATTGCACTAGTATCTGTGCGTGTATGTGTCTGTGAGATATGGACACCAAGCCAAAAATAAATACTTGTATCGCTATGAAATCTTATTTTGTCACGATATTACGTGGAAACATTGAAACTAATTAGAATATTTTGTGCTTTACACTATTAAAACACAAATTATTCGAATTTCAGAAAAAATCAGAAATTTCGAAAATTTCCTGTAAGAGTCCATTGAAGCTTATAGAAATGATATATGGAGATATAAGAATCAAATATATTTTTGCTACCTACCGCTTGCCCCCCCCCCCCCCTCCTCCAAAGAAAAATTATTGCGACGGTACTGATTAAATTAATTCGGGTGACAAACCTGTTGAAAAATAATTTGAAAAAATAATTTTATTTTTCATTTCTACTAAAAATTAAAATATTATCTGTGTACGAAATCCGATAAAATAATAATTGTCTTTTGATATTAATTATAAAAGTAGACCTAAACAATATGGAATATGAATGTATGAGAAATTCGAGTGAAAACCCCTAATATTTCTTATAATTTCTTATAAAATATACGAGGAGCTACATAAAAAAACTAGATTGACCGAAAATGTGGAGATCATACTGAAACTTAAAAATGAAATTCCCTGAAGTTTTCAGAATTTTTTTTTTTAATCTATAATTATTTTATATACTGAAAAAATTGAAATTCAGTAACTGACAATAAAATTTAGTAGGAACGATTTACAAATCATGAAATCTATGGCGTCAAATTTCAAAAATTTTGGTATCAAATATAATAATAATAAAAAAAGAATATAAAATCATTTTTAATATTTCAAATGACACAATTTAAAAAAGTATTCAAAAGTCAGAACATTGCTCCTCCTAATTTTTTACTTTCCCTGTAATACATGGTAATGTATAAAGTATTGGAATCAGACTGAAAATCACAACTCGAGTTTTCGACGGATCTACACGTTTCGAAACCTCTAGAATAAGAAAAAACCATTTTTAGCGTGACGTCTGTGTGTGTGTCTGTCTGTCTGTGAAGATTTTGTATCTACTCTAACTAAAAAAACTAATTGACGAATTTCATAAAATTTGGTAGGTAAGTCACTTGTGGGCGAATCTGGTGCTGATTAGTTTTGGGTACAATTCGTGACAAAAGAACCCACCTTTTTCTGCGAAATGGCCCGCAAAAGCTTGTATCCACTCTAACTGAAAAACTAATGGACCGAATTTCACAAAATTCGATAGATAAGTCTCTTGTGGGTCACCCTGGTGCTGATTAGATTTTGGTACGATTCGGAAAAAAATAACCTGCCTTTTATTTGCAAAATAGCCATTAAAAATCGTCAAAATCTGAAATAAAAAAACTATGCATGCTCAAATATATCCGTTAAATGCTTGTTTTATACGTAAATTTTAACAAAGAATAAGACCAATCCCGTTACACTAGGACTAGCCGTTCTCGAGATATTTTAGTATTTTGGGTATTTTATCTACGCCACCTTTGAAAATAAGTTCAGTTAGCAAATGAGAACGAAAAGTGCATTTAAAGTGTAAATTCAGTGTAACTTCAACTAATTACGCTTGTTATTTGATGCAATTAAACTCAATTTAATGAATGAATTTAACTCAATTTAAGAATGTGGATATGTCTGCAGGAAAAGTCATGTGCTACCCACATCAGATTTTTTACTTTCCCTACAATAAATACATGGTAATATAAGTATTGGAATCATGCCGAAAATGGCAACTCGAGTTTTCGACGGATCTACACGTTTCGGGACCTCTTGAATATGAAAAAACTATTTTTAGCGTGACGCCTGTGTGTGTGTCTGTCTGTGGAATGTATGTATTCACTTAAAGCAAAAACTAATGGACCGAATTTCATAAAATTTAGTAGTCTCTTGTGTGTGACCCTGTTGCTGACTAGTTTTTAGTACGATTCGGGATAAAAGAACCCGCCTATTTTTGCGAAATGGCCCGCAAAAATTGCCTGTATTGCCTTTAGCTGAAAAACTAATGGACCGAATTTAACAATATTCGGTAGATAAGTCGCTTGTGGGTCACCCTGGTGCTGATTATTAGATTTTGGTATGATTCGAAAAATAATAACCTGCCTCTTTTTGCAAAATGGCACGCAAAAATCGTCGAAATCTAAAATAAAAAAACTACGTATTCTGAAATATATCCATTAAATCTTGTTCCATACATAATTTTTAACGATGAAAAGAATAACACCAACTCCCCCCCCCCCCCTCCCCATTACACTACGATTAGCCGTTCTCGAGATATTTTTTATTTTTTTCGTATTTTCTCTACGCCACTTTGAAAATAAGTCCAGTTACCAAACCAGAGAGAAAAGTGAATTAAATTTAATTAAAATAAAGAGAACGTGGATATAATTCCGCAGGGAAAGTCATGTGCTGCCCACATCAGATTTTTACTTTCCCTGCAATACATGGTAATGTATAGGGAAAGTATTGGAATCATGCCAAAAATCACAACTCGAGTTTTCGACGGATCTACACGTTTCGAGACCTTTAGAATATGAAAAAACCATTTTTAACGTGACGTCTGTGTGTGTGTCTGTCTGTTCAATGTATATATCCACTCTAATTCAAAAACTAATGGACCGAATTTCATAAAATTTGGTAGGTAAGTCACTTGGGTATGACCCTGGTGCTGATTAGTTTTTGGTACGATTCGTAAAAACAGAACCCGCCTTTTTTTGCGAAATGGCCCGTAAAAATTCCATGTATCCACTCTAGCTAAAATACTAATTGACCAAATTTCACAAAATTTGGTGGATAAGTTACTTGTACGATACTCTGGTGCTGATTAGATTTTGGTATTTATCGGAAAAGAACAACCTGCCTTTTTTTACGAAATGGCCCGCAATAATGTCATGTATCCACTCTAACTAAACTATTAATTGGCCAAATTTCACAAAATTTGATAGATAAGTTACTTGGGGAATACTCTGGTGCTGATTAGATTTTGGTATTATTCGGAAAAGAGCAACCTGCCTTTTTTTACGAAATGGCCCTCAAAAATCGCAAAATCTAAAAAAAGCTACATATGTTCAAATATATCAGTTAAATTCTTGTTTTATACGTAATTTTTTATGAGGAAAATAATAAGAACAACTCTATTACTCTAGGACTAACCATTCTCGAATTATTTAAGATTTTTCGAATTTAGTTATGCCACTTTTAAAAAAATGTCTAATTACCAAATAAAAACAGAAATTAAATTAAAAATGCAAATTCAGTGTTATTTTGTCCAATTAAACTCAATTTGATGAATTATTAAAGAAAAAAATATGAATTTGAGTCTGCAGGGAAAGTCATGTGCTGCCCACATCAGATTTTTACTTTCCCTGCAATACATGGTAATGTATAGGGAAAGTAATGGAATCATGCCGAAAATCGCAACACGAGTTTTCGACGGATCTACACGTTTGGAGACCTCTAGAATACGAAAAAACTATTTTTAGCTTGGCGTGTGTGTGTGTGTCTGTCTGTCTGTCTGTGTATCTGTCTGTGTGTCTGTGCAATGTATGTATCCACTCTAACTCAAAAACTAATGGACCGAATTTCATAAAATTTGGTACGTAGGACTCTGGATCGTGACCCTGGTGCTGATTAGTTTTTGGTACAATTCAGAAAAAAAGAACCCGCCTTCTTTTGCGAAATGGCCCGCAAAGATCTCATGTATTCACTCTAGCTGAAATACAAATTGGCCAAATTACACAAAATTTGGTAGATAAATCACATGTTGGATACTCTGGTGCTGATTAGATTTTGGTACGATTCGGAAAAGAACAACCTGCCTTTTTTTACGAAATGGCCCGCAAAAATCGCCAATATCTAAAAAAAGACTACGTATGCTCAAATGTATCAATTAAATGCTTGTTTTATACGTAATTTTTGACGAGGAAAATAATAAGAACGATTCTATTACTCTAGGACTAACCGTTCTCGAGATATTTGACATTTTTCGCATTTTTTTATGCCGCCTTTGGAAAAATGTCCAATTACCAAATAAAAGCAGAAATTGAATTAAAAATGCAAATTTAGTGTCATTTTGTGCAATTTAACTCAATTTAATGAGTTCTTAAAGAAATAAAGAAAACATGAATTTGAGTCTGCAGGGAAAGTCATGTGCTGCCCACATCAGATTTTTACTTTCCCTGCAATACATGGTAATGTATAGGGAAATTATTGGAATCATGCCGAAAATCGCAACTCGAGTTTTCGACGGATCTACACGTTTCGGGACCTCTAGAGTACGATAAAACCATTTTTAGCGTGACGTCTGTGTGTGTGTCTGTCTGTACAGATTTTGTACATAAAATTTGGTAGGTAAGTCACTGGTGGGCGAATCTGGTGCTGATTAGTTTTGGGTACGATTCGCGATAAAAGAACCGGCCCATTTTTGCGAAATGGCCCGCAAAAATTGCCTGTATCCACTCCAGCTGAAAAACAAATGAGACCGAATTTCAGAAAATTCGGTAGATAAGTCGCTTGTGAGTCACCCTGGTGCTGATTAGATTTTGGTATGATTCGGAAAAAAATAACCTACTTTTTTTTTTTGTGAAATGGTCAGCAAAAATCTTCAAAATCTAAAATAAAAACTACGTATGCTTGTTTTATACGTAATTTTTAACGAAGAAATGAATAAGACTAACCCCATTACACTATAGGACTAGCCGTTCTCGAGATGTGTTAGGTTTTTCGTATTTTCTCTGAGCCACCTATGAAAATAAGTCCACTTACCAAATGAGAACGAAAATTGAATTAAAAGCGAATTAAATTTAATTAAAATAAAGAGAACGTAGATTTAAATCTGCGGGGAAAGTCATGTGCTGCCTAAATCAGATTTTTTGTGTTTATTTGGTAATTAGACATTTTTTCGAAATCGGCGTAACAAAAATGCAAGAAATCTCAAATATCTTGAGAACGGTTAGTCCTAAAGTATAATGAAGTGTGTTAGATTCTTTTCCTCGTCAAAAATTGTGTATAAAACAAGAATTTAATCGATACATTTGAGCATACAGCATATATTACTTAGTTTTTTTTTTAGATTTTGGCGATTTTAGCTGGCCATTTCGTAAAAAAAGGCAGGTTGTTCTTTTCCGAATCGTACCAAGATCTAATTAGCACCAGAGTATCCCACAAGTAATTTATCTACCAAATTTTATGAAATTTGGTCAATTAGTATTTTAGCTAGAATCACGACATGGAAACTAAAGTAGATGCATAACTAGAACAACTTCTAGTTATGCATCTACATAAACCAGCAAATATCTAAAAAAAAGCAAATATCAAGTCTATAAAAATAAAAAAATCTAAATTACCAGCAAATATCAAGTCTATTGACCCTGCACATGATAGATTTTATAACCACTATATTTTGAAAACTAAGAATCCGATCCAAAAATCTTGTATACGGCTTTTGAATAGCTAAGAATTATTTTCTTACTGTTCATAAATAGTTCTTTAGTATTCGAGATATAAGCATTACAAACTTGAAAAATGGAAATTTTTCTATATTCTTCAACTTGATGAATACTAAAAAACTAGAAAAGCTTTGTAAAAACAAATTATTAATCTAGAAATTCGACTTCTTAATACAAATTTTTGTAGCTTATAATTTAAAAGACATTTTGGGTGGAAGTTCGCTAAGTGAAGCGCAAAGTCGCTCAGACAAAAACTGAAGTTCAAAAAAAAAAAAAAAAGTTCAAATTATTAAAATATTTAAATTATTTGTGTATATTCCTATATGTCATCCTATTTTTTCTAAGAAAAGCAAATATTGTTTGTATTTTTCGTAACTCTCCGATTTCAGCCAAAGATACCCCAAATATAGATGTTATTCGCATCAAAATGATAAATGTATATTTTAGACAAAAAAAAAAAAAAAATTACGCTTGCATAAACACGTAAATGTAATTTCATTCATGTTACTTTCTACTTTCTGATGGGACAAGCGAGAGAGACCTCAGCCAAGCTTTGACTTCTATTTCTAAACGCAACGTGTACATGTGGAAGTACTATACTATCCCCTCCTCTCCCCCCACCAAAAGAAAAAAAAATCATTCCCCATCTCCCGTATTCTTCCCAATAATTGAAGGTCACGGCAAAGAATATACATATACATGGTCACGGTGTTGTCTGACGGGAGGGTTTTTTCAACAGCTAACACTTTCTCGTTTATCGCCGGGTGTTTTTTTTTTTGTTGTTGTTGCTGTTCTCTATGCCCCATGAAGCCAGGGTTTGACAATTATCACTTTGAATGAGTATACATATTGTCTATATATTCAAGTTTATGCTATACTTACTTAAAACAATAATTACAATTACGTTCTACTGCAATTTTTTTCTAATGACAAAATGGACTATTGTACCCGGGAAATAACCGCATATCTGCAACCAAAAAAAATTCCGAGAAAAAATTTTATGTGCCACTTTTTTGTAAACCTTTATAGAGACAGACAAATTCAGTTTTACTACGCAGTCAGCTTAAAATTTCTTCAAAAGAGATTAAACTTACTTTGCAACAATGAAGTTTCTACTTGCAGTACCCGCCTACAACAGCACTGTCCCATGAAATAAATTGCTGTTTGTATATTGTGTAAAGACAAAATACAAAACTATTACAAATGGTGTCTTACAAATACCATTGTAATACACTATTTGTAATAGTGTCTCACGAGGGATTACAAATATAGTGTTTTCTCTCGTAAATGGAACTAGCTAGATCCACGAGAATGATATGAGTCAATTCGTCGCGTAATATTTCATAAGGAAAGTCAACCTATTTAATGATACTTATTATTATTTCAATTTTATGTAAATCTTTATATAAATGTGTAATATCGCGAAAACGATTCGTACCAGAGTTATAAAATGAATGCCATGCATTTTCTAACGATAAATGACATACAAATAATTATTTATTTAATATTATTAAATACCCTGTCGTTGCGTCATTCTCCGTTTGTAATAACCGTACCAAATTTCATTTAAATAGCTTGTTTCCACTCGTTTCTAAAATAACGCTCATCCATGAAAGGATTACACATCACTTCAAAAACGACCTCAGGAATATTTAAAACATGTAAATCAATCGAAAACTCGAATTCGAAACCATCACAATATTTCCTCTATGAATTAATTATATTATAGTATACACTATATATACTATAGTATATACTTCATTTTTTGACGTAATTTGCATTCAAACCTATGCAGTATATACATAGATCGATGCGTAATAAGTAAAAGAGCATTCAGCTGAAAACACTAAACAGCAATTCGCGCAAAAAAAAAAAAAAAAAAAAAAATATATATATATATATAATGTGGGCAGCACATGACTTTCTCTGCAGACTCAAATTCACGTTCTCTTTATTTCTTCAATAATTCATTAAATTGCATCAAATAACAAGCGTAATGAACTAAAATTACACTGAATGTACACTTTAAATTCAATTTTCGTTCTCATTTGGTAACTTGACTTAGGGGTACAGAAAATGCGAAAAATCTAAAATATCTCGAGAACGGCTATTCTTAGTGCAATGGAGTTGATCTTATTCTTTTCATCGCTAAATATTACGTATAAAACAAGCATTTAATTGTTATATTTGAGCATATGCAGTATTTTATTTCAGATTTTGACGATTTTTGTAGGCCATTTTGTAAAAACAGGAAAGTTATTTTTTTCCGAATCGTCCCAAAATCTAATCAGCACCAGGGTAACCCACAAGTGACTTATCTACCAAATTTTGTGAAATTTGATCTCTTAGTTTTTCAGCTAGAGTGGATACAGGGAATTTTTGCGGCCCATTTCGCGAAAAAAGGAGAGTTATTTTATCCCGAATCGTACCCAAAACTATTCAGCATCATGGTCACACACAAATAACTTACCTACCAAATTTTGTGAAATTCAGTTCATTAGTTTTTTAGTTAGAGTGGATACATGCATTGCACAGACGCATAGACTGACAGACACACACACGCTAAAAATAGTTTTTTCGTTTCTAGAGGTCCCAAAACATGTAGATCTGTCGAAAACTCGAGTTGCGATTTTTGGCATGATTCCAATATACTTTCGCTATACATTACCATGTATTTCAGGGAAAGTAAAAAAAAAAAAAAAACCCTTGAAAAGAGCAAAAACATTGTTATGATATGCGTAAATGACGTAACGATGCAACGCAATGGCGTGAATATTTAATAAATAAAAATGTTCGGCGAGATGAAACTATGTGCCGAGTTTTAGTTCTCTTCATGATCTTGAGAACGAGCCCGTTGAAGACCCAGACCGTCCGACTCGTCCAAAGGACTAAGAGCAACTATTTGGACGGCCGGGTGAACGAGCCCGTGAAAGATGTTTTTGAAGGGAAACCAGAGCATAGAGAACGAGCCCGTGAAAGATGTTGAATGACGGGACAGAGTCCATCTGAAGTTAAGGCAAAATGAGTAGTTTATCAAAATATAATAATAATAATAATAATAATTTCCAGTTATTTACAGAATATAGGATGTAAATTTGCAAATTCTTGCCTTAAAAAAGAAATATCATATTATAATACTGCAGAAAAACAGATTTAACAACACATTAAATATTTGGGTAGGTAGACAATAGTTTTAAATTTCATGGAACCGAGGAAACGTGTATAAATACAAAAAATCTGATGTGGACAGCACATGACTTTCCCTGCAGACTTATATTAACGTTCTCTTTATTTTAATTAAAATTATTTCACTTTTAATTCAATTTTCGTTCTCATTCGGAAACCGGACTTATTTTCAAAAGTGGCGCAGAGAAAATAAGGAAAACTAAAATATCTCGAGAACGGCTAGTCCTAGTGTAATGGGGTTGGCCTTATTATTTTCGTCGTTAAAAATTACGTATTAAACGAGCATTTAATGGATATATTTGAGCATACCTAGTTCTTTAGTTTAGATTTTGACGAATTTTTGCTGGCCATTTTGCAGAAAAAGGCAGGCTATTTTTTTCCGAATAGTACCAAATTCTAATCAGCACCAGGATAACCCACAAGTGACCAATCTACCGATTTTTGTGAAATTCGGTCCATTAGTTTTTCAGTTAGAGTGGATACAAGCTTTTGCGAGCCATTTCGCAAAAAAAGGCGGGTTCTTTTATTCCAAATCGTTCCCAAAACTAATCAGCACCAGACTCACCCACAAGTGACTTACCTACCAAATTTAGTGAAATTCGGTCGATTAGTTTTTTAGTTAGACTGGATACAAAATCTGCACAGACAGACACACACACACACACACAGACGTCACGCTAAAAATGGTTTTATCGTATTCTAGAGGTCCCGAAACGTGTAGATCCGTCGAAAACTCGAGTTGCGATTTTCGGCATGATTCCAATACTTTCCCTATACATTACCATGTATTGCAGGGAAAGTAAAAAGGGCACACGACATTGCCCGGGATTTAAAGCAGGAATTAATTACATTCATTCATCCAATTTTTACAAAAGCGTAGTCGATCGCTGCGCGAGCTCATACGCGGCTGAGCTCGGCCCGATAAAAAATAAATCTGTATTAAGCGTTTTTTCTCAGGAGCCGAGATACCTTTGTATCTAATTTCATGGCTGTACTGCGATTAGATTTTTCCCCTATAGACGGCACAAACACCTTTTACTTTCCCTGCAATACATGGTAATGTATAGGGAAAGTATTGGAATCATGTCGAAAATCGCAACTCGAGTTTTCGACGGATCTACACGTTTCGAGACCTCTAGAATACGAAAAAACTATTTTTAGCGTGACGTCTGTGTGTGTGTCTGTCTGTCTGTGCAGATTTTGTATCCACTCTAACTAAAAAACTAATTGACCGAATTTCATAAAATTTGGTAGGTAAGTCACTTGTGCACGAATCTGGTGCTGATTAGATTTGAGTATCACTCGGGTTAAAAGAACCCGCCTTTTTTTGCGAAATGGCCCGCAAAAGCTTATATCCACTCTAACTGAAAAACTAATGGACCGAATTTCACAAAATTTGGTAGATAAGTCGCTTGTAGGCCACCCTGGTGCTGATTAGATTTTGGTATAATTAAAAAAAAAAATAACCTGCTTTTTTTCGTAAAATGGCCCGCAAAATTCATCAAAATCTAAACTTAAGAACTACGTATGCTCAAATATAGCCATTAAATGCCTGTTTAATACCTAATTTTTAGCGAAGAAAAGAATAAGACCAACCCCATTACACTAGGACTAGCCGTTCTCGAGATATTTTAGTTTTTCGTATTTTTCCTACACCATTTTTGAAAATAAGTCCAGTTTTCAAATGAGAACGAAAATTGAATTAAAAATTAATTAAATTTAATTTAAATAAATAGAACGTGAATATAAGTCTGCAGGGAAAGTCATGTGCTGCCCACATCAGATTTTTTACTTTCCCTGCAGTACATGGTAATGTATAGGGAAAGTATTGGAATCATGCCGAAAATCGCAACTCGAGTTTTCGACGGATCTACACGTTTCGAGACCTATAGAATATGAAAAAACCATTTTTAGCGTGACGTCTGTGTGTGTGTCTGTTTGTGTGTCTGTCTGTGCAGATTTTGTATCCACTCTAACTAAAAAACTAATGGGCCGAATTTCACTAAATTTTGTAAGTCACTTGTGGGCGGGGCTGGTGCTGATTAGTTTTGGGTACGATTCGGAATAAAAGAACCCGCCTTTTTTTGCGAAATGGCCCGCAAAAGCTTGTATCCACTCTAGCTGAAAAACTAATGCACCGAATTTCACAAAATTCGGTAGATGAGTCACGTATAGGTCACCCTGGTGCTGATTAGATTTTGGAACGATTCAGAAAAAAATAACCTGCCTTTTTTTGCAGAATGGCCCGCAAAAATTGTCAAAATCTAAAAAGCTACGTATGCTCAAATATATCCATTAAATGCGTACTTAATGCGTAATTTTTAACGAAGAAAAGAATAAAACCAACCCCATTACACTAGGACTAGCCGTTCTCGAGATATTTTAGTTTTTCGTACTTTCCCTACACCACCTTTGAAAATAAGCCCGATTACCGAATGAGAACGAAAATTGAATAAAAGTGAAATAAATTTAATTAAAATAAAGAGAACGTTAATATAAGTTTGCAGGGAAAGTCATGTGCTGCTCACATCAGATTTTTTATTATAAGGACAGGGTAAATAATATGGAATATTAGTACATATATATAAAAAGTCGAGTGGAGGGAGACTCATACTGCAGATATTTAAAGGAGAGACCTCTTATATGATTCGGAAAAGCTTTATTACAGTGAATTAAAAAATATATATCTAGAGTAAGTCTTCACTGGACATACATAGTGTTTAGGTCTACTTCTATATAATTATCACAAAATATACATTTCTCACGAAACTATTTGTCAACCAATTGCTTAAATTATGTCATAAAAGTTAAAGGAGCATTCCAATTTACAAAGTATTTTGTTTTCTTACCTAGTTCATGTGTTTCATTAAGAAAATAAATTTTTATGCTTTCTCTACACCTAATCTATTTCATCATTTTCTGTTAATTATACCAAATGTTAAAAGAAATTCCCTCTATGCAGACAGTCGATAGTACAGCTGTGGCTAAAGTATTCATGAATTGAATGTCACAATCCTTTTATTTGCTTTAAATGTATTTTCGACATTTGCCATGCACCTTTAACATTGGATTGTTAATAAAAACACCCAAACATATTTTTTAAATCGAAATATGTAAATGACAGGGTTGTTAATTAAAAAAATATATAAGTAGTTAAGTATTTTTTTTTAATTAAAAAAAAAATCTGTATTTTTCTATCTTACAAAGACTTTGAGTATGAAATGTCTAATTTGCTTATATCCTTTTCATCACATGAATCAATCATAAAAAGTGAAAAATATTTATTATCAATTAATATTATATATCAATTAATTTAAATAATTTTCACATTCTATTAACAGGCCTTCCATAGGGGGATGGGACAGATACCACTCGAGTGGAGATCCCACAACTCAATATTTTTTAGGCTGGAGAAAATATAAAAAATTTACAAAGAGGAGAAAATCAAACATAGTTGGGGTGGGGGCATGGTAAATGTTTGTAGTGGGCTTATTTTCTATGACCAGTCTTGCTATAAATGCTTTAAAAAAAATTAGCAACACATAAATAATTGCAAAAAGGTATCAACCGGTTTCAAAAGCAATAAAGAACCTTTTTCGTCATGATAAATGAGATGTACCATACCAACAAAGACAATGATGTGTTCTAATGAAGTTGAAGTTTTTAGATTCTTTTTGACAGCAATGAATTTTTATTTTTATTTTTTTATTTTTACAATATTGTTTAAGTTAAAGAAAAGATTATATTTTTCATTAACATTTCAAGTTTTGATATCTTAAAACTGATTTAAATCAGTACTTACTCCAATTCAGGTTAAAAATAAGATTCCATTCACCAAAGGTAAATGTCTAGCATTACAGATATTTAACAGAATATGAATGTCAATAAGTGAAGAATGTATTCTTTTATCAACTTGTAATGGTACTATAAACAAATGAAAATTAATATACTTTTTCATATTCAGATTAGATACTCACTTTTTCATATTCAGATTAGGTACTCACTTTTTCATTTAAAGATTTAATACACACTCAATTTGTAGTGTGAGGTTCAAAATGTATATGTAGTCAAAACTTTATATTACATATTTAAACCCATTACAATCCTTTTCATTACAGATTTATAGCAATAAACTTTTCCCCGAGCATTCTATTATTTATATCTGATTTTGCTCTGTTTGAATCAAAAAATAACTCATCACATATCCTCCCCAAACATATTCTTTACCTAGTTACAAAAACATCTATTAAAACTACACCTAGAAATTTTTAATTTCATCAAAATACTTTACCTTTATATAAACCTTGCATTGAATGGAAACAAAGATATGAAATTAGAATATATGTAATATTATTAATTACAATAATTTTATTTTAAAATAAATTTACATTCTTTAGTTATAATAAAATAGATATTTCTTTGTAAAAAGATACTACATTATACATAAATAAAATATAATGTAACACACCTTGTAATTTGTGCCTACCCCTGAAATAAGTAAGGCATAAGCAAAGTTAGAAGGAAGCTTAGGGGGCTATGCAATGCCCAAAGTTACATTATTATGCTCCCCAGTGATTTTTCACATGTACATGGTATTCTACATTGCATCTGAAATTATGGGTGCTATAGGGAGTACAGGGTATATTCTACATTGCATCCCACCAAAGGAATATTCATAGCTCCACTTATAGAGTGGGGTTCTTGTCTCATGTGCAAAACGAGATGATAATGATTTAAAACTATTTTGATATGTAATAACAAATATGCATTGAAAATTGAAGTATATACAACTAAACTTATTTAAAGTAGATACCGAACATGACTGAGCACATTATTTCATTGCTTCCTTTCCCATAATGCATTTCCTTTGATCCTTAAACTAAATATATGTTCATAGCAAGAAGCGCCTTTTTCTTATTGTACACCCTGGAGCGATCACTCCATCCCACTCCATGACAGCATGCAACTTATGGGAACTCAAATGATTTTGTTGAACTGGATGGGGTTATGACTTCTGCCCTACACTGCACTTGTTATGGTGTTATGGGTTGAACCCAGGCCTTCCAATAAGATTTAATTTCTTACCAATGCTTACTTACAGAAACTGAATAATTAAACTATTTTAAGAATATTAAGAATGTATGTACATTAAACTGTATAACACAACAATTATTTATATTAAGAATGTAGTATACTACAAATTATATAATACTATACTACAAATATATATATTAGGAATATATGCAAATTATTAATGCATACAAAATTTTAACTTGAAAATTCTATTACTCAATCTGTATTTAATATGTATATATACCTATATTGAATAATAAAACATATGTAGTTTTATTAAAAAAAAAAAAAAAAAAATTAGAATATGAATCTAAATGAATAAATTATGCAAACATGTCAGCAGCAAATGAATAAGCTTATCATTTCTGCATCACATTTTGTAATAGTTCAGAATGATATTTTAAAAAATAACATAACACATTCCAGTGGTGAAGAGTGATAAAATAATTTGAAGAGACATAAAAATTGGAGACCAAAATTTACAAATAACGTTTTATGCTATATTTTTTAGCAAGGTTACAAATAAAATAAAATATGCAGTAAACTTCAGATAATCCTGCATATTTCAGAGGTGCCAGATTACCAAATTTACAGAATTATCGGATGTTGAACTAAAATGCTATAAAAATTGGAAAAAATTAATGTAAAAGAAAATAATGGAAAATAAATATGATTTTTTTTTTATTAAAGAGTTACACATACTAAATTATACTGTACAGTATGCGAAAAAACATTTAAATAAATTTTAACACACACACACATTATGAGTTAAACTTCAATTAACATAAATCTGGATATAAAAGCATTCAGTTTATTACAGTAAATATAACTCAATAAAGCAGAATGGACCTAAACAGTGCAACCAGCAGAATTTTTGGGCTCCTATACAACAAATGCATACCCCATAATACTCCTATTTTATAAGTTATTGGTCTTTTCTTTGTAAACTGTTTATATGACATAGGGCCTCTAAGCAAAGCATCATTTTGGTTCTAAACCCAAATATAATTTAAGAGCTAAGCTGGACTATCACACATTCTGAATATTAGATGTCGAATAAACCAGAATTTATTTAATAACTCAATTACACTGAAAATAAATTATGATATTTTGCAATTTTACAGTGAAACACCGGTTTTACATTTCACTTTGGAGCCGATTAAAAAATGTTACATATTTTAGAGTGGCCTAATCTGAACAGGTTAGTTGTGGCATAAGGTCCATTTAGATAAAAGGCATCAAACAATAGTTTCAATAGTATTTGATGCAGCAAGCAGTGCACACCTGCAGTGGTTTTAGTTGTGGTGGTTAGGTTGGCAAACATCTAATTTAACCTCACATATAAACAAATGAAAAAATCAAAACAAATAAAAGAGAAAGTAAAGGAAATAAAATAATATATACTAAATGTGTAGAAGGAACAGTGTGTGCTTCTAAGGAGACAAGAATAGGAAGGGCTTATTCTTTCAAAGGGAAGAGGGTATGCATGTGAAACTTTATCTAAAAATTAAAATGCAAATTTACAATATCATCCTAGAGTAGGCCTAAAAATAGGAATTCACCACTCACCATAGGTCAATTACACAATGCAATGTGGTGATTAAATAAAACAACTTCGGGCCACTACATCCCTCTTCCATTCTGTTTTAATCAGAAAACTGTCCCAAAAGTTTACTAACTGTTTATTATTTCCCCAATTCTTATCCTTTATATCTATATATATATATAATAATATATTAAGTATATGTAACCATACTTATTGATTTTACAAAAAAATTGTGATACAGTGACCACTAAACTAAAACGGGCTACTGGCAACTTGCTACTAAGTGAAAATTTGCATTTTCAAGTTTAAGGGAGATTATCCTTAAAATTTATTGGTGAAGTGAAGAGTATTCCATGGTTTTCCACTGGAAAATAGATAATCCCCCCCCCCCCCCCCAGACCTTCATTACAACAAAGACATGTTAATCTGTTTTAGCAAATTTGTTGAGATATCAAAGATATAGGGCTTTCATTTAAATTTTGAAGTACAAAAAATTAGGGCTATGCATACTAAGTAAGGAACATAGGTTCCTAATATACAGTGTCTGTCGATTATTACATTTTATGTAAAAAAATTACTCCAAAACTGCAATAAAAAACAAAATAAAAATTTCATAATACAGCATACATTAAAGTTTTGCCCGTTGACTGCTAAAATGTAATGTATGCTGCATTTTGTTCTTATTTTATTAGTATATTCTTATTAGATTTACTGTTAAGACTCTGCTATTTTATTGAATAAAAAATGTATAACCAAATAAGCAGCTGAATTTCAATCAGTAAAACTCATGATATTCATTGAGCGAATTTATGGGAAATAACCCTTTGAGTTAAGAAAAGTAAAGGCTATGCCTTCATAGAATGATAATGGTCAAAGATTTCATTTTATAGAATTTCCATTTGTTCACTTATATTATCAATAGAGAAAATATAATATACAAAGCTAACTATAATAAGTAGCTTGAAAAATGTAGATATACAAGCAAACATATTTCAAATGCTGAATAAACTCAAACAACAAAAAATATTTGTCATTTTTGTATAAACCTATTCGCTTTTGTTGTCTGAAACAGTTTAGAATTGAGCATAAAAAATAAACAAAATATTAATGTATGCAAAATACCAGTTAAGTTAAATACTAGAATTTATCTACCTCATGTAGTGAGTAAGAGCTAACAAAATATACAAATAACTTAACAAACAATGTTTAAAAACATAAAATATAGGCGCAAAGTAAATATATTTAAAGTGTTAAAATTTTAAATACACTTCAATAAAATCAACTTGTCAGTTTTGCATTAAATCTCAGACTAATATTCAATACTATTATAAGAGCATGTAAAATGTTGTTATACAGCATTTTACTTTATTTATATGGGCTTTAAGTTAATTTGCATGTAATATAAACAAAATATTATCAATATGAAAAAAATCCGATAAATCTTACTTTTTTTATTGTCTATTTCAAGGCAATTGCTTCTTCGAAGCTTATAGTTATTTTATATTTTATGCTGTACCCTGACATTAATATACAATATAATTTGAAAAACACTTGGAAACATGTCGAAATAAAGCCGAGTACTTCTCGGAGAAAAATTTTGTCTGTTGATCTTAATATCCCCCTAATATTAGGTTTTGTTCAGAATTAAATTAGAAGCGAAGAGTGCTACCGCAAATTGCAAATTAAACAATCGCCTTTTGGAGCATCTTGTCAAACCTGCAATATTCAGCATCATCTGTTCACAAAAGGTGAGGTGGTGGTGGGTGTTTCTAAAGCTACCTTAACTTTGATGTGTACACAATGTCTTAACTGTGCCAGTTTTATTTAGCATTGTTCTAAAAGAAATCTTGTTAAAACATGCCATTTTAGCTAAAATGTTAAAACTCATAAACACAACATTAGTCTTCGAATTCTGGATAGCATGAGCATTTTAAGCAAAAGAAATTTAAATTGTGCATGAAAGTGAAATATTTTTAATTTGCATATCTTATAATTAGTTAAAATTGGTCAATGGTAAAGAGAAGGCGCTGGGGATAGAGACGTGTACTTTGAACTAAGAAGACAGCAAATTATGATTAATGTTAGAGATAACATGCATCCGGTAATTTTCTGAAGCGAATCCAATTTTCTCTAGATTTTGGTATTACAGTTTTTGGTATATTAAATTAGTTAATGATTCTATTTATATTTGATAACTAGTACCTGCTATTCATGGTTGAAATGACATTACCATATAAGTATTCATACTTAAGATTTTAATATGATTTATAATTCAAATAACATTGGAATAGAATATTGTATAGTAATTACAACTTATTTTTCAGATAAACATTTAGATCTATTTCACCTTAATATTACAAAAATCAATACAGGCACTTTGGATAAAGAAAATATGAAAATGCTAAAATAATTTTCGATTTTAGTAAAATTGTTAAAGATTTTAATATGCCCGTTTAAACCCTATGTGCACATATATGGATTATTATGTATAGCGAGCAGGGAACATAGATCCCTAATACAGTAACTGTCGATCATTATATTTACTGCTATGACTCCCCTACTATATTGAATTTAAAATATATACAGTTGAATTTCCAATTAAACAGAAAAAATTTCAATGTTCGCTAACACTGGATTCATAGGAAATAAGAAAAGGGATGAAATTGTCAATATCATTTCAAGTCAATTTAAACCTTTATTCAATTCTTTTTCCATTTAAGTCTGTGTTTTATTGGTACTGATGTAGGGTCACAACAAGGAAGTGGTTTCGACTATTCATCTTTTGGTTTAAAATGAGTAAAGTGACTTCATTATAAAATGTTTGTGAAGTATTCATTACTTAGAATTTTGTTTGTTGTTATCAAGAGAATAAAAACAATAAACAAAGTAGCTCTACAAATGGTTAAGAACATACATCATAGATAGAATAGGCAAAATATGTAAATTGCTGAAAATTCAAATACACTCCAACAACATATAGGAATTTCTCAGTTTTACCAGAAACCAATTTGTTCTTGATTTCTGAAATAGTTTAGAATTAAACATAAAAGATTAAACACATCATTATGAACGCATACAAAACATTACCGATGCAGGTACATTGAATTTTGCCATGAGCAATTGAAATAGAGCTAATAAAATATGAAATGCTTAAGAGTGTATGTAGGTGATGGGCACGACAAGTAAATCCATTTAAAGTGTTAAAGTTTCAAATATACTTCAACAGCAATGAATGAATTAACTCGTCAGTTTCCCATCAACACTCATATAACAAATATTTATTACATTATGAATAGGCATGCTGCAAATTCAATTTAAGTTATGAATACGCATAAAAGATTTAAGATATATACTGATCCCAATGAACATGCAATATAAATACGAAATTTTATTATCAATATGAAGAAAGTTTCTACATACTTTTATTTATAGTCCACGTTTTGAATTATCAGCCGATAAAACCAAGTTCTAATTGAATGCATTCATAACATCCGGTTTCAGGATTAAATCGGAAGTGAGACTATGGCTACCGCAAATTGAGCATAATCGCTGTTTGGCGCAAGGTCGGATCTCGCCAAACCTGCGATATTCAGAGCCATCTATCGGAAAAAGGTAACTTTTCGGATCGGTCTAATTCCGCCTTAAGACAAAATCTGTAGTCTTCGAAATTATACGTGTTTACATTTTCCTTACATACATTTCGTCATGTATTTTACTTCATACACACATATTTATTTGCTTTTGATATCATTTTAAACTAAAGCATTAAATAAAATATATTATTATTATTACTACTTGATCAATGATAAAAATGCTTCAGGTGGGTGGTGGTGGTGGTCGCCCGCTTTGGGCTCCTGGAGCATATAACAACGTTCGCAAGAACGGTTTTGCGCTCCGCAACTAAATACGCAACATGCCGCCCTGGCAGCAAGGAACTAAACACACAAAATTAGCATCTTCGAAGCACCAAACACAGCGCATCACAGCCCGAATATGCAAAAATAACACGACAGAAAAGTATAAAACCGTAGCACATCCGACACAAAATCAGAAAGCAGGGGGGGGGAACCGTTGCCAACGGAAAGCCAAAAGCAAAACTTTAGACCCCTATACACCGCAAGCAACCAAGGAGGAACGAGGCAAGACAGGACGCCCGGTACAAACCGTTGGACGAAAAATCACACAGGGAAGCGAAGGAAAAGGGGGAAGAGGGGCCGATCCCCAGGGCATGGAACAAACTTTCCCGTTGGAGTTTGAACTTTCTGCACTCCAACAGAAGGTGGTCGACAGTATCAGCAACTTGACAGGTGGTGCAGAGGGGGGAGGAGACCAGGTTCACCCGATAAAGCACCGCGTTGGTCAGAAGGGTCCTTGTCCGCAGCCGAGCCAGCAGGGTTTCTCCGCAACGAGATATAGGGTAGTTCTTGAAGTACCAACAGCGGGCCTCGATGTGGCCAAAGTTAGAAAAATACTTGCTAGTGGTCCAGACGCGGTCTTCCGCACTGGCTCCTTTCCGCTTGAGCGCGGCAGCCAAGTCCTCCGGGGAAATCCACAATATGGAGTTTAAGTTGTCCGAGTGAGCTTTGGCGAGCCGATCAGCTTCTTCCTTTATGTCCAGGCACCCATACCAATTTGATGGTTCGGACCTTCTGGAGGGTTTCTTCCAGTCTCTTTCTGAGAAAAAGAATCACGTTCGGAGACTTTTTGTCCACTTTTCTGAGAGCCTTAAGAACAGACAGGCTATCTGATAAGATTACAAGTTGCTGCTCTTCTGTCATAGGTTCAGAGATGGCGAGACTGATAGCCAGGGCTTCCGCAGTAAAGATAGAGTTCAGATGAGGGACAGACTTTGAGCACCCGCGGTTAGCTGAGGCGTTCCAGACTGCAACACTAGTAGATGTTAGCGATTTAGACGCGTCCGACGCTAGGCAGGTATAGTTTCTCCATGTCTCCCAATGCTCCATGAATTGCGCGCAGATTATAGAATCCGGTAGCTTAGTGTCTTGAAACCCGAGATCATTGGTGTGGATGGTAAGTCCCGGGCAGGGCCACCTATTCTAAGGGGGTGTCCATTGAATCAGATCTGCTTCACGAAAGTCAAAGTCCAGACGAATTTCCTCCCACGTCTGAGCAGGTAGATTCAGGGTGCTCAGCGAGGAACCATCCAGGGTCCGGTTGTGCCTAATGATAAAACTGTGCTTGAGGCACTCGTGCCAGCGAGACAACTCCCATGTCCCAGTTTCTCTGCGGAGTACAGGAAGCGGTGTCCACTTGGGGAGCCCGGTGGCTACTCTTAAGGCCGCGTTGTAGAGCACCTCAATTCTCTTTTTGTCCGTGACGCAGGCGTTGGAATGGATGATACTCCCGTAGTCCAACATGGATCTAACGACCCCATTCACTATACGAAGAAGGTGCCCCGTGGTAGTCCCCCTTTGCGAGTGGGCGATGTACTTTATAACGTTAAGCTTTCGAAAGCCACGCATGCGAAGTTCTTCGAAATGTTTCTTCCAGGTCAAATTCTGGGAAAAGTGGAGGCCCAAGATCCGGACCGTGGTGACCCAAGGTATCGTTCGGCCACACATACCGACATTAAACTGGGGCAAGCTTTTTTTCTTTGAGAAATTAATCGCTGAGCACTTAGCAGGGTCGATGGTTAACTTCCAGTAGCTGCACCATTGTCCTATATTGGTCAACGTCGACTGTATATTCCTTTTGACCTCTGCCCATTCGTTCCTTTGGGCCAGAACAAAGATGTCATCCGCATAAACGACAATTTCGGTATTGGATACCGCAGTCTCGAATATGTCTCGCATGTAGATTGTATAGAGAAACGGAGAAAGGACAGAGCCCTGAGGAATTCCGCAATGGCTAGGTGTCTTTCGAGAGAGGCATCCTCTCCACCGGACCTGAAAGTATCGGTGGGAACCAAATTCGAAAATCCATTTTGCTATCCTTCCCGTGAAACCTGCGTCTAGCAGCTTGGCCAAGAGCCCGTCCCTCCAAACAGAGTCGTAGGCGGCTTTAATGTCAAGAGAGGCAAGGATTATATATTTTTTCGCTGTTCTTGCAGCCATTATGTCTTCGTGGATCTTTGTCAGGGAAGTTGAGCAATCGCGAAAGGGGAGAAACCCATGGTGATTTTCGTGGAAGATGTCCTTCGTGAAAATCCTGTGGGTCATACGGGAAAGGATCATTCTCTCCATGACTTTCGCTACCACAGAGGTTAAAGCGATCGGACGATATGATTCAACAGCTTGCCTGTCTTTCCCTCTCTTCAAGATGGGGACGAGGACAGAGTTTTTCCAGGATTCAGGAATGTCACCTGTGGTCCAGCTTTTGTTTAGGAGGTTAAGCAAAATCAGCTGGTTTTCCGTGGTTAATCCCCGAAGGGTCTTGATGTGAATCCCATCAAGCCCGACAGACCCCTGGGACGTGTTGGAAAGAGATCTTCTAAGTTCTTTGAGCTCAAAAGGCGCGTTGAAGACCTGGTTCTCGTCGTCGCTGAAGTCTAAGGGGATCCCTTCCAGCGGTTCGGTGCGGCCATACCATTCAGCAAAAGCATTGGCCTGGAACTGAGGTGACGAGGTGTCTCGTCCATCGATTTTGAGGATCCAGTGAGAGGTAGAAGGAGGATCACTCCTTTTATTGAGCGCTTTCAAGATTTTATAAATGAAACCGGACTGGGAAGCCTCCTGGCACACCTTCTGCCAATAGATCCGCGAGGCTGTTCGAGTGGCTTTTCGAAGCTTGCCAGAAACGTGACGGTAAGAGATCCAGAAGTCTCGCCGGAGGGTGGTCCTAGCCAACCGCAAGAACCGTCTCTTTTGCCCCAAAAGAAAGCTGCATTCACTATTCCACCAGGGGGCCCCAGAGCGTACGTTAAGGGCCTGCCACCGGGCGCTGTCCGCCATAGCCGAGCCACAAACACTCAGGAAATGTTCGTACGAGATACTCCCTTCTCCGGACATTCTGAGCGACTTATTCAGCAGCAGATGAACTTTACACCAGTTATACCTTTTTCGAATTTCTTGCCGGATATTAAAAGGGATCCGCAGATTAATCTGTACTTTGATAGGAAAGTGGTCCGAGGAGAAGCAGTCGGCGTGTACATTAGCGCTAGACTGCAATGCAATATCGGACGAGCAGATGGAGAGATCGATAAGGGACGTATTCCCATTCCAGGAGATATGAGTAGGGACATTGTCGTTGAGGAGGTTGATGCTTTGTCCCATGATCCAATTGGCCACTATCTCAGCGCCGGGAGAAGTCCGGTCGGAGCCCCAGCATCTGTGCTGGGAGTTAAAATCGCCCAGGACAAGGAAAGGTTTGCTGATAGAAGCCAGGAGATTTTCCAACCAGGCTCCCTCGAAACAGCCCCTAGGGGAGTAAATATTAATGATCGACAGGGTTGAAGTCTGCCCCAACCGAAGCTTGATCCCAATCACCTCAGTACCGTGGGAGGAGTCTTCTGGAATAGCAATGAGCGAGGACGGGATCTGATCATTCACACAAATCGCAACCCCGCCGCCCCTCCCAGAAGGGCGGTCAGCACGGTAGACGACCCGGTGGGGAAGGGAGAAAGGAACCGCCCTCGAAAGAAAGGTTTCCTGAAAGACCAACACATCAGCCGAACTGAAAAACCGATCAACAAGCCAGGGGCGCTTATCACGAAGACCTCGACAATTCCACTGAACAACCGAAAAACCCATAACAAAAACAAAAAACGACAGCAGCACACGAAAAACGAAAAACAAACCCCAACAGCACACAAAACCCGAACCCCCCCCCCCCCGCAGCGAGGCTCAAGCCCCGCTACGGAACATCCGCTTGTCTCTCTCTACCCCTGGACTTCACCGCGTCCGCAGGGCTTAAGGCAAATTGCATGATGTCAACAGTAGGCTCACTTTCTAATTCCATCATCGCATTCTCGTCATCGTCCTTTGATTTCTCCCGATTTAATTTTTTCTTTCCCATTTTGTCTTTCCGCTTTGGAGACTGAGATTGTACCCGTTTCGAACTCATTTGGTTCATTTTGCTATAGAGAGTTTTTATAACATTGGATATCCTCTTGTCCATTTTGTCCTCAGTTTCTTTAATGACTTTCTCTAATATATTCTTGCTTTCTTGCCTAATGATATTCATTTGGGCCCGTATTTCTGTTTCGATTTTGGCGCTGACCTCTTCCTTTAGAATGTTGTGCATTTCTACTTTAAGTGCTTGAAGAAAAGGTTTGAGGTCTTGTTGAGAGATAAGGTTGGTTGGGCCAACATGCCCAGCCGGGGTCTCTTTAACTGCACCTGCATACGTTCCTGATCCGGATCTCGTTTCCTTGTCTTTATATCGGTTTCGAGCTTCTTGTAGAGAAAGCCGATTTCTACATTTGAACCGCAGAAACGCGTCCTCTGCTAAATAGGATGGACAGTTCTTATCATTGCCTTTATGGACCCCTTTGCAGTTTGGGCATTGTATAGCTTCTGCATTGCATGTCCCCGGTTCATGTTCGCCTCCGCAATTGAGGCATAACTGAGGGCCGCGACACATTTTAGTGTTGTGGTTAAACTTATAGCACCTGGTGCATTGGCGGGGCCGGTCTATGTAGAGCGAGACTCTATGAATTTCGAACCATAGGGTGACCGCATCTGGTAACTGGGTTCCTAGGATGGTTACCAAAACTGTCGAAGTGGGCTGGCGGACTCCCCCTGAAAATTTTGAGAACCGACGGACTTCTTTCACTTCGAATCCACCTTCCGCGAGTTCTTCTGCTATGTCCGAACACGTGACCTCCATGCTTATGTTAAACAATAAAAAACGGGATGTGATGCAGTCAAACTGTAACGATGTTTTTGTTGGGACAGATAGCAGGGATTTCATTTCCAACAGTTTGTTAGCTGCTTCCAACTGAGTGGTTTGCACAAGAAGTTTGTTGGTTCGAGTGAGTTGCATTTGGGACAATACATCAGTGGCTCCGAGTACGGCCATGAGATTAGTTTTTAGTTGTTTAGGATGAGATCTGGGTATCGCTCCGTCGATAGCTTCTATGACTAGAGATATGGCCTGAGCACCATGCTTGACAGCTGACGAGAGCTGTTCAGTTTGAGAGGCTTGGTTTGTGTATAGGAGAGGATCATACATGTTCATTTTTTCATTCAAATTCGTTGTATTCGTACTAAAAGAAGAGCTTACCCCAGGAAAAGAAGCGCTACCCGTATGGGTAGCCTCCACTGCCTTCGCCACTCTTGAAAATAGTCTGAAGACGTAGTCGAAGCAGTCCTCCGAGCCACGTAGGCACCCGAGACGCCGCCCTTGCGTACGCTCGACGCAAGGAAAACCGAAAAAGCAAAAATAAAGAAACCAGGCACACAAGCCAACAACCCCTTCACCTTAGGGGGAAAACTACACTTGAGTTTCACAAACACTAACCACAAACACCTACTAAAGGACACCAACACGCACTACGAAAACCAAGAAGAGCAGACGCCGCAGCGAGCAACCACCTTCCACAACCGAAAACCCTCACAACCAAAATGCTTCATTTACGGGAAAAAAATTATATACAACATACAGTTTAAAATGCTTGTGTTATATATGTATTATGTTTATTAAAGGCACCTTATGCCCATTTTATATTGTATTCCGTACGTGTATCGCAACTTTTTTAATCCTATTTTCATTGATGACTTATAGCACTTGAAGCAATTTGTTTAATTTTATTGATGTTTTAACTACAAAAAAGCAAGTTACCTATCCAAAACAAAATTTATAATCGTTTAAATGTAGGTTACCATAACCTTTTTTGAAGTCGGTTTCAAATATTTATGCAAGTTTGTAAACAAAACTATGTGTTTGATTTAAAAGAAAAAGCCATACAATGGAATATTTTGGACAAAATATGTGGAAATTTTTTAAAAAAATTAATCTAAAATTAATAAAAATACAGGATTACAATGTAATCCTGGGTAAAATATTTAGTGTAGAGGGTGGGTAATCCATCCCACTCTATATGCCTAGTGATGTGCTAATAATTTTCTATGCTAAAAATTTTTAATAACTGATATGCTTCGAAAATTATATATATCAATTTTTTGCTGTTCCCATTAAATTCTAAACAAATACATATGCATATTGGTTTCTTTACCATTTGAATAGGTGTAAGCAATGCTAATGCTATGCCACTGTCACTAACCGAAAGAAAACACAGTGGCAAAACCGAAAGAATGACATACCTATATTTTTATAGAACTGCGTCAATGGATTTACAATTAAAGTACTTCAATACACCTTCTTCTGGATTTTGAGGAAATTTTTACACACATTAACAATTATTGCCGGCCATCCAATCTGCTACTCTTAGTCTTCGGACGAGTCGGTTGGCCTGGGCTTTCGACACATTAACAATTAAAATATAATTTGTGTCTTGATTTAATGTAATTAAAAAAAAAAATACGAATAGATTTTTTCCTGTAGTTGGGAGGGGGGGGGGTGTTCTTTAACCAGGTAAGTCCATCAGTCACAACCAGTGCATACTTTTAAATATGTAAGTTAATTTCATGGCATTCTTTATTAAACTTTTATTTACTTCAAACATTTTCAATGTAACATTGAAAATTTTGACAATGAGTATGTACATACTGACTCTAGTTCTCCTTTAATGCTCGCTCCTTGTTTCTATGTGAATAAAAGATACCAATAGATCAAAATAAATAAACTGCTGCTTTTGAGAATATAAATTTGTAATACTTTCTTAAAAAATCTGATTTGTCACCAAATTTTTTTATGCCTGGTTTCTTTACAGAAGTATTAAAAAGTTATATGCCAATAGAATAGATGCTATGGATTTGAATTGATATCACCAGAAATAAACAAGTTAGTTGAGATTTGCACTCTAACTTAGTGTGTTACCTGAAAAATTTGACTTTCAGAGGAATAGCTTTTTTTTACATTAATTCAAATTTCATGTTAACTACTTTATATGTAACAAATAAATATATAATAGAATATATAATAGGCACTGATAGTGCCTAGCTTGCAGTTTGTGCTAACTGATATTTCACATAAACTGGTTTCAATTTTTTTTAGACAGCAAAACCCTCATATAATTCCATATTTTAATATCAGAACATTCTAAATTGATATTTTGTCTCTATGATAACCATCTATGTAATATATGTACACGTAATAGGTGAATGGAAACAAATATGAGTAAATAGATTCAGCTTTCCAAGTACATTCAAGTTAGTTTTAAATGCCTGAAATATAGCTAAAATACTTGTTCATCAAAGACGTCATGTGAAATATATTAGCTGCAGACCCAATTTCAACTTCAAAATAGATCTGCTATTTATCTTGCTCATATTTGTTTCTCCAGTCACAATATTTTTTGTGAAAATAGCTTAATAAAACTGTTTTGCTCTTAGTTTTGCAACATTCTAATATATCAATTTGTGAATAGGATATAATGGAGAAGACACTCCTATTGCAGATACTAGCATCCATGGACTAATTTCTCACTTATTATATGCTCATCATCATGAAATAATCAAAATTTACAGCAGTAGCATGAAAGTTAGCATGCACCACAATTTTTTAGAACTTCTATGGGAACTAACATTTTCAGTTCTTCCACGTGGCCGGATTAAAATTCATATACAATGTAGCTCAGGCCACATGAAGCTGCAAAGGCAAAGTTTATAAACACAAAGCCCATCTATAACAAGCATTCTAAAAAGTATGGGTAATATTCCTATTACAGATACCAGCATGAGCATTCTTGGACTGGTTTCATGTTTATTATGCATTCGTCAATATAGAATATCTGATATCTATAATGGTAACAAGAAACTTAATGTAGATCCAGATATGGGTCATTGTGGCAATTGCCCCCCACCCCACCCCTTTTTTTTTCAGATATATGTGTCATTTCTTGTGATTCTATAGATTCACTTTTAAAAGTTTATTGCAATGTCATAAATCCCAAATTGACATAAAATTCATTTTATCAGGCTAGTTTGCTTCATTTTATGATTAATCAAAAAAAATTTATCAGTTTCGATAACTATTTACTGATATACTACAAAAACAAATGTTCAATAAAAGAAACATGTCGAAGTAAATTCCTTTTTATTTCTGCCTGAATCTGTCCTTGTAATGTACTAACTCTAAACTTTGCAGCTACCCTTTAAATTCGGTTAACTGTACTAACGATTCATTGAATGATGATCAGTTTACACCTAATTAACCTTCAGCTTTCTATAACAAATTCGGATTGGCTAGACATGAATTAACATAAACACTATGTAATAAAAATTATAATGTTTTAAATTAAGTAGGTACTAGTCAATCAGGTTCAGTTGATTAAATATTTATAATTTTTCAAGATATTGTTCACCGGATGAACTAAAATATATTTTTTAGGTAATGCGTATGATTATCTTATTTGTACTGATTTTTTCCCATCAGTAGTACAGATAATAGAATTTTGATGCATAAAAGTAAATTCCTGCCTTAGAGTAAAGGTAGAAATAAATTTCAAAAGTAAATAAAAACATCTCATTTAATAAACTAATATCTATATATTGTAACAGTAGACGAAGAAATTGAAAAGCAGATTTAGTTTTAGCTAGAATCATTATACTATTAGAAAGAAATTGTATATATAGCTTGATTCAGTACTATCTAATTATAGTGGCTCTCATAAATCCGATTGAGCAAAGGTCACAGTTAAGATTTCGCCAAGGTTTTCGTTAACGAAAAAGCAATATGACAATAATATAAACACAAGCTGTTTCTTTAGGACTGCAAACATTTGGTGAGATTTTACAACCTATCTTTGCGATAAATCTCGGACCCTTGGTGATTCATCCTCGGGAGCCGCTATAATAAGGAAGTACCCTTGATTCTTTAAAATTATAGAAATATATTTAAGAAATATTTTTTGTTTCTACACACCAATAGCATTACCAAGTAGGGAAATCATATTCCCTAGAAACCCATTTAAGTTCAGAGAAATGATATTTAGCAAAATGGGAAGCAAACTGTTTGGTTACCTATTCACCCCCCCCCCCCCTCCTCTTCCTCAAAAAAAGAATTGCCTGGGGACGCTATGCTACTGTTACATACATAATACTAACATTAAAGGAAAATATTGTAATAGGATCAAATATTTGAACTATCAATGAATTTACATGTTTTTGTTTTAAATATTCTTATTTTCGAATTGAATGCTTTTGAGATAAGCATGTGTACGTTTGTAATCACTGATATCTCACAAATGATTCAAAAGTTATTACTAATTTTCTACTCCTCAATTGAATTTATCTTCAGGTAATGAAATATGGATAGTTATATTTTAATTTCAATGTTTGTATAAAATTTATAATTTGTTATCAAATCAAAACAAATTTTAATTTTATTTACATAAAAATGTTTCAAATATTTTGTTAAATCTTATATAGTCTAATTTCCCTTTCTAATCAGTGAATATTAAATTTCAAATATTTGAAATACAGTACATACATCATTTATATACCTTTATACATGCTCGTCAAACATTCCTATCCAGTGATATTAATTTCAATTACATATTTTCACATGTATACGCTTTACTTCACTGGTCCCTAGAGTAGTGTTATAAGTGCTATAGATAAATAGTGCTTTACTATCGTTAAAAATATGTATTTTCAATTTAACAATACAAATTGTTTGAACAACTTTTAACTACATAATAATGTTACATGATATTACCTAATTTCAATTTATAACATGTTTATAAAGAAGGAGTTTATCCAACAGATATTTTAAATCAACTTACTAAATGCTGTTTTTAAAAATAATAGACAGTAGTTACTAATTTAATTTTATATGAAGATGGATTTGATATCTTAGGATGCATGAATAGATGCAAATTGACTTACCTAGTTAATACTGATGCTATCTGATTTATCCTGATGTAGAGATATAATGAAGCTGAAAATACATATACCAGTTAAAAGTTTGACTAGTTATCACTGCGTCCAACCGATGCTAAAGTATTTCGTTAACATTAGATAGTAATATATTATCTAAATCGAATTATAGTTGTTGAAGTAATAAAGATATTGAAATTAATATTTGTTTCAAATAAATAATTTTGGGTTTAGAAATTAATAGTATTTTGACTAAATGTTTCAAACTGAAATTATTCAAGAGATTGAAAAATAAAACTTCAGGTTTTATATTTCAGATGTGTTATACAGAATAGCAAGTGTAAAGAGGTTTTTAACTGAATTAACATTGAGTTAAATTCAAAATGTTCTGAAAAATTTGAATGATGTATCAATACATGCCTTTTAAATTTGCATATCAAAATTTTGTATATTCAAAATTCAAAGTGTAGGATAATACACATGTAATTGTTATTAAACATTTCCAAAGTTTAAATATTAGTTGTTAAATTTTAAACATAATTTGAAATAAACATGTTTAAGAGTTAAAATGTTCGTCGAAATCAGGAGCTCATAAGAAACAACAACAACAACAGAGTTAAAAGGTAAATAATTTTAACTTGAACACCAAATGAATTCTAAATGCACAATAAATGTATATTATGTTAGTGTGAACTGCGAAGAATTATAGCATTTGAAACCATAATCTTGCATAATAGCTTACTGGCTGTTAAAAATTTGGCATGAGAGGCAAGGGGAGTTACAGAAAAAAGCACCCTGATCAAGAAGGCAAGGGTATTCATGTTAATCAAGCACCCCGAAGGGAACAGAATACTACTATGTCCACATTGTTGTTCCTTGGTAGTGCTAAAAGTAGTTTTGAACTGTTTTCTAAAGTGAAGTCAACAGTTGTCGCTGAAGTGAACAGTTAAGCGGGGGGGAGGGGGTTAATTTTAGTATCATTGGATAGTTTTTTTTAAAATATTGAACATGTAATTTTTTATTTTTCTATCCGAAGCGTATTTCCTGAGACATTCCCAGTTTTAAACGTTTGTGCCGGCACTTCCGTTTTTCTCGATTATAGCGCCGTTTGTGGGAGCAAAAATCGTAGATCAAATGTATGTAATTTTTTCTGGAGAATCCAAATCTGCAATAAAAAATGGGGGGTTCCCATTGAAAATTTCAAAGTTGCCCAATTCAATTTTGGTATCATTGGATAGCTTTTCTAAAAATATTGAATACATGTTTTTTTATTTTTTGATCCGAAGTGTATTGAGATATTGCTCCATTCCGGAACTTTCTGGACACCCTGTGTATATATATATATATATATATAATTGAAAGATTTTAATCGAAAACTATGCATAAACTACTGTATGTACAAAAAAACCCATCTCTATCTGTTACAAATGAGTAACTATAGACCAAGACTAAGGATAAAAATAGAAGGTAACATATCACTACAATGGAAAGGGGGATGAGAAGAATATTAGGATACAAAACAACAGGATCACAATTAAAAAGTATATATAAATATAAATAAAAATGAAAAAGAAAACACGGCAAAAATGAGAAAAGGCAATAATAATTAGCTGAAGATAAAAGATTAAGACATAGAGAACAATCAATTGAAACTACACAAAAAATGGCGGTTAGTTCGAAATTGCATTCTCATCACGACAGCCATACAATTCGAATATTAACGAAATTATATATATATATATATATATATATATATATATATACATATATATATATACATATATACATATATATATGTGTGTGTGTAAATTAGTTACTAATTTAATTTTTGTGTATTTCAACTTATTCAATTTCTAATTACAAAGCTTAAGATTCAGAAATTTTCATCTAGGTCAGAAAATTAATGATGTTGATATGATACAATATCAATGTCATTAAACAATACCAAGGATTTAGAAGAAGAGAACTGGATGGATATCATGATGTTAAAATAATGTGGGCATGGTAGCAGATGATTTTGGGGCAGTGGACGTCAAATTTCCCATTGAAATAAATTGAATTTTTAAGGGTCAAGGTTTCTACTTTATTTTCTTTCAATTTTCACTTATTTCGAAAGCCAAAAGCATCTTAATGAAATGGTATTTAAATTTTTAGTAAGAACAGTTTCATTGAAATTCAAAATTAACACTAAAATAACAATGCTATGTTACAGCATAAATCACTCATGATGTCTACTCGCAATTCTCAAACTGGAGTACACTTAAGGGTACATGAAAAAATTCAAGAGGTATTTGGCAAATTATTTATTTTATTATATTATGACAAAAATATTTATAATTACATAAATTTAATATTTTTTTCTAATTAAATAAATGTAAGTCAACCAGCATTGCCTGGTATTTAAGATGCAAACTTCTGAATAAGTACCTGCTGCGTAAATAATACTTATAACACCACTCAATTAAATAAAAAAATCTCGAATCTGCAACCATATTTTGTCAATCTTTAAAACTCTGCATAAGAAATCTATTTTTTTCTTAATTTTTGACTACAACATATAATTTTCTCCAGATTAAGCTTTCAAGGAGATAGTGTTTTAAGGATGTGTAGTTTTGTTGATTTGGTAGCTTAATTCAAGATTTTTTTGCATATTTAAAAATCCATTTTTTTTTTTTAGCTTTTAAAAGTTTTATACAATTACTTGAATTATTAGCTAAATCCTATATATCCTAAAATTACAGTTTTCAACTTTCTACAACCAATCAGAACAATGGAAGCCATTAGTCTGCACTGTGCACAAAGGACATGTGTATGTACAGTAGTAGATTAATTTTCACCATAAGTAACAATTTGGATTTGTTATTTGCACTGCAGGTGCAGTTAATGAGCATCACAGGAATTTCATGTGAGAGTATGTGAGGGTGAAGCAGGAACTTCACCTACTCCTGCCAAAGAAAGATTTTCAACTTTCTTTTGCAGCAGGAGAACTTTGATTATTTTAGCTATATTAAATGAAGAAAAATAAGGTTTTTCAATTTCACCCTGGATGAGGTATGGCTAATTTTTAGTTACAGTCAAAATACAGCATTAATCATGAATCAATTGGTGCAATTTCTTGCTGTAATGCAAATTGGAATTAAAAAAAAAATGATATCTCTGCCATGCAACTTTGGATGGATGCAAAATTTGTACATTCATATTTGTCTTATTAAATGTTAATAAATCCCAGGTAACACACATACGGTATTATAACCGTTGATAAACCGTTTATACGTTATATTTTCGTATGTGTTATACGATAAACGGTAATACATCGGTTATAATACCGTTATGAGTAAACGGTATATAAAAATACCGTATATCATACGTATGAATTACCGTGTATGAACATACCGTATGTAGAAATACCGTTTTAAATACGTATGTATTACTGTTTATTTTACATTAAAATAACCGTTTTTATTACGTTAAAAATACCAATTTATCATACGTAAAAATAACCATTAACGCTCCCCTCTCGCTCAAATACTCTTTCAGCTTTGTTCTCGAACCCTTTTCCCAAAGGCATTTTTATGTATTACCGTTTAAAATACATTATAAATACCGTTTATCATACGTTATAAATACCGTTTATATTACATTAAAATTACCATTTTTCATACGTAAAAATAACCATTAACGCTCCCCCTTGCTCAAATCCTCTTTCAGCTTTGTTCTCGAACCCTTTTCCCCAAGGCATTTTCATGTATCCCTTCTTGTTATCTTCACCCTCCCAAGCTCTAACCCCGCCGTGACGTCACGCAGTTCTGGAAGCTTCCAGAACGGACTCATTTCTACCTCAGGGGACGAAGCCATAAGCTTTGTGCATCTGGCAACACTGAGTGCAGTAATCATTCTTTACGTTTCCCGCCATGGTTTGTAGCTAGCACAGAAAGGTTTGTATCTTGAACTTTATTTTCCCGTGTTAGGTTAGTGTTAGGTTAACATGTTGCTTAATTTATATAACTTATTTAATTATATTTAGCTTTAACTTTTATTTTATTTTATATATCTTCCTAGCTTTGTTGTATGTATGCACATATTGCTTTAAAAGCAAACGGGAAAAGTGCATGCATCGTGGTATGTGCATCCATGCTCGCATTTAATACTATCTAAGCGGAGATTAAATGAAAACGTGGTCCGAGATTGCATTTGTTGTCATGCATGCATGTTTATTTCAAATATTGTAAAATCAGAAATTATTCTTTTACATGTTTTTATGTATTTTAAACTTAAAGATGGTATAACTTAAATTTTAAACTTAACTTAGATTTTAAACTTAAAGATGGTAATAGGCTGCAACCTGAAAATGCAGAACGCTTAATTTTCCTGTACCGTAACTTACCTCTAACTTTGATTACAAAGAATAATTAGTTTGTTTTTAAACAATATTTCATATATGGTGTAAAACTTAAGAAATTAAAATACTGCCAAATTGAATATTCATCCAAGGGTCATTCCGTGTCAAATCAACCAATGATCTGAACCTTGACATCATGGAAAATGATAATTTTTGGTACAATAGTAGTACCAGTGAAGCTGACAAAAACTGTAAATATTAGATTTTTTGGGCTCTTAGTTTTCAGTTATTGACTTTCTTAAAAGCGAAATTTGGCAAAAAAAAAAAAGTATTTGACCTAGAGATCTCAAATTGGTGTCATTTTTTTTTTCTTTTAATGGGTCTTAATTTGATATGACTATGCTATTCTCTAAAAACAATTTCTCTTTTAGTTTGTAATTATTTTAGAAACTCCAATTTTAAAAAAGAGTTAAATACCATAATCATGTTGTATATCAAATTAAGGTCCATCGAAAACAAAAGACTGCACTAATTTGAACTCTCTTGGTCAAATAGTTTTTGATCTACCACTGTTTAAAGATTTCAAAACTTTACCAGATTTGGCTTTTTTAAAAAAGTGAATAACTGAAAATCTAAAAGCGCAAAAAATATGAAATTTTACGGTGTTTTTAAACTTTACTGGTACTATCACTGTACCAAAAATGATCAATTTTTTAGATATCAAGGTTCAAACCATTAAGTGATTTGACACAAAATGACATACATTTAGTACATAACTCATTAGCCAGTTTTTTCATACATTCAGCCCACATATGTTCTCAATTTTTACAATTTGCTACACACTTAATATTCAGGATGGCCACTCAACCGGGAAAAGTCAGGGAATTTTGTGAAAATTCTGTTTTTTTTTTTTTTTTTTTTTTTTTTTAAATTCTAGTTGTCCTTATAAAAACAGGACTGCCCAGTTTGTATGCCATTTTCGAAAAATTTCGCCAAGTATTATGCTGTACTCGTAACTTCTAAATAAAGGCTGCCATGTGTCCATTTGATTCCGTATAAAAACAAAAATGCAGAGTTTGTGCTCCATTTTGGACAACTGTTGCCAAGAATATTATATACATTTTACAATATTTTTTCTATTTTAATGACATTCTTTTGACATTGCTGAATTGACATTAATTATTCAATGGCTGTAGCTTGTTACAGTGTAGTTTTTGCATATCTTTAATGTCTGTCATTGTGAACAATTTGCAATGCCCATATTTAAGGACATCAGTTTAGACTATTTCTTTTTATTTCTTCAGGGAAAAAAAACATTAAATTCTTTTAAATATTTCAGTAGTTCAATTTTGCTGCATTTACATGTATTTTTTATTAAAAATGTCAAAATTTATTTGTAAAAACAAAAAATGTGTATTTTTTTCTCCTGATTTAATATAACTTTTTTTTTAATAGTGGAGTAATTGTTAAGATTCTTTAATCAAATTTGTAACTAAATAGGGATGTGCACGCATTTTATGTTAAAATTACTGGTCTGGAATTTCTTTTCAATTCACCTGGAAAAGTCAGGGAATTTCAATGTGTCTGAAGAGTGGCCACCCTGATATTTCACATGCCACTCAATATAATTTTATATTTACAATTATAATTACAAAACGTTCAAGAACTTTTAAAATAAGTTCTTCTCCAAACTGAGTGAAGATAATTTCATTTCTTCCTTGCTCAAGAGTACAAACTCTCCCAGTTGCAGTAACAGGCTCTACTTTTTGCAAAATGGTCTCACCTGGCACATTCAATACGTCACTCGGTTGAGGATGAAAGTAAGAAAAGGTCCCTTAGGATGTAGGAAGCTTACTTTATAGTCGCTCGTAACATTATTCTTCTCAAGAATACATGCAAGCCACAAAGATCCTTTATAGACTATATAGTGCCAAATCCAGATTCAATTTTTACTAAATTAGTTTGTGTAATATAGTCGAATGCTGTCACACGTTCAGTAAACCGGTGTTCACTACAGTAATAATGCTTAACAAGAAGCCAATTTTCAGAAATTGGGTAAAAAGAATGAAGTTTTTGAGTACAGCACAGTTGATGAGTATGAAGAAGTTAAAGAAATACTGTCGCCACAGTTGAATGACTTTAAGGCAATCATGGGTACTCAAAAACTTCATTCTTTCTACCCAATTTCTGAAAATATACTTCATGTTAAGCATAATTACTGTAGTGAACACCAATTTACTGAACGTGTGACAGCATTAGACTATATTACACCAACTAATTAAACAAAAATTGAATCTGGATTTGTCACTATACTCTATAAAGGATCTTGGTAGCTTGCATGTATTCTTGAAAAGACGAGCGACTATATAGTTAGCTTCCTACATCCTAAAGGACCTTCTTCTTTCTTTTATCCTCAACCAAGTGACGTATTGAATATTTGAATGTGCTAGGTGAGACCATTTCGCAAAAAGTAGAGCCTGATACTGCAACTGGGAGAGTTTGTACTCTTGAGCAAGGAAGAGATGAAATTGTCTTCACTTGTTTGGAGAAGTACTTATTTTAAAAGTTCTTGAAAAGTAACGTTTTGTAACTGATTGTAAATAGAAAATTAAATTTTGAGTGACATATGTGAAATATTAAGTGTGTAGCAAATTGTTAAAATTGAAAAGAACATATGTGGGCTGAATGTTTGAAACAACTGGTTAATGAGTTATGTACTAAGTATATGTTATTCCGTGTCAAATCAATTAATGGTTTGAACCTTGATACCTCAGAAATCGATCATTTTTGGTACAGTGATTAAAGACATTAAGGGACTATTTGTGTGCCAAATTTCATAGTCGGTCGTTAAGGGGTTCCTATGGAAATTAAATTTTTTGTAATTTAGCTAATTTCACTTATAGTTTAATACAAAAAAAAAATAATTTTCATAGGAACCCATTGGCTTCCCATTATGAAACTTGGCATACAAGTAGTCCATAAAGCATATATTTTTTTTTCAAAAAAATTAAAAGGGGTGTTTTTGAGATTTAAAAAAAAAAAATTTGAAGCTTTTCAAAAAATTCAAATTTGAAATAGCATAGTCATGTTATATATCAAATTAAGACTCATTAAAAGCAAAAGAAAATAACACTAATTTAAGCTCTCTAGGTTAAATAGTAAGTCTCATTTATAAGCATTTAAAAAACGATATTTCGGTATAATTTTTTTAAATACATGATTTGGAAGAATTAAAAAAAAATATATACTAGGAAGAAATTTTAAAATAATATGCTACTTAGGACAAATTTTAAAAAAAAGTTGATACTGGGGTGAAATGTTAAAAAACACAATACTAAATTAAAATAATTTGATACTTTTAAGAAAATAAAAAAAAATACCTGGAAGAAGTTAAAAAAGCCTTATACTTAAAAGAAAATAAACATGATACGTACAAGAAATAAAAACACAATTCTGGGAATTTTTTTAAAAACATTAAACACAATATTATATTTCATAATGTAGTAGATTATAATTTTTGCAATTTTTAGAAATAATTGTGAAACAGTTTGTGTTCTGTGTATCTAGAAACATGTTCTACTTGGGCTCTGTGCCCTTACTCACTGTTTTCACTCTTAAAAATCATCACAGTTGCATGATACCACCATTGATCAGAGATGTGTAGTTTTAGCATGCTAAATTAAAATTTAAAATAGCCTATAATTGTAATTTAAAATAGCCTATAAACTTAATTACAATATTATTAATATTGTTTTTTTTATATATTTTTAGTATTGAAGTTTACTTTTAAAAAATTAACTCTTTAAAAATTGCAAAAATGTTTTAAGTATTATGTGTTTTAATATATCCCAAAATTTTATTCTGTATTTTTAAGTTATTTTCAATTTAAAATAGCTTATCTTTTAGATTTAAAATTATATTTCATAATGTAGTAGATTATAATTTTTGCAATATTTAGAAATAATTAGAATTAAAAATATATTTAAATATAAACTGAAAATAAAGGAAAAAAACATTTTTGCATTAAAATTATTGTATTAACAATATATAATATAAATTAAAATAAAAATTTTATTACATATGAACAGAGTGATTCTATAGTATTGTGAATTTTGCATATATGACACATTTGATATATCGTATCTTTGTAAAAATATGATTTAGATGAATGTATTTTAAATTTTAAAGATACTGTTTCAGATTGTGTTGATTTCAAATTTATAAATTCAAGTACATTATTGAAATCAACACAATCTGCATAAAACTTTGTAAATATCATGTCTGCAACATGCACTATTCTGTAGAGTTGTCCAATGTGTGATAAATATGTATATAAACACGTAATAAATACGTGTAGAAACACAATATAAACACGTAATAAATACGTGTAGAAACACAATATAAACATGTAATAAATACATGTAGAAACACAATATAAATATGTATGGGAACGCATAAATACATATGGGAACACGTTATAAACATGTATGTGGATATACGTAAGAAACACGTATGTGAATATACGTAATATACACGTATATGATATGTAATAAACATGTATCTGGATACGTAATAATAACGTATGTGGATATACGTAATATACACGTATATGATACGTAATTAACATGTATCTGGATACGTAATAATAACACATGTGGATATACATAATAATAACGTATGTGGATACGTAATATACACGTATGTAGATACGTAATAATAATGTATGTGGGTATACGTAATAATAACGTATGTGGATATACGTAATAATAACGTATATGGATACGTAATAAACACGTATGTGCATATACGTAATAATAACGTATGTGAATATACGTAATATTAACGTATAAGGATACGTAATAATAATGTATAAGGATACGTAATAATAACCTTTTTTATAACGGTTGGTATACCGTATTCTAACGTACCATTTTTGCGTAATAATTACGTATGGCCTGACACGTAAAGATTACGTATTGCTTGATACGTAAGAATTACGTATTTGTGCTACCTGGGATAATACACTCAATGGTCTAAGTTAGGATAAAAAGTATAAGACAAACTGATTAAAAATGAAAAAATACAAGAAAATACAAAACAAGTTAAGTAAAAATGATATTTTTGTATCCTACTTAATTCATTGCATTATTAAATAACACCCAGAAAAAAGTTTCATAATTGTGCAATAAAAACTTTTCTGACAGTTAGCAATAGAAGTTTGGATTTTTCAGTGTTAAATGGTCCCATGAGATTTCCCATTATACTTCATAAAAATATTTACTTATTGATATAGTTCTTGCTTTACAATATGTAGTAGGATAATCCAAAAGAAATGCCATAATGAATATGCTAAAAATTTACATAAATTATTCAAAATAAATTTCATATAACCATTTTAAAAGACTTTATGGACCAAGGAAATGGATTTTGTTTCAGTTTAGAGATCAAGTATGAGCTCTGATAATGACAAGTGCTTAATAAATGCAAAATTAGTTTATGCTACCCACAATGGGAGTGTAATTAGAATTTCATAAACAGCAATATATATTCAAAAATTATACTTTCATTTGACAAATTACGTAAATTTTTAACTAACCTATTAACATTGGTTCATAAAGAAATCAATAAACATGCACATATATTTTGCATTAGCTAACAGATAGCAGAAGCAAAAAACATTACTGAAATTGTTTAGATTATAAAAATTAGAACTTGACATTAATGGGTTAATAGAAAACTTATGAAAAAATAGTAGTTTTCTTTAAAATATATATGCAATTTTTTTCAAGAGTTTTCATGCTTTATAGGCAAAGAAGAAGGATTGTGATGCCTGTTCACAGCAAATTTGCCACTGATTCTGAGGAGTTTTTATCAGGAAGGCTACAAATATGTTTGATCAATGCTTTCATCCTAAGAAATCCCTTGTTGCACACCACACACATAAATGGTCGTTCACCAGTATGTACACGGAGATGAACTGTTAGATTATTTCTTCTGTTAAATCCTTTTTTGCACACATCACAAATATATGGCTTTTCACCTGCATGAATAAGAAGATGATAATTCAAGTCACCCCTTCCATTAAATCTTTTTTGGCACACCTCACAAACAAATGGTTTTTCACCACTATGAGTACGAATATGTCTATTCAAATCACTCTTTCCACTAAACCTTTGCTTACATATCTCACAAATATAGGGTTTTTCACCAGTGTGTGTACGAAGATGTTTATATAAATTACTCTTACCATTAAAATGCTTCTTGCATATTTCACACATAAATGGTTTCTCACCAGTATGAGTACGGGTATGTTTTTTCAAACCACTCCTTTCTTTAAATCCTTTTTGGCAGACTTCACAAACAAATGGGTTTTCATCAGTATGAATACGGATATGCCTAATCAAATCATTCTTTAACTTAAATGCTCTTTTACAAAATTCACAAACAAACGTTTTTTCACCATTATGATTACGGATATGTCTTCTCAGATTACTCTTGTTATTAAATGCTATGTGGCACATTTCGCAAACAAATGGTTTTTCACCAGTGTGAATACGGAGATGTGAATTTAACAAACTCCTGTCATTAAACCCTTTCTGGCAAACCACACATATAAATTTCTTCTCAACCGCATGAGTTCGAAGATGTTTATTTAAATCACTCCTTCTTTTATATCCTTTGTATGTGGGGCACACATCACAAATAAATGGCTTTTCACTACAATTAGTAGGTACATATTTATTCAAATCCCTTTTGTCATCAAATCCTTTTTGACACATTATAGTAAATAGTTTACATCTCAAGTATTAAGGATATGAGTTGTGGCACTTTTCTTTTATTCAATTAAGTCTGGCAAACCTTACAAATCAATGGTTTTTCTAAAACATATTCTAAGACATTATAATTTTAGAATATTCACAATGGTTAATGAACATATCAATTTTATATGAAGAATTATTTATAGAAATGCACAAAAGCATTTGATTTTATAAGTACATCACTGCAAATAATTTGGTCTTTCATACTTTGGTCACTGTAATGTTTACTAATTTTAATCCATAATCATAAACACTTTATATGAAGAATTATTTATAGAAATGCACACAAGCATTTGATTTTATAAGTACATCACTGCAAATAATTTGGTCTTTCATACATTGGTCACTGTAATGTTTACTAATTTTAATCCATAATCATAAACACTTTATATCAGAAACCTGTACTGAATTGAAAGCACATGAGAAACTGGAGAGTAGTAAATAAGAAATTTCTAGGGAGGACTCAAGAAAGAGTGTAACAAAATAATTTAAGTTAGCTAAACCAGAAATATATCCAACTGACCCAAAGTACTAGGCTTGGTAAATATTTTGCTGAGTAATGGGAATTCAAAACAGTATTTATTGAACAGTATTTATTTGTATTTATTCAAGCGATTATGGTTGTTTATTGACTATGTGATCTTCCACTGTACTGTGTAATTTCTTTTATGTTGGTTGCCGGAGGAGCTAGCACACCCAAAAATAGAGATGGTCGTATCGCAAATACTTATTTTCTTTTGAGCAAAGGGTAATGTTTTTATTGGCTTTAATTGATTAAAAATTGGCATATAGGTTACACATATGACATATAGGTTTGACATATATAATATTATTATTGTTTACGTAGCCTACATCCATGGAACACATAAATCGTAATTTAACCGCAAGTCGTAATTAGTTGCTGCTCTTCTTTCTCATAGACATCATGCGAAAATGCTGTATGATGATTGGTTGCTTGAATAATGACTGTGAGTAAACTTTAACACTGTAATGTTTACTAATTATAAAAATACGTTATGTGATGTCAACCGAAGTGGTTAGGCAACCTGCAAGTGCGATTGCGGAAACGATATAATTTGGCTGCCGTCAAGTGCGGACGCACATTGAGCCGGATAGTTGCTGTCTGACGGCGGAATTATATTTCGTTCACTAACGTTAGACGACAGTGTTATTTAAATTGGAAATCTTCAAATATATTTAAAAATAAATTACCGATAAAAGAGTCGAATTTTACGGTTTCTAGCTCCTACAAATGTATATATAGCATTAAAATAGAGCTTGAAGAATGAAGAGATTCCTTTTTTCCACTTCTATTTTTCTGAAAATAAAATATAATAATCTTACTAAACTTTTTAAAGAACTTGATAAGAAGTATTTGATCATAAAAATGTTCTAATTAATAGACCCGAGCTGGAGCCCCCCCCCCCCCCGCTTTCCACGGACCTGCATGTGTGTGCTTTATTAGAAAAATATAAAATATTTACCCAGTAACACACATACGGTATTATAACCGTTGATAAACCGTTTATACGTTATATTTTCGTATGTGTTATACGATAAACGGTAATACATCGGTTATAATACCGTTATGAGTAAACGGTATATAAAAATACCGTATATCATACGTATGAATTACCGTGTATGAACATACCGTATGTAGAAATACCGTTTTAAATACGTATGTATTACTGTTTATTTTACATTAAAATAACCGTTTTTATTACGTTAAAAATACCAATTTATCATACGTAAAAATAACCATTAACGCTCCCCTCTCGCTCAAATACTCTTTCAGCTTTGTTCTCGAACCCTTTTCCCAAAGGCATTTTTATGTATTACCGTTTAAAATACATTATAAATACCGTTTATCATACGTTATAAATACCGTTTATATTACATTAAAATTACCATTTTTCATACGTAAAAATAACCATTAACGCTCCCCCTTGCTCAAATCCTCTTTCAGCTTTGTTCTCGAACCCTTTTCCCCAAGGCATTTTCATGTATCCCTTCTTGTTTATTTTCACCCTCCCAAGCTCTAACCCCGCCGTGACGTCACGCAGTTCTGGAAGCTTCCAGAACGGACTCATTTCTACCTCAGGGGACGAAGCCATAAGCTTTGTGCATCTGGCAACACTGAGTGCAGTAATCATTCTTTACGTTTCCCGCCATGGTTTGTAGCTAGCACAGAAAGGTTTGTATCTTGAACTTTATTTTCCCGTGTTAGGTTAGTGTTAGGTTAACATGTTGCTTAATTTATATAACTTATTTAATTATATTTAGCTTTAACTTTTATTTTATTTTATATATCTTCCTAGCTTTGTTGTATGTATGCACATATTGCTTTAAAAGCAAACGGGAAAAGTGCATGCATCGTGGTATGTGCATCCATGCTCGCATTTAATACTATCTAAGCGGAGATTAAATGAAAACGTGGTCCGAGATTGCATTTGTTGTCATGCATGCATGTTTATTTCAAATATTGTAAAATCAGAAATTATTCTTTTACATGTTTTTATGTATTTTAAACTTAAAGATGGTATAACTTAAATTTTAAACTTAACTTAGATTTTAAACTTAAAGATGGTAATAGGCTGCAACCTGAAAATGCAGAACGCTTAATTTTCCTGTACCGTAACTTACCTCTAACTTTGATTACAAAGAATAATTAGTTTGTTTTTAAACAATATTTCATATATGGTGTAAAACTTAAGAAATTAAAATACTGCCAAATTGAATATTCATCCAAGGGTCATTCCGTGTCAAATCAACCAATGATCTGAACCTTGACATCATGGAAAATGATAATTTTTGGTACAATAGTAGTACCAGTGAAGCTGACAAAAACTGTAAATATTAGATTTTTTGGGCTCTTAGTTTTCAGTTATTGACTTTCTTAAAAGCGAAATTTGGCAAAAAAAAAAAAGTATTTGACCTAGAGATCTCAAATTGGTGTCATTTTTTTTTTTCTTTTAATGGGTCTTAATTTGATATGACTATGCTATTCTCTAAAAACAATTTCTCTTTTAGTTTGTAATTATTTTAGAAACTCCAATTTTAAAAAAGAGTTAAATACCATAATCATGTTGTATATCAAATTAAGGTCCATCGAAAACAAAAGACTGCACTAATTTGAACTCTCTTGGTCAAATAGTTTTTGATCTACCACTGTTTAAAGATTTCAAAACTTTACCAGATTTGGCTTTTTTAAAAAAGTGAATAACTGAAAATCTAAAAGCGCAAAAAATATGAAATTTTACGGTGTTTTTAAACTTTACTGGTACTATCACTGTACCAAAAATGATCAATTTTTTAGATATCAAGGTTCAAACCATTAAGTGATTTGACACAAAATGACATACATTTAGTACATAACTCATTAGCCAGTTTTTTCATACATTCAGCCCACATATGTTCTCAATTTTTACAATTTGCTACACACTTAATATTCAGGATGGCCACTCAACCGGGAAAAGTCAGGGAATTTTGTGAAAATTCTGTTTTTTTTTTTTTTTTTTTTTTTTTAAATTCTAGTTGTCCTTATAAAAACAGGACTGCCCAGTTTGTATGCCATTTTCGAAAAATTTCGCCAAGTATTATGCTGTACTCGTAACTTCTAAATAAAGGCTGCCATGTGTCCATTTGATTCCGTATAAAAACAAAAATGCAGAGTTTGTGCTCCATTTTGGACAACTGTTGCCAAGAATATTATATACATTTTACAATATTTTTTCTATTTTAATGACATTCTTTTGACATTGCTGAATTGACATTAATTATTCAATGGCTGTAGCTTGTTACAGTGTAGTTTTTGCATATCTTTAATGTCTGTCATTGTGAACAATTTGCAATGCCCATATTTAAGGACATCAGTTTAGACTATTTCTTTTTATTTCTTCAGGGAAAAAAAACATTAAATTCTTTTAAATATTTCAGTAGTTCAATTTTGCTGCATTTACATGTATTTTTTATTAAAAATGTCAAAATTTATTTGTAAAAACAAAAAATGTGTATTTTTTTCTCCTGATTTAATATAACTTTTTTTTTAATAGTGGAGTAATTGTTAAGATTCTTTAATCAAATTTGTAACTAAATAGGGATGTGCACGCATTTTATGTTAAAATTACTGGTCTGGAATTTCTTTTCAATTCACCTGGAAAAGTCAGGGAATTTCAATGTGTCTGAAGAGTGGCCACCCTGATATTTCACATGCCACTCAATATAATTTTATATTTACAATTATAATTACAAAACGTTCAAGAACTTTTAAAATAAGTTCTTCTCCAAACTGAGTGAAGATAATTTCATTTCTTCCTTGCTCAAGAGTACAAACTCTCCCAGTTGCAGTAACAGGCTCTACTTTTTGCAAAATGGTCTCACCTGGCACATTCAATACGTCACTCGGTTGAGGATGAAAGTAAGAAAAGGTCCCTTAGGATGTAGGAAGCTTACTTTATAGTCGCTCGTAACATTATTCTTCTCAAGAATACATGCAAGCCACAAAGATCCTTTATAGACTATATAGTGCCAAATCCAGATTCAATTTTTACTAAATTAGTTTGTGTAATATAGTCGAATGCTGTCACACGTTCAGTAAACCGGTGTTCACTACAGTAATAATGCTTAACAAGAAGCCAATTTTCAGAAATTGGGTAAAAAGAATGAAGTTTTTGAGTACAGCACAGTTGATGAGTATGAAGAAGTTAAAGAAATACTGTCGCCACAGTTGAATGACTTTAAGGCAATCATGGGTACTCAAAAACTTCATTCTTTCTACCCAATTTCTGAAAATATACTTCATGTTAAGCATAATTACTGTAGTGAACACCAATTTACTGAACGTGTGACAGCATTAGACTATATTACACCAACTAATTAAACAAAAATTGAATCTGGATTTGTCACTATACTCTATAAAGGATCTTGGTAGCTTGCATGTATTCTTGAAAAGACGAGCGACTATATAGTTAGCTTCCTACATCCTAAAGGACCTTCTTCTTTCTTTTATCCTCAACCAAGTGACGTATTGAATATTTGAATGTGCTAGGTGAGACCATTTCGCAAAAAGTAGAGCCTGATACTGCAACTGGGAGAGTTTGTACTCTTGAGCAAGGAAGAGATGAAATTGTCTTCACTTGTTTGGAGAAGTACTTATTTTAAAAGTTCTTGAAAAGTAACATTTTGTAACTGATTGTAAATACAAAATTAAATTTTGAGTGACATATGTGAAATATTAAGTGTGTAACAAATTGTTAAAATTGAAAAGAACATATGTGGGCTGAATGTTTGAAACAACTGGTTAATGAGTTATGTACTAAGTATATGTTATTCCGTGTCAAATCAATTAATGGTTTGAACCTTGATACCTCAGAAATCGATCATTTTTGGTACAGTGATTAAAGACATTAAGGGACTATTTGTGTGCCAAATTTCATAGTTGGTCGTTAAGGGGTTCCTATGGAAATTAAATTTTTTGTAATTTAGCTAATTTCACTTATAGTTTAATACAAAAAAAAAATAATTTTCATAGGAACCCATTGGCTTCCCATTATGAAACTTGGCATACAAGTAGTCCATAAAGCATATATTTTTTTTTCAAAAAAATTAAAAGGGGTGTTTTTGAGATTTAAAAAAAAAAAATTTGAAGCTTTTCAAAAAATTCAAATTTGAAATAGCATAGTCATGTTATATATCAAATTAAGACTCATTAAAAGCAAAAGAAAATAACACTAATTTAAGCTCTCTAGGTTAAATAGTAAGTCTCATTTATAAGCATTTAAAAAACGATATTTCGGTATAATTTTTTTAAATACATGATTTGGAAGAATTAAAAAAAAATATATACTAGGAAGAAATTTTAAAATAATATGCTACTTAGGACAAATTTTAAAAAAAAGTTGATACTGGGGTGAAATGTTAAAAAACACAATACTAAATTAAAATAATTTGATACTTTTAAGAAAATAAAAAAAAATACCTGGAAGAAGTTAAAAAAGCCTTATACTTAAAAGAAAATAAACATGATACGTACAAGAAATAAAAACACAATTCTGGGAATTTTTTCAAAAACATTAAACACAATATTATATTTCATAATGTAGTAGATTATAATTTTTGCAATTTTTAGAAATAATTGTGAAACAGTTTGTGTTCTGTGTATCTAGAAACATGTTCTACTTGGGCTCTGTGCCCTTACTCACTGTTTTCACTCTTAAAAATCATCACAGTTGCATGATACCACCATTGATCAGAGATGTGTAGTTTTAGCATGCTAAATTAAAATTTAAAATAGCCTATAATTGTAATTTAAAATAGCCTATAAACTTAATTACAATATTATTAATATTGTTTTTTTTATATATATTTTAGTATTGAAGTTTACTTTTAAAAAATTAACTCTTTAAAAATTGCAAAAATGTTTTAAGTATTATGTGTTTTAATATATCCCAAAATTTTATTCTGTATTTTTAAGTTATTTTCAATTTAAAATAGCTTATCTTTTAGATTTAAAATTATATTTCATAATGTAGTAGATTATAATTTTTGCAATATTTAGAAATAATTAGAATTAAAAATATATTTAAATATAAACTGAAAATAAAAGAAAAAAACATTTTTGCATTAAAATTATTGTATTAACAATATATAATATAAATTAAAATAAAAATTTTATTACATATGAACAGAGTGATTCTATAGTATTGTGAATTTTGCATATATGACACATTTGATATATCGTATCTTTGTAAAAATATGATTTAGATGAATGTATTTTAAATTTTAAAGATACTGTTTCAGATTGTGTTGATTTCAAATTTATAAATTCAAGTACATTATTGAAATCAACACAATCTGCATAAAACTTTGTAAATATCATGTCTGCAACATGCACTATTCTGTAGAGTTGTCCAATGTGTGATAAATATGTATATAAACACGTAATAAATACGTGTAGAAACACAATATAAACACGTAATAAATACGTGTAGAAACACAATATAAACATGTAATAAATACATGTAGAAACACAATATAAATATGTATGGGAACGCATAAATACATATGGGAACACGTTATAAACATGTATGTGGATATACGTAAGAAACACGTATGTGAATATACGTAATATACACGTATATGATATGTAATAAACATGTATCTGGATACGTAATAATAACGTATGTGGATATACGTAATATACACGTATATGATACGTAATTAACATGTATCTGGATACGTAATAATAACACATGTGGATATACATAATAATAACGTATGTGGATACGTAATATACACGTATGTAGATACGTAATAATAATGTATGTGGGTATACGTAATAATAACGTATGTGGATATACGTAATAATAACGTATATGGATACGTAATAAACACGTATGTGCATATACGTAATAATAACGTATGTGAATATACGTAATATTAACGTATAAGGATACGTAATAATAATGTATAAGGATACGTAATAATAACCTTTTTTATAACGGTTGGTATACCGTATTCTAACGTACCATTTTTGCGTAATAATTACGTATGGCCTGACACGTAAAGATTACGTATTGCTTGATACGTAAGAATTACGTATTTGTGCTACCTGGTGCCTACCATTAAATCATATTCCTTCACTAGAAGTACTTGCGTATACGCAAGTACTTCTAGTGAAGGAATATGATTTAATAGCACTAAATGTATGCTTAACTTATCTTTCAGCAAAATGTCGCTTCCATTTCATAATATTCAACCATTCAATTACAAGCAGCTATTTTTTTTAATAATTTTTAATATTATATACTATAATATATTAAAAATATTTAATTATAAACCGGTTTTTCATTTTTTTAATTATTTAATAATGCATTTTTTATGTATACAATAAACTGAGTAAATTATTTTTTTCTTTTTGCTATTAATTTTATTTTTTTCATAAGTGGCAAAAAGGTTTCCCATCTGCAAGTATTTAAAACGAATTCTAATATAATATTTAATAATATATTTTTCAAAAGCATTTTTAAATTTGTTCTTATAATTTAACAAATTACTCTTATTTATTATATTTAATAATTTACGTTTTAAGAATTTTAATTTTTTTCCCCTGCTATTCCTTTTGTGTAATGTTTTAAATTTATCATTAAAAAAAATCCTGTTATAGATAAAACATAATTATTCTATAACTTTTCTTTATCAAGAAAGAAATTACTTAAAAATATACTATTTTTAGATCTCACTAATGCATATATAACATTAAAATAGATCTTGAAAAATGGAATTTTTTCCTCCTATATACATATAAAAGGAGGGAATTGGGGGCTTTGATTTTATTGAAATTATTTACATTATTACATGTGAGCTGGAATGATATATCCAATGACTAACTAACTAACTAACTACCACACTCTCCTAGAGTGTAGAGGATGGGACTTGGCACTCCGCCTTCTGTCCCAAGGGGAAAAAACCAAAGAAAAAGAAAGAAAACAGCACGGCCTTAAAATCTGTTGATTTTAGAAAAGAAAAACGCCAGCTCAAAGCAAAGATCCTTGGTAAAATGATTCATGAGATCCAAGTACGAACCCGTTCGCACTGAAAGTTAAGTCGACTTATCTCCCGAATGCGACTCAAATATGGCGGCGTTTGCGACTTAACTTCTTCCAAAGCGACTTAGTTTAAGTTCCTTCCGGAAAGCTACTTAAGTTGCATTACACGACTTAACTGTCATGGCGTCCAACATGGATGACAGTGCTAGCGTAAAAAAGATGAAAATTCGAAAGAGAAATTAAGGTAAAGGAAATATTTTATTGCATCAAAAGGACCACCGATGAGATACAAAAAAAAAAAAAAAAAAAAATACGGAATTTGACACAAAGTAAGTTTTAAATATTATTGATTATTATTTTTAAATTTAGTCACTGTCTATGGTAAATTATCTCATGTAGTTTCGTACCGACATTAAAACTTGCCCAAAGATGTTTCCAAGCTCTAAGATTAAATCAAAATGTGGATTTGTTTTCTGTATCGTATTATGCAATGAAGATCTCGATAAGTTGGTACTTTTAATAAAGAGATTAAAACATATTAGTCAATGTACAAACTTGACTGCCTAATATAATATGTATTGTAAACTTATGTTTGCAATACATAATACATATGTTTTTTAATGAGAGTGTATTTTGTTTGTTGATTTCAATGTGCAACCTTGCATTTATTTCATGAATTGAGTATTATTCTATGTACCCATTCTGTGTATCTTTTAATTTCAGTTTAATGTTTGGATTGTACAATGGGATTTATAAAGTATACTTACGGTGTCTTCCACTACAGTCATATAAAGCTAAATAATCACTAGAGAGTTATGTTGCTTATAAAATGTCAACAATCTTTCTAGTGGTTTTTTGGCTGAAAATCTTCAAGGATATTTTTCTCATCTCACAGAATTGAAGAATGTTTGATTTTATGTAAGTAGTTGCATGTAATAATTTCAGCATCTTAATATTTTGCATCTTTACAACTTTGTCAGAGTTAGAGCTCAAGAATTGAAATAGCATGTTTTTAATAGATTGCATGAATTCTAACAATTTTGCATGTTTCGGGGAAATAATTAACAGAACTGTATGCTTTCTGACAAGAGTGTATTTTGTTTGTTGATTTCAATGTGTAACCCTGCATTTATTTCTTGAATTGAGTATTATACCATGTACCCATTCCGTGTATCTTTTAATTTCAGTTTAATGTTTGGATTGTACAATGGGATTTATAAAGTATACTTACGGTGTATTCAACTACAGTCATATAAAGCTAAATAATCACTAGAGAGTTATGTTGCTTATAAAATGTCAACAATCTTTCTAGTGGTTTTTTGGCTGAAAATCTCAAGGATATTTTTCTCATCTCACAGAACTGAAGTATGTTTGATTTTACGTAAGTAGTTTCATGTAATAATTTTAGCATCTTTATATTTTACATGTTTATAACTTAGTCCAAGTTAGAGCTCTAGAATTGAAATAGCATGTTTTTAATAGATTGCATGAATTCTAACAATTTTGCATGTTTCGTGGAAATAATTAACAGAACTGCATGCTTTCTAACAAGAGTGCATTTTGTTTGTTGATTTCAATGTGCAACCCCCCCCCCCCCCCCCTTGCTTTTATTTCATGAATTGAGTATTATTCTATATACCCATTCTGTGTATCTTTTAATTTCAGTTTAATATTTAGATTGTACAATGGGATTTATAAAGTATAGTTACGGTGTCTTCCACTTCATCAACAATCTTTCTAGTGGTTTTTTGGCTGAAAATCTCAAGGATATTTTTCTCATCTCACAGAATTGGAGAATGTTTGATTTTACGTAAGTAGTTTCATGTAATAATTTTAGCATCTTTATATTTTACATGTTTATAACTTAGTCTAAGTTAGAGCTCTAGAAATAAAATAGCATGTTTTTAATAGATTGCATGAATTCTAACAATTTTGCATGTTTCGTGGAAATAATTAACAGAACTGCATGTTTTCTAACAAGAGTGCATTTTGTTTGTTGATTTCAATGTGCAACCCCCCCCCCCCCCCCCCCTGCTTTTATTTCATGAATTGAGTATTATTCTATATACCCATTCTGTGTATCTTTTAATTTCAGTTTAATGTTTAGATTGTACAATGGGATTTATAAAGTATAGTTACGGTGTCTTCCACTTCATCAACAATCTTTCTAGTGGTTTTTTGGCTGAAAATCTCAAGGATATTTTTCTCATCTCACAGAATTGGAGAATGTTTGATTTTACGTAAGTAGTTTCATGTAATAATTTTAGCATCTTTATATTTTACATGTTTATAACTTAGTCTAAGTTAGAGCTCTAGAAATGAAATGGCATGTTTTTAATAGATTGCATGAATTCTAACAATTTTGCATGTTTCGGGGAAATAATTAACAGAACTGCATGTTTTCTAATAACAGTGTATTTTTTTTGTTGATTTCAATGTGCAACCTTGCATTTATTTCATGATTTGAGTATTATTCTATGTACCTATTCTGTGTATCTTTTAATTTCAGTTTAATGTTTAGATTGTACAATGGGATTTATAAAGTATAGTTACAGTGTCTTCCACTACAGTCATATAAAGCTAAATAATCACTAGAGAGTTATGCTGCTTATAAAATGTCAACAATCTTTCTAGTGGTTTTTTGGCTGAAAATCTTCAAGGATATTTTTCTCATCTCACAGAATTGAAGAATGTTTGATTTTACGTAAGTAGTTTCATGTAATAATTTTAGCATCTTGATATTTTGCATGTTTATAACTTAGACTAAGTTGGAACTTAAGAATTGAAATGGCATGTTTTTAATAGATTCTAACAATTTTGCATGTTTCTGTTGAATAATTAACAGAACTGTATGTTTTCTAACAAGAGTGTATGATGCCAATATTGATGATGCAGTACAACTATGTGTTTCGGATGACGAAACAATGTTGACGGATGTGTTGCCACCTTCATCCAATAGGTCCAGGGTGAACAGTTCTCGTTCACCAAAAAAGAAAAAACCTACCTAATGGGTTCTTTAGTTTCTTGGAACTGCCGTGGTTTGCAGACCAAGTTGTTTGAGGTTAAATCATTAATTAATACTTATCACCCCATTTGTGTCTGTCTTCAAGAAACATTTTTAAAAGTTAACAATAGTATAAATGTTAAACATTTTACTTGCATTCGCAAAGATTTTGATCAAAACAGTAGGGTTTCTGGGGGAGTAGCCTTGCTAATTTCCCATAACTATCCTACCTCCAATGTACAACTTACCACTAACTTACAAGCTGTTGCTGCTCGTATCCATATTAAGACATTGATTACAATATGCTGTATATATATTCCACCAAATGATAATATTGATCGCAAGGAACTTGATGATTTGATTGGTCAACTACCTCCGCCATTCGTAATATTGGGCGACTTTAATGGTCACAACCCTCTTTGGGGTAGTTGTGACATGAATCACAGAGGACAGCAAGTTGAACAGTGTATTAGTGATCACAGCCTGTGCCTATTAAATAGCAATGAACATACCTACTTTCATCAACCAAGCAAGACATTCCACACTATCGATCTTGCTTTCTGTTCCCCGTCAGTCCTTCCATACTGGTCCTTTTTAGTCGACAAAGATCTACACAGTAGCGACCATTTTCCCATTGTTCTCTTTAACAGTCAAATCAGATCACCTGTGAAACCATCGCGATATATCTTTTCGAAAGCTGATTGGTTAACATTTACTTCCCAAGCTGTGATAGCTGATGACGCAGTTCAGAGCTGTGACATTGATACAGCTGTAAACAATATTACAAATCTCTTGATTAAGGCTGCTGATAATACAATCCCTAAGAATTCTGGAAAAACATCCAAATATCACTTTCCTTGGTGGAATGAAGAATGTCGTGAGGCATACAAAAAACAAAAGAAAGCCTGGGCCAATTTTCGAAGGTATCCTACGACTGATAATCTTACTGTATTTAAATATACAAAAGCGGTTGCTTGTAGGATATGCAGACAAAGACAAAGAGAGTCATGGGAGGAGTATGTCAGTGGACTAAACTGTTCCATTTCCAGCAAGAAAGTATGGGAAAAGGTCAAAAAGTGTTCAGGTGTCTATAATGACCACCTTATATCTGCTATACATAGTAATGGCTCAATTATTAGCTCTCCCGCAGAAATAGCAAATGAAATAGCCAAAGCCTTTGCAGATGTTTCAAACTCAGCAAGTTATTCAGAACCATTCCTGTCACATAAAATCAGATCAGAAAAGAAACCAATTGTCTTCTCACAAGCCAAACACTTGCCATACAATTCTCCGTTTACAAAGTTTGAACTTCTTACAGCATTGTCACAGACTCAGGGAACCAGCAGTGGGCCAGATGGTGTCCATTATACTATGCTGAAACACCTTTCTGACGAGTCTTTATTGAACCTTTTATATCTGTACAACAGGATTTATATGGAACTTAAGTTTCCGACATCCTGGCAAAGAGCAATCACCATACCCATTATAAAACCAGGAAAAGACCCCAAAAGTCCTTCAAGTTACCGACCCATTGCCTTGACAAGCTGTATGTGCAAAATTATGGAAAAAATGGTAAATGCCCGACTTGTTTATTTCCTTGAAACAAATAAACTTTTGTCTCCACATCAAAGTGGTTTTAGACGAGGAAGATCTACCTCTGACAATATTATTGCTCTGGAATCCCAGATCAGGACTGCCTACCTTAGGCGAAATCATTTAGTGTCAATATTTTTTGATATTGACAAAGCCTATGATCGCACATGGCGCTATGGTATTATTAAGGACCTTTTTGATTTTAATTTAAAAGGAAATCTTCCCATTTTTATACAAAACTTTTTAGCACATAGGACATTCAAAGTTCGTATTGGTACTGTTCTTTCAAATCCTCACGTACAAGAGGAGGGAGTGCCACAAGGAAGTGTATTGAGTGTGACTCTATTTTCCATAAAAATCAATAGTATTTTAAACCATCTACCACCATCAGTTCATAAAAGCCTCTATGTGGATGATTTGCAAGTTTCATACCAAGCACATGATATGCGCACTGTTGAAAGACAGTGTCAAACTGCAGTAAATGGCATTCTGCAATGGGCTAATCTAAATGGATTCAGGTTTTCAATCCAAAAGACTTGTTGCGTTCACTTCACCAGAAAACGAGGTCTACACTTACCTCCAGAGATTTTCATGGAGAATACTAAAATTTCTGTTGTTGATGAAGTGAAATTTCTTGGAGTCTGGTTCGATAGAAAACTCACCTTCCTACCCCATGTTCAGAAATTGAGAAAGAAATGTGAGAGAGCCATTAACATTTTAAAAGTTCTGTCAAATACGAAATGGGGTGCAGATACAACTTCAATGCTACGTATATATAGGGCCATTATTCGTTCCAAGATCGATTATGGATGCAATGTTTATGGGAGTGCACGAACATCTGTTCTTCAGAAACTGGACACAATACATAATAAGGCATTACGTATATGTTCAGGTGCCTTTAGAACATCTCCTGTTCAAAGCTTATATGTGTACTGCAATGAGCCGCCTCTAGAATTCAGGCGTGAACAGTTGATGCTGAATTATTACTATCGGGTCATGTCCTTACAGAACCACCCTCTGCAACGACTAATTCTAGATGAGCATTATGATCGACTCTACGACCACAGACCCTCATGCATTCCTTCATTTGGCAAGCGGATACGAAATATATTATCAATAACCCCACAAGTAGATGTAAATATAAGGAAAACAAAGTGTTTTGAAACACCTCCATGGCATGTTCCAGATTTTATATATCTCAACCCATTTAGTAATTTTACTAAGAGAAACACAGATCAGACTATTTATCTGCAACTGTTTGCTGAACATAGAAATCTCTACAACGAGTTTACTCCTATTTTCACAGATGGTTCAAAAGCTGGCAATTACGTAGGGTTGGCTTATGTATCTAAAAATACTATAAAATCTTTTAAACTGCATGCATCTTGCTCTATTTTTACTGCTGAGATTATGGCAATATACCAGAGTCTTATATTCATATCGCATCAAATTTCCAAAAAGCACATCATTTATACCGATTCATTGAGTTCGCTACAACTTTTATCATCTAGGACTGCTATGAATTACCCTATTGCCTCTGATATTCTTAAGTATGAACATCGTCTAAAGGTACAGGGATACCATACTGAATTTTGTTGGGTGCCAGGACATGTTGGTATCAGAGGAAATGAGTTGGCAGATATTGCTGCTAAATCAGCTACTCAAAATTTAAACCTGACAATCCCTTTAACTGACATCAAACCATTCATTTTGAAAAATATATATGACAAATGGCAGTATTCCTGGAACCAGCAGTCTCGTAATAAGTTGTATGAAGTAAAGCCCGTAATACAAAAGTGGACTAGTTTCCAATGTAGGAAACTTGAGGTACTTTTAACACGTTTGCGAATTGGTCATACTCGTTTTACCCACAGACACTTACTTTTAGGAGAAGTTGAACCCTTTTGTAATAGTTGTCAGACCTCAGCAAGTATCAAACATATTTTAATTGAGTGTACTAAATATAAACAGTTTCGTTTCAAGCATTTTAAGACTTATACATTAAATTTGGCAGAATTGATTGGAGAAAATCCTCATTTGGAGCTTTTCCCATTCCTATTGGACATTGGTTTTTTCCATCATTTTTAACATCACCTTTTATAATCTTTTAGCCATTTTTCATATCATTTGCATTGTTGCACATGTTCCATAGTATTTTCACACATTATCACTATTTTAAATTATACACGTGTTATCAATACTATTTTATGTATCTCAGTACCATATGTCTGGCGCAGCATATCCTCTTTGGATCTTGTGCCATTAAACCATAATCAACCAACCAACCAATCTAACAAGAGTGTATAATGTTTATTCATTGGAATGTGCAGCCAGCCCTGCATTTATTTCATGAATGTAGTATTATTCTATGTACCCTTTCTGTGTTTCTTTTAATTTCAGTTTAATGCTTGGATTGTACAATGAGATTTCTAAACTATGGTTCGGTTTCTTCCACTACAGTTATGCAAAGATAATAATTATTAGAGAATTATGCTGCTTATATAAAATGTCAGCAATCTTCATAGTGTTTTTTTTGCTTTTCCTTGAAGGATATTTTTCTCATCTTGTAGATTTGAAAAATGTGTGATTTTATGTACAGTGTGGCATATAAGTAGCTTCATGTAATAATTTTAGTAATTTTAGTATCTTGATGTTTTGCATGTGCATGATTTAGATTATGATGTAGTTGAAGTGAAATAGCATATTTTTAAGAGTGTGTCAAGTAAGTAATTGTATGTAAAAAATTTGTATCTTGCATGCATATTTTGATTATTTGTCATGGCATAATAAAACAAAAAAGAATGGATTATGTTCAGGTTGTATAAATCTGTTTTTATAATATTGTGAATGAACTGTTATTATGTTATTAATTATAGTATATTATATATTTATATGTTATAATATTTTAAGAATTATTTATACAAAGAAATAAATCACTACAGTTTGGATATTTTGATGGAAATGTGCTTTCGATAACATTAAAATGCATAACTTTCCAATCTGGTCTCCCCCCCCCCCCCTGAATCTTCTATTGATATTGAGACTATTTTCCATTTGCATTCGTTAACATTTCAGTATTCTTTTCCTTACAGTGGTCATTTTATTTAAATGTCACTTAGCCATAAAAGTTTAATTTGGCTTTAGGTTAGTTGGTAGCATTGGTGAAAGGGTGTCTAACACAGTGTTTGCAAATATGCAGTGTATATGTTATACATTGAAGCACCAATTGATGCAATAACATTTGGTACTCTTCCGTTAGCTGGGTACCAGACCAAAACCACCGAACTTTAAAGTTGACATAGTCATCGACAAGCCTAAATGTTCGCTCTGGTGGACATTTATTTTTATATGCAATAAAAAAAAGATCAATTTGTATAGCAGGCACGAAATTGTAAATTTCATGATCCATCAAACCAGGTTTGTGTACGCATTCCTTTCTTTTCTCGGCATGATCGTAAACTGCATAGCCATTTTGGTGATGAATCACTTGTGCATAACTTCATCGGATGATCCTTTGAATATCGTTTTTCTTTATGAAGAATTCCATTTTTTTGGAAAAATTGAATGCTTGCCTCTTCGTCTTTAGGCAATTGCCAAATTGTGTAGTCCATCTTAGCGTTTTAAAAAGTGACTAGTTTTTCTAAAAAGAAACTTATTTTTTAAAATACGGTTTGTTTTAGGGTTGCTATACATGTTAAAAATAAACTCTTTAAAAGTTGTTAGTTTGAATGAGTTATCGCTGTAATTCGCTGAATGAGTTATCGCTGTAACATTTAAGCTATGCATTTTTTTACTGTTTTGCATTGCAAAGAAATAAGCAGATATGTAAAAAAAAAAAATAGAAGATTTTTATAGCTAGAAATGGAAGCAGAGGTTATAAATAAATTTGGTTCAGAAGACATCAAGTTCCACAAGCCTGATAAAGCTCCAGACAAAACGAAAAGTCGCTCAGCTCACAAAGATGCTTTCCTAATCTTAGGACTTTAGCAGTCCTATTAAACTATAGCAAAATTTGGTGATGAGATTTGAAAAATACATTATGAAGGATAAGGTCTATTACTGGTATTATCTACAACGTCAAAATAGAAAATAAATTTCATTCAGGCAATAATTAATGAAATATTAGGATCACATTCCATGTATAAATTAAATCTGTCAATTTTCAAATATTTGAGAAATATTCCAAAGTAGAATGCTTTTTTCTTTCTGTAGAATAACAACATATAATTATAAAATATTTTTTGAATCATTTGCAATATTTTTGTTAGAAAGTTTAAAACACCAATTTGATTAGTTTCCATTTGCTGAATATTTAAAGAAATTTGTAGGTGATATGCTTGCTGATTGGTAAGTAATAAATAAGCAGCAAATACCAACTTGAAATAAAAATACCACTTAAATTTATCTTAAGAGGAATTTTTACCCCAATATAACTGTGGATGAGACTGTTCCATTATATGATTAGAAGGAACGTTAACATAAAGATAATAATTTTTTGAGTAAGAGCATAATGTACAAACAGAACAAGTAGTTCTAAGAGCAGTGATTTCAACTTTTTTTTCATACGTCATTTTGTTTATATTGTTGTGAAAGCTGCTTTTAAGAACTATAGTAGCATCTATTTCTTAAATGTATAATATTCTATTAACTTTTTGTACATAAAATAACAGCAGTAAAACTTTTATAGATGAAAAATTTGAATATTTGCTTAATTTTTATTTTTTGCTTAATTAACAAAGCAGAAATCCTCGAGAAATTCATTTCTGAGCATTTATGCTTGTAATCTATTTCTATTTTAGGTAAATAAAACAAAAATTACGTTTTAAAAAAATAAAAAACACTATATAGTAATCAAAACACTGGAGAAACAACGCAAAAATTAAAAAGTCAAAAGAAGCAACGTAAATAAACAATCGTAATCTCGAAGAAGCGACGACCGTTATTTTCTTAGATTCCCCTTGTGCGAGAGTATGGGACTTAGCAGTGCGAACGCTATATGGAGATGCAACTTAAAAGTTAAGTCAACTTAAATTTAAGTCGACTTAACATCGGCAGTGCGAACGGGGTATAAGGGCCGATCCCACCAACAACCGTTAAAATATAGCAAAGGTTTAACGGTTGATTAGCACTGTTTTGCGTCCCACCAACACTTTCACGGCGTTAAAGAGCTCACTAAAGTGCTGTTAATTTAAGTGGCCGATTTTGGCCACTTAAATATTTAACAGTTGATTAAAAGTCGAACAAGATGGCGGCAATTTCTGTATCATTTGATATTTCAAGATGAAATTTTATTTAAGATTGAATTCTTTTATATTTCTTTTCCGAAAGAAGAGTGTTTGAAAGTTTTTACAACATAGGGGAAAATAAAACAGATTTTGCTTATTTATCGAAGTCGGTGAAAGTTTGAAAGACACTTAGGAGTATTTACAATACACTACTCAGGTATGTAATGCATATATTTTGTTTATATTATGCTACAAGTTTCTTAACTTCTTAAACCATGATGTACGCTTTTGAATTATGCTAAAATTACAGAATTTAAAGTATTGGAAGAGAATTAAACTTGTACTGCAATATTTCGGCCGATCTGTTTATTATATCAGATAGGCTGTTTTATTGTTGAACCAGTTATAGAAATTGTCCTATATGGTCTGATTTAAAAATTTCATATGTTGTCCGTAATTTTTTCTTGTTTAGAATAACATTTTTACATTTATTTGCATATAATCTCAGAAATTATATTTTCAAAACTTCAATTTACTTGAAGTTATGCATGCTGTACCGTTTATTTACAAAGCCAAACTGGAAAATAAGCATTGTCTGTAACAAACATAATTTATGTATGGGTATAAATGAATTTATCAATAGTTAGTTATTAGATTTAAATGTATATGTATTCAGCATGGTGTGAATGGTAATCCCTATTGTATTTCCCAAAGATAAAAATTGCATTTCCATTAAATGTCTGATGTTTCTTTTTAATATTTCCTGTCTGAATTGAAATGCTTCCATGGACTTGCTTCTATGTTTAGTTGGTACCTTATAGAAAGGGCCTTTTTCAAATTTCAATGTAGTATTCTAAAGTATCTTGCCATTGTATGCTGTGATAATTTCTCCTGAATTGACTTTTATTGAGTTCGCTCTTTTGAGCAAGACATTTTGTATCACACATACTTTATATACTAAAAGTTTAACATATTTAAAATTGCTCTTGCAAAAGTCTCTCTTATTCCATGAAATTTTTTTATGAATGATTCTAATGACAACACTAGTAAAAGAAATCTTTGAAAATAGGATAGGATAATTTCTACGTTAATAATAAACTGGATAACAATATAAAATGCAGCAAAAAAAAAGAGCATACGTATATTTATTTACCTTGCATTTTATATTGTGTTCTAGTTTATTATATTGATTGTGCGGAAAGTCATATTCTTTACTTAATTTCTATATTATATAGGAAATAAAGTGAAATGTGTCTTCACAAATTAATAACTAATATTAAAAATAAGTGATCAAAATTCACTTTCAAATTTCAACACACTACAATTGTTTTAAAAATAACTTTATTTACCTATATAAGTCAATAAATGACGTTATCTTATCAGTAACGAATACTGTCGTTGAATTTGGTATGGCACTACTATACCAAATTTATCGACAAAAACCCTTCTCTAGGTTAAAATATATAACACAATAGCAGTAACATTATTATCATTGCTATTATTGTCATTATATCCTTTGAGTATTGTGGTGCAATTGAGAACACAGGGATTGGAATGTAATGTACTTGCACTTTTGCATGACCTGCTTTCTAGACTAGAATTCACCACTGTACCGTATGTTAAATATTTTTGTTGGATTTTGATCAACTTTGCTTCCTAGACAATTTGTAAAATTGTTGCGTATATACCTTCAGCTCGTTTTTATGTCATAAAATAAATGAATTTTTTTTTTTGCTGTCAAGTTTGGTAAGTGTTATATATTAAAATGCTTTAATGGATATATAACAAATGTGAAGTGATTTTTGAAGTACTTTGTTTTCTGTTATATACACCAGATATTTGCCCCAATATTTTATCTTTTAATTGATGCACAACGGTATTGATGTAGCAATAGCTTGATTTATTTATACCATGTACTTCAATAGTTTGAACAATGATTGTTCGCCTAAACACAATATTATAAAACAACATAAAAATTTGATTTTGTTTATAGTAGTACTTGCGCAAAGATGATTTATAACTGGTAATAAATAATTCATAATATTGGTTAAATGAAACTCTTCTTTTCGCTTTACAAATTTGCATTCTACTGACTTCCCCCTAGATGTCAAGCTCATGTTTTAATACAGTAAAATCTGATTAATTTGAATAATTATATTCGAATGTTACTACAATTCAAACTTTTTCATGGCAGCAAAAGGATAGTTTATTTTACTGGTAAGGTAACACAAGTTTTGGGGATCTTGTTTATAACCACTGCCATTTGAAAATTCACTTCAGTGACAGTACGATTATAACCAGATTGACCAAAAACTTTCCCCGGTTACCTTGATTATGTGGTCACATGATATGCAGAAGCAGTTGCATAATATCAAATGTGGCCTCCTTAATAATAATTAGAATATTATTTTCTTTATTTATGATTAGGCATAACTTGCCGGATAGTCTACAAATCACATATGCTGTTATCCTTAAAGTAAAAGCTTCTTTACAATTACAGCATATAACAAATAGTATCAATATCAACCGGTTTCGGAAACAAGAAACATCTAATTTTTCAGGATAAAAAGACATAGCAATTACACCAAGGGCAAGAAGGTTTTTTTATGTCTGTCTCTTTGCTTTTCTTGACATGGATGCTTTGTTTTTTTTTTATTTTAAAGAAGGAGTTGTTCCAAGCTGGTTGATACCATTACAAATTTTTTACATATTGTAATTTTAGTGACAGTTTTACTATAGCATATTGTTTTAATTTAAATAATTTCTTAATTTATATACATTTCTATTAGTTTTATCACCACCAAAAATGGATATTTATTTAAAATTACATTGAACTCACAATTTTTAAATAATTTTTTCATATTTTGTTATTTGGAAACATTTTAAAATGCGATATATAAGAATTTAGTTCATAGTATTTTATCGTGAAGTTTTCTTATACATGAGTTCGCTTCAAATGAAGTTTGATTACACAATGTACAGGGTACAAAAATTTCAATTGTAAATGAGAAGTAGACGTTTTCATCTGAATAGCAAAAAAATCTACATATGGGTTTTTTTCTTCAATGTATAAGAAATGGCAAATGTTATGCAATGTTATTTATATGGTACTGATAATTAAAAGAATCTTTCGGCGAGTAAATTCTGAGCTAAAATTTCTAATCTTGCTATGTATAGAATTTCCAGAAATTTTTTCTATGATGAATATAAATGTTTGTCATAGAAATGCTGCAATATCAGCCTTTTGAAATGCATGACAGATTGTGATTGGGAAGTTACATATTATGTAAAAGGTTAGGATATAATTGTAACCTGTAAATTATTGATTTTGAGTCTAGTTGTATAGCAAGATTTAACAGAATTATTTATACAGAGTGGGTACTGTATATATATACATTTCAATGTACTGTTGCTCATTTTATACAAAACAGTTCATACTAAGTTTCAATTAATGTGAAAAAACTTTGAAATTTTACAAATAGATCTCCGTCAAACTTGAAATATTATGCTGGACCCCTGTTTGATGTAAAGTATTTGAGAAGTTCAATGTAAAACACCTTTAATTTTATTTCAGTTCGTTAATTAAAATGTAACAAAGTTTATTTATTCGTAAAACAGTTTTCCTCACACAAGTTAAGACAAAACACAGAGATTAAAATCACCACCTCAGTCAAGTATCGCTGAACTGATTAATATCGTTGAAATTTGTTTTATGCTGTATTTTTAATGAGATTTTACTTTAAAGCTATTTTTGTAGTATTCTGATGTAATTTAAATATTTTTCCTTATTTATATACATTTGTGAATTTTATTGGCTTCAAATAAGTATATTTATTTGAAATTACATGTAATTTGCAGTTTTCAAATAATTTTATATTTATATTTTGCTATTTGTAACCATTTTAAAATGGTTACAAATAGCAAAATATGAATTCAATTCGAATAGCAAAATTACGAATAGTATTACGAATAGCAAAATCCATGAATTCAATTCGAAGTAATTTTTGGTTTTCTTATAAATTTAGATAACCGAAGTTTTCTTATATATGAGCTCACTTAAAATGGAGCCTAATTACAAAATGTATATAGAATATTCATAAAGACTTTGTATGAGGAGGTACTGTTAATAATGAGTGATATACTTTCTCTAAATATTCGCCTCCAAGTCCTTCACCTTCTAACAACTCGGTCTGTCGTCTGACGGTTTTGGATAAATCTATTTTTTGTATTACTTTTGTATTATTGTTTGTGGGATTTTTTTTATTTATAGCTAATTGTAATTTCCTCTGGAAAGACAATTATTTTCCGATATTAACATCATCTTCAATGAATTTCTCTGGATAGGTTTGTGTTTACTTTTCATAAATGTTTTTGTGGAAATTTACGACGAACTTAATTAAATTTGACTTTGTTAGCTTCTTTTCTTCATTTTCATTTTCTTTTTTAAAGTCGTTATAATTATGTAAATACCTTAAAATATTTTCTAGTTCACTATGACTTTCCTCTATGCGAATTTTCAATGCACTGTATAATTCCTCAGATAGTGTAGTGCACTGATCTTTAAGTGATTGCTAAGGAGCTTCAGAGAACTGCGCCTGTGCACAGAGATGTTAGTTTAGAATACGATCTCGTCTAGTAATTCGCATTATTAGATAGTTTAGAATATTAAATTCTAAGTTATAGTTCATGCTGGAAATTAACTACGCCTGTGCAAGGAGTATTTTATTTTACAATTTTTATACGTATTTTTAAAAATACGTATAAAATATGTATTTTTATACGTACTTTTAAATATTTTTATTTATATACGTATTTGAAATAACAGTACATGCCCAATAAGTTAAATTAAATCTTTTAATAAAAAAAATATTTATTATCGCTAGTGTGTGGTAGGCTAACTTTGAGCACAATGGAGGTGGCTAATAGGATTTTTATTTTTCAATTTTGCAGTTAATTTTATATTTTGTATACATTGTGAGGAATGAATTCAAAATATCACTTTAATGGGTTTACATTGTATTTAAAAAATTAAGTTGTTGACATTTGCTTTCTTTTGTATATTTGTCATTTTAATGTTTTTAAAATTTTCATGTTACATCCACTGTATGGACCTAACTGTACTTTATGTGCCATGGGATATCTGTTGCTACGTGCAATCTCCGACAGCCAGTAGAACTGTTTTCTGTCATGTTTTTTTAGTGGGCGAGTGAAACTCGCATAGCAGGCATAGGTTCATGTTTAAATTGCTACAAATCAGGTTGCTCTTCTTTTATTTAATCAAAATTTCTATAATTGTATTAAATCAATATTAATTTTATATTTTTATGCATTTCTGTTATGGCAGACATGCTGTCCGACAGACTTGGTGGCATTTCTATGTCACCAAGGTAAAAATCGCAGAAAAAAGGATAATATGACCCCTGTTCTTAAAATCCAATTGAAATCAATTTAATAAAACATTTTAAATCTATTTGAGCATCGAACTCCTGCTCCCAACCCCTCTCTTTTTTTTAAAAAAACTCTGTACGTTAAGTCAAACTGAAAACTTGTGTGTACATAAAAAATTTCAAATCTAAACTTTAGATGGTATGTTACATTAATTCATATTTTTCAAATTTTGGTATACAAATTCAAATTTCATATTTTGGTATATTATAGTTTTTACGGTACGAGACAGAGATATCACTAGACGTGCCGATACGAAAAAAAAAGTTCACTTCAGAAGTGCATCATAAAAAGTAAAATATTTCAAAAACTACATCAAAATTAAAAGAAGGGGGAAAATTCACCCATGTAGGTACCTGCCTGCAAAAATTTGTGGTTTTGCTATAGTTAGTCTATCCAAGACGTGAACTCGCAGCACAAATATTTTGTCTGGACTTCGATATTAAATATTTCTTAAACTACAATATATATATCAAAAAACAATTTATTTCAGCGTATTCCCCAAAGCTTTACAAGTGTACCAAATTTCATATTTTTATATGCAATAGTTTTTGCAGTACAAAGCAAAGAATCTCGAGAAATTTGTGAAACAGTGGTGGCGTCAGCTACTTTTTTTTTAATATAGAGAGATTTTTAGGGAATAAATTAAGAAAACATCCAACGTTTAACAATTAAAAAACTATTGATATAAAAAATATAAAACTAATTGCTATTTATATCAGTATTGGAGTCTGATATTAGAAAATAGGAGGAGTCTGTGTCAGACAGTAGAAAAAAAAAGAGGAGTTGAAGTCCACGGTTTGAGTTACTGACTTCACAAACCTGCTAGTATGTATTTTGCTCATCCAAATTAACTGACGCACCACCTGGTTCTTGGATAGGGCTTATTTAATTCATACCTATCCTATTGTAGGGTTATACATGAAACAAAAGCATAATATACTTTAAAGTTTGTTATTAGGAATATATTTTTCTTTCAATTTTGTGCATTACTTTTTTATGGATTTGCATCATGATCTAATAGCACCATTGTGTTACATAGCAGAGCATACTAATCACTGGTTCCCAACCCAAGTTATAAAATTACATTTATGGTTGTTTCCATTCCACACACACACACATTTCTCTACATTTTTGGCAGTACCATTCATACAAATCTACCACATTGAAATAGTATTTATAGTGCGAATTAAAGAAACTATATATACTGATCGTAATACAATTAAAAAGAGAGATTTTTTTTAATTGGGTAACTTCTTAAATTAGAAATATATGCATTAATTTCAAATACGTATTTCCTTAAAAAGGAAAGAATTCCCGCTAAATTATAACAAAATCTTTTCTCATAATGTATATATATTTGTGTAAACGTGAATGATATTTATATTATTCCTGTAGAACAAATTTGATATAACACGAAAATAAATAAATTGCTCCCTTACGAGAAGTAAAAATGTAAACATGCAGAAGTTGAAATTGTATTTTCGAGATAGAAATAACGCACCAATCAGAGAACTCGTATCATCTAAAAATCGGTTTAATCATTGCTTAACTAACCGGAACGTTTTTAACAGTCGAATAGCTTGGTAATGTAATGTGCATCGTAACGGAGTCCCCAGTCGAATGACTTCTACCTCCAATCTGTAAACAATATGTGCATTCTTGACATCATTTGAGCAGAATAGAGTTGACTACAAAAAGAAAAAGAAAAATACTGCAGAATGCAGTAGCACCTTCCAGAGGGAAGGAGAGAAAAGAGCTGTGGTAGCAGAAGTGCAGCCCTCTGTTATTAATCAGAGGCAAAAAAGTATGTGTATCAATTTAAAATATAAGATTTAAGATTTGACAAGTAAAAAGGGATCAGAAAACTGATGAAAAATTTAAAAGATGAGGATGTGGAAGGAAAATTTAATGTAAATGCTCACGGGGGGTCATATAGTACTGCCCTGGGACGCTTTCTACAAAGTCTGGGATCATAGTCTGGGAGGTTGAATAAAGTTTCGTTATGTATACTAGGAATGTTCTGAAAAAATTTTTTTGCTTGCTTTCTGATGGTAAATTTTATAGTTTTGATTTTGAAATCTTTTCTAATAATATCATTGCGAAGAAATCTGGGAGCTTTTCTGATGATGCGAAGAATTCTGTTTTGTTCAATTTGTACTTTTCCAATGGAAGTTTTGCAGGCAAATCCCCAGACTGGGCAGGCGTAAAGCAGGATTGGTTGAATTAAAGATTTATAAAGAAGAATTTTATTGCTGAGATCTAAGTGGTCTGAGTAAAGCAGATGGTTAAGTGAGCCAGCCAGCTTTTTAGATTTATTGATAACATATTTGAGATGGTGCTGCCAAGTAAGTCGGCTGTCCAAATGGACCCCGAGATACTTAGCAGTACGTGAGAAACAAACGGGTTGATTGCAAACCATGAGAGGGGGAGGGGGGATACGAATGCCAGAGAAAAAGATAGCTTGCGATTTTTGAGCATTGATAGTAATTTTCCATTTATGGTAGTAATTTTCAAGGGTGGCAATATGATTTTGAAGGTGGATATGGAGAAAATTTAGATTTTTATGGGCGGCGATGATACAGGTATCATCGGCGTATAAGAAAAGGGAGGTACGAGGGGAACGGGGGATGTCGTTTACGTAAAGGTTAAAGAGGAGGGGGGCAAGGATACTACCTTGGGGGACTCAAGCTTTAACGGGTTTATTTGCAGAGAGAGTGTTAAGAATTCTGACATGAAAATTTCTATTAGAAAGGTAGGAATTGATGATTTGAATTAAAGGGGGTGGGAAGTTCATTTGAATCAATTTAAAGAGAATTCCAGTATGCCAAGTTTTGTCAAAAGCCTTGTTTACGTCCAGAAGAAGGGCCCCAGAGGCCTGCTTTTCCTTAAATCCTTCAGCAACAAATTCGACTACACGTAAAAGTTGATGTGTGGTGGAATGAGCGGGTCGGAAGCCGAACTGTTCTGGGATCAGGATATCATTGCTGTCAATGAAGCTGTACAGTCTAGTTTGAATAATTCGTTCCCAAAGTTTACTAAGGGAGGAGAGGAGGGAGATGGGGCGGTAATTAACAGGATCAGAAGTGTCACCTTTTCCTTTGTAAATGGGAATAATAACAGCGGTTTTCCAGATTTTTGGGAAATGTCTGAGTTTTAGGGAAGCATTAATGGTAAGGACTAAGAAAAATATGATGTTAAGGGGAAGAAATTTGAGTGCTCTATTTGAGATTTTATCTTTTCCGGGGGCTTTTTTATTTTTAAGTTTGTAGATGTGTTCAAGAATTTCTGTAGGAGAGGTGGGAGGGATAGGGTCGGGGTGGGGGGTAGCTAGAAAGTTTTCAACAGACTGGGTGATTTGTATATGAAAATTATTATCAGGGATGTCAATCTCAAATTGCTTTTTGTAACAGACTGCAAGAGCATCAGCTTTATCCAGGTTCGAAAAGGCCATTCCATTGTTTGCACGAAGGGGTGGGAGCTGTGTGTAAGGTTTTTTCACTCGTTTAATTTCTCTCCAAATTGATTTGTCAAAAGGGGAGAGGGATTCAATAAATTCTTTCCATTTATTTTGTTTGTATTTAGAGATATTTTTTCTGATTTTACGATTAAGGGTATTAAGTATATTTTTAGTAGAGGGATTCCTGGTGGCTTGCCAGAGTTTACGGGTGGCATTACGCGTTTGAATTTGGGTTTTAATAAAATGTGAGTGAATTATAAAGGGGAGGAGGGCGAGAAGAAGAGGCAGTAGCTAAAGAGCGTTAAATTTCCAGTGTAACTTCCTGTACAGCAGAGTCTATGTCTTCAGTATTATTGATTTTTGGAATAAGGAGTTTAGAGTTTAGAAGATTTTTTTTATAATTTTTCCAGTTAATGGCAGAGGGGATATCCGCAATGGGGAGGAGAGTATTGAGATGGAGGGTGAGAAGTACGGGAAGGTGGTCAGAACATAATTCGTCCAGGGTATCAAAAGAAAATGGGAAGAAGATATTTTTTAGAAGGGCAAAGTCAATGGTGGCGGGGTTACCGGCCAGCGAGAAGTGGGTGGGGCTAGAAGGTACAGCAACTTGAATGTTATTGGCAGAGGTGTAATTGTATATCTGCTTTCCAGAATTATTTCGGCGTCGACAATTCCATGAGGGGTGATGGGCATTGAAATCTCCAGCATAGATTGCACGATGGTTGAGGTTAAAAATTTTGTCGAAGTCAGGAGCAAGGATGGTATTGTGAGAGGGTTTAATATAAATAGAACCAATAAAAATGGGGGGGGTGATTAGGGAGGTTTATGCTAACAATTTTATTTTCAACAAAATTAGTATCAACAGTATTAATTTCGTGGTGGGGAATGTTGTTTTTGACATAAATGGATACTCCACCGTGTACAGAGGGAGGATTTTGAAGTTGGTTACGCAGAGCAGTATAATTTTTATAATTTGCAATTTTTAAGGGGGGAGGGCGTTTACCAGGGCGGATTTCTTGAATCAAAATTATTTCAACGGGATTGTTCTGAATGTAGTCACGAAGTTCGGTGATTTTGGAGTTTAAACCATTAGCATTCCAGGATAAAATGCGAAAAGAGTCAAGAATGGGATTACTCATCATTATGGGTTTGGGTGACTGTAAAGAAGACCTCATCGAGGGCCGAGATGAAAGCAAGTAACTTGTTCAGGGGATTACTTTCCTGATTAAACTTGGTTTGTACAATAGTTAAGAATTTTTTAATTTTCTCAAAGTTGATGTTGAGATCAGAGAATATTTTGTTGAATTCTTGAATTAATTGGATGATGTCAGAGATTTGAGATACGGGGGATTGATTTTCATTGGAGCTTGTAGTAGTAGTTGTATTAAGGGGGGAGGTGGAGGGGGGAGTGATATAAGAATGGATAACAAGGTTTTCAATTGGTAGTTTGTTGGGATCATTTGGATAGGAGTCTTTAGATTTGGTTTTAGGGTTATGGGAGACCGTAGCCTGGTTTCTTTTAATTTTTCCAAGAGGAGTAGGGGGGTTAGCAATGGCTTCAGCAAAAGTTTTGTTTTCCTTAACAGAGGAAGATACAGGAGGTTTGTTCCCTTTGGTGGTTGGTATGGAATTTTTTTCCAGAGTGGGTTTTTCTTGTCTAGAGTTAAGAGACTGAAAGGGAGGAAAGTCTTTAGGCTGTGGAGTTGGTTGTTGTGCTCTCGTGGGAGGAGGCGTAGTTTGAGTAATTAAGGGGATATTTTTGTTATGTGGGTTGGAGGGGCAGAGTCTAAAGTTGGCGGGGTGGGGTCCCTCACAGTTGGCACATTTGGCAGGGGTATCGGGGGATTTCAAGCAATCACGGGTGAAGTGACCCATTCCACATTTGAGACATCTAGGAGGCTGATAGCAGCAGTCGCTGGAGTGTCCATAGCGCTGACAGCGAAAGCACATCTTGATCCCTTTTGAAACAAAGTCTTTGATTTTTATTGTCATATCAAGAAGAGTTTGTAATTGATGAATAGTTTCCCATCCTTTTGTGGGATTAAGGTATACAAGAAATATAGGTAGCGGTGCTTTATTTTTCAGATCTTTGAGTTGAGTAATGCGATGTATATTGAATCCGCGGCTGCGGAGTTCTTCAGTAATTTCACCGATCGGAGAATTAGAGGGCAGTCCTTTTATCAATATTTTCACCGGCCTTTCGGCTTTGATATTTATAGAGTGAAACTCTATTTTTTGAGTGACCAAGTATTTTTGAACCGTGCGGAAGTCATTAATAGTTTGAGGTAGAATTTTGATGAGATCGCCTGCCATTTGGGCTTGAACAGGAGTAGACACAATTTTATTTAGAGTTTTAACAAGTTCTCTCCAGTTGGTCGGACAATTTACGTAAAAGGGCTCAGGTTTTGGAGGTGAAATGGGAGGAATTTTAGAGTTTTGATTGTCACTAGAGGAAGGATTAGAAGCACACGTAGTATTTTCAATACTGGAATTAGGATTGCAGTCATTAGGGGGAAGAGAGGTGTCCATACTATTTAAGGTTTCGAAAGCGTTAGGAGCAATGTTGATATCTTTACCTTGAGTGATATCAGCCTTACGGCATTGTTTTTTTGATTTGGGGATAATATAACCTTCCAGGTCCTCAGTAGGAGTGTCCTCATTGCTAGCATTAAGTTTTATCTTAGCATCGCTAAGTTTGAATTCTAAGTCCTTATTGGCTTCAGTTATATTGCTATTCATATTAGAGTTAGAATCAGTTCCATTAGAGCAAATGCAGATAGATGAATTAAGATTAGACATTACGTTAAGATTAGAGTTTGTATTATGCTTTATGATGCTTTCATAATTAGAGACAAAATTATCAATATCATTTTTAAAAGGTGTATTATCACTAACAAAGCTATTCTGCTCAAAATACAAAGTCAAGGAATGACACATACCTCTTAGAGTATCTTCAGATTTGTCGGAGGTTCCAGACTGGATGCAGTGCCATTCAGAAAGCAGAAATTGGCCAGTATGAGACAGGTCTGTGAGATGTTGAAGACGTCCACCATCAGCAGGAGGAAGAGGAAAATTTCCAATTTGGAACCGAATGATAGTTTTTTCAATGTCCGGAGGTATGGGACGTTCATGGATCTGTGCCATTGCTACGGACTCCATGTCCGAAGAACACAGCAGAAGAACAACAGGAAAATAACAAGATGCACAATCAACAATTGGCGCGAAAATAGAGGAGCGAAAGATCACACACAAAACCACACCAAAGTTCACCGAGGATCACAATCTACCTGATCGATATATCAAAGCTCGAATAGCTTGGTGGGACGGGATGGTTTTTAAGTATACTTTAGTGGGCCGTTAAATTTAGTGACTGATTAGTTAATCAGACATTAGCACTATTTTAACAGACGTTGGTGGGATCGGCCCTAATATTATTACGGGACATGAACGCCAAAAGCGGTTTACAAGCATCACGATACGATGGACACACGAAGAGAAAATGATCTATAGATTCTTCATTCTTACAAATCAAACAATTCGGAGTATCAACAATTTTCATCTTATAGAGGACAGAATTAAGAAAAAGCGTATTGGCACGGACGTTCTGTATTAAAACCTCGTTCTTTCTACTAAGCAAACTGTTTCTAAACCATATATTGGTAGGGTTAATATGGGGGAAAAACCTTTGATTCTTGTATTTATACCAGTTATTCCTGTTGTTTTCTTTTTCTTTGTTGTAAATGGCCTTTATTAAATCTTCTCCCTCTATTCCAGAAATAGTATTATATAGATGAGCCCGTTTTGCTGCCGCATCTGCTTGTTCATTTATTTGTATGCCTTTATGCCCAGGTGTCCAAATGAGTATTATATTATCTTCATTAGCTTTTTCCAAAAGAGCCCTGTGGATATGAAGTATAATACAAGGCGAATTTTTCCCAATATTTTTTAGACTTTTAAGTGAGCTTAGGCTGTCCGTGCAAATTATGTACTTATTTTCTTTATTTATGCAATCTTCTACAACTTTCAAAATGGCCAGCGCCTCTATAGTAAAGATCGAGAACTGGATGTCGAGTAGCTTCTGCTAATGTGGAGGCTAGGGATAACTATTCCTATTGCACTCCCGTTAACGGTTTTAGATCCATCTGTTCCAATAAGAATGTACTTGTATTTGTTTTCGATGAACTTGCCTGTATGATTAGGAATAAGCCTGTATGATTTGATCTGGAAGGTTTTTATTCTGGAAATCCATTTCATTAGTGAATATCTTGTATTTGGTGTTACTAATCGGTGGGGTCCACTTCAAAAGGTCAGTTTTGTAAATTCCAAAGTCTTCAAATATGTTTTTCATTTTAGTGGTGATGGGAGCCTTTTCGGTTTTCCAGTTTTCATAAATCTGTGGAGGGGGATTCCAAATGGTTTCATGTAAAGGGGACCAATTTCCCAAAAATACATTTTTGACAAAAAATTTTTTTGCAAGCGTCTCGTGCCGCTCATGAAGTGGAGTCGAATTTGTCTCTGCAAAAAGGATGTTGAGAGGGGTGCATTTCGGAAGACCTGTTGCAATACGGAGCATACTATTATAAATGGGATTAATTTTGTTGTAATGCGTCTTGCTTGCTGTACTGAATATCGGAGATCCATATTCGCTTTGGCTTCTTATCGTTGCGTTTCCTATCTTCAATAGATGGGTTGAACCTGCTCCCCATTTTTTCGAAGCGATGTATTTAAAACCGTTTAAAGCTTTTGCACTTTTTTGCTTTAAGTAATCAAAATGATCCTTCCAGGTTAAGTTTCTGTCAAAAATGATTCCTAATATTTTTATTTTGTTAACTTCCGGTATAAGTACATTATTTATTTTTATTCTGCATTGTATCTTTTTCTTTTTGTTGGAGAAATTTATGGTTTGGCATTTTTCTGGATTTATAGATAACTTCCATTTTTTGCACCAGTTGTTGCAGATATTTATGGCATTTTGAAGTTTCCTTCTTGCTTCTTTTTCTTCTTTATCATCGGTGTACAAAATTATGTCGTCTGCATAAACTAAACATGTAACTTCTTCAGTAATGTGTTTAAATAGATCATTCATATATAGCATAAATAAGAAAGGGCTAGTAATGCAACCTTGAGGAAGTCCTTGGCTACTATTTTCCTTATTTGAGAGGGCGTTTCTCCATTTAACTTGGTTGGTTCTTTGATTTAAAAAGTTATGTATCCATAAGCCTATATTTCCTTGGATGCCTTTGTTCGCCGCTTTTTTTAGTAATCCGTCAATCCAAATGGAGTCATATGCTGCTTTGAGATCAATAGTTACGCAGAAGATGTACTTTTTTTTTTCTTTGCCAGCAGGATATCATGTTGAGCTTTTACCAATAAAGTGATGCAACTTTTATGCGGCAGAAAACCATAATTATTTTTGTGAAACAACTTGTTTTTATAATATGTATCATTTATTAATCTTGTTAAACTCATTCTTTCCATTATTTTGGCTATTGTTGAAGTAAGTGCAATAGGACGATAGGCTTTTATGTCATTGGGATTTTTATAGGGTTTCAGGATCGGGATAATAATCGTATGTGTCCAGTCCGCGGGGATTCTACCTGTTCTAAAACTAATATTTCCAATATTCCAAAGAGAGATTAGTACTGCTTCCGGAAGGTCTTTTATCATTTTTATTGTGATTCCATCATGCCCTGGAGTCGATTGGCGGATATGTTTAATTGCAGTTTTGAATTCTGCCCAAGTAAGGTCTTTATTAAGCGAAGAGGAACCGGTGTCGACGAAGCTTATCGGTAAGATTGGGTATTCCTGCTTTTTGTTGTACTGTTGGCTGAACAAATTAGCCTGATCTGTAGCTGAAGTCACTATACTATTGTTGTGGCTGATATAATTATTACTTTGGTGAGCTGAGCCGGTGCAACTGTTGATCTGTCTGATGATTTTGTAGATGTTATTGTCTTTTGCCGTTCTTTTACAAATATTTGCCCAATGACTTCTTTTAAGGGTTTTTAAAAGGTTTTTTAGTTTGTCTTTGTATTTCTTATAATCGTTCCAATTTTCACAACTGTTATGTTTCTTTGCTTTGTTGAGATGTTTTCTCATTTTTGCTCGAATAAAACTGCATTTTATGTTCCACCATGGGACTCTCGGTTTAGGCAATTCCTGGATAGATTTACTGTTGTTAATTGTATTTTTCATTATTTTGCAAAACTTTTCGGGATCTTTTAAGTCTTCCTCATATTTTTTAATTTCTTCATGAAAAATTTTCCAGTCAAAATTTATCCTGCCGTAGGTTTCAGCTCCAACAGAATGGTTAAATCTGGTAATGATAGGGAAATGGTCACTTCCTAGATTATCCGGGAGAACATTCCAAGTAATGTCTGCTGCAATATCTGGCGAGCAAAGGGTCAAATCCAGGGCCGACAAAGCACCCCTCCCATCTATCCTTGTCCCAGTCTTGTGGTTGAGAATAAGAAGGTGTTGATCTTGGATCCAATCGGATAGTCTTTCCTCACTCTGGTTGGTGGAGAAACCCCAGTTTTTATGCGAGGCATTGAAGTCTCCTGCAATGAGGTAGTTCGTGTTACTTTCTATTTTGATCTCCTTTAGCATATTATTATTCTGTATACCTTTCCTGCAGTATATGTTAATGATATTGAGGTTATGTTTTTGATTATAAATTTTCATCTCCTGAAATTCTATTTCCGGACAATTCCTTTGCTTAATAATATTTGCACTTATGTTTTTCTTAATTGCAATGAGGAGACCTCCTCCGCTGCACTGGTTAGGGCGATCAAACCTAAAAATAACTTTGCCCTTGAGGGAAAACAAATGATGAGGTTTAAGGAAAGTTTCTTGAAGTAAAATTATGTCTGCCTGTCGGAAAGAGTGGGAAAAGTTGAGATCAGGGCGGCGCTTTTTAGCGCCACGAATGTTCCACTGGATGATAGAAAAAGACGAGAAAACACCCAAAAAACCAAACACGCAAACCGAACAACAGCAGACCAAAAACCAAAGTTAAACAACCATTTCCTCATCCTGAAAATTGTCTTTTTCCTCTTGTTCATTACTTTCATATTTTTTTTTATTGTTGTTATTCTTTATATGTGACTCCTCATTCATACGTTTAATTCTTTGCTGACTTTTTTCTTTTGTTTTTTTTTTCTTTCCCTTCTGTCCTTGTCTCTATTTTTTATTCCTGTCTATTATTTTTCTGTTCTGTATATTCTTCTTCCTCTTGATTGCAGTCAATTTTTTCTTTTTCTTCATAATTTGGTTGTAAATTTTGCCTATCCAATACTTGTTGTATGAGCATATTTTGTTTTGCTATAGTCTGTTCCATTTTCTCCATAAGGGGTTGCACAATTCTTACAACTATTTCAGTTATAACCTCTACCGAGATTTCTACTTGGGTTACGGCATTAATTGGCGTGTTTTCTTCCTGTCTTATGTCATTTTTTACCTTTTCTGCATATGATGAGTTTATCTTATTTTTTGCCTCCCTATAAGTAATTTTTCCCTCTCTTTTCAATTTTAAAATTTTCATTTCCTTCTGTTTAGTTTCACAAATTTCATTGTCAGCTGCATGATCTAATTTACAATTTCTGCATTTTAGGACTGTTGGATTCGGGCATTCACTTTCGTCATGATTCCCTGTGCATATTTTGCATGTAACTTGTGATCTGCAATTTTTGTTTCCATGCCCGAACATCCAGCATTTTTTGCATTGCCTGGGTTTTTCTTCAAATATTTTAATATAATATATTTGCATTCCTATGTGGACTTTTTCTGGTAAATTTAGGGTAGGTGTACGAAACTTGATTGTTTTTAGAGATCTTATTTCATTTTCTATTTTTTTTTTAAATCTGCAAATCTCATAAATAACTATGTTTTGGGTCTTCAAGTCTTCCATTATCTCCTCCAAAGTGATATCGGTGTCAATTCCATTTATAACATAGTCCGATAGGATATTGTCAAGATTTAACTTTACAGTTATTGGAATGTCTTCTATATGTTTTATCTGTATGATTTCCAAGGCTGCTTTCTTTGTTTCTGCTTTTATAAGTATATTTCCCGCTCTAGTTTTGTACGGTATTGAAACCTCCGAATGATTAGAGCAATTTTTTAGAATGTTGTTTCTTTGCCTATAAGGATTGCCCACCCGCAAGGGGGACGAGGGAATCAAGAAAAAGGTGAATTCTCTGCATCCTAAGTCATGCGCACATTCAATCAGAGCGGGTAATTCCAAGTCACAGAGGGAGTCATTCCACCCCGAAGGGGGGGAGAAACCCGCCATTTTCAAATCCAGATACAGCACCAACAACAGCCGACCCAAAGCACCGTCAAAAAGAACAAACGAAAGCCTACTTACCCCCGGGAAGACAGCGACTCAAACCAAGAAAAGAGCCAAAACCCTGCACTCACCGAACAGCAAGCGAAAAAACAACAACAAAAAAAAAACTACACCAAGACAGCTACAACCAAAAATTCCCAAGGGACAGAGCGCAAGTGTCACCCAACCTCTCCTCACGAAAAGGTTGGAGCGAAAAAAACTATCCAATGACTTTTTAAAGTATTTATTCTTATAGTACAGTTACAGTCAAACATATATTACACAACATAGCTATAAAAAAGGGTTTGAATTTAAAAATATATAAAAATTTCTTATACTTGTAATTTGCAGTCAGCATATCGACCTAAACGGAATATAACGCTACTTTCCACCGAAGAGAAACGTCCGACTAATTTGACGGAAGCCCACTTGCAGGTTTCCTACTGCAACTCTCTCCGCGACCGCACATGCAGGCAGCCTAACCACAGCCGATGTGAACGTGCTGATAAATACCACAAGACTCACTCCGACATCATGATGTTACGTCACTGGACGTCAATATCGACGGCTTCAGAGAACTCATTTACAACAGAACTCTCCCGACCCCTTTATAACGATCCTGACTAAAGTGTCTATAATGTATACATTATAGACACTTTAATCCTGACCTCATACCCATCCCCTACTATCTTAGCAGGTGACTTCAATGCGCACCATTCTAGATGGAATGCACGCAGGACTAGCCGGGTAGGAAGAGAACTTCTGTATTGATAGTAATTTAGACATTAGATTCCCTCCCCTCCCCACCAGACATAATAATCACACCAACCCTACCACCATTGATTTTGCATTATTAAAAAATTGTCCCTTCCCAACCTCTGTAAATGTACTTAATTTTTTTACCTCGGACCATCTACCAATCTTATTAACGCTGCAACTAAATACCCCTTTTCCTGCCCCCTCTCTCCCTACTAAAGTTAACTGAAAATTTTTTGTTAAACTTCTAAATGAGTCCCCCATCCTCTTCCCAACCATCACTTCCACCGAAGATGTTGACAGGGCGATCAAAACCCAAAAATTAGCTCAGCACCTCTACCTACATTCCATAACTCTACCAAACACTTTGGGATCGCGATGTATTACAAAGTTTTTCAAGTATCTTGGGGCTTCTCTGATAGAACGTAGGATTTTGTTCTGAATGATTTGGACTTTTTTTACATTAGATTTTGCAGCGTAGCCCCAAAGTGGGGAGGCATAGAGAATGATGGGGCGGATAACTGATTTGTAAAATAGGATTTTGTTTTCAATGCTGACATCATTCGAGTACAGGAGGGAGCTCAGTTCTGCTTTTACAAAGTTTATTTTATCTAGAGTTTTGCAATGTGGGGTTTCCATGTTAGTCTGCTGTCAAGAGTGACACCGAGATATTTACATGTCCTCTTAAAGCAAACTGGCTGATCGTTAATTATGATTGGTTGGGGCGGAAAACGTTGATGTGAGAAAAATACAGTTTGACATTTATTAGGGTTTATTTTGATGCGATATTTCTCTAACCAGGGTTCGAGAGTGTTGATGTGATGTTGTAAGTATCGGTGTAGGTAGTTGGTGTGTGGCAAGAATGGCAGTGTCGTCCGCATACAAACAAAGTATAGTGTTGTTGGTTCTAGGGATGTCGTTTATGTAAATGTTAAAAAGAATGGGATCAAGTTTACCGTCCTGAGGGACTCCAGACAGAATATGTTTGGTGTGTGAGTGTGTCTGGTTCAGACGGACATGAAAGGTTCTGTCGCTGAGGTAGGAGTATAAAATATGGGTAAGAGAGTGTGGCATACGAAGCTGAATGAGTTTGTATGAGTCCGTTGAACCACACCCTATCGAAGGCCTTAGCAACGTCAATAAGTATACCGCCAACTGCTGACCGGTTTTGGAGTCCATCAGAGATGTACTCCACCACGCGGAGCAGTTGGTGTGTTGTAGAGTGAAGAGATGTGTCTAAAACCAAATTGCTCTGGGATGAGAATGTGGTTATTAGCAAGGAAATTGTTGATTGAAATTCTTTGCATATTTTTTATTAGAAAATGTATTTGGCATTGTCCGGGATTTAAGATGCATGCCTCTGATTAAAATTACATCATACATATACAGTGAATTCACAAAAGCCGAACAATACTTACAATATGCTTGCTTACAATAGAAAATAAATAACTTGGTGTGGTATCCCAGTGGTCAGCAAGCAGGAATTGCACTCGGTAGGCCCGGGTTCAATTCCTGCCACTGCCAAAACTGCCGCCATGTTCACGCGGAGGGTCCGTAAGTCCTTCCAAGAGGTTGGTGGTAGGGGAAGGAGGGTACGGTCCCTGTGGATGCCTCCCCCACTGGGTTCCTATCTAAATTGGGGGGCACTTCCCGGCCATCCAAAACAGTTACCTTACACCTTTCTAGTAGGTCGAATGGGCTGGGTCTCAACAACACACAGACATTGTTTATTATGTAAAATATTTTTATTTGAATTTTTTTTCGTTAGGCGAAAATCTGAGAAAAAGGTGCACAAAGGATGCAATTTTTTAATTGGAAATACATCAGCATTTAACCTCTACTTACTCCCCTTAAATTAATTATAACTTTAGAGAAAATCTTTTTTCAAGGAGTCAGTGAGAAAATAAAGTGATAGTTTACAAATTATTATTTAATTTGGTGCTATTTTACTAAGGTCTGAAGTAGCATGAAGTTAAAAAACAGAGAAAAATACAATAGCTCTTGAAATATTTATGTCACACTCTACCACATGTGACTTTATTGAAAAGGTACTGCTCCAAATACCTATGAAATATTTCACAAAAACATCTTGAACTTCTAATTTTGTAGATAGTTCAGAGAGTCTACAATCTTAGGTATCCACGAGAGATCTGTTTCAGCATCCTCATAGTTCATGTCATCTTATTCACAAATAAAATTGTGCAGTATACAAGCTATCTTTACTAGTGGGCGCGGTAGCTCACTGGTCAGCGCGCGGGAATTGCACTCGGTAGACCCGGGTTCGATTCCCTTCGCTGGAAAAAAGAAAAATCTGCCGTTGTGTTCACGCGGAGTACGATCACGCTAAACATGTGTGTCCGTAAATCCTCAGGGGTGCGGAACTAAAACCTGTAAACCGAAAGGTAGGCCAGGTCAAGGCTATCTAAAACTTATTCTAGGTGGCCTTGGCCAGGTCCGCACTGCTGTCTTTACTATGTTGTTACAAAATCTTCCACAATAAGAATGGGGGGCGCTGTAGCTCAGTAGTTAGCGTGCGGGACTTGCAATCAGTAGGCCCAGGTTTGATTCCCTCCGCTGCCCCCATGTTCACGCGGAGTACGATCCCGTTAAACATGTGGGTCCGTAAGTCCTTCTGAGAGGTTGGTGGTAGAGGAAAGAGGGTACAGTCCCTGTGGATGCCTCGCCCATTGGGTTCCGGTCTAAATTGGGTGGTTCTTCCCGACCGTCCAAAACAGTTACCTTAAATCCTTTTGGTAGGCTGGACGATCTGGGTCTCAACAACAATAATAAGAATGGGAGTGTTGAAGACCCAGACCGTCCGACTCGTCCAGAGGACTAAGAGCAGCTATAAGAATGGGAGTGTATAAAACTCACCTTTATATTAGCCTGAATCTTAAATGTACACTCCACCATATGTCTACATCTTGATAGTATATAATTCAAAACAATGTGGCAAGGAGTAAGAGCCTATACTAAAAATAGTCTTAAAAAAGTTCATATGAACTTCATCTCTTGCAAGAACAAAGGGCTGGGGATTTTCTTCTGTGTTACACAAGCATCTCGATACTGGCAAGTTTAACTTATCTCAGTACAGCTTTTTTCCCTACTCTGAAGTACAGCTGAATCGACTCCAGTATTAATTTCTATGAATAGAAGTTTAGCATCAGCAATAGTAATAAACACCACAGAAAAAAATCTAATGTGGTAACACATGACTCTCCTTATATAATGCAATGAATTTACTACTTTTACAGTTAAAAAAAAGTTTTTCTTATAGTAGATACTTATATTCTTTCCAAGATATTGAATTTTCTTCAATGAGTCGTCATTTTCATTGATTTAGCGTCATTTTTATTCATTTGACGAGATTTTTGTTAATTTGGCAACAATTAAAAAAGTCGCCAAGTTGGCGATATTCCGCCAAATTCGTCGCCAAGCGTTTTGGATGGAGAAATAAGTTATTCTTACAGCAGATAAATGACTATTGGCGTTCAAATACAAAAGTATTACTCAAAGTATATTTTTTCATGAATGGAACGAGCTAGATCCACGAGATGATGTCACCGAATTTATCGCATAGTATTACATATGAAAAGTGAACATGTTTCTTAATAGGAAATATTTTTTATTTTATATGACTTTTTGATAATTTTTTTGAAAACTGTGCAATATCTCGAGAACGGTTCATGTTAGCGTTCTAAAATTTATGCCAATCGTTTTCTAATGAAAAATTACATAAGAAACGTTTATTTGCGTAACTTCATTAGAAGTTCTGATTTTTTGACGATTTTTTCAAAATTTCACTCGAAAATTTAGGTGGGTTCTGAACATTCGATTGCATATAAAAACAATAGGCTTTCAGTGTTTACGGATTGTGATTTTTGTACCAAATTTCGTTCGAATCGGTCCGTTCGTTCGTCAGTTATCGTCTCCACAGACATCCCCTCAAAAATGTTCAATTCGTGATCAGGGATGCTTGAAACGTGCTCTCCCGTCGAAAACTCGAATTCAAATTTTCGACCCCATCACAATACTATCCTTATACATTATGTATATAAGGAAAGTAATAAAACTTTTGCAAAATAATGACACTCTTTTTCAGTATTTGACACCTTTTGTACTTTTCACCCACGCTGCCAATCAGTTTGAGAAATGAATTTTTCGATAAAGTGTGTCAACTATTTAAACCTCATTTCTTCAGTTGCCATTTTCATGTCTTTTATACACAATCAAATTACCTAACATATTTCATGTATAATTTCTGCAATCGATAAAATTAATTAAATCAGCAAAATTAGTCCCCATGGCCAAATACATGGAAAGAAAGGAAATAAAACAAATTTTTATAGCTTATAATGAAACAAAATATTTGCAACATTACACTGCATCTATCTAATGTGTTCTAGAATTAAAGAAGTGGAAAAATATAAAGGACAATTATATGAAATCCATAAATGGAGGAAAGAGTGAGAATCCACTTTCCAAAAGAAGGAAATATTGGAAAATTTTCAATTTATGTATTTTGCATATTTGTATAACTAACGAATTATAAATAGGTTTTTTATTTTAAAATTACATGTTTGAAAATTTAAGTATACTATTTTTTACTTATTCTTTTGTAATAAAAATGCATCTACAGCTGTGAAACGCTACTTAGAACTATATTTCTATTTTAATACATTCAATATATTAAATCTAAATGTAAAGTTTCAAAATATTATCTTGAATGAGATTTTGAAAAAATAATATTCTTAACCATTGAAAACAATTTTCAGGTATGATTTAATGGGTCCCAATCAGGTAAATAGATTTTCCAGCATAAAAATCATAAAAACTATTTGCTTTATTTTAAAAAATAAAGCCTTGATGAATTTGAAATGGCTTGCTTTATTTAAAAATGCAGGAAAATAGTTTAAAACCTTTTTGATCAAATTCTAAAATTGTTTTCTCTTAATGTAAAGAAGAGTTCTAACTTTTTAAGACTTCAAGTATAGGATCATAGTCACAAATTGCCAGAAGATATTCTAATAAGTAAAGCATGTGACTTTGCATGCAATCAATAATGAACTGGTTCATAAGGTAAAATGCAGTGCAAATCATATAATATGTACGTTTTAGAAATTAACCAGATTTCGTTCTTCGGTGCAACAAGTCTGGACATGAATGCTCAAATATATACAAGATTATATTAGCTAACTTGGCTAAACAACAGATCCCAATATAGTAGTGCCACCTAGTGTAATGAAGGGGAAATAAAACTAAAAAAAAAAAGGAAATATGAACAGGAAAAAAAAAAGGAGGGGGGGGGGCAGATAATATGAACTCAAAGAAACAAAAAATTAAATGTGGCCATGCCATACCTTGGAGAACTATGGAGTTATTGACAATGATGCCATATTTCTCTGAGGTATGGCATGACTTATATTTTTTTCACTTTCAAGTGTTTTTGAATAATTTATATAAAAAATTTTTTCTCTTTTTGGGATCGACTTATATGCGAGTTTTGGATTTTTTCCAATTTTTTTTTATGATTAACACTTACTAATTAATAAATTTTTCATTCTAATGTTTGAAATACAAATCGAGCTGAAATCTCAACTGTAAAATCATACTAATCTGGTAAAATAGTTTCAATCATGAATGGTAGACCTACTATTTATAACAGTTGTCAGATAATAAATAAAATCATGGATTAACTTGATAGTCCATTAAACATAAACTGATAGAAAACTGTGGCAAGGTTCCCTTCATAAAATCTACCACATGCATGTTATCTCTACCAATAATGATTCTCAGCTCAAAACACACGTCTCTAGTCTCCAGTGTCCTCTTCTTTCCATCATGACTAATTTGCCCAATTATAAAATTTATTATCTGAAAATGGTATAGGTGAATTTCTCGTATTTTTATTTACATGCACAATTTAAATTTCTTTTGTTTGAAATGTGCATGCTATCAGGAATCCTAGGACTGATGTCGGGTTTATAAGCTTTAATTTTTTAGATAAAATGACAGAAACTGCTTTAGATAAACACAGTTTTTTTTTAGAAAAATGCTAAACCCTAAGAGTAAGTAGATTTTTTTGTTGTTGTTAAACATATTTTTTTTTATTGTTTATTAAAAATACATACATACCTACCTAGTTAATAAGAAATAACATAATATAAAATTTAGTTGTTCATTCTCATACTTAGTGTAGTTATAATTTATGCAAATTTTAAATAGAAAGATGTAAAAATATTCATAAAATCACACTTTATGCCTAAAACTTTGAATATGGTAAAACCTCATTGATCCAGACATTTCTTAATGCAAGCAACCTCCTCTCCACAAAAAATCATTTAGCTTAATTTCCCTTGTATATAAACTATGAGAATAGGTGTCTGCTTTATTGCACAGGAATGTTGATGGAAGTCAAATGTTAAGGCCGATTAATGTAGGAAAAAGCAAACAGCAATGAACAATAAAGGACATAATGCACAATTTACTTGTGCATTATTATAATTTAAAAATTTTCTGGAAGTTATAATAATGGAAATAAACTCAACATTGCAACAAAAAATAGGCATTTTGAAAAATTAGTTTGTGTGGCAAGTGTTTCACATTTGGAAGAACCAAGTCAACTAGGCTCAATATTGTTGCACGTTTGAATTGACTTTTATTTTATGAACTGTACAAACTCTTCAATGTTGAATGTACAGTAAAGAAATTTTATTTTCAATCGATTATCAAGCTTGAGATGCATATTTTAATATTATATAGAACTGCATTTTATTACTTCTTTTTTTATATAAGCCACATTCAGCAACCAGTCTAGTCACTTTTTATAAACACTCAGAAATGTTAAATGATAATAACAGTAGGTCTACATAGCAGTTTACATTAGAGACTTACCTGAATGGGCCAAAATTTATGGTCTGAGCCAGCAACAAAATTTTAAGGCCCATCCAAAGCCTGAATCAAATAATAAAAAAAAAAAAGCCTGATCTGAGACAAGATTAAATTTGCAAATAAAACCGCAGCCCAGACTGAGCTCATAAATTGGAAATCAATTAGAAAAATTATCAATTTTTTATTATTAAATTATAAATTTAAAATGGCAGTACACAGTTATAGAATTGGCTTGTTCAGTAATACATATTAACTTGCAAAGCAAACTAAGTATTTAAACCTGAATATATAAAAATGACTACACTATAAGTACAAGTTAAACAAAGAAAAGATAGAATATTACTTTGAAAATATAGAATATTTATTGCATACTGTATATTTATTACATATTAATATAATGTAATACATATATAAGATATTTATTACATATATTTTACTGTAAAAATATAACTATATTTTATTGCAATGACTGTTACAACCTTCCTACTCTAGCATTCAGTAGCCATACAAGAGTGGAATGGTGTAATAATGGCTCAATGTTTAAAAAAAGAGGTGGAAGTGCAAGAACAGCGTTTCCCTTGTATAAATATAGAAGCCAACTTACAGATGTTATTTTCAGAAAGTAAAATTTGTAACCTCAATAAAACAAATTGCTTTGTTATGCTATTTTGTTTGGTATTCATAAATTGAAATAAAAATGACAAGTAATTTATTTACAGTATTTATAAAACTGTCCATTTCACTGGTGCACCTTTTAAAAATATATTACAATCAGAAAATATGAACTAGATTCCCAAGAACCAGACATGTTTTGAACAAATAATACGGGATATAAAAGTGAAAAATGAATATTTTTGATTTCAGTATTTGTGTTTAAACATAGTTGATCTTGGACTACACATGGAAAATAGTTGTGCTTGGAATCTTAACAAATTCAAGTTACTCGAGCTATATGCAATTGAAGACAAGTTATCCTCTATGCAGCATATTTTCTATACTGTCCGTCATCTCATAATACTGAAAGGCAGAGTATGTTAGGTCAACTAGTGTAATATTAATGTGTTTGCAATTTGAAATTTTAAAAATCAGATATGGGCAGCACACAACTTTACACAATGCAAGTACTTTACTTCTTTCAATGAAAAATAATGATGGACAAGATTCACAGCACAATGTAATGAACGTTAAAAAGCACACTTATCTGGATGACAACATGTAAAATTATTTTGAAGTACCCAACTACCTTATATTTTGCACAGATATAACTTGGCAATTGGAAATATTGTTAACATCTGCCAAGCACTATATTATATTGGATTAAAATACATTAATTATTATTAATTCATCAATTTGGTGTTATTTTTGTAACTTTAGCTTAAATTTTGTCATTTTAGCGACATTTTTGTCAATTGGGTACTACATTAAAAAAGTGTCAAGTTGGCGATATTTTGTCAAATTTGTCACTAAGTGTTGCATATTTGAAAACTTATGTTGTTCGTTTTTATGTAATTTTTTTTTATACATTTAGTTGAAAAACATGCAATATCTCGAGAATAGTTTAAGCTAGCATTTTATAGTTTGTGTCATTTATTTTAGAATAAAAAATTATGCATAAAATGATTATTACAATATATGTATAAAATGATTACATTATTGAATTTCCTGATTTTTTCAAAAAATCATTCAAAAATTTAGAGGTCTTCCAAAATGTTCAATTGCATTTAAAATTAATAGATTTCCAGTATTCATGAAATATAATATTCATACCAAATTACATTCGAAACGCCCCATTCTTTCATGAGATATCGCATCCACAGATTTATGGACACATATTACCTCAAAAACATTCTATTTGAATTCAGGGATACTTGAAACCATCGAGGTGAGATATAAGTAGAGAGACTTACGGCAACCTTTTCTTGACCCCTGAACTAAGTCACATGACTTATGCACTCCCCTACGCGCATATTTTCTCGCGCACCTCTCCATTGCAATTGCATTACGTTTTCAAAAGCGAGAAGTCCTGTCGCACGTTTGGGTTTAATTTTCAGCAAAATATGGTAATGTCCTGCGCTGCATATGGATGTACTTCAAAGTTCATCAAAGGTGGAGACACTACGTTTCACAGGTAAGTCATTTTCATTCATTTTAAAACATATTTTATATAAAATAACGAGTTAATTGGCAAGTGCGACCATGACGTACTATAATAAAAGTAGATTTTCTGGCTTTGTAAATAATGTATAGCCTCGTAATAATTTTTAAAATAAAATATTTTATATATATTTCCGTACTTCCATAAACTGAACCTCTATAAATGCTTAAAATTAGAAGAAAAAAAATAAAATGAACGTGAACTTTTAATAGGCCTAGTTTTCTCTCTTGGCGATATTTTTCTACGCCAAATTGGATTGTTTACTAATTCATGCTCTTTTCTCCTGACAATGTTTTTATGCCATATAATGCTATGAAATGATTAATAACGCCCAAGAAAATTTATATAAATATCACTAAGTACATATTTAAAATTGTTATTTGTTGCTAAGCTATATTCTTCCAAATTTATAAAAATGAATACTGTATATGAACGTAAAAATAATTTTTTGTAGAGAATTGCCGTCGAAACAATTACTGTATATGTAATGTATCAAACGAAATTGAACAATTAAAATGTGACTTGAAATATTTTTTTGTGATTATGAAATGCGTAACGTAAATACAAAATTCCTAATATTTATGATAAGTGCAATAAAATATACTATAATATTTTTCAATTCAGTTTTTATGTAAAACTTTTAATAAAATGCTAGCTAATTCCTATTATTTTTATTAGTTTTCCCAAAGATGAAGAAAGAAGAAAGATCTGGGAAACACAACTGAAAAGGGAAAATTTTAAAGCATCAAAATATGCTAAATTGTGCTCAAAACATTTTAAAGCAGAATGTTTTGATGAGGAAAAATTTGGGGGAACCTGGCTTAAAGATAATGCATTTCCGACAATCTTTAATTTTCCACCACATCTCGAGAAGCACACAATTGAGAGAAAGCCTCCCAAAGCAAGATATGTAGCAAATCAGATCTGCAGTGAGGAGCCAGGTACAGAACACTGTGTCCAAATATCTTTAAAAACATTTTTTTTGGGCGGGGAGGGGGGGGGGGGGGGGCAAGGAATATAAAGTAGCTGTTGCCTAATTTGGAAATAATATTCAAGATTTTGAATAGTTATCGAGAAAGTGAAAGTCGAGTGTCGTACAGAACAGAGCACCAGGCGAGAAGCGCCTTTAATCTCCAATTTCAATATGTGGTTCTTATCGTCAAACTGTGACATTAATTCAGTGACCCTAATGGGAGGTTCGAGGTTTTTATTTACTACTTTTTTTTATTATTTATCCTAGCTCCTATTGTGGCAGTTTGTTGCACATTTAGAGTTTGAGAATTGTATATTGCTCAGCTATATTTTTAAATTTGAGAACTGAAAAATATTTTAAAATGTATATTCCTGCCCAACCCGTTCTCTGCATTTGACAGGGTGTTATGAACTAATAAAGCTATTTTATTAAGAAGTTGCAAGTTAATGTCTTGCAAGCAGCATTTTGATTTATTATAATAACACTGTGTCCAAATGTCTTTAAAAACATTTTTTTTTCTTTTCTTTTTTTTTTTTTTGGGGGGGGGGGGGGGGCAAGGAATATAAAGTAGCTGTTGCATAATTTGGAAATAATATTCAAGATTTTGAATAGTTATCTAGAATTGTATATTGCTCAGCTATATTTCTAAATTTGAGAACTGAAAAATATTTTAAAATGTATATTCCTACCCAACCCGTTCTCTGCATTTGATAGGGTGTTATGAACTAATAAAGCTATTTTATTAAGAAGTTGCAAGTTAATGTCTTGCAAGCAGCATTTTGATTTATTATAAATAACACTGTGTCCAAATATCTTTAAAAACATTTTTTTTTTGGGGGGGGGGGGGGGGGGGTCAAGGAATATAAAGTAGCTGTTGCATAATTTGGGAATAATATTCAAGATTTTGAATAGTTATATAGAATTGTATATTGCTCAGCTATATTTCTAAATTTGAAAATTGGAATTGAGGCAATTTTGCACTTCGTTTATACAAAAACTAAAAAAAAAGTATTTTGTTAAACATACACGTTTACTGAAGTAAAAGATTAATTTTAGTGGCACTTTTATAATACTAAATGGTATGGTAGCTCTGTAAATGTATACTTATAAAATCTCAAAGTTTATACAGGTTTTTTATTCATTATTAAAATGTTGATGCATTAATATTAAACATCAACAACCTTAAATAATATAATTAATGTTTTTTTCGAAATTAAGGGCAATTTCACTGATGATTTTATTAATTGAATTGAAAACAAGTAAAAACAAACAAAAAACAACTTTTCAAATACACCCTTTTATTAGTTGTATGTAACTTAAATATATGAAGGACAACACCATACAAAATGTTTGCTCCGGTTCCCGAGTTTTTCCTTAGAATAACATTAAGTTATTCTTCAGTGCATTACTCTTAACAGTTCCTGTACGGGCTCGGATGGTAAGGTTCAAAATCCAATGAATTAAAATATACCATGGAAGATAATCATGCCAAATATGATATGACCTTTCTAGATACAACAGATCTCGAGTTATTCCCACATAATGAGTATATATCTATGGCGGGCCCAGGATGGGCTAGCCCGATAAGACTCAAAATACAAGAAATCAATATATACCGTAAAAGACAACGAAATACTAAATTTGGACCTTCTAACTAGGAAATTAAAATATATCACAAAAGACAACGACATGCCAAATTTCATGCTAGTGTGATTAATGGAACTTGATTAGTTAAAACCTAAACAATATGTATTTTGAAATACATCAGACGTATTTAGCACTGTTTTTCTCCAGTACAAAAAAATTATTTTATAGCGCCAAGCGCGGCAACAAGTCACCAAATCTGCGAGTGTTCGACCCTAAGTCACGTGATACATGCAGTGGTCACGTTTTCAATCTCTTCTGAATAGCAATGCTCAGTCTACTTATATCTCTGGTCGAAGCTTGAAACATGCTTTTCTGTTGACAACTCTAATTCGAATTTTAAACCCCATCACAATACTTTTCCTATACATTATACTATGTATGAAGGGAAAGTAAAGAGTATAGCAAATGAATCTCTTGGAAATTATGGTGAATTTCAATACATTGTTTAATTTGTGTGATTTAAAAGATTAGGCTACATTCCTAAGGCGAAATTCAGTGTTAATTTGAGGTCCTGAAACACACATCGAATATAAGCACATTGTACTTTCTTGAAATAGAATTTTCTTTTTTTATTGCAGAGGTAACTTCAAATAAAGGAATCAATTTTCTTTTCTGGAAATTTCATGCTTTAGGAAATTAGGTGATATCCTTAAAGACATTGGTTGAACAGTTTTTCCAAAGAATTTTGGCCTTAAAACAAACTGAATTTCTGATTCTATATGTACTGATCCTCTAAATTTGTAGCAAAATTGTGAAGTAGTGCACACATAGCTTTTCATTCCATTGATGACAACATATAAGTCTGAGAAATGAATGCAGCTATCAAGAGACCATTCCAACAGACATTCGATAACAATGCGAGACTCCTCTTCCTGAATCACATTGAAGTCTTTGTAGGTGAAGTGACCTACAGTAGAAGGGGAAATCTGGAAAAATATATACATTTGGTGGGTTTAAAGTACTATAATAGATTACAAGAAATCTGGAAAAAATATATACATTTGTAGGGTATAAAATACTATAATAAATTATATATAAAATCACTTGAATCTGCCTGGAACACTTTGTAAAATTTTGGCTTTTATAAAAATGTTGCCAAATCGATAAAAATTTAACATCTTGGGAAATAAGGTTCAATTTCTTTAATAAGCCCTGTCACTTTGTGGGAATTCTCAATTTAATATATTTGATTCAAAATATAGTGAGTTTTAGTGTTTGTGGGACAGGAATGTTTTGTTAGCAGGTCATAAATTAATAGTGTTTTGTTAGGGAAGGGTACATTAATTATGTTTCAATAGGGTCAATCCATCTGTCTATCCACTTGGTAACAAACTTGGCAACTTTTGAAAATATTATAAAATTGACAAAAGGTCACTAAATTGTTAAAAATTTAATAACTCAGAAAATCTACATTATTAATTAAATTTAATTTCTTTATGAAAATGTGTGGCCATTTTGATGAAATTACTAATTCAATATTCTTTATTTATAATATAGCGAGTTTCATTGTTTGTGGAACAGGCATGTTTTCTGAGGGGGTCATAAATAAATTGTATTTTGCCAGGGAATGGTATGGTATATATGTATTGATAGGGAATTATATAAGAAATAACAATATTGCATGGAAGAGGTCTGTGGCTCGCACCTCCCCCATTGTGTATGTGAAAATTAAGAGCAGCACAAGTGCTACAGATGGGTGGATGATTGGTAATCTTTAGAAATGTTATAGATGAAAGGTAATATTTTGCAAATTTACCTCATCTTACAATGGACTTGCACTTTTAATATATGTACATTATAATAGGTTGTAGTCTTTAAAACTATTTTAATTTGCCTCAAAATGCTTAATTTCCTCTGTGGTATAACTAGTAGCAAAGAGTGAAGGGAATTTTGGAAGACAGTGCCTACCCAAACAACCCACTACCAAGCAACTTTTGCTTTAATTGTACATTATTCAAAGTAAGTGCATAAAAAATTTCATCATGCTTTGCTACTGGATATAACAAAGTACACTTTAGAAATTACAAAAGCTAAAAGAAATCAGTATACATGATCTGTTTCCCACTTAATATACATTCATCAGCATAAAATAGATGATTCTTGCAAGGATAGTAAGATGTGCTATACTTATGAGCAAAACTTGTCCGTGGATGATGTAATCTGCAGTGAGACTGCAATCCTAATTCTGGGAGTACGCCCCTAAAAGTAGGCTTTATGAGCATGAGCTTGGCTATTGCAGCCTTGTGTACAAGGCCTGATTAATGTATGGGCCTTCGGAGCTGCAGCCCTGGGCCCCCAAATTTTAAGGGGCTTCTTAAATTTTGTATATGATAAAAAAAATGTAAGCAGAAATAATTTTCTAATTAATTTAAAACCTATAAAATTCATTTTTATTTTAAATTATAAGATATATTCATAGTTTTAAATATTGTACATCCTTTAAAGTTTTAATGTATTACTTTGAAGTAAAAAGTTTTGAAGTTCTCTACATGTACTAAAAAACCTTTGAGGCTATGATCCTGAGCTCCCAAATTTGTTATGTGTTGATGTTTTGCATGTGTTTGGTAAGAGTATGAGGTCCCCGAATTAACACCAAGCCCTGGACCCCACTTTGAAATAATTAGGACCTACTTGTGTAGCTTGAGCTCAATTTTGAAGAAATTTAAAGCTGACTGCATGGTAGGGCTGGATTTATTGGTCTCCATAGAGATTTACAAAATTGTGACACATAGCAAGCTTCCTTACACCTTTACCTTACACCTTTACTTTAGTTACCTTAGTTTACCTTAGTTTTAGTTACCTTAGTTTTAGTTACCTTTAGTTACCTTACACCTTTCTGGTAGGTCGGACGGTCTGGGTCTCAACAACAACATAGCAAGCTTCTTGTTACTGTTACAAGTATGGGCTATTCCATGCTGATGAGCACATAATCAGTCTGTGCATGCTGTTGTTTACAATGGGAATATTATCTTAAAAATCTGATGTAGGCAGCACATGGCTTTCTCTACAGACATTTTTGTGGGATATTTTATAAAAAAAAAACAGGTTATATTTTCCTGAACTGTACCAAAATCTAAATAGCACTAGGATAACCTACAAGTGACTTAGATATAAAATTTTATGAAATTTGGTTCATTAGATTTTGAGTTACAGTAGATACATGCATTGTACTCATGTACGCAGACACACACACTCACACACAGACATGTTAAAAATAGATATTTTGCGTTCTAGAGGTCCCAAAACGTGTAAATTAGTTTGTTGTGACAAATCACAACACTTTTATTTATTATTCAAAATTAATATTTTTATAAATCATTAAATATTTTTTAAATTATTTTAATTTTAATTATTTAATCTTTCATTATTATTTTAAATTTATTCTATTCAAAATTATCTTATTCAAAATTACTTTTTATTTTTTATTTCATTAATAAGTCAATTGCCTCATTTTTTCAAAATTAATTGTAAGTGCGCTGCTATTTAAATTGCATGTCTTTCATTCTCGTCAAAAAAATTAATTGAAAATATTTTAATCTAAATATTGGTTACAAAATTGAAGCAAAATATATTGATAATGTTCAGTATTTTATTTGCAATTTATAAAATGAGGTTAATAATGCAGTTTAATTCAATATTGATATTCAATTTTGGTAAAAATTTTGTTGATTTTTTTGGCAATTTAGAATCTTTGAGTGACATTTTAGGTGAGTACAGAGAGAGTTGTCGTAGGATTTTTTAAATTTTAATCACTTTAAATAAATTTTAAAAGCAAGCTTTTAAGTGTTCTGTCAAAATTGTAGTGTTGATGTTTGAGAAAAATGAGAGGCCTGTATGTCAAGAAAGTGACATTTAAAATTCTTTTAAAAATATATGTTAATTAATAGTGGCCTAATTATTGAAATCCCATGGAGCCAAGACTCCAAGTTATATGTTGTGATTGTGTATTTTATGTTGAAGTTTATAAAATTTCAAAATATTATTTTATTTTATTGGGATTATATAATGAATATTGTATTGTTTATGTGTTTTTAGTGTTTCAAATAATTGGCAGAACTCAATTAGTATTTATAATAATTATTATGAGAAAAAGTTTTTATTATGTTCATTTTTATATTTTCCCCTTGGCTTTTATTTTAAAATTTACCACCGAAGCAAATTATTTTGATAGAAATTAAATTTTAAGTATTGTTTAAAACAATTATTTTTTTTTAGTGATAAAAAATCAAGTTTAGTTGTTTTTCGGTAATGATTAAATTTAGCTACATTTTTTTATATTATGAAGAATTTTAGGATTTTATTGATGATTAAAATAACTTATTTTATGAACTTTATTTTACAAGTTTATTTAAAAATTTCTTATTGAAATTTCTTTTTTATAAGCATTTTTCAGAAAATTTAGCATTAAGCTCTGAACTTCTTATATTTATTTTGGCTATTGCATTTTGAAAGAATTTTAATAATTTCAATTTGGTAATTAATTTATTTTGATTGTTTATCATTTGATTTCTCATTGAATATGTGTGGGTATCTTCTGGCTCTATCTTTTTTTGTATTATATTTGATGGCTTATCCATATCATCAAAATTTTTGCTAGGGTTCATTCATAGTAAATCTGATAGTAAATCTTGATAACAACTCTGTTAAGTTTATCAGTAAATTCTATACATCTAAGCTGTTTATTTCATTCTCTTGTATCAGTTTTTTTTTATTGCAATTCTAATTATTGTCTTTATCCCTCATAAGAGATAATCGTTTTGTAATTAATTACTAATCTTTATTCTCTACCTGCAGTTTTATTCGAATATGCTGAAATTGTGTAGACTTTTGATATAACATTTTTAAATTCGTTTTTTGAAAATTCATTTTACATTATTGAATGTTTTCATTTTGTGATTCACTTTTCTAATAGTTTATTTCAAGTTTCTGAGGTTAAAATTTGATTTGTACTAATTATGTTCATACTGATTTGTACTAATATAGTTTGATTTTGATTTGTACTAATTATGTTTTTAAATTTCTTATAGTTTCAGCAACATCTATATGGGAATTCAGGTGTTCTAAATCTTTTGGTACAGAATTTGTTGTCAGTCTTGACTTCTGGATGGATTCTGATAGAGGATTGAGGTAGTTTGTTTCAATTCGAAGGAAACAGATTCTCTAATTTTCTGCCCTGATCAAGCAGGACAATCTTAAGACGTATCTTGGTTCTGTTGAGGGATTTCATATTGGTAACATTTTCTTAAAATTTCATTTTATTGATATAATTCATTTGATTGATAAAACTTATTTCATTGATATTTTTTTGTTTTATTGATTTCAATTGAAATTTTTTTTATTTGTTTTGGTAAAACAGTTCAAATTTAGAAATATTCTTATGTGAATTGAGTAGTTGGAATTTGGAAATTATTTGACAGTAATTGTTTACATTTCTTTAATTCAGTTATTCTTACTTTGATTGGAAGATTTTAGTTCATTTAAACATTGTATTGAATTTAAAATTTTATTTTTACATTATTGTGGAATTATTTTTGCACTTTGCATTCATTATTTTGTTTGACTTATTATTTGAATATTTTAATGGTTCAAAATTGTTGATTTATTTCTCAGGAACTTAGAATTTAAAGTAATAATTTCATATTCATTGGATTTATTAAGTTCATTTATGTACTTTATCTTCGATTTATTAAAATTTAGGTTTATATTTTATCGAAATGCATTATGAAAGTTACCTTCATTCTTATTTGCATTTTATTTTTATTTTTATTGAATTTTAGATTTTTTTTAGGTGTTAGTGAATATATATATATATATATATTTTTTTGTGGTGATTAGTTATATTTTTTATGTGATTTTGATAGGATTTTTTTTTATATACTCACAACCGTACTCATCTCAAAATTATTGTTTTGTCTGTACTCTTTTCAATTTTAATTATTTATTGTTCACATATTTGCACTCATCTCTATTCATTACATTGATAATTGACTGGTTGTATTCTTTACTCACAGAAATTTGTATACAATGTTGTATTTTGTTTAAAATTTTTTTTATCAGGAATTGTTTACCATGAGGTTTAATTATTTTTTTTCTCTTTCTTTTTTTAGTGAGGGATTGTAAATGTTGTTACAAATCACAACACTTTTATTTATTATTCAAAATTAACATTTTTATAAATCATTAAATACTTTTTTTAATTATTTTAATTTTAATTATTTAATCTTTAATTATTATTTTAAATTTATTCTATTCAAAATTATCTTATTCAAAATTGCTTTTATTTTTTATATCATTAATAAGTCAATTGCCTCATTTTTCCAAAATTATTGTAAGTGCGCTGCTATTCAAATTACACGTCTTTAATTCTCGTCGCACTGTGAATGCTTCGACTTGAGCGCGTTAACAGTGCACTCTTTAGACAATTGGCAAAATCTTCATTTCCTGTGCAAAGGAGATTTTGAATCGCTTGAGTAGAATCTAACCCCTGATTGTCATCTTGCTCCTTGAACTTGTCAAAAAAAGTTTGGACGGGATTCTTCCTGCGCTGGCTCAGTCTCCTGATATTTTCCAGCATGAGAAGGTTGTGTGTGAATCTGTTGGTGGGTTCATCTTTGTCTTGGGCAGGCATGGCGAATCAAACCATTTTTTTTTTTTTTTTTTAATGTAAGGAACTTTAGTTATCCTTGGTAATCTAAGCTACTATTCTTCAAATATACTGTGTTTTTCATAAGTTAAAATATGAAGATAAACGAGAAAGCATAATTATATTTTATAGAAAGTTTATTTTAAATTCTATTGAGATTGTCAATTGATGACTCATGATTAGAATTTTAAAGAGAGAATTTTGTCATCTCTTCATCTTCAGATATATATAAATTGTGCAACATAAGTGCGTTTGTAATTCTGTATTTTATAAGCTGAGTTTTGTCATCTCTTGATGTCCAACGATATGATTGCAAATGATTCTTTAATTAATAAGCTGAATTTTGTCATCTCTTCATTTCAACATTATGATTCAAAATGATTCTGTATTTAATGAGCTGAATTTTATCATATCTTCAATGATATGATTGCAAAATCATCCAAAATTAGTGTCTTTTTGTTTGTGGTGTTAAATATAATGAGAAGAAGAATTAATGGAGTTTATCTTTACTGCAGCACTTATTCAAGAAGTGATTAGGGAACTCATTGAAATTGAGAGTGCCTTTTTGTTCAGTGAAATAATTTATGTACATATAAATATATATTTTACTGTGACAAAAAAAATAAAGAATTTTTCATAAACTTCAAGTTCTAGATGTGTGCAAACAAAATCAACTTTCTCAATTTAATATCATCTAAAGTGAGTCTTTTCACAAGGCTATAACAAAAAAAAAAATAAAATAACTGCTAGGTACATAATTGAAGTGTTACAATTTTATTATTGAGTTTATATTTTCATTTTTGGTCCTGAAACTAGGTGTGTGAAAAGTGATAGAATTTTTATTCATGAATTTAATTAATTGTGATTTTAAGGCGCTCAAATGCAAAGATGGTTCATGTATTTAATTTTTAAAATACACAACAAAATTTTATTGATATTCAAAATTTTTATTCCTACTGTACGGTCCCTTTCCATTAAGTTATTAAGATTTAATTTAGTAATTTCTCTTTTTTTTTAATTGCATGTGAGTGTCCGCCCCTTAATTAGGTGTGGTGGTATGGCTGCTTAGTTAATGATTGACATTAAATTTAATTTTCCTTGAGCAGTCGTATCACAACACAGTTGAAAACTCAAGTTGCAATTTCATGATTTCAATACTGTCCCTATACATTACCATGTATTGCAGGGAAAGTAAAAATGGCATAAGAGAAGACTTACTTATATACTTATAATAATATCTATGATTATATGTGCAAATTATTAATTATATGATCCCTATAACTGCAAATGGTTTAAAAATAATCCAAAATTTAAAATATAAAAACTTGGATACATACTAATAGCTCTCCAAGAAGGATAGAAACTTCTGTAGTTGGAGTTTCCTCGCAGCTAACCTCAATGCTAACTTTTTTCACAAAGCACTTTTCCTTGTGGCAATAAACTTTATATTTCCTAAAAGGAACACATCACATTTAAATCCCTTAAACTGTTAAAAGCATCTTATAATATTATTAAATTTTTTATATTAAAGGTAAGTATCATAATTGGTTTAAAAATAATTCTAATTGATGGATTTTACATTACACATTTAGGCTTTTTAGAACATAAATAGACCATTTTCAACTGGCTGTTTATTGTGCGTCTGTTCAATGTTTAGTATCTGCTATAGTTCAAAATTGATTTTGTGAAATTTAGAGTCAAATGGCATATGAATTACTTAGCAATCGATACATTTTGTTGCAAATAAAAAACATCTAATGTGTCTAACACATGACTTTCCTTACAGGTAAAAAAAATAGATATTGTGGGAAAAACAATAACGCAAATTAAGTCATTCTCATAACTCAATCTCTATAAAAATCAAAAGGCTTTCTTTCAGCAGTTACTGATTAAAATAAGCGTACTAAATTTAATAAAAATAGCTTGATTATTTTGAGATATATTTTCAGTGTGGAAAAGTAAAATTTAGAATATTTCAGGATTAACTCATTATGTATGCTATCTCTATTATGTAACAACTCTTAAACCATGGTGTCCAATCCTTTCTTGTGAAAAGAACTTGCAAAGTGTTCACACAGATGTTAATAGTGAGCATATTTAATATTTTAGATTTTAGACCAAGTAACAGAACAACACAGGCCAAGGTCAAACACAAGTGATTCAGTTATTGATATTTTCGCATACTACCGATATACAGGTACATTGGATATTACTGATATACTGATATATCTTACATTACTGATATACAGGGTTCTTTTTTGAACAAACACATACTGTAGTGCCAGATACATACTTACAATTAGAAAACTGTTTTGAATCTTACAATAAATTTGTTTTTCAAAACTGGGGGAGGTATTTGCATTGAAATATAAAATCTAACTTTATATATAGCCCATTTAGGGCAAAATGGCTAATTACTTGAAAAATGTTTATAAACTTTAATGTAATAATTAGCTAGTTTGATATTTGTACCAATAAAATCAAAGTATAAGGAATAAAACAGAATTCATGACATACTAAAAGACCGTGCTTTTATCAAGCAATTTTCAAAAGAATTTAAGGACTATATACAAAATAAAGCTTTAGTGTACTGTATGCACTTGTTTTAGTTACAAATAATTATTCAACTGATACACTGGTTCCAATAATTTGTCTCATGTGTATGATTATGAGTTTTACACTTAGAACCACTCGTATCACCATAAGGGGTGGATTTGGGAGTCCTAACCCTTCCCAGGAACTGTTATGCTGAATTTTATTGATGCTACTTTCCCAAATTAATTAATAGTTCAAAATTTATTTAATAGTTCAAAATTCATGATTTTCCCCTTTCTCTTAAAAATTCTAAATTAATTTGTTGTTATTGTATATTTCAGCGATTTATCCCCTTTTAACATTAATTTGTTATCCCCTTCATTATTCAAAAATTATGTGCGATGCATTTCAATAATGAAAGGCATGAAAGGGATAACAAATTAATGTTAAACGGGGATAAATCGCCGAAATATACAATAACAACAAATAATTTAGAATTTTGAAGGGAAAGGAGAAAATTATTAATTTTGAACTATTAATTAATTTGGAAAAGTAGCATCAATAAAACCCGGCATAACAGAACTCATTGAAATTCAGAGAAATGATATTTGGACAAATGGGAAATAAAATATTTGGTTGCCACCCCCCTTCTCCCCCAAACTATTTCTCTGGTGACACTATAGCTTAGAAATATTTTTTAAAAGGATTTCCGATTTTATGTAAGTTTTTTTTCCGCAATAGAACTTCTTTTGCTAAGGTGGCTCTACAAACATTTATTTTTTGTACTTATGATAATATAATATACAGTTTGGAAGAGTTTTAATATAATTTTTCTTATGATTTGAAACAATTTTCTCATTAAAAGTATGTGTCTAGTACTAATAGTTCAAAGGTTAAAAGCCTGGTCAGTCTCTTTAAAACACTCTACATCAGTAAAACTGCTCTAAAATGATCACCCAGCATTCTGACAAAAATGGTCATTTAATAAAAGTATATTTCAGAAAAAACAAAAAAATCCAATAATTTAACCATACACATACATGAGTTATATACAGAATTAAATAAGAAATGTATATTACTTAAAACTTTATTTACATACATTAAATTAAATTTTATTCAATAGCCTAAATGTAAAAAAACCTTTTTTTCAATGACATTTTATTCCCTTTTTGGAATAAAAATAAATATACAGAATTAAACATCTTATAGAAAGAGTGCTTATCAAGATTGTAACATTAATAATTATTTATTTTTTTTTACATGCCTCTATTCCATTTGACAGTCTGAAATGCAAAGTTAAAAAAAGAAAGAAAAAAAAGGCATATATTCTGAACAATTTTTTGGTCATTTAGAAGGGTACATATGGCTGCTTTATGAGGATAAGACATATGTTTAAGGAAATTAAATCCATTCCTAAAACAGCGGTCATAATGAGAAGTAATCTTTAAGAGAGGTTTATTACACATTCTTTATATGACAGCTATATGATACATGTTTTATAATAAAAATGTACCTCTTAATCCAAGATTGTTCTTCATTTGAACCACTAGTAATCTTTACTGATGTCGGTGAAATTTTTCTTGCTTCTGAAGTCCAACAACTTAAACATAAACACGTAACTCTTTCTTTGTATAGATCATCTGGTTTGTCCGAAAAGCAAACATCATAAAATTCTTTTTTATTATACATACTGAATATTAAAGCAACCTTCGTGTTTTTATTCAGCGGTTTAAATGTATAACTAATGCAGCAGGTGTCCTTTATTAGAAAATTGGAAGATAAAATTCTGTAAAAGAAAATATTATGAAATTATTAATAGGGAAAAGTGGGATATTTTAGGATATCTTTTAACTTAAATTGAAATTAAGATAAAATGTTTTTTAATTAAGGTAAGCAACACTTTCATTTATGATGGTGTATTTTGAAGTCACTGAACAACCTACAGAGGAATAAATAAGTAACTTTTATTGGTTTGTATAACCTAAGAAAATTTATAGCTTACATTAGAGATATTGGTTTAGACTAAGTACAAGTTATTGAGGTAAAAAAAAACAGTCAAGTTTTACCATATTCATAGTCAGCAGTGTAACATCCTGGCTCACAAGACCTGCAATGCAAGGGATGGAGTGATGCATAAAAGGACACTGAAATTATTATTAAGATCAGGGCTAGACAAATCTCGGGCACCAGGTTGCCATCACACCTAGAATGAATTTTGGTGTTGATATGCAGTATTTCAACCACACTATTACCATTTAAAATTATTTCTGAATCTTGTCTTGGTGCATAATTGATTTTTACTCATCTATCACAACATTTCATATAGTATCTACATGAAAACTGAACAACTTCCTTTATAACATATGCAAGATTTCAACCTCAACTTTCATATAGTATCCATGTGAAAGCTGAACAACTTCCTATATAACATATGCAAGATCTCAACCTCAACTATGAATAGGACGAATTTAAAGTTGGGAAATATTTTTTGTGAATTACTTAAATTAGCTTTATCTAATGAAACAAGATTTCCCTATGACAGTATCCCCTATATGCATATCAGCCATTTAACAATATTTAATTAATATTAAACAGTAAATTAATATTAGGGTACATATAGTTTAAACAAGAGTTTTAGTTAAATTATATATTTAATAAATATTTTTTACACAAGTAGCTATTTAATAAATGGCTGTGAAAAAAATTTTTTTTTTTATGGACATTTCATTTTTATTGTGTATTTGATGAAACAACAATACTTATTTTTATTAACATTTACATAAATAATGGAATTTATTTTTACAATATGAATACTTCTTCATGAAAACTGACCTAAAATGTCATACTATTTTTTTCATTGTTCCAAAGGTACTGTAAAGATAATGAAGAAGTATAGGCACCTTGAGACACACATCAAGTATTTAGAAATTGATTATTATTATTTTTTTTTAATTCACTGCAAAAACTGTGTTCTGTATGATTTCATTTTATAGAAAAATATTCAAATATAATACCAACAAGTAAGAAGCCATAGCAAATGAAGTTACACATATACACAAAAACTATTCCTAGGTAATATTTGTCCCTTATTGTTTAATATTATAAAATCCCTATATAAAAAAGCACTGTAATTTCTTGTATACTGTAACTGAAATAAACAATGGTAATTGTCATTCCCATATGCTGCATTCAGTAGCAGATTAACAATTTCAGGATCCTTGAACTAAATTTATTGAGATGTCCTTATGATGAAGCTTTTTATGGAATCATAAATTGTACGATAAAACTTAAACAATGAAATTAAACACAAATTATTAAATAACATGTATAAAGTTACTTCTTAATTAAAATAAAAATATGCTCCCTACTTAAAATTATTACTCCTTAATTTTTTGAAAATGAGGTAAATTCCTTCATAAATTTCTTCAATCAATCCTTCATTCAAAACCTGAAATTTTTATGGCCCTAATATGACACTTGCACTTTCAGCTCATTATTGGCATAATACACATTTGTAAGTTCACCTGAAAGATTCCCATCAACCAGGTTTTACTATAAGTAATTAAGTATATCATAATATGTGTAATTCAATAAGTGTAAGAAATTCAATACTTTGTGCAAGGGATAAAGGAAACTCGAGCAACATCTAAAAACACAAATAATACAATAATGCAGTATACAGCTGTTTTAAGGATATGCCGAATTTCTCTTTGTCAGTGCAAGCAAGTTTTACCATATCCGAGTATTGAAAAATAAATGTAATAACATAGCTATAACAAGAATTTCATGAAGGGGTTTTCATATGGTAACAAATAGTGTGTAGACTTCAATTTTGACAGAACTATTAAGCATTTATATTCTCTTTTGCACATTTATTTTGTATAATCATATAAATTTAAAAAAAAAACTTGAAGTGACATCTCCAGAACTGGAAACGCAAATCCTTAGTGAACTCCCTCCTCTCTGTTGAATTCATATTAGTCATTATTTAAGCTCTAGAAATTGATGTTCTAAGTAAATGTTTCGAACTGAAAGTCTTTAATGAATCCTCCTACCTCCTCTAGAATTTAATGCTGAATTTATATTAGTCATCACCTAAGCCAGTCTATCTATAGCCAGTCTTGAAATAAATGTAAAGAAAAAATTTTGAGCTAAAAATGAAAATCCTTACTAATTACTAATTCTCCCCTGGAATTTGATATTGAATCAGTATCAGTTATCATCTATAGCAGATCAAGAGAAATAGATGCTACAAGGAAATTTTTTTTGTAAAAACAATAGTGTAACAAAATTTTTGCCACCAACAATATTTCAGCATTATCTTATGAGGACTGAAAAATCCATATAAACCATGGGTTTTACTATATCAGAGTATTGCAAAATAAATTTAATAACACGGCTATAACAATATTTTAACTGTTGTCCACTTACTCAAATTTTGAAATTTTGAGAGTTTCAGGAATTGCACAAGTGAGCAACAAGCATCCTCCACCATTGTAGGCATCTTCACTATGCACAGTCAGCATACTCCCTTCTGTAGAACAACTGGTATAGTGAAAAGTAGGTTGAGGTTGTTGGAGGCTCAAATTAGACCATGGTTTGTCATGCTCCACCTTAATTTTTAAAAGAAAATATTCCTTATATATATATAATCTTTAAGCTTGTAGATCAAGTAGACAGAGTTTATAGATATTATATAGAGTGGCCGCCGCTTAATTGGATCAAGTTCATGCCATCGATGTTTGCTCCAATAAAGCGACTGATTCGAAAAAGCAGCGGCGATGCAGTTTCATTTTTTTTACTCATAGTAATACATACACAGGAGCATTGAGGGGGGCACAGGGGGCAATTTTCCCCGGACCCGAGTGTCAGCCACACTAGGTAGAAAATTATGTAAAAACATATAGGGGAGGGGCCCGGGGCCCGGGCCCCTGGTTCAATGTCTGTCCTAGGGCCCAAGACCAGTTCTTGATGGCCTGGTACATATATGAAACATACATAGTCGTATATATATGAAAAAGTTTTGAATGTTCTTACTTTTTCATACATAAAATTAAGAATTTAAAGAAAGGATTAAATTTTTTTTGCAATAAAATTGAACATTGAAAAGATAAGGTAATCCGTCCCTGAGTATATGTTATATACAGTACATATGTAGCAATAAATACACTATATAAGAAGAAACACTTTATGTACTTACTGTACTTTATTGGAAAAACATTTGTATTGTAGATTGCTTCGCAGTGGCACTAATTAGCTTTGATACTCTCTTTTCAATATCGTAAAAAAAATTATAGTCATCCCAAGATGCACTTTGTTGTTCTAATGTCCTTCTAAGAATTTGAAGAGCCTGATGTGATTCCCTAGCCGTTGGTGGTGGCAGTTCATTGTTTTCTACTTCTTCCTCATCTGCTTCTCCAGTTGTTTCTTTGGATTGTTGAATTGTTAAAACAAAGTCTTCTTCATTTTTTCAGCTGATGTCGGTACATTTCCATCGATATTGATCCAGTTTCAAAATTCTTCTGTAAGCTCTTTGTCATTGCGTGGATCTTCTTGCTACTGTGGAATGTTGTTCGCTCCTTCAACTACGATTCCCGATTTTTTTAAACAATTGAAAATTGTTATTGGAGTAACATTTTCCCATGCATTTATTATCATGTGAAAGGTGTCAAGAAGACTGACTGATTTCGCTGTACTATCACTAGCAGTAGGCTTCATTGGATCGTCTATTGCCTGAACAATTTTCATTCTTATATCCTTGCGATAATAGGTTTTAAAAGTTTTTATGATTCCTTGATCCAATGGTTGAATAACTGATGTGGTATTTGGTGGAAAATAAAACAGTTCTATGTTGTTTAACTTCAAGTCCGGATGGACAGTGCAGTTGTCGAGCAAAACTGCAATTTTTTCTGTTCCAAGTTCTGTGTCCCACTTCGTTATGTATTTTGTGAAAACCTCGCTCATCAGTCATGCCTTTGTATTGCTTCTGTATTCTACGGGAAGCTGTTTTACACCTTTTAAGCAACGTGGGTTCTTGCTCGTTCTTATGACGAATGGTCTTTTCTTTACTGTTCCAGTCATATTACATGTCAGGAGAACTGTTATCCGAACCTTTATTTTTTTACCTCCCGAACGATTGTCATCTTTGAACATAAGAGTATGGTCTGGTAATGTACGATAATAAAGCCCAGTCTCATCCATATTATAGATCTGATTTGCAGACTATCCTGACAATAGTTCTGGCAGAATATCTTGCACCCATTTTTCTGCAGCGCTAATATCGGCATCTCCCTTTTCACCGTATTGTTTTGCATAAACAATGTTGTTTCGATTTTTCCATCTGGTCAGCCACCAGTCAGTTTATCAAAGTCCCCGATTCCAAATTTTTCAGCAAATTCTTCAGCTTTTAAGCTTAATATTGCACGTGACAGTGGGGCTTTTTTAAGTCATGCGGCCTTGAACCATTCCAAGAGAGCTGCTTCGACATCTTATGCTTTTCCAACTCGTTGCCGTTTACGATTCGTGTTTATATTCAATGCATGATCATCTAAGATTTTACTCCTTTGTTTCAAAAGGTGACATAAAGTTGACTGAGAAATGCGCAATTTCAAAGATGCTTCTCTTTGATTGTATTTCGGTAGAACATCAAAATTTTTAAGAAGTTCATATTTTTCAGACAAGCTAAAATCCTTACGTTTTGCCATTGAATTCACAAAGAAGGGCTTACTTTAACACGACACACTAATAATGAACAAACAAAGTGACCATCTGTGCCTTTTAACCTCAACCCCAACGTTCTTACCCCTTCCCCTTTCACCCCACTTTCCTTTCTCAATCCTTCTGCCACACGTGTGTGGGAGTGGCTTCTTATCACAGGCACCCAGGAGATTCACGTTTCTAAGAAATCTGGGTCTGACTTTGTTGCGCGCCGCATGGCACTCTGTTTGTCAGGCTTAGAGAAAGAACTCCAGAAAAGGCTGAGGTTGGGAAGAACACAATGGAAAGATCAAACAATGAAAAACGAGCATCGAATCGCAAAAATTTTTGATCCATTTATCCGGCAGTTTTGATCCAAATAGCCGGCAGAGTTTCAATGTAAAAGAGTGATTCCGTTCCGTTTTCCGTGATTTGATTCGATAAAGCGGCTGATTTAATTAATCAGTGATCCAATTAAGCGGAGGCCACTGTACCTCCGCTTTCAGAAACAAGCTTTGTTTTGGTCATTTTGAACAGATACTAGGCCCTGAATAAAAATCTATTCAAAATGATTTCCTTTTTAAGCCCAGTGCTTTCCCACGTGTTTGGCATTAATGATTGGTCATTTCCGGTCTTTCAATTTTCGAAATTTCACTATTGATATTAGTTGATTATATATAGTTTGATGACTGGATATATGCATTTTATTCTCCCCTTGATTGATGAATCTCTATTTTCTACATTTTTATGCATAGCTATCTTATATTTTAAGTTATGTTTATATGAGTTACAACTTATCTCTAATCTATCATTGGAATTTCATATATATATATATATACACACACACACACAAAACTAAAAGATTCATATAAACTAATATATTAAATATATTAAAAGATTCATATAAACTAAAGCAATTCAAATATAAAAATACTAAAGCAGTATGAAATAAGTCAAAAACACAATATTATCAGTAAAAAACAAAATCAAAAATACATCTATTTATTGTGCAACTGCAGCTAAAAATTTAATGACAATCCACAGAAATAATGGAAATATGGGATAACACCTATAGAAGACTAAAAATTAAAGTCAAAACAATTGTCATCACCTAACTGACATATGCCTGCTTTTTTCAAAGAAGTTTTTAAGTTGTATAAATTGTCATATCAATACTATTGATGCATAAATAAAGTAGCACCATTATAGATGTCTAAAGGAAAATGGAACTTGTTTCTGAACACACTGACTGTACTATGTTGCTTGAAAATCAATAAAAGTACCCAATTTTTTTAATCTTCTTATTATTGTGATATGTGACATGATATTACATAACATGCTAACTGCAAAAAGTTTTCACTAGTAGGCATTTATTTGAGTAAAAGGGAAGTGGAAGTTGTGTTGGGCCATAAAGGACTAAATATATAAAAAACACAATTCCCTAAAATATAAAAGAGTAATGAATTTATTTGCTTACTTTTCCTAGCCTGAACATTTTCTTTCCAAATCCAGGGCAGAATGAAGTATAATAAGGTAAACCTTCAATCACTCTTGGTGCACACAATTCTATTAATGAATTCCAGAACCTATATATAATGAATGTAGTTAGAAACAAAGCAATGAAGCACAAAATCATGCATGCACCTGTTTATAGCAAAGCTTAAAAGAACATTATGTACATTTTGTAAAATAAAGAGAAAAATGTTATACAGTTTCAGTAAAAAAAAAAAATAATAATAATAAAAAGAGAATAATAATAAAAAAATATGTTGGATGATTTTTCATTCCAATTTATTTCACAAAAAATAATTGTAAGCATATATTAAACAAGGGTCCAGTACATTATTCTCATAAAAAAAAAATTAAGCAAATTTCAAGGACTACAGAAAATTAACTGGAGTGTAACTCAACTCAACATTCTCATACCTAGAATCGATTTTTAAGTAGCTTGTGATTTTTTTTAAATTTTTTTTTATTTCCTAATTTTGCAAGAAATTTTTTGAAAAATTTGTACTAGTAATCCAAATGATCACAATTATAGGATGTTACCCTTCATTTTAAAGGGATTGAAAAAAATATTTCAATTAATACCACGTTTGACAATGCACCCTCAGGGAAGGGAGGGGGCTAATGATGTCATGAATACAAAAATTATATCACTGCTATTTTTCACATCAATGATTGAAATGTTGTTTCATGATCATTGAGCCATAAATAACCCCTTTTATGCATAATTATGTTAAATTTTGTAATATGTTGCCATGTTAAGAAAATATAAAATTTCTAATCAAAGTTTTCTTTTGGCTTTCAGAACATTTCATCTAGTTCTAGATTTTTGTCAACAAAGCTGGATAAAAAGTTTCATGAAAATCCACTATTATTTGTAGCAACCATCGTGTGCATAAAGGATTGACCACAGACAGATGGCAGACAGATATCATGCTATAAATAGTCAAAACATGTTCAGGAGGTCCTAAAACATATATTAGCATCAAAATCTCGAAATCAAAAATTTTCTTGAAAACAATGCTTTCTCTATACTATATTCTGAAGTATGAGAAAGTAAAAATGTGTTGGATGATTTTGTCTAATTTATTTCAGAAAAAATAGTTGTAAGTATATATTAATCAAGGTTTCTCGTACATTTTTCATTATAAAAATTAAGCACTGTTTACGGACTACAGAAAAAAATTAAAGTAAGTTTAATGCATTATGAAGTTTTATCAAACTTTGCAGGATATAATATCACTTGATTTCAACATTATATCAGAATTTTGATGATATTTTATGCAAAGGACCACAAGTAAGAAAATGTGAGTTTTTCAGTAGTACATCAGAGACTTTTGCAAATGAATCCTAAAACAAAATGAAAGTTTTTCTAATTGGAAGATGAGGTGGTTACAGATATAATTATGCATTAAAATGAAATAAATGTTGTATGAAAAAGTCCGGAAATTTTTTAAGTATACCCTAATTAAGGGTGATGCAGTAATCTATCATTAGACTCAGAGAATCAGGGTTGGCTTTCTACCAGAGCAAAAGAAGAAATATGAACGGGAAAATATGAAACAACTTGACCCCATTTCACACATGGGGCCCGGGGCAGACATTCCTGCAGGGGCCCCTTCCACCTCTCAAAATATATGAAATGAACAGAAATATGTTATAAAAAATATAATTGCATTCTAGAAAATGGGATAAAAAATGAAGCTCTTACATATTTTAATGAAATTTAAATTACTGACAACTTTATCATCATAGCCAAGGAGACAACATACACTAGATATTTAAATAGTATAGTCTTATATATCCCCAAAATGAATCTTTTGAGCAAACTTATTCCAATGGCATAATTTTTTTTTTCAGGAAACAGTTGCCAATTTTTCAATGTTGCAATTGTTTAATTTTGGGGCCCCTCTAATGCCTGGGACCGCTTCCATGTATGCCCCTGCATTAGTCAGGCCATGTATAAGGCAATGAGGGGAATTTTGCGGTTTGCAATTTGAACATCATACTTGAATGAGAGACAATTATTTTCTACTTTTATAGTAATTTTTGAATTATGATATCTGTAAGAAAATTAAGCACTTTATAAGAAGCATTTCGGTACAAATTTAAGCAGTTTTAAGGTCCTTAAAATCATAAGCAGTTTTAAGGAATGTTAAGGACCACAAGAACCCTGAAATCATTGTTATCTAAATTTATGTATAGCACAGCCAGAAAAAAATGTGTGTGGGAGGGGGGAGGATTTGGTAACCAAATATTTTGTTCCCCATTTTTCCAAATATTATTTTTTTAAACTTCACTGTTATTTTTTTTTTGAGGGGGGGGGGGGGGGAGGGGGGATTATGGCATTTCCCTTGGTGGCACTACTGTGACATAATCATGTCAATACAATAAAATATACTATAAATAATAGCAAAACTGATATTTTGCGAAATTTTTTTACAAAATTAGAATAATTTTTAACACAGTTTAAAATATTAGAATAAAAACTACATAACATAGTTAAATTTGTGGCCTTCCCCTAACTTTTGTGGTAGCATGTAATCGGTTAGGCATATTATCTACAAACACTATCACAGGATGTTCAAGTCACAAAAGTGAGCATTAGGCTAGTCAAACTTGTTGTGTCTTATCACAAAGTTTGCCCTTCTGATGCCAGATATTTGTCCCCCCTGCCCCTAGAAAAAGTTTTATAGGCATTTGTGTGTGAAACAAAGTCATTTTTCTTTATTAGGACAAATTCTTGAGGAAGTTTATAATGTACCATAGGTTTTTAATCTGGTGAATTTGCCAGTCAAGGAAATACATTGATTTTCCTTTCTTTCAGCCATTTAGTGGTGGATTTGTAAGTCTGACAAAAACATTAATATTGTTGGAAGATGAAATCACATCCCACAAATATTCAGGTGCCGGTGGCACAACGTTCTTAAAAATTTCTTTGTATATTTTTTATATGACTCTTTTGTACATAATACATAACCTACCTGGACCTTCTGTGGTGATATATGCCCACATTTTGATAAAAGTTATAAATTTCACAGAGTATTTCATGCATTCCTTATTAAATGCTTCTTACTAAAAATCCCAAAACATGAATCCCTTGATGACAGAGGGTAAACAATTCATACGCTCACAGTTAAAAAGTACCCTTTTCAATTCTTCTGACCCCACAAGATATTGAGATCTACAAAACATAATTGCAAAATCATTTTAAGTGTTTTGAACAGGCTCAAAATTTTTTATTAGTTTCTGTCGAGAACATTCTAAAAATCAACTGTTTAAGAACATTGAACCAAATGTTTTTCAAAGGTTATAGTATTCAAATTATCTGAACTGGAACTGCAGTGCCTTTATAGACTCCTGTAAAGTTATTCCCAAGTACATGCCACTGTTTCAAGATATATTTTATAATTTAAATAATCTAAAAAAAAATTACTTATACTGATTTTCTTTAAAATCCTTAACATCATGACATTCATAGACCCAACCAGGGGCAAAGATCGCAACAGATAAATTGAAGTCCCTTGCAGCTGTTACAGCCTATACAAAAATAAGAAAAATTGAACATTTGTCTGTTTGTCATAATAAATTCTAAACTCGATATAATATAATTTAGTTACAGACCAAAAATATGTTTAATCTAGAATAGAATAGAAAAACATGCTTTTAATTGGAAATTATTTTCATCAATAATAAATTAAATTCACAAATTAAAATTAAATTCTATTGGTTAAGAATAATTCTTCCTTTCCTTAGCAATTATTTTATAATCATTAATTATATGGCAAAGAATGTTTAAAAGTGTTTCTTAACTTTTAAGTTATTACCACCCCTTTATAAATAAGTATAATCAACCCTCCTCCCTACTTACACTCTTTGAAGATCATTACTTCCTGCCACCTTGAAAATTTTCAAGCAAAGATATGTTTATAAGTCATTTTGGTCAAAGGATAAGGAAAACTTGAGCAATGTATTTAAACACAAATAGAATAATAATGCAGCATACAGTTGTTTCAAGGATAGGCTGGATCTCCTTCACCAGTGCTCGACAATCAGCAAACTCAAAGTCAAAAAGATGAAATGGGCACTTAAACAAGAACAAGAAGAAGTTTCGTACAGGACAGAGCACCAGGCGCGGAGCGCCTTTAATCTCCAATCTCAATATATGGTTCGTATCTTCATGCTGTGACATTATTTCATTGACCCATGATATGGAGGCTTGAATTTTTTTTTTATTTACTATTTTATTTTTGACTTGGCTCCTAGTGTGGCAGTTTATTGCACATTTGGAATTAGTCAGTTTGGGGGGTTGATGCAGATCTGAGAGTTACCTAGCAATTTGGCAGTTTAAGGATTAAGAATATTTTTTAAATTTGAAAAATATTGATCGCGATATTTAATTAATTTCAGTTGCTAGCCAAGGGGTTTACCTAAATCCGGTTATTCAAGGTTAAGTACTGCACGGGGTCTCTTACGAGATTTGGCCTCGCGATGATCATAGTCAGGTAGACTGAATAGAAGTTCATTTGGAACTGAAGGCAGGTTGTCGTAGAATTTTAGCGCTAGCTTTTTAATTTGGGCTCTCACGGTTTTTATTTTAAAGTCTTTTCTAATCACCGAGTTCCTTAAATATCTAGGGGCTTTCTTGATACACCTTAGGATTTTATTTTGTCTTGTTTCTAAGAAGTCTATGGTAGTATTACAGGCATATCCCCATACGGGTGCTGCATACAGCATTCCCGGGTGGATGACCGATTTGTATATTAGAAGTTTGTTTTGATAATTAAGATTTCCGTTTCCTATCATTGGGTATAAAGCTCCTGTGGCATTATACCCTTTTTTGATTATGTTTGTTACGTGCAATTTCCAAGTTAGGTGGGAGTCTATCGTTACACCCAGGTGTGCATAAAATGACTGTGGAATATCCAAACCCTTGTGTGCATAAAATGATTGTGGAATATCCAAACAACTCAACACAACCTGTTCAGTCTTATAACATATTACTAATGCTATTACTGGGTGTTTTGAGTATGATTAAATTGGGAAAAAAGTGATATTTGGCTAACAAGTCATGTTCAAATGTTTAATGAAAATGTGTTATCAAGTAAAAACAAGAGTTTTTTACTTGATAACTACTTTGTGAATAAAGAAATGGATAGCATCACACAATATACCTCACCCACTTTTTTTTTTTTTTTGACATAACTAAAAATTCTTTTAAAACATAAATTATACCCTGTTTAAGATTTGAGCCCTTTCCAGCATTAACAGAGTGGGTGTAATATTCAGAACATACTAAAATATTCACCCCTTTTATCCCCCAGTCAATATATTCATCCCTTTCAAAAGATAAATAAATCTCTGGGTGTGTTGATGCCCAAACAAAAATGGTTGAAAAGTTTAGTGATAAAATTAAATAAAAAGTATGAAAAGAAACTGAATTACTTGCAGACTTATATTGTCAAACATTCAAAGTGCTTGTTCTAGTAAAGAATTAACAGAAAATAATTATTAAACCCACTCTCAGAGTCGGCAGGATATATGACCACTTTAAGTAGTTGGAATTTTAACAAATTCAAGAAGGAAAGAAATATTGTTAACAGACATGTTTTTTAAATAGTTCTAAGTTAAGGAATGTTCTTTATTTGTAAATGCTTGCATAGTTTAATGTGCCACAATTTTCACACATAGCAATTTGTTGCCATTGGAGGTTTTGAGGAAGAGGGCTGGTACTGGAATAAAAAATTAACTGGAGTTTGGTTCAACTCGACTTTCTAATGCCAGAATCTATTTTTAGCTTTTCTTATTCAAATTTTACAAGAAAATTTGAAAATTTTAGAAAAATCGGTATCATGGGATCAAATGATTACAATTATAGCTTGCTATCTTCATTTTAAAGGGCTTGAAAAAATCTTTCGATTGGTACCATACTTGACAATGCACCCCCGGGGTGTTACTTATCCCTAGAGGGGGTTAATGATATCCTGAACCAAAAAATTGTATCGTGGCTAATTTTCCCAACAATGATTAAAACTATTAAGTCCCATGATCACTGAGTCATAAATAAACCCTTTTATGCATGATTATGACAAATTTTGTCCTATTGCTTTGCTGCCATGTAAAAAATATAAAATTTCGAATAAATGTTGAAGTTTTCACTCAAATTTGAAAAAGTTCTATATAGTTCTAGATTTTTTTTATAACAAAGTCAGATATAAAGCTTCGTGAATATTCATTAATATTTGTGGTCGCTATTGTGTACAAAAGAAATTGATCCCACTCATAGATAGATATCACTCCAAATAGAGTAAAAAAATGTTTTCGAGGTCTTAAGATAGATATTGGCATTAAAATCTCGAATTCTAAAATTTTTATGAAAACAATACTTTCTCTATACTACATTACATAGTATGAGAATGTAAAAATGTCAAATTGAGAAACCAAGAATAAACCCATAGTCAGGTTTTTGCATAAATCTGCAAAAGTTCAATTGACCCATCATTTACAGCATGGATTCATTTATCCAATATCAGCCACGCTATTTTTTTGAAGAATTTACTTAATGAATTCATTAAATTACTGCTTTAAATCCCGGCAAATGCCGGGTACATTTTCTAGTCTTTAATAAAATATAGTCACATATTTCTCTATTGTGCTCAATGTGTCAACCACCACATTCCAGTGCTGAGTGCAGTTGCAGTATTACGGTTGATACAGCATGAAACAGCATATCAACTGGAATGGCTGCTACCTCCTGCCGTAAGGCGTCTTTCAGTGCTGGTAAGGACTGGGGATTTCCTCTATAGACCCGTGATTTTAGGTATCCCCATAACCAGAAATCACAGGGTGTGAGATCTGGGGATCTTGCAGGCCATTCATGCGTGCTATGCCTGCTCAGTAGGTGATCGACGCCAAACGTTGACCGTAGCAACTCCATCATTTGACGTGCAGTGTGGGATGGTATTCAATAATGTTTTTGTCTGATCTTAATTTTGTGTTGCATGAGCGATATGTATAAGTCACCTCCATGGCTTTATCTGCAGAAGCGCCTCCTAGTGTCCAGATTTTGAACTATTTTTTTCATGCCATACAAAATCCCCCACCACGGTGAATATTAATCTGCAAACCGCATGTCTCTCCGATCCATAGATATTTTTTTATAGCATTTTATTTTTGCTTTGAACTTCTGAATCACCCTGTATATATTATATATATACGTGTGTGTGTGTGAGAAAATAATATAAATTATATTAAATAAAATTCAAAATACTCCTATGCAACACAAACAATGTCAGTAGAAAATCCTCCTCCACCCAGGCATCCTCGGCCAAAAACATCAACACCAACAAACACGTCCATTCTGCGAGGACCAGCTTCAATCACAGATGTTCTCAGATTATCCTTGGTCCAGTTGTAGTTTAAAAATATACCATCACACTCAAAGAAAAAGTTTCTATTTAAAAAAAGAATTAAAAAAGTTACAAGTAGAAGCTCATAAAAATTATAAATACAAGGTAACACAAACATTTAACATCATGCTTTTGAAAATCTTCAAAATATTGGATACTAGAAAATGTACCTATGTCTTACATAAGCACCCACTACATAAATAATACAGATACAAATAACACCACTCAATGTCCAAATCACCTGTTAAATCATACATTTTTTGTTTTAATGCATGGGTAGGCATGCACAACTATTTGACACACATGCACACAAACACAGACTACTATACAGACCTGTCACTCTCGATAGTTTCGTTTTCGCGGCGGCCATTAGAGATAGACCAAACATTGGGTTGGCGCGCTCTTGGCGATGGTCTGGTTTGTTCCGAGCGCTTGGCGATAGTCTGGTTTGGTTCCAAGATGATTTTCAATGTTATAACCCTATTTCGCTCGGCGAAAACTTAGAATAACAGACTAGCGTGGTTTGAGTAACGTGAAAAAGGATTATTTGTTAAGTGTTTAGATCATTTCATAGAAATGGATTGATAAAAGAAAACTGGTTGCGTTACAGGGTATGTAATTTATGTTTATTAAAATTGAAATAATTTTAGTTATCACCATCCTACATACGTGTTCATTATAAGTATACACGTGTTCATAAGTATACACGTGTTCATATAAGTATACACGTGTTCATATAAGTATATTAGTGCTGTGTTATTACTGCCGGATTAGACTAAATTTTAAGAGGTAGTGGTATAATTAGTTAAAAAATATTTTCCGTATTTTTATAAAATGTGAAATAATTGATATTTGGATAGCTTTTTCTTAGTTGAATGTGATATAGTATGTGTATATATTTATGTAAAATTTTTATTAAGTGCCTTATGGTGGAATTTCCCCCCCTCCCCCCTCGGGTAATTAATGATTGAGTTCCACAACTTCGATAGTGCATTTATGTAAATTTGATATTTACTATATGAATATTTTTATATTTAAAAAAAAAAAGTCTATTATCAGTATCCCAGAATAAATTAAGGATCAAGTAATTAACGATCAACACGCTAGTATACTTTTTAGACTGAAAATATTATATAATATTTCAGTCTTTTGAGTATGTTAGCTTGTAATTTTTGTGCATTATGTTTTATAGTGAGACAATGCAATGTGTTGAAGACCCAGACCGTCCGACTCGTCCAGAGGACTAAGAGCAACTATTTGGACGGCCGGACAATGCAATGTGTGTATTTTTTAATCTATTTTATGATTATTTGAATTAATCATATAACTATGTTTATTTAAATATTCTTAAACTAATGAATATATTTATGTTGCAGATTAATGTATTTTTAAATCCTGATCCTTTCTATAGTTTCAAAAATTATAAAAGTACAGTCCTCAACATTTTGTTCCCCTCCCGTTTAAAAAAAAATCGCCAAGCGAGCGATAGCGCGCCAAATCTGACAGACGCATCGTAGTTCAGTTGGTCCAACTCACGAGCTCTAGTGTCTATGCGACATTCCATGTTAAAAATGTTGCCATAGGGTCCTATGGGAGTGAACCTTCTGAATATAGTATTCTGTGCACACAAACATCCACTTCTCCCCATAGCAAATCTCAGCAAATCATAGAATTAACAATATCAAAAATTTCAATTTTTATGCTTTGGGTTGATAATTATCAGAAAATAGACTAATTAATTATCTTTCTTTTGTTAGAATAGTAAGATATACACTTATATTTTTACCAAACTATAGAATTGTACAAATCTCTCTTTTTTGGATGCAGTGAAAATAAGGAAAAAGAAAATTAAAAAAGTATATTTCAATGTATTTAAAAAAATATATATATATGAAAGAATTGTCTTATGAATTTGGTTTAAAAATCGTTATAAAGAACTTTATTTTGATCTTTCTGATGATGTCAACAGCAGGGTTGGCATGGTTTAAACCATTTGGTTTAAACCATGGTTTAAACCAATTGTTTTTTTTAAAGAATAATTTATAATTAGATTTTTCAAATTATTTGATGTTGTAAATAACTTCTACTTTTAACAATTGAATAACTGAACTCATTTCAGCAGCAATTTGCATCAGTCAGTTAGTTCATAGTTACAGTTACATCATATTTGCTCTTGTGTTTGTGTAGAAGTAGAATGGGATAAAAGTTAGCAGTTGAGAACAAAAAATTTCTAACTCTAGTGGCAAAAGAAAAGATTTAATTTGGTTATATTTTAATGAGGTAAAAAATGATAAAAGGAAAGGCTGCAGGGCTAAATGCAAAAAATGTAAACAAGAAATGGAAGATCAAGTGCTCAGAATGAAGAAACATGTGGGAACATGTAGCAATCTTGATCCTCATTCAGTTAATGAATCTGTTGGTAAGTAATTATTTTATTATTATTAATATTATTAATACTTCTATTATTAACTGTAAAAGTAATTTTTTTGAAAAGTTAAATGTTTGTTAAATCAAAATACTTGTGAAATTACAAGTAATGCATATTGAGAACAAGAACATTTTTCATGTACACACATTCTAAGAATGTTTGTTTCTCTTCATTCAATCAAATGATTATATTATATTCTTATCAAAATTGTATTATTACTTGTAAATTCTATTTGGTTGAAAAGATAATAAATCAATACTAAATTAAATATACTAATATTAATTAATTTTATTATGTGTTTTTGAATTAAAAAAAAGTTTTATTCAAAATACAAGAATACTATTACATCATATCAAGTTAATTTTAGCCTAAGTATTAAATAAATATTAAAAATAAATACATAAATAAAACAGTGTTTAATTCACAAAATGAAGAAAAAAAATAAAGTTTAATATTGAATTATGCGATTAAAAATGTTGATATATAATATGTGTTCTATGTCATTAAGCTCCTTCTTAATTTTATGCAGATGGTGAAGATGGTGTATCAGCCTCACTTTCCAGTGCTTCAAGTTCTTTGGATTTATCAATGACACAACCAGAACCAACTACAAGTGAAATCAGCTCTCAAAAAAGGAAAAGAGAAGATAAAACTCTGGACTGTTTTGTGAGTAAATCAACACCAGCTCAAAAACAAATGTTTGATGAACAAATTGCCAGGTTTATTTATGCTACAAATACAGTATTGAACACTGGAACATCCAGAATTCATTAAAATGGTTCAGAATTTTCGCCCAGAATATTTTCCACCATCAAGGAAACAAATTGCTTGCGATTTATTAGAGAACACCTACACAAAGGAAAAAGAAAAATGTGCAGAAATATTAAAAGACGAAATTGTCACATTAGGATTAGATGGATGGTCAAACATTCACAATGAACCGGTGATTTGTGTTACTTTAACAACAAAAGATGGGAACTCATATTTAGTTGATACTATTGACACTTCGGGCACTGCCCATACAAGTGAAAATCTATATGACATTGCTGTTAAAACTATAAAAAAAGTGCCAGTCAGAATTTTAGTGTTCAGTATGTTCAGTAGTGACAGATAATACCAGAAATGTTGAAAAAATGAGAAAAATGCTTGATGAGAGTGAGGATGAGGAATTTAGAGTTATTACTTATGGATGTGCTGCTCATATTTTGAACTTACTGACTGGTGATATAAGTTATCCAAACATAAAAGAACAAATTTTGCGTGTGATTAAATATTTTAGGAATAACCATTTTGCAGGTGCATGCTTTAGAAAAGTTGCAAATGCACCAAAGTTAATATTGCCATGTGAAGTTCACTGGAATTCCTTTGCTGACGCCTTGGAGAGATATCTAAAATCATGGCCAGTGCTAGTAAATATATGTGAGAGCAATAAAGACGAGATTGATAAAAATATTCAAAATTTAATTTCAAACATTTCATTAAAAAGAAATGCAGAAGATTACTTGCAACAATTAAAACCAATTAGTGTAGCTCTGGACAGGGCGCAGAGAGAAAATTGTTCAATTGGAGACTGTTTTTATTTTTAAACATTAAAAAAGCAGATGCATGATAAGAAATTCAACAAAGATGTACTGAAAAAATTAGATAATCGTTATAAAATGGCAATAACACCAGCCCATCTTCTTGCTTTTCTGTTACACCCAAAAGCTGTAGATAAAGATGATGAAGATGATCATGAATTATCAGCAGATGAAAAAAAATTGGCATTGGAATAACCTAGGAAAAAGTTTCCTAAAAATAACCTATTAACTCTGATATTGAAATTTTGTGCCAAAAGTTTTCTATTCCAAAGAAATATTTTCCAAAAGGAATTTATTGAAAATGTAACAGTTATAGAATGGTGGCGAATGCAAGAAAATGATAAAAAAGTTTAATGCTGATGTGTTGAAGGAAGTTGAAGTAATTCTTATTCTGCAAAAGCAACTACAGCGAATGTTGAGAGAATTTTTTCTTCTTTTGGAGTTGTACAATCAAAATTGCGTAACAGACTGGGTTTAGAAAAAGCAGCAAAACTTGTTTTTTTGTTCAAAATGTTAAATCCTAAATTTTTTTTTTAATTTTTAAATGGAATAAAGAAATAAGAATCTAGTTTTCTTTCAATTATATTTTAAGAAAATAATTCACTAAATGAAATATCTACATTATTGGTATTTTCAACAACTTATCACCATTACTGATGAATCTAAGAGCAATATTCCATGTATTATGTAGTAAACAATTACTATTGTATTATATTGTATTTGCATACATTGAATTAAAAAAATAATATCTCTAAATAAATTATTAAAATTTAATATGATTTGAATGTCCACATAAGTAGCAACAATTGTTTATTTACTTAGTTTAAATTATTTTCAGGAGGAATATTAATTGTTATTTGAACATTAATTATTCTAGTTAATGTCAAATTTTATTTATAAATATGTATACATGTAATTAGAAAAGGATTTAAAACAAAAACCCGGTTTAAACCAAAAAAACCTGGTTTAAACTTTAAAACCCGGTTTTTTGGTTTTTTGCCAACCCTGGTCAACAGTGCTGTGGAGTTGACACCTCAAACTTTCGATTCCAAATCCAACTCCTTTCCTTCTGCTATCCAATTTTGACACCCTGCTTTTTAATATCCAACTTTGATACCAACATAAATAGTAATTAATTTTTAATCTTTCATATCAATGGCTATTTAATTGGTAGACATTTGATGTTTTCTTAATTTACTGCCCAAAAACTAGAAAAAATCAAATATACTAAAATAAAATAATTTTTAAATAGTATTACTTAGGAGTTAGAGTCAATATATTTTTACAAACTCCGACTCCACCCTAAATTTCTACTAACTCCACCTCCACTGCCTTGAATGTTAAGGTGGAAAATCTGTGATAATATTTTCAATCACTAAGGTTCCAATTTGTGTGAAATTTGCTGAAAATTATGTTTCAACATAAAATAACTAAACTAATACAAATTAAAAGAAAAATAACAACATCAATGAGGTCTGTCTTACTGTTAGTTACGCTAACTCAGTACTGAAGTTTGTGGCAGTTGACACCTCAAGCTTGTAGTGGAAAAGCTTAGATTTTCCACTACAGAGGGCACAGATAGACTGATATTATTTTATTATGTAAGATTTTTTATATCTATCTGATATTTTTAATATTAATAAATACTATTAGATGGTTGCACATGAAGAGGCTTTTTTTGCAGATGCATGAAGTGTTTAGTGTTTTAACAATTGCAAATGGTACCACCACATTCTATGTCACTCAAATATTAATAGCCATATATTATGTTGTTTTACACCCTGTAAACTTTCTTATTGTTTGATCTACTAGATGGGCTGTTTGTCATATTCCTAGTTATCGGATGCCTTGTGTAAGCAACATTCTTTTAGTGCCATTAGTGTTTATCTAGTTGGCTGTTATCAATATCAGAGGGTGTGCCAAAAGCGGAGGTATGTAAGTGAGTGCATTAATGCAAAATAGTAGCTCTATGGCTTATGGGCAAACCAACGGGGTATTAATGGTGTTAAGAAAATCTTTACTGCAGCATTTAGGTACACAGTGAAGTGGCATTTGACAGTAAACAGAGCTTCTACATAAAGTAATAGTAATTGTGTCTTAAGCTTTATGTTGAGACTGCCATTGTTATTAGAGCTGTATCTGCTAGTGTTATAACTGTAATGATTGTTCTAATAGTTATCTAATGCTGCATGTGGAGATCTGCAGAACATACATTCTAACTTTCTGATTTTAAATTCTTATTACCTTATACTTTCTGCTAATTTGTCATAGGCCAAGTATAAAATTGTCAGTTAAAGAGTGTATATTAGAAGAGTTAGAAGTAAGAGCTTTATACATTATTTTAGAGTTATATGCATTATTTTCATGTTAAGCTCTTTTAAATCCGCCAATTTGTTTTTTATATAGTAGACCCCTATAACACGGGTTCATATAAGATGGATTCATATAACAGGGCGGAAAAATTGTGATCATGTTCGTATAACACGCTAAAAGAGGCTCGTATAACACGGTAAAAGAACGAGACAGATGTTTCGATTTTATTACGTTTTAGTTCCAATAATTAATATAACTTTTGGCTGGTAACACTAAACGTCATTGTGCTTCTCAAATTTCGGGGAAACTCCATTTTTAGAGGAGATCATCTCAGTTTGTTTCTAGTTGTGATGCACATTAAACATGTCTAAAAAAACTTTTATATCGTATGATTTATTTTATTCAACTTAAATTTGAGGAAAAAAAAGTTTTAGGAAAATAAATCTTTGCGAAATTAAACCCGATTTCATCTAGAGGAAGTACATATCTGTTATCTCTGGTACATACATACTATCAATTAAGCTGTGTTTAAAGTCAAGTGTGTTAAATAAATTTAAAAAGATATTATAATATAGTGAAGAAAACTCATTACGAATTTTCTGTGAGCCAGAGCAACACTTTACTTTTTAGAAATCTTAAATGAAGGATTAGAATTGGCAAAAAATCTAGAAGAACATTTTCGAATAATGATCCATCAACAAAGCGTTCTGAGGAATTTAAGAAAAAAATTGAAAGATTGTTTAGCTCCATATTTTGAAGTAAAAGAAGATTTAGAAAGTAACAATAATAAATTGTTGAAAGCACAAGAAGACACCCTTTTAAACAAAGAAAATAACAGAGAAGAAACAAGTGAATCTTTAAGCTATGAAATAGCACAACCAACATTTAAAAGAGGATGTCATTGGAACCTAATTATGGATAGCTCCGACAATGAATAAATGTAAAAAAAAAGTGTAACTGCTTCTTTTATTTAATGCAAAATGAATAACAAAACATTTTTAATTTCAATATTTGTTTGTTTTGAAGAGAAATAAAAAATATTTTAACTTACATATTAAATATTTATTTTACATCTTTGTTAAGTATCTGTATAAGTGTATGTTTATGCATAAGTAAACTGTATGTGAGCTGCTCATTTGCCAAAATGATTAAGTCCATAAAAGAAAAGGTAAAAAATATGCAGTATTGATAAATTTTTATACATTTCTTCTGAAAAAAAAAAACATTTATTATTCAATGGCCATAAAAATTGTTGTCATGTAGTGTCTTAAGCCTGATTAATCGCTTTGGGCTATGAATAGCTCATGTATTTGTATAATCTAAGTGACTCGTACAACATGGATTCATATAACATGGAACATATCTACCGTGTTATAGGGGGTCTACTGTACTCATTAGATTGATGACAGTTTTGATCTTCTGAATCATCCTCTTAGTATCATGTTCATGGTATTTGGGACATTTGGACTATTGTATCAAATTTACTTATGTATTGGAGACACTTCTAAATTTACTTCTACATAAAAAAAAAAACCCTTGCCACCTACCTAACCAAAAATTGCTGCTTTCAATACATTTGTCCATTGTACTTTGAACATTTGTTCTAATGTAGATTTGCTCAGTTCTGAGATTAATTATCTAAAAGATGTTGCTGTTGATCATGGTTTCTCTCTAATCATTGTTAATTGTACTATTCAAAAAATTTCTAATCCTTCCTATAAACTTGTTTTTGAAAGAGATTTTAATATCACTATTATTTTACTAATTTGCTCCAAAAATCAGTTAACAAATTCCTAAAATTCTTAGAAAATTTAATTTTAATATCATATTTACATCACTTAATATGCTTATGTTTTCCAAAATATTCCTATAGATTTTTCTAATGGTTAGGGTATTTACAGATACATTTATATCAATATGGCTTTTCATATATATTGTCAACTGAAAAATGCTATTATGCAATGGTTGTGGGCATATCCATAATTAGCAACTACAACTAAAAATAACTTTTCATTTCATACACCCTAAAAGAACTTTTAAATGAAAAAAAAAATGCACTTGACATAAAAGTTTTACAAACCTGTTATATTTATTCAATTCATTTTGCCATTTTAATTCTCCAGTCTCAATAACACTATCATACCAAATAACTAATGATTTGGGTTGGGATTCATGCATTTTCAATGTCAAGAACTTTACAAATTCTTCCAAGAAAGGCACTTGATTTTGCTATTATTAAAAGTGAAATCGCACATATCAATAAAACAGATGGCTCTTAAAAAATGCAACAAAGAACAACAACACTGAAAAACAAAATTTAAATGCAAAAATCAGTGGCGGATTTAGTCTTGTAGACTTGAAGTAGTACTATGTATAGAGGCCCTTTATGCATTCATAAAATAACATTTAGTTGTTTCATTTTAGTTGTGGGGTTCTAAGCAACTTCTTAGGCTGTGTACCTATAAATTATACAAGCGCAAATTATGGAAGTGTGCCAATTTATCATCTGATAATTAGGTGGACTGATAGAATTGCCTAATCATCTTTACGATTTTGTTAGTCTGGTTTGAAGACTAACAGTTCCACAAAAAGAGATATTTATAGTTCAAGCAATCTGCCATTTGCACCCTGGTACATACCAATGCCAACTGCTATATGGCAGGTAGGTCACAGCTTGCCAGATGCACACTGCACTCTCAGAACATGCTTAGTGCATATGTCACTACTCAGACAGAACCAAACTGCACACTAGATATAATTCTTTTTAATATCTTTCATTTTAAATAATTTAATTCTAGATATTATTGCGTTAGGATACAATTAACACCTGCCACTAAATAAAGATAACTAGACTGGTCAAATATATGGAAACTGCTAAATTATTACTTTTTTGACATAGTTACATTTTTTTTTCACCAATTACCAATGGAAATTAAATATTCTTTCTCTTAAAATTTCAGAAAGAAAATTTGTGAAGCCAAAAATTCACAAATTTAGGCATTTGAATGTTTTATTAATTAATTTATTATTCAACTCCAATCTAAACTTACCCAATGCAAATACTTGCAGATGTAAACAAAAGAATATTCCATCTATAATAATTTCTTTTCCTTTTAGAAAAGAACAAAATTAAATTTATTCGCAGGGATAATAGAGCTGATTTACTGCAGATAATTAAAAAAATATTATTATCATTATTATTATTTTTTTTTTACTTCTTTTATAGTTTATGCCCAATATCAGATATTTTACTCCCATTTAAGATAAACAGAAATTTCTTATGCTGAGAATTTACACAGTTTTTTGTGAGAGACAAAATACATGCAAAATTGGTAAAGTTTCACTTTTCTGCAAATAATTAAAAACTTATTACTTTTTTACATTTTGGAATAGTTTATGCATAGTCCCAGATCTGTTGCTTCTATTTAAGGCACAATGACTTTATACAGTAAAAATTCACATATACACATCACAGCATATACATTACATACAAGGTCGAACATATTTTAGGTAGAAGTTAATGTAGATTTTGTTTTAAACAGTTTTTCACTACATATTTTGCTTGAAAATTTTTTTAGATAATGTAAATAATGACCCCCCTGACCCTATCTCCTCTCCACTCACACATAATAGTAACTGGGGGTGATGGTGCTTGAAATATCTTGCAAAGGGGTGGTGATCTTAAAGATTGGAAAACTCTGTTCTACACAAAGGTAGTTATTAGTTGTTGTTGTTGAGACCCAGACCGTCCGACCTACCAGAAAGGTGTAAGGTAACTGTATGGACGGCCGGGAAGTGCCACCCAATTTAGACCGGAACCCAGTGGGGGTGGCATCCACAGGGACCGTACCCTCCTTCCCCTACCACCAACCTCTCGGAAGGACTTACGGACCCACATGTTTAACGTGATCGTACTCCGCATGAACACGGCGGCATTTGTGGCAGCGTGCAAATCTAGCGCGCAAACCACGGGGATACCGCACCCGAAGGTAGTTATTAGTGTCGGAATGAAAAAAAAAAAAAAAAAAAAAAAAAAAAAAAAAAAAAAATTAAAATAAATTATAATGCAATTTTTTGAACCAAAAGAAAATTTAGAAATGTAATTTTTCAAGAAAAAACAGCCCTGTTTTTCCAATGAAGATAAATGCACATTTCAAATAAAATATAAACTTCTTTCAGAAGAATGAGTTTTCTAATTTTTTTTAATAACAAAATTTAGCAATTTAATGCATATAATAATTTTTAAGTAATATACACTTTACATTTAATTTTGTATACAATCCAGGTAAAACATCAGTACTGCTTTCTTTTCAAAATGCAAACTTATTAAATGACCATCTTTTGTTGGAACGCTGAGTAAAAACTTTAAAAGCTGGGCACTTTTTTAGTTTTACTGTATACTTACTCTACTCATGTATAACATCAGTTTTGCATTCTTCCTAAAATTCACTTTTATTAAGGGGGAGCACCAATGTAAAAAGTTATGCATTTTGGAGTTATCTGTTCTAAATGTTCTTCAAAATTTACTACTTAGAAAGGTATTCATTTTATTCTGTTTAGATAACTAAATGTATCCTTAATTAATAATTTTAACACATATGACATATGATTTTCCCGGCCGTCCAAATAGTTGCTCAAGTCCCCAGGATGAGTCGGACGATCTGGGTCTTCAACATATGACATATGAGTGTGAGCAGGCCATGCTTCTTTTACTTCCTCTATTCTGATTTCTGAAATCTATTCTTTCTATCCTCTATTTCTGAAAACTAATATTTTCCTACATTTATGCCCCCAATTTCATTGCTTTTATTGGAGATATCGCATTAAAATTTTTGTGGTATATTTCATGTGCAAATTAACACTTTAACAACATAGCAATGCTAAGAAGTATTACAATTTGAAAAATGATGTTTTAATTATATTTATTTTACATGCCTTCGTGGAATATTTTTTGAAAATTCTAAAATCTAAATTTCCTAAAAAGCCCGAGTAAAAGTGAGTATCAAAGACTAGGAGGACCTAGGAGGTAAGAGGAGTCTCGAAATGTTGTCTGTCAAAGACATTGAAACTCACTAATGTGTCTTAAGATAACGCTGAAGATTCGGATGGCACAAATTGACAAAGATAATCACGGATTCAACATACTGATGGAAGGAATATTTTAGAAGTGGTTTTTTGTTATGTTAAATAGCAATTAACCTCTATGTCAGTAGATGTAATGTAACAATGTATGGCACTTTACAACAAAAAAATTGCTATTCGAGTTGGATACGAGAAATGCAATTAAATTATTGCAGGAAAGTAATGTAATCACGATATTTCATTATAAACTACTTTATGTGCATTATTTATTTTTTAACTTTCTTGTTAGTCTGCTAAATATAATGTTAAAATAATAATTTATGTGTCCAGTAATTTGTTTAAATATTTTCATAATGCCCAATTTTTATTATAAAGTATCTATCAGAGGTAAGAAACTGCAACAGATTTAAAATTTTTAATAACTCCCGTTTAACCGGATTTTCTCTTAAGCGGCTTACTCCCAGTCCCAATTAAGCCGGTTATGAGAGGTTCTACTGTATATATATATATTTAAAGCAATAGAAACAATGCATTAATTATATTACTTCTATTTATTGCAATAACAGTGGAAGTTCAAAATCAACATATAATGTCTGTGGTGGCGGTTATGATGATGATGGGACGTAAATTGCAGTTTTATTAACAAAGAGTTTCAATATTAGAAACTAGAATGTTGATTTCATTTGACCTCAAAATTATTTCTCTTTTTTATTATACATTCATCATTTTTTTTTTCAATTAAAATTTACTGATATATATCAAAAAATAAATATTAATTTTTATAATTAGGTATTTTTAAGTGCTCTATTTTGCTTGGCATCCCTAAGCAACTGCCTATGCTTGTCTGTTAGCAGAATGGACTATGTTCTTAAAAATTGACTTTGGGAATTAAATAGTTTTAAAGGATGTTTAAGAACCACAAGTACCTTGATTAGAATAATTAATGTCAATTACAAATATAAAATGAAATTAAATCTTACATTTATCTTATTCTCAATGTTAATAAGCCAACCATCAAACTGAAAGAATTCAGCAATTCTGACAAGTTTCATACAAAAGTCCTGAACAGTAGAAATATCAGATAAGATGCTAGCACAAACTTCAGCACCAGCATCCCATTCTGTTATAAAAGTACCTAAACAGAGAAAGGGATAACTAAGATTAGTATGACTGAAAATTTTCCTATCCAAGAATGGGGTAGAGGGTCAATGAAGTAGGATGAAAAAGAACAAATCTGATGCAAGAGGCACAAAATTCTCTCTTCAAATATAAATTCATTTCTTTATTTTTATTTCTTCCTAAACATTCATGTGAATTTTACGTCATGAAATAACACAGGAAATGGATATTTATTTCAAGTTAATATGGAATTTGCAGTTTTAAAATAATTTGCTACTAAAAAAATTTGAATAAGATAATATAATTTTCAGAATAAATACAAACAATTAAAATTCTAAACATTGATTCTTTATCATTTCCAGCATTTACAATAGTGAGCTGAATATGATTCCAAAAAATAATTGACACTGTGATCAAGCATAATCAATTTAGATCAAAAGTCAAACCAAAAAGTTTTTATCAGTGTTACTGCAGTAAATGAATCAAGAAATCTATGAAGTAATAGAAGTAATAACTTGACCTTCGAATAGCTCAGACCAAATATATTTCTGTAACCTAAGGGTGTGAGAAAGGGTATGTCGATATAACTGAGTGGTATGATCATTTTACCTCTCCAATCCTCAAGCTCAGAATCTAAAAATTGTCTAAGATGTTCCTTGTGAGCAAAGATCACAACAAAGAAAGTTTTGAGGAATATTTTTACTCATTTCCCAAAATTTAAGGAGTAATTTTCCGAAGTAGGGAGTATTTAAAAATAAATAAATGGGTATAAATCATTTTCTTATATTTTTCAAAAAACTAAAATACATATTTCCAAAAATAATATTAATAAAAACATGTGTCTACAGACATTTTTCTGCTTTTATGGAGTAACAGTTGTATTTTTCTTGTTCAAAAGAATACTCATTTTGTATCGTAAACCAGTTGGTATTCCTTTATATTTGTTTTACACAAATAAAGATACATTTTATTTATAAATAGTTAATATTTTATTACCATATTTATCAATAAAATACATTTACACTGTTTGAAAAACAGTCAAAATTAATCTTTTTATTAGACAATAGGATACATTTTATTTATAAATATTTCATATTTTATTACCATATTTATCAATAAAATACATTTACACTGTTTGAAAAACAGTCAAAATGAATTTTATTAATAGACAATAAAATTGAATATGCATTTAGTAACAAAATTTATCCTATAAGTATGCTAAGCAAAAGCAACTGCATAACAACATATTAAAACTTAAAAGGATTCATTAATGCATCAAAGTAAATTTTACTGTATCAAACTTTCAATAATAGATGAAAAAATGGTTAAAAATTGAAAAACATATATGTACAGCAATTATAACACAAGAAATTGGAAACTCGTAAAAAAGAAATACATTAATTGCTAAAAATATTTTGCATATTTTTACACACTTGTAAGATTTCAAGAAGTAAACGAGTATTTCAGTGCACATTAGATGTTATGAATTATGCATTTTGATGAAATTTGCTCATGAGTCATAGATAAACACTAAAGACAGATTTTGTAATAAATTGTCTCTAAGGGGACATGAAATAATGAGATAGGCGAGGGGTAATATCCTTGTATCCTTACAACTGATCATCTAGGGTCCTGAAATTTTACATGAATGCTTCTCAAGGGTTATCGGTAATCAGCAGGAGTGATATTTTCATAATCCAACCCACCCATAAGGAATTGGAATGAGTGGGATGCCCGAGTGCCATGATTACTGTATCTCCAGAACTGCCTGATCAAGTGACCTGATTTTTTACTGGTCCTTTAAGATTTTTTTGTCCTTTAAAGATTTTATTTTTATTTTCTCGCATCGGAGAATTGAAAATTCACATGATTCTAATTTTTGGCATGAAATTAGAATCATGTGAATCTAATTTGATTTATGAGGGATATCTTTGCATTCTAATACGAGGGTAATCCAGAAAGTAAGTTCCGTTTAGCAATACAAAAAGAGGAAACAATCATTTGGAACTAGCCTTTATTAAATAATGAACTACAATGGTCAGACTATTTTTCGACATAGGTACCACCATTGTTTAAGCATTTATCATAGCGGGGAATGAGTGTTTGGATGCCCTCGTTAAAGACGATGTCGCCTGCGATTGCAACCATTGGGTAACAACGGATGACCTCATTGTCATCCCGGAACTGCTTGCCAGCAAGAAAGGACTTCAGGTGCTTGAAAAGATGAAAGTTACTGGGTGCGAGATCCGGGCTGTAGGGTGTGTGTGTGTGTGTGTGTGTGTGTCAAAAACTTCCCATCGCAACTCCGTAAGGCATTGTGTGTTACGCACTGTGTGTGGTCGTGCATTGTCATGAATGAGCAAAATTCCGTCCCAAAGCATGCCACGATGCTTATTCTGTATTGTGAGACACAGTTTTCTAAGAGTCTTGCAATAACGTGCCGCGTCGACCGCTTCTCCGCGTGCCATGAAATCCACCAGCAAAACATTCTGTCAATCCCAAAACACTGTACACATCAATTTGCGACACGTGATTAGTGGCTTGGCTTTTGTCTGTGGTGGCGATGGCTTGTGCCTCCATTCCATCGGTTGCAGTTTGGATTCCGAGGTTACGTGACACACTCAGGTCTCATCACCAGTGACAATCCGGCTTAACCACTTGACCGGCCGAGAAAACTCTGTCTCACTGACCAAGTTTTGCCCCCTTTCAAAAAGCAGATCTGTAGCTAAACTGACCGTGGAGAGGCATCGTAAATGTTTTTTTTCCAACTCAGCATTCCCGTTCCCCCTCTGAAAACTGTCAACAACTTAATTGATCATTAGCTTGCACTGCAGGTGTCTGAATAGCCGTCTCGGAGGTGATGGAGTGATGGGCGACCCCACTTTGCTTGCACCACGTGACATGATCCCCTCAGAAAGGGAAAAATAGAATTGTTACAGAAAAACAAATGAGTTACAAAATAAGAATTGGATGGATCTTGTTTGGCCAAAATATCGTTCTTTTTTTAAAATCCCTTTCAAGTTTATAGCTAATTTTTTAAGTTGTTTTCTCCTTATTTTTTAAGCAAACGCTATTTGAAGTTTAAATTACATGATACATGTATTTCGATTAATAAAATGTTGATACAACATTTTGCTTCATTTTCCTCTTTCTTGTTGTAAAGCATGCAAAGAAAATATATAAATTTATTTTGCAAATCAATTTTGATATAGCTTTGATTATCATTTATCGGGGTTTAGAGAATATTTTATACATTCTCTATATACTTAAATAGAATCTTTTAAAAACTGTTGATTTCTTAGAAGGAAGCCATCAAGCTACGGGATTAAATTACTTTCTTTTGCATATTTCTGTATATTAGATGTAAAATGGCAATGTTAATGTGCGGCAGAGTAAACTACATAAATTATAAAAAAACAAACATTCATAAATTATTTTTATTTCAAATTCATACTGTTTAAAATTGCATAATTCCAACAAATGTTCCTTAATTGTCAATTTTCTAGAAAAAGATAATCGTTTTAAAAAGTTAATGTTTGCAGTGAGAAAGTTTTTGTTTGTGTCTGTTTTTCTACAAATGAATGTGCTAACTGGATGAAAATGTTGGCGATGCTAACTAATTTAAATATATTTAAAATTTCATATTTTATATAAATTTATTTGAAAATTATGCAATATCTTAAGGAGGATCTATTCCAGTGTTCTAAAATAAGTCCCATTCGTATTCTGATGCGAAGTTGCATGCGAGATGCTTGTTTGTTAGACATGTTTAACTCTTATTTTTCAAACATCTTTTTACTTTCCTTATGTATATAATGAATAAGGAAAGTATTGTGACGGGGTCGAAAATTCGAATTCGAGTTTTCGATGGGAGAGCACGTTTCAAGCATCCCTGATCACAAATCAAACATTTTTGATGTGATGTCTGTGTGTGTGTGAAAGTATGTGTGTGTGTGTCAGTAAGTCTGTGGAGACGATAACTGACGAACGAATGGACCGATTCGAAAGAAATTTGGTACAAAAATCATAATCTGTAAACCCTGGAAGCCTATTGTTTTTATACACAATCGAATGTTCATAACCCCCCTAAATTTTCGAGTGAAATTTTGAAAAAATCGTCAAAAAATCAAAACTGCTAATAAAGTTACGCAAATAGACATTTCTTATGTAATTTTTCATTAGAAAATGATTGACATAAATTTTAGAATGCTAACATCAACCGTTCTCAAGATATTGCACATTTTTCAAAAAAATTATCAAAAAGTCATAAAATAAAAAAAAATATTCCCTACTGAAAAACATGTTCACTTTTCATATGTAATACCATGCGATAAATTTGGTGACATCATTCTCGTGGAACTAGCTCGTTCCATTCATGGAAAAAGATACTTTGAGTAATACTACTTTTGTATTTGAACGCCAATAGTCATTTATTTGCTGTAAGAATAACTTATTTCTCCGTCCATAACACTTGGCGAGATTTTGGCGACGGATTTGGCGGAATGTCGCCAACTTGGCGACATTTTTAATTGTTGCCAAATTAACAAAAATCTCACCAAATGGATAAAAATGACGCTAAATCAATGAAAATGACGACTAATTGAAGAAAATTCAATATCTTGGAAAGAATATAAGTATCTTCTATAAGAATAACATTTTTTTTAACTATAAAAGTAGTAAATTCATTGCATTATATAAGGAAAGTCATGTGTTGCCTACATCAGATTTTTTTTAATATTACGGCCTACAGAGAAACTCTCTTAAAATGATCATCGTGTGTCCATTGCAAACAACATTATCCATGTCCATGGATCGTTTTCACATTTATTTTGTCGTCAACAGTTAATATTCGATAACTGCAATTTCAGCAAAAAATGTACTATGTTTCTTAATTCTGTGTGCTTTTACATAATTTTACATACTTTAGTAGCCGTTTGTTGCGGCGTTAATGTTCCACGTAACCGGAGTGAAGCTGGCTACATGGTTGGATTGAATATGTTGAACATAAAACTATGAAACATACCAAGTCTTCCTACTGCTTTTGCAAATATTGATTATTCCATGCTGACTAGAGTAGAATTAACTTTGTCCATAAAGACTAGAGTAGAATTAACTTTGTCCAATTTGCAGTGAGAGCGCGATCCTATATAATATTGTGTATGCCTAGTAAATATAGGGCTTTCAGCCAGCAAGAATATAGTATCCATGGCGAACCCCCATAATTAAAAACATATTGCAATGAAAAAACGTATATGTTTTAATGACGTTATTGTTGCCGCCTTTTCAGGTTAATAAAATATTACATGCAAAAACTGTTTTTACAAATATAATGCATTTGCGACAAAGTTTTTTTGGTAGGCTCACTTTTACATATACTTTGATATAAAGATGGAGATTAAAAGAAAAGACCTTGTAACTCGTGTTCTTATATTTCCATGTGTACATTATTTAGGAAGTTTCAAAGGATAATTATCTTTAAGAATGAATTATTTTTAGTGTCTTCTGAGAAAGTGACTATAGGCAAGAAAATTATGGCCTGCTCTGTAATCATATACATTTCTTGGGTTTGATTTTTCTTTTATTCAATTCAAATAAATTGTTGAAGTGCAACGTTATTCGTTAATACACGGGTACATTTTCTAATCTACGAGATTATAAGTAGTACGGGTCTTCTACTATTTCAGCGCTTTCATTTTGGCATATACGAGTATTGGAATCAATTGCTCCCTTTAGGTTTACAGATTTTGGGTATTATTTTTATTTTCAAGTTATTACATCATCTGTTTTATTTCAGCAAATATTTTTAAACTCATATATTGTAGTACGCGTAATTTACTACTAATACACGGGTATATCTTCTACCAGAATACAAGTAGTACAGGTATGTCTTTCCATACAATTTTAGCGTTTTCATTTTGGCATATATTGATTCAATTTCATAGTTTTTGAAAATTTGTAAAAAAAAACGGGACCAGGATGTTTTATTCTTCAGACCTGTCTGTGAAGATAATTTTGTAAAGCGAGCACAGATATTCTTAAACTTATTTTCAGGAAAATTAATTTAAACATTTTAATATAATGTTTTGAATAACAATGTCATTTGAAATACTATAGGAATTTGCTCATGACTGTGAATTTTAAGTTTCTTTATAACGTGTATTCCGTACGAAGAATGGGTATACTGCTTGTATCTAATATAAATAAATTTGCGGTGAACTTTTAATATTTGGGGGTCTTTCTTTAAAATTTTATAATAATTCTCACAAAAAGGAAAGAGGCGAGTTCTCCCGTGCTGATATAATAAATAATGTAATACATTAATGGAATATGCTGATATATTATATATGCTGATACAATATATTAATGAAAATATATTAAATATATTAAAAGTTGATATTGAGTGTTTCATAGATCAGTGGTGCACAAACCTTAGGTCACGACCCATTTGTAGGCGATAAGGTTTATGAAAAGGTCGTTGAAATTTTCTAGGGATTACAGAGAGAATACAAAAAAACAAAAAAAAACCGGTGTTTACTTTTGTTTTATTATATAAATTTAACCTGAAATTTCCCATTAGGACTGTCGAACATTTTGAGTACTGTATTCGCCTTCTCAAATGCGATTGAAATTCGCAGAGATTTGAAGGGGGGGGGAGCTCTTATTTGAAATTTTTTGCTAAAATAGCAAGTAGAGTTTCTTTGATCTGCCAGTCCTTCAGTGGATTCAAAAATATATGTTGTTGACTGTGAAATAAACGCCATTATAAAAATGAATATTTAAGTATAATTTTACATGATTGCATGGGGTCTCCTAAATAGAAAAATCAACCAGAAGAATGCAATCCACTGTCACAGACGACTAGCTCCTTGAAACTCCATCCCTCCCTGGCGATTGCCAGGGGCTCTTGGTGTTGGGAAATCTGTTGACAATGAGATGAGACAGTCTTTCACGAAGCGTACAAATGCCCCCTTTTAACTTATTGTTCAAGATTTGTATTGTTGTTCCTGAGAAAGTGGATAATGAAAAGAAATAGCAGGGAAAGTTGCGATTAGACAGACTGCCAACAGCTCCGTGTTGCATAGAATAAGTTTTTCTTTGTACCCTTCATTTCCTAAAAGTTTGCTGATGGATTTATTTGAGTGCAATCCCCCTAAACTTACTTTGTATTTTCAACAATTTTGTAATCCAGACAATGTAAAATGAGTTTAGCTAAGAATATTGGAATACAAAAAATTACTATTTCCTTGAAAATTCATCATGAAATACATAATACCAATTGGTTTGATAAATGTATTTCTTTAAATGACGTTATGTGTAAGATAAACATGTAAAATATTTTAAAATGGTGAAATAAAGTGTTAGTTTTTAATTGATTGAAGTTTTCAATTTTAAAAGGTGTGACTCCAAACAAAAATATTTGAAATATGTGTTTGATATACTTATTAAAGATATTTTAAAAACTTGTATAGCTGCAGTGATACGAGGAATAACATATTACTCTTTATATTCCAAAAAAATTCATTAACAAGAAGAAATATACATTTAAAACATTCATTTCATTTATTGTGTTAAACTTTAAAATTCCAATTTTCCTTGGAAAACAATATATATTATTGTACATATTTTTACTTTCTTATGCTACTGTAAAGTAAAAGTACTGTTATTATAAAAAAAAATCGAGATTTTGTCGGATAAACAAGTTTAAATTCCTTGAAAGCATTTTGAATACTTTTGAAAAAATATCTGTAAGTATATATGTGCATGTCGAGTGTGATCATATGCTTATCGGGTGTAGTCACAATAACTCAAGAAATAATACCTCTATGAAATTTTAAGTGTATATACATTATGTGAAAAATTAAAACTAAAGAACTTTTAGATGTGTAATTATTGGAATTTTAAAATTTTCATAGCATTTTCTTTAAAAACAATGATGATGTCCCTCCCATACTAAGAACTAACTACTTAGTCCTGGAGGGAAATTTATAATTTTGTAAATCATATTGAAATAGTTTATATTAATACAGCTAAATTAAGTCAATTGTAGAAAATTATTATTAATTGTTAATAAAATAATCAGATGAAACCGGGAATCTGACAAATATCTATAATAACTATCCCAATATATAAAATGTATGAAAATGTTAACTTGAATGATTTTTCACAAAATATGTTAGTTTATTTGTATTATTAAAATATCTGATAAGTAATTTATGATTTAAAAAATTTAACTTTTATAATTTAAGAATCCGATTTCAAACATGTCGCGAAAGCAAGCTATTAAATGTGAAAATGTCTATTATTATAGTATACTATAAATAGACGTTATAGTACACTATAAAAATTTGTTAGTATACTGTTAAAATAAATAGTATAAGGTAATAGATTCCAATATGGTCCACCTAAGATTTGACTACGTTTTTTACCGACTGCAAATTATTTTTCTAAGAAATAATTAATCTGTTGATTAGAGGATTTAAGTGGGCAATTAAGAAAAAATACGTTGTTTTTGTGACCGTCACTTAAAAAATGCAATAATCTGCAATATATAACCGAATGAATACCAATCTCAAAGAATTATTTTCCCAGCATTTGCTGCTCGTGAAATCGAACGATAGGCATGAAAACGAAACGTTGAGAAAGATGTCTGAGCTTCGTTGGTGGGGAGCAGGCAAGATAAGCGATCTTTGCATCTCGGTCCTTACAATGACCGGCCATAAATCAGATTATCAGAACATCCTTTTTTCTTTCCGACATTTGGGGCAATGAAACTGTTGTATTGTAAGAAAGCCAGTCTGCCCCTTTGAAGGGGCTTTCGAAGCTGGTGGTCTCACAGAATTTGTGGACGATATATTACGTCTCTGGCCGGTGAACGATGAAAATCTTTCAGATCAGTTATCTCGTCTCAGCCGGTCAACTGGTTAAGAAGGCATCACCCTCTTCGTTGTACCGTGTTAGGAAGTCTAGAGCACTGCCCTGACATTTCAATCTCTGCTGCTCTGTCAGATTGTGAGGTACCCACCGAGAACACAGTTTTCAGAATTTCAGTTTTTCGGACACAATCTCATGCAGAAGTGACCTGGAAATCTGAGGAAATTCCAGGGAAAGTGTCATTATGGTGAAACGTCTGTTCTCCATAATCTTCGCATTAATTGCTGCAAGCAAATCATCATCAATCAGAGATGGCTGCCCACTTTGTTCATTATTGTGAAGATTTTCACGTCCGTCATTGAATTGCTGTACCCACTTTCTGACCATGGAATCGCTCATTGCATCGGGTCCGTACACTTCACAAACTTGTCTGTGAATTTCACAAGCTTTGGTGTTCCTCGCATTGAGAAATCAGATGACCCACAGTTTTCCACATGTAGCGGGATGCTCGATTGTTTTAAACATTTAAAACTCTCACCAAACAAGCACCGCATAAGTCAGCGATCTGAAAATGCCTTTCCTCGCTTGCCAATGACTCAGCAGAAAGAATGCGCATGCTTGAACTAACGAACGCAGCTATTCCGCGACGAAAATGGAAAACGGAACTTACTTTCTGGATTACCCTCGCAATAAAAAAAAATTATAATTAGATTCCTCATTGGTCACAGGAAAGTTCCAAGATGGGATATTTTCGTAACCCACACCAATGACTAAAAGAAAAGATATGATAGCCAAAATTGCATGATCACTATATCTCTCTGGTGGTTTACTTTATGTCAATAAACCAATAAATACCAATAAACTACTATTTTTTTGTCTCAATTGTGAATGTCAACTTATAAAACCACACAATTTCCAAAAACCTTACTCCAAAAATCACTTCTGTGCTCTGTGATGTCATCAACACAAAATAAGGGAATTTAATTTGTTGACATCACAATTACCATGGATGGTGAAAGAAGTGCTAATGGAATGCAATTTTTTATCTCAATTGTGAATGTCAACTTTTATAGACCTATTTAAAATTTCATGAAAAAAAAAGAGTTAAAGAGAAATTATAATTTTTTTTATTATTATTGGAATGCAAAGATATCCTTCATATATTTATGCCAAAAATTAGAATTCTGTGAATTCTCTGATGCGAAAAAATACAAATAAAATCTTAAAGGACATATTTTGATATTTCTTTTAAATTAAATATGAAGGAATTGTTTTATGGATTCAGTTCAAAGTTAATTCAAAACAGTGTCTTTTGTCCTATCATTTTTTTTACTGATGGTATAAAGATGAAAATTCTGCGATAATATTTTTAATAACTAAGAAATTAATTTGTGTGAAAATCAATCAAAATTGTGCTTCAACATAATATAACTAAAAAACTAATTCGAAATAACAAAATCGCTATGCAGTATCTTGGGGCCAGATTTGAATGTAAATTCGGTACAGTGATAGTTCATATCACTGTACCAAATTTCTTAGCTGTCGTTCACTTAGACTTATTGCATAGCTGCCAACCTCCAAATATGAAAAACCGGGAGATTTTTGTACGAAAATATGAAAAAAACGGGAGATTTTGATCAGCCCAATTTTAGACGATGCAGACAGATTGCAAATGTGGAAATTATTTTCACAATTAAGCGAAAAATAAGGAGGATCGCGCACAAATGCCGTTTCTCGCGATACTGCTGCAAAATAGCCTTTTATTTCATTAATAATACGTTTAAACAATAGTTTTCTGTATGAAATACGAAATAATTAAAACAAAATTTGACGATGTTGACAGACTGCAAAAGGGGAAATTATTTTCACAATTAAACGAAGTATTAGGAGGATCGCGCACAAATGCCGTTTTTCGCAATACTGCTACAAAATAGCCTTTCATTTCATTAATATTATGTTTAAACAATAGTTTTGTATGTAAAACAAAATAATTTAATAACATTTTAGTCGATGCAAATGCGTTTTTCCCACATTAATTAGATAATCATTGGTCATCTCTCTCGTGACGCTGTGGGAATAATCGCCGTTTGCGAGCGCCGATTACGCGATAGCTGGGAAGCGGATTTTTAGATGAAAGAACGGGAACACTTCGATTTCAAAATTTGTGACTTCGTTTTTCATTTCGTGATATTTTCGGAATATTCGTGATCTATTTCCGATTCTTTTACTTTTTCACCCTGTAGACACAAATACAAACGTCAATCGCGATCCATTCCTACACCGCGGCAGCAGAAAACTGCACCGCGGAAAACAATTGAAAATCACGATTTGCATTCGCGTGATTTCTGCCTAGAAAGGGGGAAAATAAGGGCAGCTGGGTGAAAACCGGGAGATTGAGCGACTTACCCGGGAGATATAGCAAAACACCGGGAGTATCCCGGTAAAACCGGGAGAGTTGGCAGCTATGTTATTGCTATGCAATTGACAGACAGACAAACAAAGGGACAATTTTCTTTTATTATGTAAGATAATCTTACCTAAAATTTTAACTCCATTGCGATGTCCGGCTGATATCCAACCACAGGGAGGTATCGTAACCAAGTGATGACTAAAGTAGACAAAAATATCCAACAGTGACCAATGAATAAAATAATAATTATCCTCTGTTTCTGTACCATTGAGAAACCTAAAATTTAAAGATATATGAGGGAACAGAAGAAATACAGACTTTCACTATAATTCTACTAACTTCAGAAGAATCAAACATCCTTGAAAAAACTTAGAATCCTTGAAAACATCCTTGAAAAAACAGCAAGCATCCTTGAAAAAACTTAGTAATAATGGAAGAATTCTAACTTTTTTTTTAATGGCTGGGTACTGGGTATCATATTACACCATTAACAGACACCATAACATTCATGCCTGTAGTAGATGGGATCCGATCCCACAACCTGGCAGTCAAGAGAGCACCGGGAACACTTGCCTCCTACCTCTCAGCTACCATGCCGGCAGAATCCTAACTATAGATTTTACAATTTGATAGCTGGACAATTTCTAGTATTTTTACTTTCTAATACTATTGTATAATATATTGTTTTCCTTAATATTTTAAAATTTGAGATTTTGATAGAAAAACACGTTTTAAAATAATTGTTGAAGGAAAGCTTTGAAAAAAGATGCCCATTTGTATATCTATGTCTGTGAGTCATGGACACAATAACTCCAGCATGAATACATATGCTGCCATGAAAATTGTGTGGATATATTATTTAAAAAATGCACTTGCTTGTCTACTTTTCAACTTAGCCCTAGAGAAAGTAATTAGAGATTCCAATATCAACATTAAAGGAAACTACCACAAAGTTCAAATTCTTGCATAAGCTGATGACATGAATATTACAGAGCCACTAAATATCTAAAGGAGACCTTTCTCACCTTGGAAAGTGCTGCTGAAATAATGAATTTGAAATTAACAAAACTATAAATACATGGCTTTTAACAGAAGTGGGTCTCCTCTCCCTTCGCAAAGGCTGGTTTGTACAAATTTTGAATCTGTTATATATTTTAACTACCTGGGATATCAAATAAATTATAAAAGTAATATTAGTTTAAAATGAATTATAGCTGCATATTACTGTTTTCATAGATTAAGAAACTTTTCAGATCACACCTGATTGGGAGAACGAAATTACAACTATACAGGGTGTCCCAAAAAGATTGAAACATGCTTTAATTCTTTACCTGTTCGAGATAAGTGGGCAATGTAAATTGAAAAAATGTTGAAAGTAAGGTAGGACATAAGACTACATTAATGTCCTCCCATTAATTTTCAAAAAGTTACACTTTTTTAATTTTTATACGACCCCCTTAGACAAATTTGGTCAATCAGAAATATTTTATTTTTAATGCAACAAGATCATTAAAAAAAAAACCACATATCTGTATCTTTAAAATTTAGCGAGTTATATTTAAATTGAAAATTGAACATTGTGAATGGGGACCATATATCAAATTAGAAATGTAAATGTGTGACATATTAAAAAAAAGATAAAACTGGATGATAATATAGAGAAAACATTTTTGGGAATTCTGCATAGGCTCACAATGCAATTATGGATTCTTAAGTACTTTTCAATAATTAAGTACTTTCCATCATCAATTTGTTTATGATCCCTATTTTAACTGATGAAACAGCCTTTGACATGGTACAGAAAAGTGGCATAGGTCAGATTTTTTCCTTTATCATAATTCAGTTGATTTTAAAGATACAGATATGCAGGTTTTTTTAATGATCTTATTGCATTAAAAATAAAAAATTTCTGATTGACCAAATTTGTCTAAGGGGTTCGCATAAAAATTAAAAAAATGTAACTTTTTAAAAAATTAATAGGAGGACTATTTCATTAACATAGTCTTATTTCCTGCCTTACTTTTAACATTTTTGCAATTTACATTGCCCACTTATCTCCAACAGGTAAAGAATTAAAGTGCATTTCAATCTTTTTGGGACACCCTATATAAGGTAGACCTACCTTAATTTATAGTTCAGAAACACACCTGGACTCTCACAGGACATGATGAAAAAGAACAAAAAAATTATACAGTATTTTTGGTGGAATTCAGGAAAATCATATGTGGAAAAGATAAAATTTAAAACTGTACAGGTTATATTTAAAGATAGTGATATAATGGAATAGGCTGGACATTTATTAAGAATGGATAACAAAAAAGCCATAAAGAAAATAGTTATGTTCACACCGATTGTATGAATAGGACTTTCAGGTATTAAATATAAAAGATTGGGCAAGCATTGTTCCACACTTGGAAGGAACTCCTAAGTCCACAATGAGCTGTTAAGTCATTGATGATGGTGGTGATGATGATATTATTTAAAAACTAAAACTTTAGCTGGAATTTTTTATAGTTTGTATGATTAGATCAAGAATATTCAAAATTTAAGATCTTCATAGCATTATTTCTTATGAGAAACAATGTTAATTCCTGGGACAATGGTAGTAATATAGTACATGTGTAAATATGATAGTTTGAACTACACTTTTGGTGTAAATAGTATTAAAATAGCATATATTAAAATAACATAATTTTTTTTAATTGATCATGTGCTCATGTAACGATATTTGAAATTAAATAAAAGCAGTCAACTTCGATATTTGCTATGATACTATGTGTACCTATATGTAATACTGAGTAGTTAAGCTATCAGCAAATTTAGTGATAAATGTAATAAATAGATATGGTATTCAGTATTTTTTTTTAACCAGTATAAATAATGTATACATACCTATCGTCTAAGTATCCACCTTTCATATCATGGCATACTAAAGTTTTAGGAGAATCCTTTGCATAAACTCTCTTTTCTAAAGGATGAATATTATGTTTCTTGCAATCAGAAGGGTTCCAGGTTCTAAAATCTTCTAGCGTTTTAATAGGTAAACATTCCTCCTATGGAAATACACGTTTTTAGAAAACAGAAGAAACTATAAGATAATGGTCAACATTAATATACACAGATAAAATACAATACAATCCCATAAGTGTGCACAATGTTGATGTTATGGGTGCTGTGCAGAAACAGCAGCCAAAATTTTCAAAAAATAGTAAGGAAAATAGGAGGGTTGAGCACAAAAAATAGGAAAAATAGGAGGAATAAATGCCTAAAAATAGGAAAAAATAGGAGTGATAAATGCCTGAAAAAAAAGGTAAAAGAAGCTACAAACTCAGCAAAATAGAGAAAATTAATGGAAAATTAATAAAATGATCAAATTGATAATATGACACTAAATTAGTGAAAATTATGCATAATTTTGCAAAATATTGAATTCTTATCAATTAAGTTCAATTTCCTTGATAATCCCTGTCACTTTGTAGGACTTATTATCTTAATATACTTAATTCAACTTTAAGTGTGTTCTACTTATGCATGGGACAGATATGTTTTGTTAGAAGATCGCAAATTAATTGCCATTTGTTAGAGGATTATATAACATGTATGTTTCATTAGGTAATTAGGTAGACGCATAATAAATAATAATATTGATTGGGAGAGTGCATGACTCTCGTGCTGCCATGAATAGCAGCTGTCGGTGGGCAGTTGGGAAGCAACATTTTACAACTTTTTAGTTCCAAAAATATGATGAGCATATCTTCTAGAATATATATATATATATATATATATATGTGTGTGTGTGTATATATGTGTGTGTGTGTGTGTATATATATGTGTGTGTGTGTGTGTGTGTGAGAGAGCGAGAGAAAGAGAGAGAATAAACTTCAACATAATAACTATTTGAAAATCTGAAATGTTAAAAAAACGTTTTTAGATTCAAAACACTGCATGAGAATGTTAACTATTAGTAATGTTATAACATATCCTCTTAAATCATAAGTGTACTCTCAAAATACAAAAATGAATCCAAATTTCTGGATAACTAACATTTTTAATTAAAAGCACCAGAAAGTAAAGATTTACAGCTAATAATACTATAGCTATCTTACATGATCACAAAATTAAAGGGTCCAATCAGACAGGCAAAATAAGACAGCAAGAAAACACTCAACTAACTGACAAAACAACCGAATCTGTTCTCAAAATACTGACGTATTTCACAATCATAAGCGCCGACTACGGGGGATGGCTTTGCCCCCTCTAAGAAATTTCAAGATTTTTTTCTAACTTCATATTTTACTAAATACCAAAAAATGAAATTTTTTAAACATAAAAATAATTGAAAGAAAATCCTATCAATGTAAATGTCACATTTCAGTTCAGTCTTGTTCACATCTTTCTTACTATAGCTCCCTAAACTATCTCACACAACCCAAGCTCATCTTTACTCCCAGGAAACATGTTTACGCTAATGATAAAAACACCTGGTTACCAGAACTTTTTCAACTGACCACCTAATTCAAAGAGAAATGGTATATTTACAGCCCTGTTATTGGCATTTCCAAAAAATAGCTGTTTCCCTCCAGTAATAACTATAAATGATTACCACGAAGTAGAGATGACTTATTTTGTCTAAAGAGATCTTATCTGTAATTACTCCTGGATTCTATATACCAGTGCTGTCTTTAAAGGTGGCATCCATTCCGTTTGAAGCTGCAAACCCTGTGGGTGGTATCCATTCTGTTTGAAGTTGCAAACCCCAGATAATTTTATTCCTGGCGAGCACCGGACGTGTGGCACAGCACCGTAAGCAGGCAAGGGTCAGAGGGAGCTAAACCCCCTCCCCCCACTAGGTATACTCAGCCCACCCCCTGATAAAAATATTATAGTTATGATAAGAAATGTCAAGCAACATGTTATCCAAATTTTGTATAAAAATATTATTTATAAGATTTGTTTTATAAATTGCTTTGTTTTAAAGATTTTTTAATTTAGCTGAATGTGTGGTTATAGTGATGATCAAATTTATTTACATATTTCATTTAAAAATATTTAAAGATAGACAATAGTATTTGGATACTTTTGTATTATTGCTGAGTTCATATTTTTAATTTATTATGTCAAAATCAACTGATAGATAGTTAAGAGTTGATATTAAGCGTTAACGTGTATTAACTTTCGGAATTTTTTTTTTATTAATTAACAGCTTTGCTACTAGTTAATTCTTATATTAAAATTCATTGTAATTATTATATATTATAATACTGATGCATAGTATCTATATGGATTTTCCTAATCAACTCTTAGCTTACAAATATAAATACGCCTAAAAAGATTAAAAATATTTATCGTACAATAAATAAAACTGCTGATATCTCTCTTTCGACCCAGCCCGTCCGACCTACCTGAAGGTGTAAGATATATGTTTAGACCACCGAGACAATGCCATCTAATTTAGACTGGCACCCAGTGGGGGCGACATCCACAGGGACCAACCCTCTTCCCTTTACTACCAACCGCTTGGAAGGACTTTCAAACCCCCAAATTTAACGTGCTCATACATGGGGATAGTTTAGGCAAAGCAGAAAATCGAACTCGGATACTCCGAGTACAATCCCCATGACTTAACCACTCGGTTATCTCACTCCAAAACTGCTGCTTGTAAGACAATAACTTACAAAACTTCCTTGAGGAAAGCATATATATGTCAGTTAGGTGACTACAGTTGCTTCGATGGCTTTATAATCCCCCTTTTTTAGGCCAAAATAACAGTATGACCTCTTAACAACCACTACTGCCGTTCGTTGGGCAGTTCATTCTTGGCGGTTGTTAAGGGAGCATACTGTTCTTTTGGCCTGAAGTAGGGGCGTAAAATGACCTTGAACCAATTGTAGTCACCTAACTGACATATGATTGCTTTCTTCACGTAGGCCTTGTAAGTTGTTATATCTTTATTGGCTTTGTGAATAATTTATATAACTTTATCGGATTGTGTCCCTCTGAGATTTTGAAAACTCTGCGCCTATGCTCACAATTCAATTTGACTTGTATTATGTCAACTCTGTTCCACTGAAAAATGACTCCCTTACATACACTTCATAGAAATCTCTAGGAACAATGAGTACCTTTGAAACTAATGAATAAGTCTGGAAAGTTCTAGTGTATTCAGAAACTCGCCAAGATGGCAATATTTCACCAAATCTGGAACAAAGGTCATAAAAAGTGTCGCCAAGTTCAGGAAACTCTACCTTCACTAAATAGCAATGGTTGCCTGTAAATGTGTTTTCTCCTTGTTAAGAGACTGCATACCAAAAAGCATAAGCAAGAAGAATTTTATACATTATTCATAACAATAATCTTATGTCCATCATAATTAACTCTCAGTTTCTCCAAGTTTATTATGCAAAATATTTCTTTAAAATGAACCTACATATAAAAATAAGCAACTTTAGATAACTTATTGAGTAATAATTAAAGGATGGAAAAAGATGCTTATGGACTCATAGTAATGCATACAAATGACTTGTGCAATTGCACTATTTTTGTGAAAAATTATCTAGTTAAAATATTTATTGATTTACAGTCTTATACTAGAACACTATAAAAAATTATAAAAAATAACTGGATAATGATACTTAAAACGAGTCCCTTTAAAAATATTGGGGCAGAGATTCCAACTTCTCAGTCATAGTTTCGGTAATCTAGGTTGGAAATTTTCAGTAATCTTTCAATAATGAAAAACGTGGTTTGATTTGTGATAAAAAATCATTCACAATAATAATCAGAATAATATTTCAGTATTATTCTGATTATCATTGAATAATGAAATTTTATATTTTTATAATTAATTTATAATATTTTAAAATTTATTCAAAAAATTTGAAAAATTAAACATTTTAATTCTTTTAAATATATTTTATATGAAATGTTCAAATTTTAATGAACATTATAATTTAACAAACATGATATGAATACATTAGTCTATTACTGAATAAAAATAAATTTCAAAATCCTTAAGGGGATGCTTCAGTCACATACTCCCTATATCATCAATGTAATTTTATAAAAATGAGTACTATTAATAAAAAAATACTGCATATGAAAGTCCGAAATTTACTTTGCTTGTAAAATGAGCTTCTCTGAGTCTTCTAATGCAATTAGAACACTAATTATAGTCAGTAAATATATTAAATTAATTAAAAAAAGGCGTCTTTTATATTTGAGGGGGGGGGGGTGTTGTGTGGTAGTGCCATCTATATTTAAAATGAGTAACTACCTTTTAGAAATTACCAATAACGTATAGCAACCCACTAGTCGTGAATGCAGTAATGCACCGGCGAGTTCATTCCATCCTAAGGTAATGAGTATGGTAGGAAGAGAGTCGGGTCATTTTTGCCTTCTGCATATGGGAGTTCTTCAGCTTCAGGGGACTGGTTTTTCTGCTCTCTGCGGTATCTGGGGGCTATGGTCTTGCGCTAGCCTGCGGAATTGGAAATGATAATAACACGATAGATTTCTACCTATAGCAAACTTTCTATACATGAAAGAATCTTCATATTTTTACCGATTCAAATATCTGAGCACGTGATTTTCCCTGCAGACTTAAATTCATTTTCTCTTTATTTCATTATTAATTCATTAAATTGAGTTTAATTTCACCAAATAACACGCATAAAAAATTGAAATTACACTGAATTTACACATTTAATTCAACTATCGTTTTCATTTAGTAACTGAACTTATTCTCAAAACTGGCATAACGAAAATGTGAAAAAAATAAAATATCTTGGGAACGGCTAATCCTAGAGTAATGGCGTTGGTCTTATTCTTTTCATTGTCAAAAATTCCATGTAAAACAAGCATTTAATTAATGCATTTGAACATACAGTCTTTTATTTTAGATTTTGACAATTTTTGCGAGCAATTTTACGAAAACAACAACAACAAAAAAAAACAGGTTCTTTTTTTCTGAATTGCACAAAAATCTAATCATCACTAGGGTCACCTATAAGTGAATTACCTACCAAATTTTGTGTACTACCACTATAGTTTTTCAGCTAGAGTGGATACAGGCAATTTTTGAAGGCCATTTCGAAAAAAAAAAAAAAAAATCCCGAATTAAACCAAAATCTAATCTGCACCAGGGTCACTCACAAGGGTGACCATCAGCACCAGGAACACCTACCAAATTTTATGAAATTCCATCACTTAGTTTTTTAGTTAGATTGGATACATACATAACACAGACCGATACGCACACACAAAGACCTCATGCTAAAAATAGTTTTATCATATTCTAGAGGTTTCAAAACATGTAGATCCATAGAAAACTCGAGTTGCAATTTTTGATACGTTTTCAATAATTTTCCTATACATTACCATTTAATGCAGGGAAAGTAAATGTTTCTGAAGTCTGAAATTAAATATAACTTGTTAGTTACAGCATAAATAGTTGATTAAATATATCAATCATTTCAGAAGCAAAAAACATCATCCTTCTTCAGGCAAGAAGTTCTTTGCTGGTGTGTTTGCTCTTTTTATTTTGGCAAAGGTGGCCTCGGAAACTGGTTGATATATTCAACCAAATGTTTATACTGTAACTAATAACGAAGTATTTTACTTTCCCTGCAATACATGGTAATGTATAAAGAAAGTATTGGAATCGTGTCGAAAATTGCAACTCGAGTTTTCGATGGATCTACACATTTTGGGACCTCTAGAACACGAAAAAACTATTTTTAGCATGACATCTGTGTATGTGTCTGTCTGTCTGTGCAATGTATGTATCCACTCTAACTCAAAAACTGATGGACCAAATTTCATAAAATTTTATAAGTGAGTCCCTTGTGGGTGATCTTGGTGCTGATAACATTTTGGTTTTATTCAAAAGAAAAGAACCTGCCTTCTTTTGAGAAATGGTATGCAAAAATTGTAAAAATCCAAAATAAATATCTCTGTGTGCTCAAATGTATCAATTAACCAATCCTTTGCGGACGGTTGATGTGCCCGCACGTCGACTGGGAATTTGCATTCAAGGATGGTCGTCATGCATTCGAGTCGGAGAAAATTTTGCCCTAAAGGACAGCCGTCACGGATGCGCGTTTTCATATGGAACGTCGTTTACATTTGAATTTATTTGTCTACTAGATGGCAAATGTATCAATTAACCCTAAATTAATATTACTTTTGATTTGTAAATTTATAAAAATTATTTATTTATTTGATTCCCCTTAAAATTCCCTTTAATTTGATGTCTCATTTTCCCATTTTGGTTAGAAATTCCATTTGTTCTACAGTTTCAAGTTATTTCCATGTCTCACTGCATTTCAAAAATTTCAGTTGCGGCCATTTTCGGAATCCTGTTTTGCGGGCTTTTTACCGCAATTGATGCACCACCTAAGCATTTTTCGCGCCTCTTTGGAATTCGTGAATTATTTTAATTGGCTCGCGTTTTTAAGGATCGTCTGCTCTCGGAATTTTGAGTTTTATTTTGGCAATTCTAATTTCGGTAAGCGGATTTTAATTGCTGCCATTTGTCTAAACTCCTCCCTTTTTCCCGCACGTATAAATACGCGCGCAGAATTTTTCGGTTTCAGTTTTTTGTTGAAATCCCTCGTTTAAGTTAGCGCGAGAAGCGCGTTGTTGATTTTCGAATGGAACTTATGTTCCTCGTGATTTTTTTTTTCTCATTTGCTTTTTTAACGAAAGTTTTATTCATCTCTACGAGTTAATTCGCGATGTAACTCTCCGGAAAAGTGTGTGGTGAAATCCATTGTGCGAGTTGCTTGATCGTAGTTTCTGACGATGACGGTTGTTTTATAAATATCTTAGCGTTCCAGAAGTAGTTGTTAGGCCTCTGCTGATAAATTTTCTCCTGATCCCAAGAAAACCAGTGTAGTAAATTCCTGTCATCCCTGTGAAACTCCACTTATAGAACTTTTCCTCTCCAACCTGTTACTCCAAGATGGCCCAGCCGGGTGAATACAAATGTTTTATTTAAACTCTTAATTTCTATAATTCTGAATGATGGGACAGATTACCTTACCATAGAGTAAATCCAACAGATAGCCTTGGGATTCAATCCCCAGGTTTTCCCAATAGCATTCCTACATGACCAGAAAATTCTTCTAGCTTTAGTTATGAAGTATTCAAAGTGTCTCTTCCAATTGAGACCTATATCACAGTAGATTCTTAGGAATTTTACCTCCTTGGAGCAAATAAGCTTCTGAGTGATGCAGTGTAAATGCGAAAAAACTAAAATATCTCGAGAACGGCTAGCCCTAGTGTAATGGGTTTGGTTTTATTCTTTTCATTGTTAAAAATTATGTATAAAACAAGCATTTAATTGATACATTTGAGCATACGTAGTTTTTTATTTTACATTTTGATGATTTTTGAGGGGCATTTTGCAAAAAAAGGCAGATTACTTTTTTCTAAATCATACCAAAATCTAATCAACACCAGGGTAACCCACAAGTGACTTATCTACCAAATTGTGTGAAATTTGATCTATGAGTTTTTCAGCTAGCATGGATACAGGCAACTTTTGTGGCCATTTTGCAAGAAAAGACAGGTTCTTTTATCTCAAATCTTACCCAATACTAATCAACACCAAGGTCACACACAAGCAACTTACCTACCAAATTTTATGAAATTCGGTCTATTAGTTTTTCAGTTAGAGTAGATACATACATTGCACAAACATACAGGCTCACACACAGATGTCATGCAAAAAATAGTGTTTTCGTGTTCTAGAGGTCCCGAAACATGTAGATCCATCGAAAACTCGAGTTGCGATTTTCGACATAATTCCAATACTTTCCCTATACATTACCATGTATTGCAGGGAAAATCAAAAAACACATAAAATGGTGATTTTTGCAATAAATTATAGCAAAATTATGTGTTTTTAGTATTTGTTAAATTTACAAGAAAATTTTCGAAACATTGAAGGAGTTACTGTGGTTTGAACTCCCAGATAAACAATTGCCTGATATTTATTATTTGGAAAAGTCACACAAAATTTATTCTATTTGTTCCAGGCATATAGTACTAAATGCAGAAAAAAAAATCTGATATCTCGAGGACGGCTCTTGATAATTTCTAAATAATTGTGTCCATTCATTTGAGGTTAAATGTATGTATATGTATTAAAAGTATGTAAAAGTATGGTATGGAACCTGTGGTTGCTACACCCATTAGGTTTCAGTCTAAATTGGGTGGCACTGTACAGACCGCCCAAACAGTCACTTTACAATTTCTGGTTTGTCGGATGGTCTGAGTAGGGAAAAAAAGTTCCTGATCGTAGAAATGGATTCTGGAGTTGTGAAAACATGCTTATTCATCAATTAAAATCTAGGTATAAGGTGTTTATCTGACAATTTTCATATTCGCACGTTATAGGGACTCCTGAACACATTTTAAACACTTCCCTATGATTGACCCATCATAAAATTTGAATTGGAGTTCTACAGAGCACTTTTCATTTGATAAAATGTTTGTTAATTTTGATTGAGACCATCTCACTTTTAAAACATAGAACCAACATAAATGGATGAAATACATTATAAGTACTCGCTGTCAGTCAAAATCGAAGTATAAGGTAATGTTTTTCAAGATATTTTGTATTTGAGATTTCAGTGAAAAGTATACATACTCCTGAACACATTTCATATACAAGCTTGTGGAAAGCAATTGTGGTCACCTTGGGGCTAGGGCTTCTCCATAAATTAAACTGGCTTCCATCTCTCTTCGACAACTCTGTTTGTATGTTTGACCCCATATGATGAATTTACATTCAAGGATGGTTGTTATGCATTCGAGTTGGAGAAAACTTTCCCCTAAAGGACAGCCGTCACGGATAAGCGTTTTCATATGGAATGTTTATATTTAAATTTATTTGTCTACTAGATGGCGTAAAATGTCCATGTGAACAACCCCAATGTATTTTGCAGATACTTGACCTTGGCATAGGGGGGGATCCAATGAATTATTTCTCCATCTGGAGATGTGAAACATGGTTTTTAAACAAATAGAGCACTTCTTGTATCCTCTGCTATTACTTTCCTTATACTTGTATACATAATGTATAAGGAAAGTATTGTGATGGGGGAGGGGGGGGGGGGGGGGTCGAAAATTCGAATTCGAGTTTTCGACGAGAGAGCACGTTTCAAGCATCTTTGCTCACGAATCAAACATTTTTGAGGTGATGTCTGTGTGAAAGTATGTGTGTGTCAGTGATTCTGTGGAGACGATATCTCACGAACGAATGGAGCCATTCGAATGAAATTTGGTACAAAAATCACAATCCGTGAATACTGGAAGAGTATTGTTTTTAAACGTAATCAAATGTTCAGAACCCCCCTAAATTTTCGAGTAAAATTATGAAAAAATCATCAAAATATCAAAACCTTTAATAAAGTTACTCAAATAGACATTTCTTATGTAATTTTTCCTTAGAAAACGATTGACATAAATGTTAGAAAGCTAGCATGAATCGTTCTCGAGATATTGCACATATTTTAAATAAATTTATCAAAAAATCCCATAAATTAAAAACAATATATTAACTGTTGAGAAAAATGTTTACTTTTCATATGTAATATGCGATAAATTTGGTAACATCATTCTCATGGATCTAACTCGTTCCATTCACGAGAAAATATACTTTGAGTAATACTTTTGTATTTGAATGCCAATAGTCATTTATCTGCTATAAGAATAACTTATTTCTCCGTCCATAATGCTTGGCGAGATTTTGGCGATGAATTTGGCGGAATATTGCCAACTTGGAGACTTTTTTAAATGTTGCCAAATTAACGAAAATCTTGCCAAATGGATAAAAATGACGCTAAATCAATGAAAATGATGACTAATTGATGAAAATTCAATATCTTGGAAAGAATATAAGTATTTACTATAAGAAAAACCTATTTTTTTACTGTAAAAGTAGTAAATTCATTGCATTATATAAGGAAAGTCATGTGTTGCCAATATTAGATGCTTTTATAATTGGGTTTTGATTCTTGTTTTGTTTTTCGCTTTATGATTTCGTTGGTGAATCACAGGAATATAAGAGAGTATTCTTTTAAGTTTGGGTTTTAGAGGAATGCATGGCAGTGAAATTATTAGGTTATTTTGGATAAAAGAATGGCTGGGTCAGGACGTTTTCTTTCTGTGGAAGAATATACTTGTATGATAAATGAACCAAGCAGTAATGAAAGTGATGCAGATAGTAAAGATTCGTGGAACTGTGGTATTTCTGAAGATGAATATGTAAATGCAAGTGATTCTTCAGATTCTGGGCGTACTATTATTACAACACCGCCAGCTTCAGTAGCTGTTCCTGTGTTGGGTTGCTTTAGAATTTATGTAATTTGGGGGTTTGGAAATTTACTTTTATTTCTTTTTCCCTGGCTCAATATTCTCAATTTGGTAATATTTAAATAACATTTGTTGGCTTTTTCATTTATTCTTTAATTAGAATATTTTTAATCTTCTAAATTAATTTTCTTTATAATATTCTTAATTAAAAATGTTCCATTCCCTAAATTAATATTACTTTTGATTTGTAAATTTATAAAAATTATTTATTTATTTGATTCCCCTTAAAATTCCCTTTAATTTGATGTCTCATTTTCCCATTTTGGTTAGAAATTCCATTTGTTCTACAGTTTCAAGTTATTTCCATGTCTCACTGCATTTCAAAAATTTCAGTTGCGGCCATTTTCGGAATCCTGTTTTGCGGGCTTTTTACCGCAATTGATGCACCACCTAAGCATTTTTCGCGCCTCTTTGGAATTCGTGAATTATTTTAATTGGCTCGCGTTTTTAAGGATCGTCTGCTCTCGGAATTTTGAGTTTTATTTTGGCAATTCTAATTTCGGTAAGCGGATTTTAATTGCTGCCATTTGTCTAAACTCCTCCCTTTTTCCCGCACGTATAAATACGCGCGCAGAATTTTTCGGTTTCAGTTTTTTGTTGAAATCCCTCGTTTAAGTTAGCGCGAGAAGCGCGTTGTTGATTTTCGAATGGAACTTATGTTCCTCGTGATTTTTTTTTTCTCATTTGCTTTTTTAACGAAAGTTTTATTCATCTCTACGAGTTAATTCGCGATGTAACTCTCCGGAAAAGTGTGTGGTGAAATCCATTGTGCGAGTTGCTTGATCGTAGTTTCTGACGATGACGGTTGTTTTATAAATATCTTAGCGTTCCAGAAGTAGTTGTTAGGCCTCTGCTGATGAATTTTCTCCTGATCCCAAGAAAACCAGTGTAGTAAATTCCTGTCATCCCTGTGAAACTCCACTTATAGAACTTTTCCTCTCCAACCTGTTACTCCAAGATGGCCCAGCCGGGTGAATACAAATGTTTTATTTAAACTCTTAATTTCTATAATTCTGAATGATGGGACAGATTACCTTACCATAGAGTAAATCCAACAGATAGCCTTGGGATTCAATCCCCAGGTTTTCCCAATAGCATTCCTACATGACCAGAAAATTCTTCTAGCTTTAGTTATGCAGTATTCAAAGTGTCTCTTCCAATTGAGACCTATATCACAGTAGATTCTTAGGAATTTTACCTCCTTGGAGCAAATAAGCTTCTGAGTGATGCAGTGTAAATGCGAAAAAACTAAAATATCTCGAGAACGGCTAGCCCTAGTGTAATGGGTTTGGTTTTATTCTTTTCATTGTTAAAAATTATGTATAAAACAAGCATTTAATTGATACATTTGAGCATACGTAGTTTTTTATTTTACATTTTGATGATTTTTGAGGGGCATTTTGCAAAAAAAGGCAGATTACTTTTTTCTAAATCATACCAAAATCTAATCAACACCAGGGTAACCCACAAGTGACTTATCTACCAAATTGTGTGAAATTTGATCTATGAGTTTTTCAGCTAGCATGGATACAGGCAACTTTTGTGGCCATTTTGCAAGAAAAGACAGGTTCTTTTATCTCAAATCTTACCCAATACTAATCAACACCAAGGTCACACACAAGCAACTTACCTACCAAATTTTATGAAATTCGGTCTATTAGTTTTTCAGTTAGAGTAGATACATACATTGCACAAACATACAGGCTCACACACAGATGTCATGCAAAAAATAGTGTTTTCGTGTTCTAGAGGTCCCGAAACATGTAGATCCATCGAAAACTCGAGTTGCGATTTTCGACATAATTCCAATACTTTCCCTATACATTACCATGTATTGCAGGGAAAATCAAAAAACACATAAAATGGTGATTTTTGCAATAAATTATAGCAAAATTATGTGTTTTTAGTATTTGTTAAATTTACAAGAAAATTTTCGAAACATTGAAGGAGTTACTGTGGTTTGAACTCCCAGATAAACAATTGCCTGATATTTATTATTTGGAAAAGTCACACAAAATTTATTCTATTTGTTCCAGGCATATAGTACTAAATGCAGAAAAAAAAATCTGATATCTCGAGGACGGCTCTTGATAATTTCTAAATAATTGTGTCCATTCATTTGAGGTTAAATGTATGTATATGTATTAAAAGTATGTAAAAGTATGGTATGGAACCTGTGGTTGCTACACCCATTAGGTTTCAGTCTAAATTGGGTGGCACTGTACAGACCGCCCAAACAGTCACTTTACAATTTCTGGTTTGTCGGATGGTCTGAGTAGGGAAAAAAAGTTCCTGATCGTAGAAATGGATTCTGGAGTTGTGAAAACATGCTTATTCATCAATTAAAATCTAGGTATAAGGTGTTTATCTGACAATTTTCATATTCGCACGTTATAGGGACTCCTGAACACATTTTAAACACTTCCCTATGATTGACCCATCATAAAATTTGAATTGGAGTTCTACAGAGCACTTTTCATTTGATAAAATGTTTGTTAATTTTGATTGAGACCATCTCACTTTTAAAACATAGAACCAACATAAATGGATGAAATACATTATAAGTACTCGCTGTCAGTCAAAATCGAAGTATAAGGTAATGTTTTTCAAGATATTTTGTATTTGAGATTTCAGTGAAAAGTATACATACTCCTGAACACATTTCATATACAAGCTTGTGGAAAGCAATTGTGGTCACCTTGGGGCTAGGGCTTCTCCATAAATTAAACTGGCTTCCATCTCTCTTCGACAACCCTGTTTGTATGTTTGACCCCATATGATACCGTTCGTAGAATTATTATTGTTTTTCATAGAGAATAGAGCTTTAATCAAATTCTTTAAAATTTGAATTATTTATTTGCAAATTATATTAAATTAATATTTTTAATTATTTATGGAATGAATATTAAAATATATAGAATTGCATATTTCATGTTTTTAACACTTTACAACATAGTTGAAAAGTGTTTATGACTTTGTTCATTCTGTTTGTCTGTCCGTTAGTACGATTATTGCAGTAAAACTAACTTTATCAAAATGAAATTTTAGTATGTTTTTCAGATGGTCTGTGGGACCTATGGGAATATAAATGAATAATATCATCCAATTAGTTTTGGATTGAACCCGGGTTGAAAAAATGAAATACATTGAATCTTATGGGACCTAATTTTTCAAAAATTTTTTAAGCGAATTTAAAATTCACAAATTGCTTCAAAAATTTTAGGAAATATTTAAATTATCCCATAAAATATATAAAAAAAAATTCAGTAAAATATGTTAGGTAGTTTTTTTTAAATAAAAATTATTTAATATAGGGAGAAAAACAAATTCAATTAAATTCTGACTCTTGCTATATCCTCCAGAAAGAAAAAAGAGATATATTATATAATAAATATCTTTTCAAGAGTTTAATTATTTTATATATAAAAGAGGTTTCACATTTTAAAATAAATATGGCAGATAACAATTTTTTAAATGTTTAAATAAAATAAATTATTATAGTATTGTGATGAACGAAACAATTGGAGAAATGTTTATGAATGAAATGCTGCTTTTATACAGAGGCGATTTATATTTCGATGACGTCATTTGAATAAAGTTCATTTGTTTTCGATGAAGTTTTCAAATATAATAAATTATTGTAGTATTATGACAATTTTAAAAATATTACCAAGGAATGTATCACATTTTAGAGATGTTTAAACCAGGCAATTTATATTTCAATGAAGTTTTCAAATATAATAAATTAATGTAGTATTGTGATAATTTTAAAAATATTACCGAGCAATGTATCGCATTTTAGAGATGTTTATATAAAACTGCATTGAAGTGGGAAAGTGTTTCATAATCAATGCTTTATGCATGATTGATCTTTCTTGTTATTATTTTAATATACACACATTACTATATTCTTTAGTAAGCAACATTGCTCGAAATAACGAGTTAGCACAAGCATCCGAAATAAACCCCAACTTCACTACTCATGATCCCAAGTTATTTATTCACAATGGGATCTTATCTACCCTGACCCCCCAGGCACAGCGGTGGAATAGGTAAACTTGTTTCTAACAATTCCCCGAAAATACGTCATCTCCTCAATACAGGAAATGGGACTAATCTTTTGGCACGTATTGAATGTCACTAAGAGGCAGAGGTAGATAGAATTGACGAATTATCGCTCTTGTGTAATTTTGAATGGGTTCATCACCAAATATGTTGCGCCATCTAGTAATAGCAAATCAAAGCTTGAAACACTGAGGAATCCTCTTAAGAAAATGGAATATGCTTAGCTTAAACTAAATTTAGTTGTTTAGTTTTTTTTAGCCTACTGTAGCTCAGAACTTGATAATTTATTCCTAAAACATGAAAAATAAAGAACATTTGATATGTTCATTTTTTTTTAAAAATGTAATGTGTCTGCACTCAAATTTAGTCTAAAATCAGCTCAATATTTTCTAACAATACAGAATATACATTCTAACACAGCATTATTATGAGGAACAAATAATATTACTTCCCCATCACCAAATAATATTAAATTCTTCTAGATAAACTGTTAAATTCCTCTGGGTAAATTGAATTATGCAATCACACTATTTAAATAATATAAATAATAGTTACAAGAAAGTTTAGATAACATAAAAATAGTTACAAAATTAAAATAATTAACCAAAATGTGAAAATAAGCTAGTTTAGTCAATCTAATGATTAATATTTAGAGGATGGATAGAAAAGGATACTTGTGACACACTACACAGGACTACACTAAAATTCCCTGAATTGCGCAATCGTACTGAATGTGTCAAAATTATTAAAAAATTAACATGAATAATAAACCAAAATATAAAGATAACAAAGTTTTGTCAACTTAATGTTCAATAATTACAAGATGGAGACAGATGGAAATAGATACTAGTCAATGCTCGGCAATGTACATGATATCCCTTACATTTTGCAATCCCACTATTTATGAAAAAATAATTAAAGAAATAGCCTTAATAATTAATCAAAATGTAAAAATAAGTTAGTTTAGTCCATCTAATGACTAATATTTAGAGGATAGAAAAAGATACTTGTGAAATCCCAGGACTGCATGAGAATTCCCGAATTGTGCAGTCGTACTAAATGTGTCAAAATAATTAAAAAATTAACATGAATAATAAACCAAAATATGAAAATATGCAAGTTTTGTCAATTCAATATACAATAATTACAGGATGGAGATGGATGGAAAAAGAAAGAAAGCTGGAAAAAATAGATATTTTCCGTAATTTTATAGGTCTTTTCCATAGACCGTAATTTTGTTTAGAAATTCGTAAGAATTAAGGAAAATCCATCATAGTTGGTATCTCTGTTGGAGTAATTAATGCATATAGTGCCATACACAAAAACCTAATATTTCAATCTCATCATTATACAGTCTCACCCATCAATTCCTGTTCCACATCACAAACTCTTACACTCCCCTCCAGTATTTTGATGAATGACTCAACTTAAGCACTTCATGTGTGTGGGGGGGGAATTATATATATATATACACTTTTTAACAAAAAAATCAACGCACCAAGAAGGAGTTGTCCGATTGTAATGAAATTTCGTATGCAAAGACATTTTGAGCGAACATGCAAATGAATAAAATTTGGTGTCCAATGAATAAATAGTGGGAGCTCCAGCGTATCGGAACTGTTCATTCAGCAGGTGTATATAAGGAGCGATTCTGAATCTGTAGTCAAAATTTCTGTTGTATTTCGACTGTGGATATCTTACGTCGACTATAACAATGCCTTGCCGAAAGATTCATACTCATTACGAGCATACGTTAGAGTTTGAAAGAGGTTGTGCTATCGGATTGAAGAGGCTGGTTGGACGAATTGAAGAGTCACTCGACATGTGGGTCGAAGCGATGAGGCGATTAGACGATGCTGGCAAGAGTGGATCAACAATGACAGATGTCAGCTTCAGGACGGCAGTGGTCGACTTAGGGCTACAACAGAATGGGAAGACAGAGCGATTGTCAGAGCAGCTGTCACAGCACTGGAATCGTCGTTGTCAACTATCCAAAGTGTGACCCGAACACATGTGTCCAACATGACCCTCTGCAGATGACTGATCAGAGAAGAATTTACGCTTGCACCAACTGTTACGCCGCTTACCTCTCATGCCTGTACACCGTCAAGTCCGATTACAGTGGTGCCGGACTCGATCAACTTGGAACTGCACTAACTGGGGACATATAGTCTTTAGTGACGAGTCCCGTTTCCAACTGTGTCCTGACGACAACTGTAGACGTCTCTGAAGACGTCCAGGGCAGCATGGGGATCCTGTCCTTACTACCGCACACCACACATGTCCATAACAGGGCGTTATGGTCTGGGGTGCCATCTCCTATGATAGTCGGACCCTTTTGGTAGTAATTTCTGGCACACTAACAGCACAGTGGTACGTAGACAACATTCTATGACCGGTTGTGCTACCGTTCCTTTGCGACACCCCGTACTTACTTTTCAACAAGATAATGCCCGGCTGCACATGGCACGTGTTGCTATGAATTGTCTTCAAGCTTGTCCAACACTTCCTTGGCCAGCTAGGTCTCCTGATCTCTCACCCAGAGAGCACATTTGGGACGTTATGGGCAGGTAATTGTAACCATCCCGGAATGTTGACGATTTAGCCCGACAGTTGGAGACAATTTGGCAAGACATTCCGCAGGACACCATCCGTGAATTTTATCAGTCTATGCCACACCGGGTGACATCTTGCATTCAGGTCAGAGGTGGATCAACGCATTATTGACTTCCTCCCTTTGTATATGGTCAAACTCTAAATCATTAAATTGTTCTGAAATTTTAATCGTTTCTTTTTCTATGTATGTCCTTCACATCCACTAATTTTTATCACAATCGGACAACTCCTTTTTGGTGCGTCAATGTTTTGTTATATAGTGTATATATTAATAGCCAGACACACTTGATTAACTCTTGAGAATATAAATATTGTTTATTTCTTTACTTCAGGAAAAAGATGAAAGGGGATGTTTTACTTCTTTCTTTTTTTCTATTGATTCCACTAATGAAATACTGATTTAGAGGCAATAGAAAAAATAAAATAAAAGCATTTTGAGGGTTCTCTTTTTATTCCTCAATGAGGAGATAAATTCCATAAATCATCCATTTATAATTTTTTTTCTGAGAATATAAAAACAAATAGGAAAAATGTAAAATTTAAAATAAAATAGGAGCTCTGCTTTCCCTGGTGCTGTGTTATCCATGCTAATCCCCATGCTATGATGCTATAAATATGCAAATAAAAATATGAAATTCATTTAACACACAGAAGTCCAATTTGGTAAACAGGTTATTTTAGGCAGTTACCTGATATTGATATATTTATGTTATGTTATAGAGAAGCTATAACTTTGTGTCTTTACAAGATTTTTTTGACACAGCTTTTGCAGGATATTTTTATTTATTATAGAGTTCTGTTATTCATTGGGAAAACTTCAAAAATAAACTTTTAAGAATTTTTAAGGAAAATTTTAATAATTTTTTAACAAAGTTTTCTTTTCTTTTTTGCATTCTGATACTAATTGTGATACACAAGCGAATCTAAATAATATATGGAATATGGAAGAATAAGAAAGTCAAGTTCAGCATCTTGTTATTTTGTATTCATATTCATTTAATAATCTTTTAAAATGAATCTAATCTTGATGCACTTGATTTTTGAAGTTAGTTAATATAATTACTCATGTACATTATGAAACCTGTGTTTTCTTAATTTTCCTTATAGGGCATTTAGTTCATAGTTTTGTTCACTAAGAAAGTGTTTTGAATCTTCCTCCTGTTCCTAATTCTGCATCTTTGGCTTTTCCTTTCCTTTTTTTCAAATTTTCATTTGGAAACATTTATTTGAGTCATACCACTTTCGCTAATCCGGAGATTAGGTCACCTTGGTTGAATCGGAGAAGACGCCACGCACTTTGCGAGGTTAAATCGGAGAAGACGCCACGCACTTTGTGTTGCAATCTGGTAACCTCTTGTATTGGTTGTTTTCGGCGGAAATTGTGTAACATCCAATAAGAATACGTTTTTGTGTTTGCTACAGTTTTTTGATGTAAAAGAACATTTCTATCAATATTTTTGGCCATTGTTGTGCGTGTTTGCTTGTTCTTTCGTTATATGATTTATTTTGGAGAAAGTGATTTTGCTACGTGCGATATGCACAGATAAAATTGTAGCATATTCTGTGTCTGGGCGCCGCAGGCGACCGTTCCTAATAAACCGGAGATCACTGGGGGCCCCGTTCCGGTGTAGAACGACCTTTAGGTCGAACCCCTGCCCTTGTACGGACCACCGATACATCCGTTCCACAATTTTCGATCTTTAGATCGAATCCCTGCCCTTACACGGACCTGTAGGTCGATCCCCTTCCTTTATATGGATCCTCAGTTAGATGGAGAAAGCGATCTTGATACGTGCGATATGCACAGATAAAATTGTAGCACAAAAATATTAAATTTTACAAAAATCTGATTTTGGAACGTTTACATGAGTATTATTAATTTTTTTATTCTGCAGTTTTATAAAGTTATTTAATTTTCTTAAAATACACAAAAATCTGATTTTGTAACGTTTTTTTGAGTATTATTCACTGTTATTTAAGTTAAATTAAATTATCATTTATATTAGAAAATCTTGTTTAGAACAAACACAATAGTCTGTCTTTAGAAATAGGGTTCTTCTACCAAAACATCATTTTGGTAGGAGGAGCCTATTTCTAATGACGGTAAATGACATCACTGAGGATGGGTGGAGTCAATTTCAAAACACGGAAGAAAGCGCCAACTTGGCCCGATTTTGTACTTAGAAAAAAATTTGCGGTGACCTGATCTCCGGATTTACCCCACTTTCAACTAGGAATACATCGAAATACAAAGTAAGACCAATTCAGCAAAAAATGCACTAGAATAAAGAAGTTTGGCGAAACAGGTTTACAAGGGTCTGCTCAGCATATAACAATCTATTTTGAAGCTGTTTTAGAGACTTGTAATTTGATGGCACTTGTAAATTGGATACTCTTCTAATGCTTTTTAGTGGCCAAAGCATGCTATGTCCTCAGATGATTCACTAGGCATGCCCATGATTTTAAAAGAAGAGAACTGGATAGATATTATGTTTAAAAAATGTGATCATGGTAGCAGATGATTTAAACGTCCATTAAACTAAGGTTCGATGTTTCTCCATAAAATGTAGCTCTATTCAAATACATTGAACTTTTTATATTTCCGCGGCATATTCTAATGTAGATTCATTATTTTTTAATAAAATGTTTTATTAATTAAGTATAATTAATATATATTTCTTAATACCAACAAAGTCCATGAACTTCATCCGTCCAAGTATGCCATGTCCATGCATGAAAGCAGGAACTGGCGGAAAATAACTGCCGCCGACTCTCTTATCCGTAGATACATGAGATCCATACACCCCTCCCATTCAACATTACTATTTCTGATATGACTCCTTATCAAAACATACATACCATACTAACTTTTAACATAAAGCAATTAAGTTATGCTCCCTTTGACCTTCTAACAAACTAATTTATAAAGTTTAATACTTCAAACTTTTTATCTCAAGTTTTTAATTTCTGGTCATACCATAGAAAAATAGAGACTAACTCTCTCTAACTTTATGGGTCATATAATTCAGCTCTAACCTATATATCTATAAACAAAGTTTGCATTAATCATATCGTTAAAAACGGAAATTTGAAGATAAAGTAGGAAGCAAATCTCTCTAAATTCATGGTTAGGTGATCAAGAGGTAAAATGAGCTTACACTTTTCAAAGATTCTAATTTAGCATCCATAGTATATATTTGCGCATAAGACTACATACGTACAGATTAAATTAAAAGAGCAGACAACTGCTGGAATGCTGGAAAAAAAATATTTTTTGTATTATTATTATTTAGTTTAGCTTAATCAGCTATGGATAAGGTGGTAAGAATTATAGCTATTAAAGAATTGCAGAAGGGATATTTCTGAATCCAAATACATTTCATGTATATAAAAAGAACTAATTCAGTTGAAACTCTAACTTCAGAACAGTACGTTTTAAGCAATTGCCATTGTAATTAGAGTTTTAAGCTTTTAATTATTTAATACCGATCATAATAAGATGACAAATTGGGACAATTAACCAATTAGAATCTATCCTGTACGTGAAACTGAAATGGAAAAGTAAATAAGCATAACAATGAATCGTTCGCGATTCATAAATTATGAATGAATGCAATTCAACTCTTTGCTCACAACACGAGCGGATAAAAGAACAGAGTCCCAAGTGACGTAACAACCAATGTTAGAGCTCCTCAACTACAGAGGAGCCTTAACCAATGTAGAGGAGCCTTAACCAATGTGTATAGAGGAGCCCTAACCAACTTCTTCAGCCAATCAGAAATAGATTACATTCCTCAAATTTTCTTTTTCTCATTTCGAGCGCGCAAATTTAATTGTTCTTTATTTCAGCTGGTTTCACTTTTGAAATTTTATGGTGTCCCTTGCTTTGAGCGCGTAAATTAAATAGTTCTTTATTTCAGCTGGTTTCATTTTTGGAGTTTTATGGAGTCAAATACAAAACTCCCGAGTACGGGTGTAGAAGAATTGTGATATAATGAAATTAATAATAAAAAAGTTTATTTGCAAATGTGAAAAAGAATTTAACTCGAAAACAACATATTATAGACATAGAAAAATATGCAACGAAGCTGAAAACAATTGTCAAATTTTTTATGCCAGGAAATTGGATGTAATTTTAGTTCAAGATTTTTTGTAGATTTTGTTCAACATTTGAAGAACAGTCATGGGATTGAGAACAGGGAGAAAATAAAGAATTTTGACAAATATTCAGATAAGATATTTTTAATTTATTTTGCACATTTGTTACAATATAGTATATATGCTAAAACAGTAACTGGGTCACCCCCCCCCCCCCCCAGGAATCCATTAAATTTCCAAGAAATTATATATGAAGAAATTGAAAACATACTTTTAGGTTATTCACCCTCCTCCCCCGCCAGAAAATTTTCGCTATTATGCTAAAAAATAAAATAACTACAATGCTGTTAAAATATGGAAGGTATAGTCACTTTATATATATAATTCTTTTTATGTAAAATAGTTCAATTAATTTACATTATTTATACTATACTAACAATACTATAATTCTCAAAATATTATTTTTTATTCTTATATAAAATATTTTAATTTAAAAAAATCATTTATAAGATAACATGCGCCATTCTCAAGTTATTGTAATTTTTTCTTATATAAAATATTTGTAATTAAAGAAAAGTCATTTATAGGATGCTAACATGCGCTGTTCTCAAGATATTGTAGTTTTTTTTTTTTAAGTATTTTTAATTAAAATAATCTTTTATGGATTGATAACTTGCGCCGTTCTGTAAGATTTAAATCTCAAACAATATTTATACTATTACTAGATTTTAATCTTTGCACTTTTCTCTCTTGGACCCCTTATCACCCACAGGTCTCTATGGCATGTAGAAGCAGATTGCTAACAAATTCTTAAAATTTATCTTCCAAAAAATAAACTTTTACAAACTTAAATATTTGCAAAATGACTTATATTGGACAACATATTTATGTGAATTTAATTTCAAAAATTATATTTAAAATTAGTGTACAAATCCCACATTTTGAGACCCAGCTAAATATTTGAGCAAAGGAACAGCAGTTCCATGCCTCCCATTAGTGATAAAAAAATAATTTACATTTTCATGACATTTTTTATTCTAAAAATTTACATTTAGTTTTTGTTCCATTTGTTATGTTTTGTACATTTTCATAAGCAGATTTTAGGTACTTTTGAAAAGTTGTTATGGCCCACTAAATGTTTGAAAATTTTAAAGTGACCGGCAAGTTCAGAAAGTTTGGGTACTACTGCTTTACATTAACATTTGTGAAAAGTTTTGGTTTTTCTCTCAATTTCATTACTATTTAACAACTTAGGGGAAAAAAATTCTTAGATTTTTGTTATCCTTTACAGCTGTTGTATAATTTTTTCCTATGGTTGTAATAATATGCCTTCAGTAAAATTCTTTGATATTTGCAAATTTTAGAGAATTTGTTTTAGTTAATTTGATTACAACATGATTTATCATCTATTATTTTTATTATTTGTGATTTAATAAAATTAAGCTATTCAGATCAATTGGACTTTACTCATTTTTTATTCATATCTTTCTCACCTCTAAAAGATTGGACATAATGATATAGTTGAACTAACTAAAATTGACAAATGTATGTTTCCAGAGGACTTCTTAAAATACAAATACCATTTCTAAATATCAAAATTATAAGAGAAACCAATAAATTAGGAAAACAAATGATGAAATTATTTGGTGTACATATTTTCTCATTTTAATTAATATAAGCTTATTTACTAATAATAATTAACCGTAATCCTCCACTTCAATTTCTGTTTTATCACCAGGTGGCAGCACATTTTTCTAAGAATAAATTTCTGCAACTGGTCACAAAATTCCATAATTTGAAAGAAAAATTTCTTGAGCTAAAAGTGTCAAAAAATCAAAATAATCTGTAATAACTGTGTATAAAGTTTTATATTTTATTTACAAAATGTAGAGATCAGTTTTAATTAAAAATGAAATAAAAAAATCTGATGTGGGCAGCACATGACTTTCCTTATATAATGCAATGAATTTACTACTTTTACAGTTAAAAAAAATGTTATTCTTATAGTTGATACTTATATTCTTTCCAAGATATTGAATTTTCTTCAATTAGTCGTCATTTTCATTGATTTAGCATAATTTTTATCCATTTGGCGAGATTTTCGTTAATATGGCAACATTTAAAAATGTCGCCAAGTTGGCGACATTCCACTAAATTCGTCGCCAAAATCTCGCCAAGCGTTATGGACGGAGAAATAAGTTATTCTTACAGAAGATAAATGACTATTGGCGTTCAAATACAAAAGTATTACTCAAAGTATCTTTTCTCGTAAGTGGAATGAGTTAGATCCATGAGAATGCCACCACCAAATTTATCGCACGTATTACATATGAAAAGTGAACATGTTTCTTAACAGTTAATATTTTTTTTCATTTATGGGATTTTTTGATAAATTTTTGAAAAATGTGCAATATCTTGAGAACGCTTAATTCTAAAATTTATGTCAATTGTTTTCTAAGGAAAAATTACATAAGAAATGTCTATATGCGTAACTTTATTAAAGGTTTTGATATTTTGATGATTTTTTCAAAATTTCACTTTAAAATTTGGGGGGGTTCTGAACATTCGATTGCGTTTTAAAACAATAGGCTTCCAGTATTCACGGTTTGTGATTTTTGTACCAAATTTAATTCGAATCGCTCCATTTGTTCGTGAGATATTGTCTCCACAGACTCATTGACACACACACAGACATTACCTCAAAAATGTTCGATTCGTGATCAGGGATGCTTGAAACGTGTTCTCCAGTCGAAAACTCAAATTCGAATTTTAGACCCCCTTCACAATGCTTTCCTTATACATTATGTATATAAGGAAAGTAATAATATAGAAACCTGCACAATCAAGAGGATAAACCTTGAATATCTCAATCTATCTGGTCAATAATAATTCAACTTTCTCTTTTTCAGATTAAGGAGATAGATCTATTAGTCTGGCTATATTTCATGTGTTCCACTTTGTAATCATTATTATGGACACAAAAATACAGCATGCTTTAATTAATTGTTGTATTTTTGCAGCACATATTAATTTGACTCCTCAAAAGATTCCTTAGAAATAAGTTGTTTCGAGTTTTTTTTATTTTTTTTTTTGGAGGGGAGGGGGGGGGGGGGAATTAACAGATAGCACTAAAAATTTCGACCCTCTAATATCAATTTCTTTAATAACTATATATAGATTTCTATCTATTTCAATGAAAAAGTTACCTTTTTAAATCAGTTTTACTTTAAAATGCATAATTTGATGGTTCAAATGAAATGCTCTCATATAGTTTTCTAAATCATTTATTTTTGAATAAGAAAAAGTGAACTATATCTTACCAATGTTGAATTTAAACTTCAGTAAAATTTATTTAAATTATAAATTTTTAGAATTTATATATTTTAATCTTTAAAAATAGATTACATATTTGCATGATTATTGGTTTGATATAGTTCGCTTTTTCTAGATTTTCCTTTTTAATGTTTTTCAAAATAAAAAAATAAATTAGAAAATTTGCATTCCCCTTTGGATCATTATAATGCACATTTTAAAGCAGAATAAATTTTAATTGGTAATGTTTTTGGTACAGACTTCACATTCTATTTCTCTTTACTATATTAAACTGCATATTTACTAATTTGAATTCTTAATTTCTCATGTCTTTCAAAGTGTCACAACAGATCAAAGCATTGCGGTGATAACTGGGACAATAACATTAATACTTAAGTAATAGAATGCAATACTTATCAAAAATATCAAAAACCTTATTGTAAACAATAAAATTTTTATTTATAATTATATTAACTAAAAGTAACCTTACAAAAGCTTTCTGATACACTAAAAGCCATGAATGAAAAATAATCTGCAGAGTATAGTAAATGAAGAATATGGAGCTAAATTTATTCAGAGTTTCGAAAAACTATTCTATAATGATTCCATCACTTTTTGTGCCAATGATAGCTTTTTATACTGCATGCAATTAATTAGGAATGATATCAAGAAATCCAACATCTGATGGATTATACAACGAATTATATTCTAACTATCCCCAAAATAAATTATACATCGAATTATATTCTAAACTATCTCTCAAAATTAAATCCAGATGAGCACTACATAAGATCTTTCTGAAAATTTTCAAACATTTTAGAAACATGTAATAATCTGGTAGATTATTACAAGCACACTGCACAAAACATTGCTAGAAAAGAAACGTCGTCAAAGCTGCTGAATTTTCATTCATTGAAGATTTTCTAATGTCATTTGGGACTCTGTTCTTTTATCAGCTCGTTTGTATTTCTATTTAATAAAGTGTGTTTATTTTTAAGTACATCCTTATTTATACCCAAATGGCTTGGTGGCAGCAGTAAAAGCACATGATGACTAGTGGCCAAAATCTAAAAAACTTTGTGACCATATTTTAAACATTTTGTAAATAAAAACAATCTTGTTATTCATCAAAACTGACAGCACCAAGATGAAAACAGTTACAAATGTTGTTTATTTAACAGGGTGTTTTATTTTTCTGATGAAATGCCGAAATCTGCAACGGCGGCGAGAAAATTTGCTATGCGAATCAGTTTTGTGAAACTTACAAATTTAGTCATACTACGTAACCAGCTTTATAATTCTTGTAAATTCAGCTCAGGCTAGACGGGGCTATACAGGATGTCCCAAAAAGATTGAAACACGCTTTAATTATTTACCTGTTGGAGATAAGTGGGCAATGTAAATTGCAAAAATGTTGAAAGTAAGATAGGAAATAAGACTATGTTAATGAAATAGTCCTTGCATTAATTTTCAAAAAGTTACACTTTTTAAATTTTTATACGATCCCCTTAGACAAATTTGGTCAATCAAAAAAATTTTATTTTTAATGCAACAAGATCATTAACCCCCTTTTTGATAAAGTCATTTTCATGGCAGTTATCGTGTGAACAGACAAACAGGATGACCAAAGTCAAACACTTTTTAACTATGTTGTAAAGTGTTAAAAAAAACAATTCATACTTTGAGCATGTTTAGATCAGTGTATCATAGTGTTTAAAGATCTTACACAAAGAAACAATATATATATATACAGGGTGTCCCAAAAACATTGACCTTGGCTTTTATTTCTTAAATATTAATCTTAAGACATATATAATAAATTACAAAGTTGTGTAAAAAAAGGTCAGAATTTTATGAAATCGATAAAAATTTTCAGAGGATTAAATTTGAAGAAATACAACATTTAAATTTTTATACGACCCCCGCACAAAAACATTTCCAATGAGTAAAATGTGCCCCATACACTAATAAGGTGATGTACAGCATTTCAGCATTTTATCGTAAAGTCCCAGAGATATGTTTAAACGAAGTTGGAGAGGGATTAATCACAAATTAAAATGTAAATGTTTACAGCAAGAGTACAAATGATGCAACATAGAAATGCATCATAGGGAAATAATATCTGCCTCTTATCTTTAATGGATCTTTGACATAGATGGAAAACATGTTGAATAAGCTTTATAATCTTTGTGTAAAGTTATTATTTCTAAGCAGTGTAGATACTTTTGTACCAATAAATAGCAAAAATTATTATTTATTTATGTAATCATTGTTTTCTTTTGTAATTTGTGTATGACCCCTGATACACGATCTGCCGACATGATTTTTCCCCCCTGAGAATCTATGTCGATACATCAAAAAGTGGTTTAAGTCATCATTTTTGTCTTTTTCATATATCTGGGACATCTTACGATAAAATATTGAAATTTTGTACATCACCTTATTAGTGTATGGGCATATTTTACTCAATGGAAATGTTTTTGTACAGGGGCAGTATAAAAATTAAATTTTGTATTTCTTAAAATTTAATTCCCTTGAAAATTTTAATCAATTTCATAAAATTCTGTACCTTTTTTACGCAACTTTGTAATTCATTATATATGTCTAAGATCAATATTTAAGGAATAAAAGCCGAGGTCAATGTTTTTGGGACACCCAGTATAGTAATGATTTGTTTAAAATTGCTTAACTATATAACCATATTTATAAATTCACCACAAAACATTTTGTTTTGTAGTTAGACCTCTTTAAATATCTTTCATATCATAAAACTCAAAATGATTAATTATAAATTTTCATGAACTTCAATTTTACTGACTGTTATAGTGTGCATTTACACACTATAACATTAATAAACTCAATCATTTCAATAATGAACAATGAGTCATTAATAAACTGAATTACTTAACATTTTCTCCACCCCTAGAAGTGTGGGGTGGAGGGGTAAATAAAAAATCTGGCTTTGTTAGGTCCTGTACAAAGTCGATACTATAAGTGTACAAAGATTCAGCCTTCTAGATTAACAGAGGGGCTTCTGGAGGGTATGGAAAAACTTTTTGGAACCCTTCATGTTTCCTGCCCTCATTACTGTACCATACTGTTATCACCATTACTGTTCTGTACCATAGCCGATACAATACATGTAAAGATTCAACATTCTATATCAAGCATGTCAAACTCAGAGGCTAACATGGGCCAAATGAAGAAGGTCTAAGTTCATGTGGGCCGCCAAAAAAAAACCCTTCAATTTTTATGTAGGTTTATTTCGAAAAGTACAGTATATATATATATATATCATATAAAAGCCAGTAATTAAATTCATAGTTGAATTTATTTCCTATGCATATCCACTAGAATCTAAGGCACTACTCAGGAAAAGGCACCGAGCCGCTCTATACTCCAAAGCAGATAATAATCCAAGAAAAAGAAGAATTGAAGGAATAAGGGATAACCAAATACTTTGCATTTAATGGTTGGGGAGGATTGCGACTCCCCCTCCCGTTTAAAGCTGCTTTTCCAACCTAGGCAAACGCTCACGGTACCAATACAAAGCAAAGGTTGGTCCCCTTTGCGTGCTAATACGAAGGCACCTGGATACGGAAGAACAAGACCAACCAAACAGAAGGACACTGGACCAAAAGTGAAACCTGCCCAACTCGCTATCTTATATATGTTCATCTTACGTATGCGTGCAATCCTAGCAGGTACGCATAAACTTTATTTACTTGCAGATTGATGAAGTAAACTGTCAAAATCAACATGATCCTTGAAAATCGATCTATAACAATCCTTTAAGAAATATAAAGGATAATGTTTATATAAAGCTTCAGTTATGATTTTAATGTTGCTATTATTGCAATCTCTTTTAAACGTGTTGTAAATTTGGTTTCTCTTGAAGTGTCCGAGTATGATATTTCTGAAATTATTTTTGGCAAGATTTGTTTTCCAATCGATGAGATGATTGATCTTAATTCTATATAATTCTCTTTTGTCATATAACGTTGTATAATGACCATATAATCCATGTTTTTTTATTGAGATGTCCAGAAAATTTACTGCTTCATTTTCTTCTTTACAGTTTTCTATTTTCTATTAATTCCAATTTGGTGGGTAGAAAGTGAAATCGAAATTGGTGGTGTCTTCATAACACCCCAATAGCACATCGTCAACAATTCGGAAATATGGTATCTCTGATAAAATATGGGTTCCTTTTTCATATGTTGAGAGGTATATATCAGCCAAGATTTCTGAGCAGGCTCCTCCCATTGGAATTCCCTTTATTTGTCGGTAATAATTTTTTCCGTTATGTAGAATATTTTCCTTTAATACTAGTTTAATAAGGTCAAGGTATCTTCGATACGTAATAAAATCCTTTAAGTTAAATTCTTCATGTAATTTTTCCAAGATTGAGTATAAATTTGATAAATCAATGTTGTTAAAAAGGTCGCGGAAATCAAAGCTTTTAAAACATATATTTTTATTACAATGTTTTAAACGATCGATAACTTCTATTTGGTTGGTCTTGTTCTTCCGTATCCGGGTGCCTTCGTATTAGCACGCAAAGGGGACCAACCTTTGCTTTGTATTGGTACCGTGAGCATTTGCCTAGGCTGGAAAAGCAGCTTTAAATGGGAGGGGGAGTCACAATCCTCCCCAACCATTAAATGCAAAGCATTTGGTTATCCCTTATTCCTTCAATTCTTCTTTTTCTTGGATTATATATATATAAATATATATCTGAGACAGTGGTAAAATCAATGTTTTTCTTCCTGACACTTGACATCTCTTCTCTGCTACTATCTTTTCTAATTTGGGGGAAATCTTGTTCAGAGTGGCTACTTTCAAAACCGAACCAAGGTGAATATCAGTAATTCTTGATCTGACAGGTGACTTATTTCCTTTCATGAGTGCTCGCTTAAATAGCTTGCATCGATAAGTACTTCCAAACATGGAAATAATTTCAGATGCGAATTTTCGAGTATTTTCAAACATGGCTGGCAAATATTTGTGAAATTCAGTCATACCAACGTCACTGAATTTTGTCTTTAATCTGAATATCACTGGATCTCGATTACCTCCATTTGCATATGATTAGGTACTAATTCTATATTTATCGAGAAAATCGAAGAAAACAAAAAACTTGTCTTTCAAAAATTTAAAATCTGCAAACCTTGTTTCAAATTCAGTTCTAAGGCTTAAAATTTTCCTGTATATTTTTGATATGATGCAATTTTAGCTAAACTTGATATGTTGTATGTCAGAAAGTGCGTCAAATCTTCATTTCTCAACTGTGTTTCCCAAAGAACTAGCTTACATTTAAATGCTTTAACTTGGCCACACATTTTTGTAATGATCTGATCTTCCCCCTGCAGTTTTAAATATAAATCGTATAAGTGTGTTCTTATATCAGCCAAGAAGGATAAATATTGCAACCATACTCAATCAAAAAACAAGCTTGTGTCTTGATTTTTCGTTATTAAAAACTGACATATTTCTTCTTTCTAGTCCCAGAACTGTTTAAGAACCTTGGAACAGGATAGCCAACGTACCTCGGTACTTTAAGACAACCCGGAATATTCGCTTTCTAATTCACTTAATAAAACAGAGAACTGTCGCTGATTTAAGCCGCGAGATCTTATAAAATTGCTAATTTTTTTGATAGGTGTTAACACATTTTCCATCTTTATTGCCTTCGTACATAATACTTCTTGATGTATAATGCAATGTGTATGATGAATCTTGGAACCATCATATTTTTCACTTTGTTTTTTTCGCAGTAGTGCCACGAAACTGTAGGTTTTTCCGGTCATTGAAGGCACTCCATCTGTTGCTACAGAAGTCAATTTAGACAGAGATAGATTGTATTTTTGCAATAGCTCATAGACACAATTAAAAATATCTTGTCCTGTCGTAGTGTTACACATCGGTACTAGTTCCAATAATTTCTCAAAAATGTTGAAATCCATGTCGCAAGCACGAAGAAACACAGCTAACTGAGCTATGCCTCCAATGTCTGTACTCTCGTCACAGACAATGGAAAAAACTTCGAAACTGGATGATTTTCCATAGGGGGATCCAATGAATCATTTCCCCATCTAAAGCTGTGAAACATGGTTTTGTAATATAAACAAACAGAGCACTTCTCATAACCTCTGCAATTTTATAATTGAGTTTCGGTTCTCGTTTTGATTTTAGCTTAATGATTTCGTTGGTGAATCATGGGAATATAAGAGAGTATTTTTTTTTAAGTTTGGGTTTTAGAGGAATGTGTGGCAGTGAAATTATTAGGTTATTTCGGATAAAAGAATGGCTGGGCCAAAAAGTTTTCTTTCTGTTAGTAAATATGTATAATTAGAAAAACAAAAATTAAGCTATAAAATTTTATCAAAACTTTTTACAAATACTGTTATATAGACTGGGCCACAAAGATATTCGTTGTGGGTCGCGAGTTTGACATGCTTGTTCTACATCACTGAGGGGAGTCTGGAAAGACAAAAACATGTTAGATAATTATATATATTATATGGTGATAGTGGCATATTAGATTTCAAGCCTCTTCTTGCCCCCCCCCCCTAATATTTATCTATTCATTTTTTAGCACAAACACCACTGTTGTTATACATATTATTTTATAAATATTGAATATAATACTTGATATTAAATACAACATTTGAAAACAAGGAAAATCTAACTAAATAAAAACTAGGCTAAATTTTTTTAAACATTTTTTAATACATATTTCAGGCAATACACTATTACATATGAATATAGTATATTCATTTAAATATTGCTCCTTTCAATACTTAGATACTGTATTTCAATATATTGATAAATCATTTAATAAAGTTTTTACTTTTTCATGGTTAACATTTATCACATTTGCTCTCTCAAATAAAGAAATATACATACACTATAAATATTTCTGACAGAGAGCATTATAATAGTTTTTACTACCATAAAAAGTGACGTGATGAGTTCAGATGAATAGTAAAATATACATTTTTTGCATTTTTTTTTTTGCATTTTTGAATTGCAGAACATTTAGAAAGAAAGATTTGACTTTGCAGAGGAATAGACCAAACTTCAAAATCACCAGAAAACGTATTATAGATAGAGTAGTTAAACAATGGTAGTTATTTCAGCAAAGCAAAAAATGATTAATTATACATTTTCTCTGAAAATTTTTTTATGGGCATCAATATTTTTATGCAGAAAAAGAAAAATATGGTATATATTTGAGTACTTGATATAAGAAAGAAGATTTTCTTTTAACTGCTTAAAACTAAAATCTTCTAAAATTATGTTTGTAAAAGTGGAGCAAATGAAAGTACCTAAATTTTCTTTTACAAATCTAAAAATCTTCCTAATGCATTTGCTTTTTTTTTTTTTTTTTTTTTTTTTTTTTGTCTACAATGTATTCTAAGAAATTTTCTTCAAGTACCTTTAAATTAATTTACAAAAGTGAATTCCAATTATTAACCATATTCATTATATATCATTTTACTAATATACATTAAATAGCTTTTTAACAAAATACAATAAAATTCTTAAAAACAAAACAATATCTAAACTATGATAAAAAAAAAAATACAACAAAACATCACTAAGATACATTTTAGGCTTCAAAGCTACAAGAAACTAATTTTAAAATAAGCTAAATACCAACAAGGATATGCGCAGAGCAATTCTAAAATATGAAAGACAGTGGGCCATAATTAAAATACATTTAGTAAAATATTTAAAAATCAAAAAGGAAACATTCTGTATAATTATATAACATGATCATTTTTTAAAAGAAAAAAAAAACCTTCCCATATAATATGAAAAGAAATAGACTTTATAACATATACATGAAATTTAACAAATAAAGAACAATGATCTCTTATTTTATTCTTTATATTTTTTGTTTTCAAAAATACACTCTTAATAGTGAATCCTAAAAATGTACATTTATTAAGCTACTGATAACCAGCTAACTGGTTATTTCTGACTTTGATAAATTATAAAATTTAATAACTTATTATTTTTTGGATTGCATTTTATTGATTTTTATAATGAGGATTATTTATATATTTTAATAAAGCATAGAAAATCCAGACGTCAATTTTTTTTATTTGTTCATAGTATAAAGCCAACATATTTTGTTCAGTGGTTGCATCAAGGATCAAATTTGGACCAACTTATGCTACATGAATAGTGATGAGGTAAAAAATTATCCAGCATGCCATTTTTAATATTACCTAAGATCACTCCAGATCCTTTCCTAACATTTAGGAAAATAATGTTAAGAAATTAGCAGATCGTGGCTCTCAGCAAGTTATTGGTCTCTGCACAAGCTTTGTAGTGAGTCATGACGTCCGATGACGTTTAAGAATTCACTATGTTGTACAATCCTTCAATAATTAGAAGAAAGCTCATCTGCTGGTACTATTTAAAGGCAAGATCGAATGTTAAATGTGGTCAGATGTAGTGATGGACAATTTAACACAGTATATTGATGCATATGTAGTGATGTATTTATACTGTATTAATATCACTCCTCATTGTACTGTATCGTATCAACATAAACAATATTTTGACCCAGTTAATTAAATTTTGTGTTTTACAATTTTAAAGTCAGAATATACAAAGAATAAATGAATTAAATTAGAAACATTGTTAGTTTTATTTTAAAAAACTACCTAAAATTATGTATAAAGATAATTATAATACAATTTGAGATCAATAACAATTGATAACAATTTGAGATCATTTGAGATTGATAATAATTTTAAGACGATTAGATTAATGAGACTAATATAAATATAGTAGAATTCTGTTTATCATGATTAAAAATGACTGGGAGGGTGTTATCTAATAACAAATTTCTCAATAATCCAGAATATAATAATCTATATAAATTGCACAGAAATTCAAAGTCACACATTTTAGAGTAGAACAATCTTTGTATTTAATCTAGCTATTTTGAATGTATATTATATGTTTGTATTATAAGGTGAAATTACTTTCACAATTTCCACCTTGTTTTCCATTTTTAGAACAGACAACAAGTTAGTTCTTCAGGAACACCTTTTAACAAAACAGCTAATTTGTTCAATGGCAAAATCATCATGTTATTTTTCAAAAAATCTCCCCAAAATATACAATAAAAATCACAAATTAAGGTAAATTGTTGATGAGATACATATATTGAAGAACTCTATTAAATCGGCACACAGTAAGTATCGTATAAAGTGTATTCATATTATATATCAATGTATTGTAAGGTCATGTAGTGATGGGTATATTGATACGGCTGTATCAATATACTCATCACTAGTCGAAAGTTTATCAGTTTTGTGTGTTCTATGTTCAAAATAACACTAGCTGCACTGGGGATAAAGCTTGGGACCAAAACATGCTAGGTAAGTACTATAGTGCTGAGCTAAAGAATTCTTCAGCTCCAGACATTTTAAATGTTGCCATAAGAAGATATCGCTAATTTTTTGGATTCAGATTTACAATTTAGCCCAAATTCCTATGAAACAAAAATCATTTTTATTCACTATATATATTTTTTAAATTTCAGAACAAAAATAAAAAGATTTTGAATTTGTAATTAGTTTAATCTTGGCATTGGAAAAGAACTAGTATTAAAAAATAGATTACAACAATGGCAAACATTATGATTTATTGCAAGTAATCATACTATGGCATAAGGTTTATTTCCATGGTTAAAAAAAAAAAAAAAATTTAAACAGTTAACAGCTCTATTTTTTTTAGTTATAATGTTACAAAAATGATAAATAGTTTCAATGGACATATGTCATTAATAACAAATCAATACAAGATAAAAATATCAAATATAATGATTATTTCTGTATACATTATGATTTATTTTGGCTACAAGATTTAGTTCATATAGCTATATAATTATCTTCTCAGTTTATTAAAATCACTTCTATTAAATATCAATAAAATCCTTAATTATTTAACAGTATTTTATCAAATACAAATTGAATATTTCAAACAGTGGTTACCAACCATGAGACATTTTCTATTTTTCTATTTTTAAATTCAAAATAAATTATTCAGATATGGGCAAGAAAATTCTCAACTGATCACCTTTCATCACTTGTTGACAATGGTTTCACAATCATTGCTGCTTGTCAGCATGAGGCAAACGAGAAGTTGACAAAAAAACATGAGAACTTTTTAAAGCAAAGATTTTAGAAAAATTTTTGTACAAGTTTTAACATATTTACTTGGAACCAGTAAGAATCCAGGGTGCTAATTTAGCCCTGCCCACTACTGACAAAATTCTAAGTATTCAGGATTAAAGTAACTTCTGCTGTAACACAGTATATTGTGTGCAAGCAAGGAAGTGTTCATATGGCTATATTTTCTCCACTCATGGACTATGGTAAAGAATATTAGAACTTGAGTCCTTTCATGCTTGGGTGCAGCATCCTGTTACATGGTATAAGTCGCTTCACTATAATTCAAATATTGGTTATATTAAAAATATATCATTGTTAAGCAGCAGATTAACTGTCTTGGCTTATATTATATATTTTTCACAGGGTAACAGGTTTGGCAAAAATCCGGGTTTTTGGACAGAAACCCAGCCCGTTCAGGTTTTTCTGGGTATTTGTAAATACTTGTATAATATTATTCTAATTTCTTGTCTTTTTATGTTTGACATATGAAAATATAAATTACCTTCATTTTTTTAATTTTTTAAACAAAAATAGTTTCGTTTCGTTTAATAGTTTTATGACCTAAAGCCAAGGGCATAGCAAGAATTTTTAATTTTTTTTTTTTGCAAAGGGGAGAACGCATTGTGATCATGTATTTCTTTGGGGTTAGAGGTTTGAAGATGAAGAATTTTTTCCAAAGTCCCTTTTCTTGACAAACATCCTATCACATTTTTCAGCAGCAAAATGGTGGAATATCTTAAAAGAAAAAGTAAAGAAGGAGCACAAGTTGGATGCTGATTTTTGTACCTTTTTCCAATCCCTGTATTCCATTACTACAAGTTCTGCATCTATAGAACGCAGCTTTTCAACATTTGGGTTCATGTGGTCTAAATTGCGCAATAGGCTTGGAAATTAACAATGCAAAAAATTGGTAAAAATTTACAAATATTACCATCAAAGTAAGAAAGAACAATCTGAATGTGACTGGTAAATAATAAAAATTAAAGTATTTGAGATTAACTTTAATAACAAAGTAAGAGAATTTAATCTGGATCTTTCAGATTCGATTGAATCAGAAACTTTTTTTTCAGAACTTCTGTGTCATAGTGTGTTAGAATAAAAGCTTGAGCTAAAAATGTAGTCCTTCATAATAGTATATCATACATTTATTGTAAATTTCTTTGACTTCATGAACTATATATTTTTTTTACAAGCTATTGTTTGATTTGTGTAATATTTTTGGTTATTCCTCTTTATGTAAAATATTTATTAGCAGCAAAAATGTCTAAAGCAAGTTTTAAAATAAATAGAAATGCTTACAAGGTCAAATTATAAGCAATAACACAAAAATGTGACATTTTAGAAACAGTGGTATAATTCTGCAATTTATATAAATGATTATAATTTAAGAAATTTTAAAATATATCACAAATTTTGTACAAAAACCCACTTTTGGCAAAAATCCAGAGGGTTTTTGTCGATGGGTCTACCCACAAAAACCTAGGTGGGTTTTTCTGGGCTGGGCCCAATCTGTCATCTCTGCAAGGTAAAGGGTTATTGGGACCTGATTCAGCAGCTGGGGTGCTAAACAATAACTTATTGGTAAATTCATCTTGAATATTGTTTCAGTTTACTCACAAACATTGGGATAACATTTTAGGTGTAATTTTAATAGAATAAAATAACTGTAGTACATAACTTTTTAGATTTCAAACATATTCTGAATTCTAGCTTTATGACTATATTACATAGAAAACCATTATATAGGCATACAATTCCCAAGTTAAGTTTTTTTTTTTTTTTGCATACAATGCTGAATAAACTATGGACAATTGCAGAATGAATAAGTATTAGGTATTAAATGTTACTTCCCAATTTTACTTTTCTCTTTTTAATTAAATGTTATTTCCCTCACTAAAGGGCTCACTAGTTTTTAAGTCATAATCACTTCCTGACCAAATTAAAAATTTAGACATTTTCAAGGGGTGTGGATTAGAAAAATACTCCTTTTCTATACAGTCCATTTGCTATTTTACTTACTTAAAATCTTGAGCAACAAAACTTTCTCCAAATGTTTTAAATTGCAGTTGTGGTTGACCCAGGGTGCAATTTGACTGATACTGCATTGAATTTTACATCATTTGGAATAAATTTCAAAATTGGTATTGCATAATTTTGTAATGCATTTTTAAAGCTATGTATCTTGTATAATAAAAGATGTTTATCTTCTGTTTCTGTGTGTTGTTGCCATCTGTAGCAGAAAATCAAAATGTCGGATACCACTAGAGGTGCTTCACATCCTTGCAATGTGCACTTTAATGAGATTTTTTTTTAAAGATTCGAATTAGTTTAAAAGTTATGAACATTTAAAGTCAATAATCATTATTTTCTGCCAGTTTGTTAAATTAAACCTATTAATTCTTTGCAGCTGCAGATGATATTCAAAAGCAAGTGTTTTGATTAAAAATGAAAAACAGCTGTTTGCAATTAACTGGATTTAATTTATCGATTTTCAAACTTTACAAATTTAAAAGATTTCATTCTAATATTTTTTAATTTGGTATTATAATATCATTATGAGTATTTTGCTAAAACATTTGGATAGTCTACTTAATAAGTTAACTAAGCTGGTCATAATGGAAACAAGATTGTTCTTATAGTTAACTTTCTCATGCAGTGCTTTGAAGCTAAAGACTTTTTTTAACATTTAATGTTTTCAAATAGTATTATGTTGAAGTTAAAATATGTTTGAATAATCAATCAGTTAGGAGAAAAATTCTTCCCCCTTTTTTTTTAATTTCAACTTTTTTTATTTTGTTTATCCTCTTAATGTTATTAAAATTTGCTGGGGTTTTTTATGGTCATTAGGTATAAGGACCAAGTTTTTTTTTGAAGGACCAGTTTTAAATTTCTGATAGATTCTGGAATTTCAGAATTTTCTATATTTTAATTTTCTCCATTTTGTAGAGTTTGTAGCTCTTTCTTCCTATATTTAGGAGTTTGTCATTCATTTTTAGGGGTTTATCACACTTAATTTTTCCTATTCTTTGGGTTTGACCCTCCAATTTTCTTTAATGTTTTGGAAAATTTAGCTGCTGTCTCTGAGTGTGTGAAAAGCTAAGATAAAGTGATTAACATTGATTTATGGGTTGGTAACCACTAATTACCGTAAAGGCTAAAAATGAAAAATATGAAGCAATTTTACACAAAATATCACTTATGCTGAACAATAAATACAACAATGAAACTTGGACTTCACTTACTACAATATACAAACACACAATAGTCCTCAAATAATGCTAATAAATCCAATTAACAATGGTGTAGAATTTCACTTCCAATGATTTGAAAACATAAATAAATGATAATCCAATAAAGCATGAAATCCACTGAATAGATGATAAGAATTAAGATGAACAGTATGTAATTCAAATATATTGATTTAAAATAATGTACCTAAATTTTTTTTTAAAAGCAAATTACCACCGAGTATAACTTAAGGAACAGAATGTTAAAATGTAAATGAAGGATTGAGTGTAAAATAATATTATAAAATAATATAGCTTAACATGCAAAATGCAAGTATCATTATATAATTATGCAATATGAAATACAGAATGCAACAGTATAAAAATCAGTATAATAGCACAGTTGCAGTTGTATAATATAATTGTAAAGGAATGCAATTCATTTTCTGGATAATACACAAATTTATTAAGGTGCAGTAGATGTAATTAACACTAGTCTACTCTCTCTGATAGGTATAATAACCAAGCACACGTTGGTTTCGCAAAGATACCTCTGAAGGAAAGGTGGACAAAGTCAGTGATCACCTTGGAGCGTTCACATGCTTTTTTTCCTCTCTGATCACACACTGTTTTATTTTTACATCATCGCACACAACACCATCTCTTGCTATGAATTACAACAGCTCCTATGCATACAATAATGTTGAAATTGAATAATATAATGTGTATAAAAGCAACTCAAGACAAAACCTCGTGAAAACTCATGAAAATTCCTCTTGCAAGTGTCCAATATGTAATAACAAAACTAAGCCAAGGATCGCTTTTTGGTTTAATTTTTAACACACAAAATGTGATAGCAGTTTGAGAACTATTGCAGCAATAAATATAAATAAATTCTTAGTGATGAATATATATATATACATATATATATATATATATTTTTGGCACACATCTAGTAAAAAATTATTTTGATGAATTTTATTAGTAGCTAATTAGGGCAAGTGCGGAAAGTATTTACAATAAATATAAAATGTCAATAAAATGCTAAAATAAAAGAAAGACATATCTCTTAAAGAAATTAATGATAATGAAAAAAAAATATATATGTAGTTAGTTTGGTTGCAACCTTGTGTTTTTTGCATGCAAAGTGTCTCAAAAGTTCATGACTCAAAGAAGTTCAGGTATTTATTGTAAGTTAGGATTCTTATGAAACTTGAGCATATAGATGATAATTTAAATTCCGGAAGTCACAGGGCCCACAGAATCCTATTTGGTACCCTCATCTAAATATGAAATGTCTACAATTTGGACAGTAATGGTATAGGCATGCACATCTACATTCTATAGTTCTGATATTAGGCTATAGAGGAATTTTTCTCTAAAGATTTCAGTGCAACAACAGGATTTGCAAATTGGGAACAAGACTTATAACATTTGCCTCTAACAGAACAATCGTCTGTGTCCACTGAAAATTTTTTTGTTGACCAACTCATTTTGTAATCCTTAACATGAGCAAGTACGAAAATATGCAACCATAATTATGCTCAGAATTGTTCTTTAAATTTGCCCTAACTGTAGCACATTAGAAATTTCTATTACTCAGTCTTTATCTAACAGTGAATTCCTAAACTTTGAGTAACTGAACTTTTGAGGCACCCTGATAAGTTGAAAAATTTCTTCATAAAACTAATATTTAATGAAAAGAACTAAAAAAAATTGTAAAACTTACAAAAATAAAATATCTTTAGAATTATTTATACCTGCTCTATGTTAAACTAAACACGCTACTTTGTGTTCTATATTTTACTAATTTGTATTCAGATAATGTTCAATTTATAAAATTAATAATAAAGACAAAAATAATAATGGAGACAAAGTGTTGAATTTAAACTAGTTAGCTATCACTTCAAGACAAAGAAAGTGTAAATTGAATGCCAATGATTAGATAATTTAAAGCAAGATATTAAAGACATATTGTTTTCTTTATCTATTATGAGTACATACATAACAATTATAACAATAGTTCATATACCTTACAAAAAAGTATATGAAAATAACAATAAATTCAAGCTCTAGGACTATTTATGAGTATATAAAAATAAAGTTAACATAACATAATAAACTATCTTATTTAGATAAAAACAATATATAAAGTGATCACAATTAAAATAGCTACTTTAAAAGCCTTCTCCATTAGTATCCACTAGCCAAAGAACAACCAGACTTGCACTTTATGTGATGCTAAATATAATAATTTTAAAATAAATTTAACTTTATTTTTTCACTATTTATAACTGAAATTTAAGAGGGGGAGCACTGATGTTTATCTTCCTTCATGCTAACTAACATTTCCTCACTACTTTTCTCAGAAACTAGAAAATATATTTGCCCCCCCCCCCCCCCCCCAACTTTGATCTTTTCTTTTTATATGCACTTTACATAGGCTTTTAAAGAAATTATTTGGAAATTTTTCAAAAAATATTCTATGAAGGAATGTAAAAATAAATACTAATAACATAAAAAAATCATTTTTTAAGCTGTAACACTTTTTTTTAACATAGATGTGTTAAAGTGTTTCCTCAGATATGAAAAATGTACCATAAAAATTTCAACATGTCTTGACTAGAAGCTGTGAAAATGGAGCATAAATGTAGAAAAATGCTAATTTAAAAAAAATGAAGGATAGAAGCAAGAGAAACACAGATGGCTTATATGTCATGCATGCTAAAACTATTAATTAGAAATACTTCTAGTCATCCAAATTGAATAAAATTAACACCATTGTAAATAGAACATGTTGAAAAATATTTAGACACACAAACTCTAAAACAAATTCTTTAACTTATTATGTCAGCCCCCCCCCCCCCCCCACACACACAATGTTATATTTTTTATTTATTTTTTTGTAGTAATTACTTCTGTACGATCTGAATAATATAACAATTTCTAAAAATCACAGAATTTAGAATCTAAAAATTAATTACTTATTTGAGCGACATTTATGATGATGTGGCACATACTTCAAAATGCTACTTTTTGAACATTAAAGTCTCTACTTTAAAATCAAAGACAACAAAAACATAAGTTTAAAAGTTGTTTATTAAAATCTCTTTTTTACGATGTATAAAATCACATGGCCAGAGCGCTTTCGGGCACTATTATGTCCTTTATCAGTGATGAAGTGAAAACAAGGTGTGAATCATGTGCTTAATTTGTTTAAAGTATTAATTAATTGATGTGTTTCCATACTATTTTATTAGTCTCTGCTTTTCTGTCATGATGGGTTAATTTTTTATGTGCATGTGAAGAAAACACTACATATTAATTATTAGATATTTTAATGCTACATTCACATCTACAATGTTTATAGCTAAAACAGATAACACAAACACTGATAATCACAGGAACCTGCCTTTAGGGGACATTTTATAAGCAAGGATTGTACTCCCATTACAGATAACAGCATCCATAGACCAGTTTTATACTTATTACGCTCTCAATATAAATACTTGATAAAAAATATGAATGACTTTCCCTACACAATGCAAGGATAAGATACATGGCAACAATGTTTTAAACATTGAATTGCACATTAACATTGGGTGCTTTTCTGAATGACAATATGCAAACTATTTCGTAAAATATGTAAAACTGTTAGTACCAAATTAAATTATATTTCACACAAATCTAACTTGATAAACTTAGAAATATTGCTAGTATCCAATAAGCAATATAGTCCATATATTAAAAGATTTTAACAATTATTTCATCAATTTGACATCATTTCAATTAATTTAGCATCATTATTGCTAATGTGGTGACCATTTTGTCAATTCGGAACTATTTTTAAAAAGTCACCAAATGGGGAAAAAGGATAGACAAATGGAGAGAAAGGATAATTTAAAGTTTGTTATTCATTTTCTAATGAAAATTATGTATAAAATGATTTATTTATTTAGCATTATTAAATATCATGATTCTTTATAATTTTCAAAAATTCATTCATAAATTGGGAAGGAGTGGGGGGTCTTTTGAATGTTGGACCCCATTTAAAATTAATACGGTTCCAGTATTCACAGATTGTAATAATACAAATTTTTCCAAAACACTCCATTCATTCACAAAATGTGACTCATCAGACTCATATTCGCACACACACAGAGACATTACCTCAAAACATTCGATTCAGGTTCTGAGATGATTAAAATATTCTCTTTCCATGTAAAAGCAAGCTAAAATGGGAGACATTTTCGAGGTGCATCAACAGTTTATTATAATTCTGAAGTACTGATTATTATTTAATATTTTTTTTCCTTAGTTCTATCCCTACTGACCAGAAATTCAGCTAAACCAATATTAGTTGCAGAATATCAGTATTACATAGAAAACAGAGATGACAATATGGATACAAAATGGAAATTGCATTTAGTATTGTTTCTTCAATGCAGTATTTTTGCCATCATAATATGCATATTCTAAAAATCATTATATTCCTACTTAATTTGATCTACTTTTGGCTAATGGATACTTCAACAGTAGGCTTTGGATAGGGATTTTTTAAATGTAATCCCTCTGAATTGGTTCAAATGTTCCTTTCAAGATAATTAAGAATCTTTATTATGAGCACCATAAGAAATAAATAAAAACAAATGAGAAAGTGGTCATTTTGTCACCATACTTTAAGCAGTTTCATAGTTTTGAAACTTTTTTATTAAGGGTGATGCAGTGGTCAAGATGCATAAAAATTCTTAAAGCAAGAATTCTAAAATTTCTTTTGGTTGAAAGTTTCGAAATATTTACCCCACACAAGCAATGATATAATATGCACTTTCTTGTTCAACAAGTTATTCTGAATGTGCAGGATTTTGCTCAGACATACAGGGATACAAATACTGTCTCACACTGTGGCTGATAAGAAGGAAATAATCAAAAACTTTCACTGGAAAACTCAAGAAAACTTGCTTGTTTTTAGGTTTTAACCAGGCTTAAGACAAAAAAAAATTTTTTTTTGCTGGTTTCACACATATTTCATGACAATCGCTATTTTATAGTAAAAAATTAATAAAAGTTAAAAATGACATTCAGATGAAAATCAGTGATGCAATAAAAAATATTTTGCTCAATTTTCTCAGAAAATGTTTGAATTTGAAGTAGGTAAGAAGTAGTAGTGTCAAAGCAAGTTAAAAAAAAAATCATAATTTCTATTGGTCCTAATTCAACAGTTGAACTATAGAATGGTTAGCTACAAAACATGGGAAAAAGTTGTTAAACAAATTAAATAAAAAATTCTATTTTCAGGCTTCCATAGTACCAAACTGTTTATGAAACACTTAAGCAAATAATTTTTCTTCCTATCATGTAAATATGTAAAAAAGAGAAAATGAGACACATTAATGAAACAATCAGTTTTCAACTACATTTTAGATAATTATAATTTAGTCTTTGAAAATAAAAAACAAATTGGGAGGACTAGAAAAATTCACCACCAATTTGTTTGAATTCCTAACGTTTTTGGGAATTCTTGATTTTTTCATCATTTTCATGATCAGTTGACTTCTTGTTTAAGAAGTTTTCAGCATCTTGGTCACACCATTGCTGAAAATTAGCAAGAACCACTGTGAAGAACTGAAGCACTTTCTTGCTCATTTGAATTACTTTGTTACCACAATTACTAATATAAATAAATAAAAGAGTGAGACCGAGAATAATAAACGCACTTGCCTCAATTAACATCAAAATCGTGACTCATACATCTTCTTTTGATTATCCAATACGAAACTATATAGAGTTCTCTGATACACTTTGAGATAGCAAAATGTACGTATTATACTTTTTGACCATAATATATTTTAGTAACCTACATTCATACATAGGTTATGGCATGAATCTGCCTGGGCTACTTGTTAGCTGTTTCAGTGCATCATACACGGCATGGGGCATATGATCAGAGACCATTCTTGGGCTGATTATAATTTGGTTAAAATAATCTGCACTCACCCATCTTCCTTGATGCCTGAAACAAACAAACAAACATAAAAATAAAATGATTTCACTTTTTCATGCCACAAGAGCTCAAACAACTTTTGAAAAGTAAAAATTAAGTGTAGTTTCTAGGGAGACTCTTAAACACATTTTAATTGATCTAAAAATTCAAATTTTCACTTAGCAGCAAGTGGCCAGCAGGCACTTCTTTGAGTGGTTACTCTACCGCAGATTTTTTGTAAAATCGATAAATATGATTATATATAAGGAAAACTTGAACAAAGCATTTAAACACAAATAAAATAATGCAGCATACAGATGTTTCGAAGATATGCCCCCTTCTCCAATCACGAGCATCACACTTGTGGGGAAAGAATGAGAAAACTTTAATCTCAAAATATTTTCACACATGAAAAAAGAAAATTTCTGGAACAAAAAGCAGAAGTACTCAGAAAGAACAAAAAAGTAGACATTTGTGAATCCACAGAAAAACCTCATGCCTTTTGATAAGTTGCAGACTTTACTTTCTTCAAATATGCTTCACTTGTAGTGATTTTTTTTTCCAAATTGTGGGAATTTTTTTTTAAACTTCCCTACATAAGAGGTTTTGCTCAAAATGGTCTAAAATTCAGGAGATTTTCGTATTTTTCAGAAAAATGTGAGAAAGTGTAAAAATTCGGAAGTTCTCCAGAAAATTTGAGAAAAATGCACTTGCAATGAGAACATGAAATCACCAATATAGCAGTATCATGGTTAAATCCCAGGGCCAAAGAGTGATAGGCAAGCATTATAGCACTGAACTAAAGACATCTCCAGCTCAAGGAATTTAATACTGCCTTATGAGAAATCACTACAGTACTCCTTCATCTTGTGAGTTTTATTAATATCAAACAAAGTTACAGATGAGGCATAGGCGTATTTATGATGCCAACGACGAAGAAAGAGACGAAGAAACGAGAAAGACGAAGAAAGTGTAAGATACTTTTTAAACCTTTGTTTAACTGCCTCTTTAAGCTATGTGAGATAGGAAGTACAGAACACACGTTTTTACAATGAATGTATAATTTTTCAGAAACATGAATTATGCAATGTCGTTTCTGATATCCTTACGTTATTTATGACTGATTATTTATATTTATTTATTCATTTAAGATGTTATTTATTTAGATTAAACTAAAATTATTATTTTTATATTGCCTGATCGTATAGTGTATTATATCTTATTTTTAATTTTCAAAATCATTTCCAATAAGCTGATTACATAATAAAGTTTCTTATTTTTTTTTCTAAATGTTTGGTTTGTGCTTATTACTTTGATGTCTACCTTTTAAAATACATACCAACAACTTATTAAATTCCAAAATTCCACTTGCCTTTAAGTACCTAAATTAATATTAGCACAGCCAAGACAAAAAATCACAACCAAATTTCTGCTAAACTAAACTTTTATTATTATCAAATATTTTAAACTTAAGAGCATCACAAACATCTTCCAAATCATCAATACTTAATTTTAACAGTAAAACAATCATTCAAAAAAACTTTTAACTAAGATTTTAAAATAATTAAATCTCAAGTTCAGATTCCTCTCTGGCCTAAAGACCAGAGTTTGGTCTGCTTGGAAAGCTGTCCACCAAAAACGTTAAACTTAAAAGAAAAACAAACAAACAAATAGTAAATGTAAAATTACCAGTGTACATGTAAAAAAACTAAATTCATAAAAATTGTTAAAATTAAAATACTAATCAAATTTTCAGCCAAAACTTTGGTCGATCGATAGAATAGCCCATTCCCCAGATTTCAAAGTACAAAAGAGCGCCAATTTGGTGCCATGCACCGGCACAGGGTTACAATTTTATTCCGTTTATTTCGCCAAGCTGGTAGTCTTTCCGGACATCCAATCAGCGTGCGACTTTAATGGAATAGTATTTTATTAGTAGTTTGTGTATTTCATCAGATCTTTTGGCATGAAAGCTGTTTGCATAAAAGCTGTTTGCACGTTCTTGAAAGTTTTGTGGATCTATTTCAATCAGTTTCGCTGATTTGTTTTAAAGCAACATTTGTTGGAATTTATATTTGTTTAATTTCACTAAATAGAAGTACATAAAGATTTTCTGAAGTTTTTGATTGCAGATTAAGTTTCTAAATGGCATCTGGTAAGCAGCAAAAGGATTCGATTGAATGTTCTAGAAAACGCGGTCGAGTGGATGAAAATGAGTCAGGCATAAAATTTTATTTTATGCTTGAAGCAAAAGGTCAGAGAGCAGTAATTGATTGGTGTGTAATGAAAGGTTTAATGAGTGATAGATATGAATATCCTAAGTGTGGAGATGAGATGAAATTGTGTGAAAGAGAGAGATCGATTGATGGTTTTGAATGGAGGTGTAGAAAGAAAGGTGATGATAAGCATGATGTACTTAGGAGTGTGAGAAAGGGTACATGGTTTAATGAAAGTAAATTAAGTATAATTGAGATTTTAATTTTAACTTTAATGTGATTTGGGGTTCTTGAATGTAAGGTTGTGATGAATCATTTGAATGTCGCGGGAAAAACTGTTACCGATTGGAAACAGTTTTGCCGTGACATTTGTATGAGTGCTTTTTTTAAAAATAGAAGTAAGATTGGGGGGGGGGGATGTGTATGATTGTGGAGATAGATGACAGTAAGTTCAGGAAAAATAAGTATGAAAGAGGAAAGCCTGTGGAGGAACAGTGGGTGTTTTAGGGGGGGGGGGGGGGGGTGACGGAGGAACGAATAAATACTTTTTCGCTAAGGTTTCTAACAGGTTGAGTAAATGTTTGCTGAAAGTGATCGAAAAATATGTTGAGAAGGGGATATTGATAATATCGGACTGTTGGAAGGCGTAAGGCGTATGATTGTCCTCAACATAAAGGCCTCATGCTCTTTCAGGTAAATCACAGTTACCATATCAAAGACCCTGAGAGAGGAGCGCATAACAATTTCATAGAAGGAACTTGGTCTGCAATGAAAAGAAAAGTCAAAAGAAAGCGATTTTCAACATCATTCGGATACGGAGGAAGAAGAGGATGACGAGGAATGAGGTTAGTTTTTTTTATTTGTTAATCCCGTGTTTTGAAATTGTCTTTTGTATTTGCCCGTGTTTTTAAAATGGGTTTCTTAATTTTAAAGTATAGTTTTTTCTTAAATTTAGTTAAAGTACAAACTTTTTCTAAGTATCATTTTTCTTTAAATTTAGTTAAAGTACAAGCATTTTTTTAAAATTGCGTATTTTTTCTAAGTATTGTTAAATTACATTTTCTGTGTTTTAAGAGTTTTAAGTTTTTGATATTGATTTAGAATCAAAAAATATTTTAAGTATATTTCAATATGGTTTCGAAAATTTTAAAAGTTTTTAATTCTGGCATTACACAATATTTGTATAATGCACAAAAATCATATTTTGTAAGCTTTATAGGAGTAATATTCCACTTTATTAAAATTGATTTGCACTATCATTTACATTCAAATATCTAGTTTATAAAACTGTAGAATATGTCAGTTTGGTAGGAGGAGCCTATTTTAAAACATGGGGAACAACGTCACTTGAGTTGGGAGTAGTCAATTTCAAAACACGGGAAAACGTGCCAACTTGACGCAAATTTTGTACTTAGAAAAACGGGGTGTGGGCTATTCTACCAATTTACCAAAACTTTTATCTATTATGGAAAAACTCTCATTTGGGTTGCAACGTTTTTCGTGGGTGAATATAGATGACAGCACCACACATTAGGAGAAATTAGGATCCAATCACACAAGGAACCAGGAAAACTGGTTAAATCTTCAAGCTACTGACAAACACTTTGCATTAAAAATGATGATAATTATTAGAGTCACCAATTAGTGACAGAGCCAGTATTCAGATGAAAAGAGGAACTATGCCCATATTTTCTTGATGCGGCTGTTCTCTCCTTGGAGACACCAGGCCAGGTGGCACAGTAGCGAAGAAAGATATTTCCGCAGCCCACGGAGTTTGTTGATAAAACAACTTGCTCTTCACAAAAAGACAAAAACTTTAAACAAAATGATGATTAGTCTTGTGGCCGCTTCCAACAACCAATATCAGAGCAAGACCAGTAACACTTCACATTAATTGTTGGCGCAAAGTTTGCAAAAGATGCAGTAGAATGGTAGAGACAATAGATTGATGATACTGGGCACAGTAAGACCAAAAACACTTCACATTAATTGTTGTCACAATGTTAAAAACATTAAAATTCCAAATGTTAAGAACATTACACAATTAATCTCATAGGAAATACAGAAGGTAAATTTTTACAATGCATATATAATTTTTCATAATGAACAAGAAAGAAAATAATGAACAAGAATAAATTAAAAATAATGAACAAGAAAGAATATTTCATGCTAGTCTGAGGTTACCAATGTAACGAAAATGCAAAATCATTACCTTAGCAGTGACGGGGTTTGATCCTAAGGCCAAAGCATAGTAGGTCAGCAGTATAGTGTTGCCTTAAAGATGGCTTTAGCTAAAGACATTTAATACTGCCTTATGAGCAATCATTATAATACTCCCCTCTCTGTGAGTCTTATGAATATTGAACAAAGTTACAGATGAAGCATGCAAACTATAAATTGAAAGGAAGGAGCAGTAATGAGGCCATTGTATAGCATGCTTAAGGTAAATTGTACTGCCAATCTCATAGCTGATGAAGAAAGTGCAAGAATTTTTTTAATCCTTTGTTCAACTGTTTCTTTCAGCTATCTCATAGGGAGTACAGAAGGTACATTGTTACAATGCATATACAATTTTCAGAAAGATGAATAATGGGAAAAATAATGGACAGGGAAGGGGAAATCTTGAATCAGTGGAATTTCTTGTTTCATTTCACCAATTTAGTGAGAATGCAAAACTACCAACTTCGCAGTAATGGGGTTTGATTTGGGGGCCAAAGCAAAGTAGGTAAGCAATATAGTGTTGAGTTAAAGATGTCTCTAGTTCAAGGCATTTAATACTGTCTTATGAACACTACACACTTTTTCAGCATATCTGTGCCATTTCCAATGTTTTGTGCCATTTTCAATGGTAATGACTATATTCATATCAGGTCCTCTACCATCATGAGGTTAGTTGATTGACTTTTTTGCGATTGACAGAAAATGTGATTTGACAAAAATCTTGGTAATTGAAATTGCTGTTGGTTTTTAAATCAAAAATTGTAAATTTTCATTAAATTTGGATAATTAAATAAATGCGCAGTTTCCTCAACATGTTCTAATATTTTATGATCTATCCAGGTGATGTCATACATCAAAAATAATGTTAGATCTAATGGACAATAATTTTTTTCAAAACAATGAGAAAAAACATATGGGGAGTTTGAGAATTACAAAAATTATCAGCTGTGTTATGTCCATTAAATAACTAGCTTACATAAGGGCTGGGGAGTACTTAACTTCTTTAATGGGGGTCGAAGGTACAATCTACCAAATAAAAAAATTTCAGGCAGATTTCCTTCGAGATATTGTACATATGCATATTTCATTAATTTTAGATAAATATGTCCCATGAATCCTCCACCAAGACTAATATTCCCCTCTCCCTTTAAAATATGCCACTGTATGCAGGGTATAAAATTATCAGATGTGGTTGCTAGGAATTAAGATATAAAACAGATGATGCCATCTACTGACAATCTGTACAATTAAAGTACGTTATGATAGTAATTTTTTGTTGAAGGGAAATGCTAGCAAAGTTACATAATTTTATTAACTATCATAACATTTATTGATTTTAAAAAATATAAATGATTATTTACAATATAAAAGCTGAATAATTGGTCTTAAAATAGAAAATTCATGTTAAATTTCTATACTTCAAAGAAATTTGAAAAATAAAAAGCAATTAAAAAAGGTGAAGACAGGGAGCGAAATTAAAAATAAATAAATAAAATTTAGAAAAAATCCTAAAATTTAATATTGCTGGAATCCAAAACACATTTTTTAACCAAAATGTAACATTTATTTCAACCGAGATTTAAACTCAGGGCTTCAGATTGTGAGACAATGCTTAAACCAAAGGTACCACCAATTCCATGATATAATCTTGTAGTATAACCATTTCATACGTGTTGAATTTTTATACAGTCCATAGCAACCTCAAAATATAGCAATTTTAGGTAAATTGGATAGTATTTAGTTCATATAGAAAGTATCAGCTTCTAAATAATAAAATAATTTCAAAAATCAGTTACATAGATTCTCAGATATGGAGTAACAAAAGAAAAAAAGATACAGCTTGTGTCTTTTAACTATTCATTTTTATAATTTTAAAGTGAAACTAAAATTTTGTGAATAAAATTTAATTTAGCAAATAAAAATTGAGTTTGGCAATTAGGTCAGCCAGGAGTAGGAAAATTTCTGTCAATACCAAAAATTTCCTAACCATTGATGTAGTAACTGCTCTGTCTCATTTATCCTCATAAAAATACTTGATTTGGCCTTTGAAACCAGTTGATTCATTTAATTATCTATTTATACTGTTACTAACGAAGTACTTTTATAATCAGACTATATAAAACAACAGTTTGAGCACTTTTTTTTTTATAGATTTTAATTTTTTAATTTTATTAGGGTAAAAAAAAATATTCAATTATTTTCTTTTATGTTTATATTTTTCCTTTATTTTCTTATATTTTTATTTCCAGTTTTCAATTTTAAAATATTCTAATAAAATATTTAGTTTTTAGTGCCAGTGGATTTTCAATGTAACCAATATTATTTTTATTTTGCATGTAGAACATACTGAAAGGGCATTCATTGATTCTGTCAATAGTTAATAAATTATTGAAGCAGATAGATCTTTAAAGATTTGTGGTTGTCATTGTCACACATTATAACTATATACAACTTATAAAATAGAACTACATACAACCTAAAAAAAATCCTTACACTATACAAGGAATTTCAGCATAGTTGACTTTGTTTTTCAAGTTTTAGCAATGACACATACTTAACATTAAATGCAAAACTTTCTCATAAAAATAGGGAGTCTAAATTTTTATATAGTCTAAATACCAAAAAATTAGAAAAAGTGCTGTACGGTAACAACTTAAAAGAATACAAACAGGTACAATTATCTACAATATTTAAGAAGATATTTACAATAGAAATAACATAAAAGAACTACCAAAATAGTCTAAAATGGGAAAATTGGAACAGGGTTATGTTGGAAGGGAAAACCCTTCCTCTTAAAAATTAACACTTATTATTTATTTTATTATTATTTACTTTTATTATAATTAAAATTATTTTTTATATTTATTTATATTTCCAGACTAAAGATATATTTTCATTTTTATTATACTTTATTTACTTTTTGCCTGATCGTATAGTTTTTCCCAATATAAAGTTACTTTAATTATTATTAAAATTATCTCTTGGTTTCTTTATTCACTTTACTTTATTAAACCATTACCATTGTTTGGTCTGTGCTAGACCTTGTTTACATTTTTAGAAACACTTCAACACCATATAACTTCTAAATATTCCACTTACCTTTAAACGTCTTCATAAATAAAAATAGCACAGCCAACAAACAACTAAAGAAAACACAATTCTTATTGTTAAATTAAAAATAAACTCTTATTTGTAACCTTTCAAATTTTAAGCATTATTCATTAAAGCAATTATTAGGTGTATAGTGGTATAATTTAAGGCACATTGCATTTGAAATTAGATCAATTAAATTTAAATTCAAGAACCAGGATCGTTATCCACTCTGGTTTGAAGATCAGAGTTTGGTCTGCCCGAGCTGTCCACCGCCAAAAGAAACAAATGTTAAACTAAAAAAAAAAACAATGTAAAGATTTGAAAATAATAGAATAAACACCATTTAGCACGAAAAATTTAAGAATGTAATAGATTCAAAGTCTGTAATAGTGATTGATGTAAGTGCAAAAATAGACTCATAAAGGTTGTTGAAGCAAAAAAAATACTCATTTAGTGAAACCGAAGGGGAAAAAATCTCACTGGATGATCCATGCTGACAATTTATAATCATTATCTTGACGATACAAAACCCGTTGGCACGTCGGGAAAAATATGGAAAGATGTATCATTATTGTTAAAGTGAGGATGGGTAAAAAGGATGTCACAGGTGATTAAATGTTTGGAGACCACAGGGATGATATTGTTGACTTTTTTGTACCCTTGATGCATAAAACACACTGCTGATTACACACTGTTGCGCACTACACTCACTGGTGTCGTACACTTCAGTAAAACCCTCAAGGCTAAACATAATTTTAGAAAAATATGCAAATTATTCGCTGGCTTGAAAGAGCCTGTAGAGATGATGATACACTTTCATAAACACTCGGACATCTGCACCTTCATTCCTTGGCTCCAAATAATAACGGATGTATAAGCACACACTGCTGATCATTAATTTTATGAAGCTTGGAAACACACATCGAAGAACGTCGGACGATATAAATTTGAACAGATTTTAGATGACAGGATATTATTGGTTTGATTTAACTGAAAAACATCCTTGCAGCAGGTCGCGGCCCGGCCTGACCGGGCCAGCAGTCTTCAACAGCTTCTTCGGCTACCTTTGCTCTCCTTAGTCAGGAAACGAATGTCCCTTCGCAACACGCTTGCTTCCCAGAAGACGCCAAACTTGGCGAGTGAGAACCTGTGCTTCGAGCCCAGTGCTCGCGCATATACTGCCGAATAAATACGATGTTATGCCAAGAACTGCGATACGGGCACGAAAGTTAAATTACACCGCCAAATGCACTGCCCTACACGTAGCAACCCAATGGAATTTTTGGCACCCTCTTTTCAGATGTTCAAAGATTATGCAAAAGGGGTCCAACTTGCCTAAAATTTGTTTTAAGGTGTGTCTTTTCTCTGCACTCTTGTGAATGAAGTGGGATGAAGTTAAAACCCGAGAGCGGGAAGCCGAAAGATTAACAAAAAATATTTTAATGTTTGAAGGCGCATCGCGCATAATTTTGAATAATGAAAACAAAGAAAAAGATAACAAATGAACGTTAAGAGGGGGATAAATGGCCGAAATATTCAAAATAAACAAATAAATTTAGGATTTTGAAGGGAAAGGGGGAAATAACGAATTTTGAGCTATTATCAAATTTTGAACCAATAATTAAATTTAGAATCAAAAATCCTGGCATAACAGTTATCCCTCTATTTTGACCCATGCTATAGGGGCTGACTGAAAATCGAAACCAATCTTTGCATAAAATGCATCTGTGCAATTTTATTTGTAGTAGACCTTGAATTTGTAAAAAAATTTCCCAATTTTTAATAAACAATAATTTGTTGAATATTGCAGATAATTGTGCCAGGTTTTCTTTAGTTTAGACTAGTAGTTACTGTATAGTGCAACTTTTTCTAGTTCAAAGCTTTTTGACGAAAAGACAATATAAAACTTTAGGCTCCCTATCTTCATGAAAACGTCAGCCACCATAAAAAAAAAATTGTATGAAAGAATTTTGCAGTTAATTTTAACAAATTTTCAAATTGAAAGTATGTGTTTAAAACCAATTGTAAAAGCTCGAAAATTGGGGTCAACTATGTTGAAACACCCTATATAAAACTGATATATACTTAATAAAAGAAATATTAAACTACAGCCAATAAATAAGAAATTACAAAAAACTTACGTAGAATCCGACTGAGTCAAATGCAGAATACGACCCGGAATATACAATGGAACATTAGTAGAGGGTTTTGAATGGGAATTGGTTTGGCAACTGCTTACACTGCCCTCTGATGACTGCAAAAAAAAAAAAAAAAAAAAAAAAAAAAAAGAATTACAAAACATTTTAAAAATAGGTTTGTCTTTAGTAAAGTTCACTAAAATTTAACTAATGTGGCTAAAACTGAAAACATATAACATCACACTAATATACAAGCTTCCTTGAGAATCAATCTTAATAACTTGATAATTAACTTCTCTAATAATAATGAATGGTCCATGAGTATATACGTTAGGTAATAAGTGACTATACCCAATCGAATAAAAATGATTGCTCCTAGTATAAAATTTTAAAAAGTTAGGAACTCCAAAGTGAGATAGATGAAATAAGTCAATTACAAAGTCATAGAACATTGTCTAATAAATAGAAATCGACACTAAAACTGTAACAGAAGACATTTATTTTTCCGATAATAAATACCCATTCTTCAATGTTATAAACCATTCTTGGTAAATTGTGCAAAAATACACCTGGGTCTCAACAACAACATGATGTTTCTGTTTGATGTTCTAAGCCCTAAATGAACACAGTCATTGCAAACACCATCCACTGCCCAGTAGCTCCCTTTGTGATTGGAATTAAGCAACAATTCAAACCACTACAATAAAATGTTGGAGTTTGGTTTTCAAGCAAACATTCTGTGCAATAAATACTTTCCAAGATATACTTTTATATGTTTGGATACATTTCATTTGAAAACTTTGTAGTTAAATTTTGCTGCATTTCTGTCCCCAGCATGTTCTCAAAGTCTACTGTGCCTATTTATATAAACAAACAAACAAACACATACATATATATATATATATATATATATATATACAGTCGAACCTCGATATGTTAAATTTAAAGGGAGGAGAAAAACGAAAATTTGAAGAATTTTAAGGAATTCATAAAATAATATATGCATACTAGTCCTATACTTTACACGTTTTTTAAAAAATTACTTATTTTATCTTACAGACAGAGAATTGGGTATTACCCAAGAAAATGCTGACAACAAATAAAGCGAAGCTTGATATGATTGGATACACATTTAATGTAATACTATGTACGTACATACATTATTAAAACTTAATCTTGCTTTTCTTTACTTGCAAAATAGTCATCTATGACAGTTTGGTTACAGGTACTGAATCCTTCAATATCTATCACATTTTCCAAATGAGCTAGGCAGATCCAAATGAGCTTAATTTTGTGGCGATAGTTCACTTTAAAACTCTGAATAATACCCTGGTCCTAAGGTTGTAACTTAGAAGTTGTGTTTGGTGGCATGAAATGAACTTTCACAGATTTTAACTTCGGTACGCTATTATGCACTATACAGTTGTCCAAGAAGAGAACAATATTTCGATTTTCACGGGACATTTTTCTGTCTAGTTCCTTCAACCAATTAGTGAAAATTTCGGCAGTCATCCAAGCCTTATTGTTCGCAAAATAAGTCATTGGAACAGATTTCATACCTGAAAAACATTGGGGTTTAGTAGATTTACCTATCATAAGAGGTTTGAGCCTTTCTGAACCATCCACATTAGTGCAAAATAGCACAGTTAATCTTTCTTTGCTTCTTTTCCCACCATGACATGCTTCACCTTTAATGGCCATAATTTTATGAGGCATACACTTAAAAAGTAATCCTGTTTCATCTGCATTAAACACATTTTTTGGATCGTATTTTTCCAAATGAAAAGATGAAAATGATAAGATGAAAAAATTCGAGATATCGAGAGTTTGATTAAAAAAATTTCAAGTTAAAGAGTTTGTTTTACATTAGTTTTATACCATGCGTGAAGGGAGATGAAAATATTTCGAGATACCGAGGTTCGACATATCGAGGTTCACACACACACACATATATATATATATATTTAAATGAAATGCATCAATCTGTTGATTTGCTAAATATTGTTGTTGACATCAGGATTCACTCGAATTTGAAATATGATCATTATTTCAATTTAGAGCTGTCCCCAACATATTCACTAAATCTACTCAGCTCATTTTCATGATTTTATTTTTAAACAAAAGGTTTTAACCTGCAGATTTGCCCGTTATTCTAGTCTAAACAGAAAAAAACATCCAAATTTGCAGTATGGATATTTATTGAACTCACTGTCCCAACTGTGCTTTCAGAATCTACTTGGCAAATTTCCATGACTTTTTTTAAATGAAAGGTCTTGACTAGCAGATTAGCCTGAAATCTGTGTTTTAATCAAGAATTTACACTGTCATTTTCATGCTTTTATTTTTAAATGAAAGGTCTTAAATTGCTGATTAGTCCCATTTTTTTTTTTTAATTTCTAATATTCAAATATGAGATTGCTTTTACATTTAAATTTTGATCATTTATTGAATTTATTTATTTTCCGCATGTTCTTGGAATCTATTTGGCAGATTTTCATGATCTTATATTTAAAAGGACAGCTCTGGAGTTGCCACCTTGCCCAATATTTTTGCCTAAATTGAGGAAATATTGAAATTTTCAGTATGGCCATTTACTGAATCCTTCCAGTTTAAAGCATGTTCTCAAAATTGCCTAGGCCACTTTTCATAATTTAATTTTTAAACATAAAAAACATTTCCTAAATTAGATCTATATTTACCACATCCTTTGTTTTATCATGTGCTAGATAATTTGAAAATTAAAAAATTGAAATAGTGCCTAAAGCTTTGTCACATGAGGCAACAATATGCGCTACTACTAGTAGTGGTGAGTAACTTACCACATCAATTAGCCACTACTAGCTTATCACATGTACCTACTATTTTTACAGCTGCAACAAGAGTAAGTCAGTCACAAGAAAACATCCACAAGACAATAATCTCGACACATAACTTAGCCAAAGCACCACTTTAGTAGTAATTACGAGGCAAATGCATTGCCACATAAGTCATCTCCAGTGCTATCTTACAGCGACCGAGTCATGTGAGCCCCATAATAGTGCATTTCTAGCGAGTAGAATTAAACATGTTCAATTCAAGTCACCATGACTATCTGAAGCTGCTACTTTTGGTTGTAATGAGTGAAGTCGCCTTGTATGACAGAGGTTTAAGGGAAATGAATGTTGAACACAAAAACATTGACTGATAAATTAATTAATCACTTCCAGTTATGAGATTTTCACAACAGGTTCAGCTAGTAGGTTAATTAAAGTTAAAGTAATAAAGCTAGTCTTTACTTGAGAGCCATTAGTTGTGTAGTTGCTACTGGAACCAGTTGGACCTAAATGCTCTAATAGAGGTCGGGACATTGGAACTGAGCTGGCCTCAGCTTCAGGAGTTGAGGGTTTGCCAAAGCAGTTGACCAGTTTATGAAGAAATATTTTGTACTGAAAAAAATAACCCAGAATTAATATATTAAAAAATAACATTGGTCTGCAACAATTTTGTAGCAAAAGAAAAAGCTAATTTTTATGTAACTAGATATTTAAGCCACTAAGGACCACAAGGAATCACTGTGGACTTAAGATCTAAGAGAAACTCAAGGTTATTTATTCAAACCCTTTGGTTTAATTAGTACTACCAGTCAGCAATAGTGATTTCAAATCCAATGATAAAAAAGATCAATCATGCTTAAAGCATTGATTATGAAACACTTTTCAACTTCAATGCAATTTTATTTAAACATTTCTAAAATGCAATACATTCCTCGGGAATATTTTAAAACTTATCACAATACTACATTAACCCTTTCGGGACGGCGGCATTCCGGAGCTGTCGCGGCTCAAAAGACGACGCGCTTCGCTTCCGAACTGGTCGAAAAGGACGGTGCATTTTTTGCGCTAAGCCTAACTCTCGAAAAAAATTCACTAAAAATCACCTATTCAACACAGAAATCTACTTTTTACAGGAATAAAAGAAATATTTATGTTCTATTTGATGTATAATTTTCATACAAATCTGAATACAAAATACTCGTTAGTTGCTCCCATTCTTTTATCCGAAATAAACGAATAATTTCACTGCCTCTAAAACCCAAACAAAAAAAATATTCTCTTATATTCCTATGATTGACCAACGAAATCATAACGCTGAAATAAAAATAAAAACCGAAACTCAATTATAAAATTGTTGATGCTACGAGAATTGCTCTGTTTGTTTATGTTACAAAATGATTTTCACCGCTCCAAATGCAGAAATAATTCATTCGATCCTCTTCTGCCAAGGTCATGCCTCTGCAAAATGCATTGAAGTTAGTTCCATGGACAAGTAACGCCATCTAGTTCACAAATTAAAACGTTCTGCGTGGTGGCACTTATAGGTGCCACTATCCGCTTGCGGTAAAATTTCCTCTGGCCCGAGTGAGTGCCGTTCGTCCTTGAATGCATGTTCGCATCTGGCACCTGGGCGTGCCGTTCGTCGCGAAAGGGTTAATTTATTATATTTGAAAACTTAAACCTTCATCGAAAAAATGAACTTCATTCAAATGACGGCATTGAAATATAAATTGCCTGGTTTAAACATCTCTAAAATGCGATACATTCCTCGGTAATATTTTTTAAATTATCATAATACTACAATAATTTATTTAATTTATTATATTTAAAAACTTCATCGAAAACAACTGAAATTCATTCAAATGACATCATAGAAAAAATAACACACCTGGCTCTCTCTATAAAAGCAGCATTTCATTCATAAATTATTTCCCATTCATTTCATTCATCACAGTACTAAAATAATTTATTTTATTTAAAAACTTAAGACCATGGAGCTACAAGTAATTAAACTCTATGCTTAAAACTTCATCGAAAAAAATCGTCCTTCTCTCTGTAAAATCAATGAATATTTCATTCATATCAGCTATGCAGACTAAATGAGCTAAATAATTTTGCGTTAAAGAAATACAGCAATTCTTATACAACTCATTCTACACAATTTGCTGTTTACATTTTACATAAGTGAAAAATAGGCTTCATTGTAGAAATAATCAAATTTGGATGATCATTTAAACTCAAATATATTATAATTGCGTTGTTTCAGTATGTAAATGCACAGAATTTAAGCAAAAATAAAGCGGTTTTAGGATGGATACAACACTCAATATGAATTAAAAAGAACTTTAAAAATCACGATTTTGAGACAAGATGGATACCATATTTCATTTTCAAGAGGGTCACGTGATCGCTTCATACAGGGTGTTTCTAAAATGGCGCAACCCACATTTCGGTTGATATCTCTCATAAATATAAAGACAGATGTTTGAATTTTGCGCTATTTATACATCATATAATGCACAATAGATGGCGTTGTTAGTACAGAGTCAGAACACTCGTCATTGGTGTGTAGAAAATCCACATTTACTGCACGAAGAGCCATTGCATTCCGAAAAGGTCGGTGCTTGGTGTGCGATTTCACGGAGCAGAATAATCGATTCCATTTTCTTTGAGAACACTGTGAACTCTGATGTTTACATTACCATTTTTAAGGAATTTTTTGAGCAATTAACGGACGAAGAATGCCAGTTTGGATATTTTCAACAAGACGGTGCCACCGCACACACCTCAAGGAAATCCCTTGCAGTCGTTGAATCAGTGTTTGGTGATAGGGTCATTTCACGTGGACTATGGCCACCCAGATCCCCTGATTTAACTGCCCCTGATTTCTTTCTATGGGTTTATCTCAAAGAACGTGTATACGCAAATAATCCAAAGACAATCGAAGCGTTAAAGGACAACATATGCAACATCACTGCATCTATTCCCACCGATATGCTGCATCATGTGGCTACAAATACCTGTCGTTGAGTAGAGCTGTGCTTGGCAGCAAATGGTTGTCATTTTCAGCATTTGTTGTAACGCACGATGTTATGCAGACATTAAACTATTTACTGTGAATATTTCATATTTTTGTCTTTTTTGTATTATCATTGAAATATCAAACAAAATATCATATTTTGAAATATCAAATGAAATGTGGGCTGTGTGACTTTAGAAACACCCTGTATAAGAGGTGTAATTATTATTTTAATTTTTATTTAAAAAACTACTGAATATATTTTGCTGAAATTTATATATATTATATAATATAATTTTATATATAAATTTATATATTTTATGGAGTAATTTGAATATTACCTAAAATTTTCGAAGCAATTTGTGAATTTTAAATCCGCTTAAAAAATGTTTGAAAAATTAGGTCCCATAGGGTTCAAATTTCATTTTTTCAACCCGGGTTCAATCCAAAACTAATTGGGTCATATTATTCATTTATATTCCCATAGGTCCTACAGACCGTCTGAACAACATACTAAAATTTTATTTTGATTAAGTCATTTTTACGGCAGTTATCGCGCTAACAGACAGACAGACAGACAGAATGAACAAAGTCATAAACACTTTTCAACTTTGTTGTAAAGTGTTAAAAATTGATAGAATTATCAACTTACACCCTTTTTACCATAATTTGATAGAGCTTTTTTTATACATTAAAACTACATTAGTAGGTTAAAATCATAAAAATTATGACTTTGACCCTTTTCAAAATCAGCAATTTTTTTCAGAGGTTAGGGAATAATTGAGTTAATTACATCTAATTATTAACTCAAATTACATAATGCATTTTACTTTTTCTCATGCATTTTACTTTTTTCTTCATGCCCACATGTGCCTCGCTATCACATATACTGCGATTGTTATTATTATTAAAGTTGAAATCTCTTGGTTGGGACTGCATAATACAGAGTTTTCTTCCCCAAACTTAACATTAATTAAGTATATCTTTTAAGACAGTCATCTAACTCCAAATGATTTACTTGATAGTGTACAACTGTCTGCATAAAAACAACATGTAGTTCCTATAAAATAATTGCAAACTTTTTTAAATTGGCAATTAAATCAAGAAAATTCAAATGCTAACATTTCTTTTAAAGCACATAAAACTTGCTTTTAGGCTGAGACCATTATAAACTAGCAACAACTTATTTTTAAAAGATCAAAATCTATATACATCTCAAACCAATGAAAAATTTATTGTTATTATTCTTTATTAAATCTTTAAATTTATCTTTATCACAAATAATGCTAGTGAAAGTGTTTTGATTAGAAATAATGTTCATTACTTGAATAAAGAAAAGCCCCCACCCCTAAAAAAAAAATCTAATCACTTACCCTTTGTTGTTATGTTAAAATATTTCTATTGTAATTACTCAAGCTTCAATATTATTATTTTTTTTTCATTATAAAATCCAATTATAACACCCCTCTATTTTTTTTTTTTGGGGGGGGGGGGGAAGAAGGGGTATTGTAATTTTATGCTACATCAATAAACTTACCTTTGGTTTCTCACACTTCTCAATACATTTGAACAATTTCCTCTTTAAGTCCTCTACAGTTAGCATGCTTAATCTTGGCACTATGTCATCCCCGAGAGTAATGGACATGACAAAATCTTCTGAGTACTTCACAGCTTCGAGGCTCAGCAGTCCACCCGGTGGGCTAAATGCAAAACAGCGAAGATTTGGATAAATTGGACGTAGCAGCAATGCGAGTAGTGCTGCACTTCCAGCTCCTAAACTATGCCCAGTAATTGCCAGAGAATAGCTTTGGTGAAGAGCAAATGCATCACTAAGGGCATGGCTCTCTTCGAGCTTTTTCTTAACAAAATAGGCAGCTTGCAGCATACCACGGTGGCAGAGTATTCCTTGTGGACAGCCATCTGTATATAGGCGGTCACACTCAGCGGTCAAGTCAGTTAGTGTGTCAGACAGAGAAAGAGTTCCTCTGATGGAGATCACTACTGAGCATGTCTGGTGATCGATGGCAACGTAAAATGGGGTTTCGTACACTCTGTTATGGAACGATACAAAGATGAGGTCTTCATCAGTGAGACGAGTAACATACTTCAAAGCAGCAGTATGGCATTGGCAACAGTTGTCATCAACAATATAGCTAGGAGGTTTGCAACAACAAGCACAACATCTGAAATATAATCCATAGATTATCTTTATATAAAATTTTAAAGCAAGGTACTTGCACATTTTTCATTAAAAAAAAAAAAAGCATTTTGTAAGCATATTTTAAAGACTACAGAAAAACAAATTAAGTACTGTGCAAAAAGTTGGTTACGTTAATACATTATGAAGTTTTACCAAACTTCACCTGATTTCAATACTATATCAGAAATGTCAAAGAATGCTCTTAAAAATTTCTTTAAATTTGAGCAAAATTGGCATATTTTGGATCTTGCTGACTTGAAAATATAGTGAAACCTGGTAAAGTGACCACCTTGGTATACTGACCATTTGGCTAATGTGACCATATCAATTTCATATAGTAATCATCGCCATTTTCATAAAGTGACCAGTTTCCTCAGTCCCAAGGGTGGTCGCTTTAACTAAATTCGCTATATTTACAAGACTTCTGATGATATTTTATGTGAATATTCACAAGTAAGAAAATGTACCTTTCTGGTAGGTCTGACGGTCTGGGTCTCAACAACAACAAGTAAGAAAAGGTGAGCTTTTCCTGAGTATATTAGATTACTTTTATAAATGAATAATAAAATCAGTAGAAAGTTTTTTAATCAGAAAATCAGGCAGTTATGGATATAATTGCAAACTAAAATAAAGTAAATATTATACAAAAGGCCCTGCAATTTTAAAGGCACATTCTGTTATGTGTGCTGCAGTAATTTATAATTAGACTCAGGAATCAGGGTTAGGTTTCTACAAAGAAAATAATAATAATAATAATAATAATAAAAATAAATAAATAAAGAAAGGCGAGAGGGGGGTGGAGAAACAGGAACTAGAAAATACAAAACACCTTGACCCCTTTTTCATATAATGATGGAAAATTTTTTTCCAGCAGTTTGCAATCTTAGAGAAAGCACACACTGAGAAAATATGCTGCATCATGCAAAATGAGGTTGGTGAGACAAGATTTTGGCGAGTAATTTTGCGGAATGTCGCCAACTTGGCGACTTTTTTAAATGTTGCCAAATTAACAAAAATCTTGCCAAATGAATAAATATTATGCTAAATCAATGAAAATAATGACTAATTGACGAAAATTCAATATCTTGAAAAGAATATAAGTATCTACTATAAGAATAACCTATTTTTTTTTACTGTAAAAGTAGTAAATTCATTGCATTATATAAGGAAAGTCATGTGTTGCCCACATCAGATTTTTACTGTTATAACAGGAAATATGTAAAATCTATTTCTCCAAAAAATAGAATCAATTTATAAACTTATTTGATACTAAAATGAAATGAATTACCTGGTGTCCTTAATGAGTGCTTGTTACTTAAATAATATAAATACAGATAACACCACTCTATTTTTCAATAACTTGTTTTGAATTAAAATTATTCTCATATTACAAATAAACAAAAATACTTGAAGTCAAAAAAGTTTCTTTAACTCTACAGTAAAATTTAGAAAATTATTTCCCCCTCAGTATCCCAGAATTTTTGTTAAATTTTAGCACTATACTCATAATAATAATATAATACCAAATTAAAAAAATTAAGATGAAATCTTAAATTAAATGCACTTAGTGTGAAAACAGCTGTTTTTCTTAAATAAAATGTCTGTGATTTAAATAAAAAACTTGCTCTCTAATTATCGTCTGTGGTGGCAAAGAAAATATAGATTTAATTTCACAAAATGGCAGAAAATGGGATTTTCGACTTTAAAACTTCTAAAAGTTCAATTTCTTTTAAACTATTTCAAATTTAAAAATAAAATCTTGCTGAGCCATATTATTTGAGGACCTGAAGTACGTCTATATCAAATTTTGCTGCTGTCTGTAGCTTTGATTTTTCACTATAGACGTCTTTTATTATATAAAATTTTAATGATGTAGAATATTTAAATGGTTGAAACATATAAACCAAATATTAAGAAAATATTTATACTTGCAGTGTATCAAAATCAATTGAAAAGACTCAATTTTCTCCTCAAGTAAATATTAAATGTTGAATATATTCTCAAACTACTTCAAATAACTGTAAGCACCGCAATTACAACACATCATATAAAAAATAAGTAAAGGTATCGACTAATTTTAGAGGCAGAAAAAGAGCCTCTTTTGCCAAGATAAAGGAGCCAAAGCAGCCACTTCAACAAAGACAGGAAATGACTGTCAGCAAAAAAAATTTCTCCCATATAAATAGGGAACTCAATTATTTTTTTAACATGCTACTCAGATGTAACAAAAACACTAGTGGCAGATTTTAAGAAAATAGTAATAGTTCCCATCTCTAATTACTAACTAAACAAAATCATTTGACTATTTGACTACCTGGCAAAAAAATTATAAAATAACCAGTTTTTAAAGAAAATCTAACGAAAAGCATCAAAATTTCCATAAATTTTACAGATTTTTACACAATCTATTGACCTGGGACGCGGTAGCCCATTGGTTAGCGCGCTGGAGTTGCACTCGGTAGGCCCGGGTTCGATTCCAGCCACTGCCAAAACTGCCGCTGTGTTCATGCGGAGTACGATCACGTTAAACATGTGGGTCCGAAAGTCCTTCCGAGAGGTTGGTGGTAGGGGAAGGAGGGTACGGTCCCTGTGGATGCCTCCCCCACTGGGTTCCGGTCTAAATTGGGTGGCACTTCCCGACCATCCAAACAGTTACCTTACACCTTTCTGGTAGGTCGGACGGTCTGGGTTTCAACAACAACAATCTATTGACCTTCTTAGAATTTTTAGAAATTTCTTAGAATTTTCCCACCCGTTTTAAAAATCGCCTGTGTTCTCTGGGTATTCTGTCTTTTCCAATTAGTGCAGCTACCCTGCAATTGTGATTTAAGAAAAAAATATCTTAACAGAATGCTTGCAGTCTTTTAAATCTTTAAAACTACTTGATTCCTAAGACCTTAAAACTGCTTAAATTTGTACCAAAGTGCTTCTTAAGAAGTACTTCATTTTCTTACAAATAGCATAGTTCAGAAATTGAAATGTAAAAAAAAATTGCCTCTCATCTGAGAGTGACAATAAGATAGGCCACACATTCAGCATATAGGACACACTGTATGTCGTGCACTGTGTCTCGTATGTTGCTCAAATATGCACCAGAAAACGGTTTTTCTAATACTGTTTTGCTTCTCTAGTGCAGCTATCGTCCACACACACACACACACACACACACACACACACACACACACACACACACACACACACACACACACACACACACACACACACACACACACAAACACACACACACACACACACACACAATCTCAAAAAATCTGATTCATGTTCAGGGATGCTTGAAACGTGTTCTCCCGTCGAAAACTCGAATTCAAATTTTCGACCCCGTCACAATACTTTCCTTATACATTATATGTATATAAGGAAAATAAAAATCTATTTTAAATGCACAATGTTCAAGCATTTCAAAAGCATACTCAATGCTTCATGGTTTTAGCCATTACATTACACTCATTCAAGTGCACACACTGCAGAATCCTTAACGATGTGTTTTCCCCAAGCGAGACAAGATCAACAAGCCAATAGGAAGACACTGTGTCCATCAAAGTTCTATTTTAATTTTTTATCTCTTTCTATTAGCTAGTACTCTTGCTCAACACTCGCCGTGTTTACCTAGCGTAAACCTAACGTAAATTTCTTACACTTCTGCAGTAAGCAATTGCATCATGAGTTTTACTGAATCTACTAAAGTACTCAAGGATAGGGGTTAGAGAAGTACCTATGTGATGACAAAATCCCACCTTTAAATTTCTAGTGAAGAGAAAAAAAATCATAGAAAAGGAGTTTCATAAGATAGAATTTACATCGAAGTGGAGCTCAAAGAGGGTTCACAACCAAAGTGTTGCCCATTTTAAGTTTTCAGAAAGGGTAAATAACTAGGATCCAAGCAGGCACCTAGTAGAATAAGAGAAAATATATGTTGGGTAGAGGGGTATCTCAAGCTTAAAAAAAGGTTATGGATGAAATGGATGAGGGGTGGTGGTGGTGTGGGGGTGGGGGTGGGGAGAGTCAAGAAGATACAAATTCCCAAATGCCTGGGAGGGGTATAGACATAGAAGTCAGCAGACTATAAAAATGAGAACAGTTATAAAACTATGCTTGTGCAGAATGTATACTTGTTTCTCTCTTCTATGGATAAATAACCAAGCTTGACAAACCTATCTTTAGGACCCACAGAGCAGATAACCTTATTACAATAGTAATGGTTCTGTTGAAAGGTTTTGCTTCTTCCTTTTAAATTTACTGATTATTTATTTATTACTCGATTCCTTATTTAATTTTCTTTTCTTTATTTATTCTTTATATTTATATTTCCAGATTAAAGTTATTATATTTATTTTTCAAAGTTATTATATTCACATTTGGCCTGATCGTACAGAATAAAGTTACTTTTATTGTTATTAAAATTGTTTCTTTACTTCCTTTACTATTTCTTGCCATTTCTATTGTTTGGCCTATGCACAACACCCCTGAGAATATACAAACAACAACAAAACAATTCCAAAATAATTTCACCTACCTTTGATACCTATATTAAAAATTGCACACTCTTTAAACCTAATTAATTAATTGCACAACCACAAAAGAATCACAACTCTTATTGTTAAATTAAAAATTAGCTTTTATTTGCAACAATTTTAAATTTAAAACATCATCACATTCATTAAAGCTTCAATTAAGTGTATAGTGGTAAAATTAAGTACACTGTGTTATAATTCATTCAATTAAATTTAGAACTCAATTTTAAAGAAAAACTCAGAATCCACTCAGGTCTGAAGACCTGAGTTTGGTCTGCCTGGAGAGCTGTCGTCCACCACCAAAAATGTTAAAACTTAAATAGTAATTGTATAATTTCAATGCAATGTATAATTTCAAATAATGACTTTTGTGTATATAAAAATTAATGTACAAATTATGTAAGCAAGAGTGTTAATTAAAATTTCTTTTAATTATTAGCATTCAAAATGCCAAACTATTTATTCACAGCCAAGGCTTTAATCATTTTTGGAAAAAGTTCCCATTTTGGCTGGGATGTTTCTAGAGGGTGCATATAGATGGCAGCACCACTGAGCAAAAGTGATTATGAAAATCAACATGTGAAACACTAAAACTAAAAAAAAACTTGCTGAGTGCGCACTTTAAAGATACTGATGAGTGAAACACTAAAGACTTGCTGAGAACACACTTTAGAAGATATTGATGAGTGGAACACTAAACCACACCTCCAAAACTCGAGACAAAGCAGAACTGCTGCGGCACACGGTGATGAATTCCTTTTGCAAAACAAATGGTGACACATTCATTGGCAAAATAGATGTCGGCACTGGACCCAAAAATAGGTAAGTCAGCAATAAAAAATTCAGAGATGCACAACACAGTGATGGCAGAGCAAGACCAGTGGCATTTTTCATTCTGCTGTCACATTTTTCATTCAGTTGTCAAAAATTCCAATGCTAAGAGCTTAAGTGTGGAGTGTTGGGTTGCTTTAGTATTTAGGTAATTTGGAGATTTGAAAATTTACTTTTATTTCTTTTTCCCTGGCTCAATATTCTTAATTTGGTAATATTTAAATAATATTTATTGGCTTTTCATTTATTCTTTAATTAGAATATTTTTAATCTTCTAAATTAATTTTCTTTATGATATTCTTAGTTAAAAATGTTCCATTCCTTAAATTAATATTACTTTTGATTTGCAAATTTTAGAAATTATTTATTTATTTGATTCCCCTTAAAATTCCCTTTAATTTGACGTCCCATTTTCCCATTTTGGTTAGAAATTCCGTTTGTTCTACAGTTTCAAGTTATTTCCATGTCTCACTGTAATTCAAAAATTTCAGTTGCGGCCATTTTCGGAATTTTGTTTCGCGGGCCCTTTACTGCGATTAAGCCGCCACCTAAGCGTTTTTCGCGCCTCTTTAGAATTCGGGATTTTTTTTAATTGGTTCGCGTTTTTTACGGATCGTCTGCTCTCGGAATTATGAGTATTATTTTGGCAATTCTAATTTCGGTAAGCGAATTTTAATTGCTGCCGTTTATCTAAACTCGCCCTTTTGCCGCAAGTATAAATACGCGCGTAGAACTTTTCAGTTTGAGTTTTTTGTTGAAATCCTTCGTTGTGCGTTAGCGCGAGAAGCGCGTTTTTTTTTTTCGAATGGAACTTATGTTCCACGCGAGTTTTTTTAATGGAACGTTAAGTTCCTCGCGTTATTCTTTTTTTTCATTAGTTGTTTTAATTTAAATTATGCATTTTTCAAGCTTTTTCGCGTAATTCGCGACGTAACTCTCCAGAAAAGTGTATGGTGAAATTCCTTTTGCGAGTTATGTGAATGAAGCGTCTGACGATGACGTCCGAGTTTTGAGAAAATCCTAGCGTTCCAGATGTGGTTGTTAGGCCTCTGCTGATGTTTTTCAAAAGTGCTGAATCCTTTCCTGACTAAAGTTTGTTGAGATCCTGATCCCAAGAAAACCAGTTTTTTCCAAATTCTGTGCTGCTCCAATGATTGGAACTTTCCCCCTGTCTGGCGGCCCATCCGGGTGAATACTGATGTTTTATTTAAACCCTTAATTTCTTTAATTCTGAATATGATTTCTCAATATTTTTGAAATGCATTTAACTAAAATTTATTCTGTAAAATTAAAATTCTAAACTTCATTCTGAGAGCAAATTTCTAAACCTTCATAATTTTTAAGAGCCTGGGTTAAAAATTCTAAAATTCTTTAAATTTAATATTTTTGTTAATGATTTTTGATGAAATTTAAATAGATTGTTTTGAGTTAAGTTTTTTATGCTAATTCCTTAATTTTAACTAAGTTGATAAAATTCTAAAATTCTAATGTTAATTCTTCCTGAGTTGCCTGCCTGTGAGCAGTGTTTTTGTATTTGTTAATTGGAAATAATTGAAGTTACAATTTAATAAACTAATTTTCTTTAAACTAAATATTATGTCTTCATTTATCTTTTTTAAACACAGCAGGTTTTATTCTATCTGTCAAACACAACAGTAGTTTTGGTGCCGTGTACCAGTCTAGAAATTGCTCTCATGTTTTATAATATTTATTAGTAGTATTAAACTTTCAATTGTATTGCAATTATGGATGATATTAGAGAAAGTAACTGTATGTATGTTTCTGTATTTGGGTCAGATGAAACTGGAGATGGCTCTAAAGATAAGCCTTTTGAAACTTTATTATATGCTATGTTCTTTGTTGGTAAAGAGCCATTTCCTTCATTTCTTACAAATTCAAATGATGGTAAAGATTGGGATTTAATTCCCAGAAGTCAGGTTGCTAGTACCAAGAAAACTTGGTTATCCTTATTGGAAAGAAATTTACCTTCTAAAATAAACATTGAGGCAACCTCTGATAATGTAAATTCTGTTGGTAACAAAAATATTGATTCAAATGTTAATAGTAAACAATATGACTTAAATGAACAGGTATTAAAAATAGATTCTTCTAAATGTAATGTAATGAGTAATTTTAAAACAGTCTCTTCAATAGGAGACTTTTTAGATTCAATCCCAGTATTTTCAGGAGAGGAATCTGGCCTCCCATTGGAGGATTACATAGATAGAATTAAAATGTTAGCTGACCATGCAAATTGGTCAGAGTCAGACAAGGTCTTAGTTTTAAAGTTAAAACTGTCAGGCATAGCTGCAAGATTTATTAGAGATAATCCTAAGTTAAAAGAAGAGAAATCTTTCTCTCAAATTCTTAAAGCTTTACGCGACAGATTTTCCTCAATAGAATGTTTACACAGTAACTTGAGAGCATTTCTGCAGAGTTATCAGAGACCAAATGAATCTGTGCGTCAGTTTGCTGCTAGAGTTGAGGCTTCCTCATACAAAACTGTTTCACCTGGCTTACTAAATGACAGAGTGGCAAACCAGCAAAGACTTGATGTCTTGTGCTCGGTTTTCATTGAAGGCTTGAAGCCTCATTTCAAACGGCTAATCCTACCTCAAAACCACAAGAGTTTTGACTCTGCAAAAAGGCATGCTGTGGCGGAGGAAGAGGTGTGGAGCAAGCAACATGGGGATGATCCCCAATATGTTATGAGTCTTGGAGAGTCTGAAAATAAGCAGCTCCATGATGAGCTTAAGAGAAATAAAATGGAGGTAGAGAACCTCACTAAAAGGCTTGCTGAGTTGCAAACTCAGATTAACACCAAACCACAGCTGCCTCAAACTAGAGTGACAAAGGATAGCCGAAGGTGTTTTTCATGTGGTCTATTAGGTCACATAAGTGTGGATTGTAGGAAATTTCCTCAATCACACAGGTTCAACAGAAATTCTAGGTCTCTGTCTACTCGAATGTATCAACAACCTTTTTATTTTCCACAACCTACACAAAACTATCCATATGGTTTTCCACAACAAATGCAAGGATTTCAACAACCTACTCAATTTTTTTACCATCAGCCAAATCAAAACTTTCAGCCTGACATTAATGAAACTAAACCTAAAATGAGTTACAACACTTTTTATACACCTAGGGGTGATAAAAATGACAACGACAAACAAAATTTAAACTAAGTAAGGGTGAAGGGAGTTTTCACTCCAACTTATCTTCTGAAGCCCTTGGGGTGTTACCTGTGGTGCAAAATTCAAATTTGATTTCATTACAGAATTTGTCTCTACCAGTGATTTCTGGTATGATAAATAATGTTGATATTCCTATACTTATTGATTCTGGTGCTTCTATTAATGTGTTGTTTACAAATGTATTATCTCATTTAAATATACCTGACAGTCAATTAACAAAGTGTAATATAAATTTAAAAGGCATCTCTAGTGAGGCATCAAAGGCACCTGGCGAGTGAAAACCTGCACCTCATGCAGAGTGCTTACGTATATACCGCGAAATAAATATGATGCTATGCCAAGAACCATGAGGCGGGCATGAAAATTAAAATTAAGCCACCAAGCGCACAGCAAACCCAATGGAAAATCTGGTACCCCTTTCACAGAGGTTCAGAGTTAAGCAAAGAAGGGTCCAATCACAGACTAATATATACAGATCTGTTACTCTCAATTTTGCAGCGTCCTCAGAGATGGACCAAAATGCGGGTTGACATACTCTTGGTGATGGTCTGGTTTGGTCTGAGTGCTTGGCAATGGTCTGGTTTGGGTCCAAGATGATTTTCAATGTTATAACCCTTTAGCATGCATTGTAACGTGGTTTGAGTAACGTGCAGAAGGATTATTTGTTAAGTGATTAGATCATTTCATGAAATGGATTGCCAAAAGAAAACTGGTTGCGTTACAGGGTATATAATTTATTTTTATTAAAATTGAAATAATATTAGTTATCACCATCCTACATACGTGTTCATTATAAATATACACGTCTTCATCATACGAAATTAGTGCTGTGTTATTACTGCCGATTAGACTAAATTCTAAGAGGTAGTGGTATAAATAGTTAAAAAATATTTCTGTATTTTTATAAAATGTATAATAATTGATATTTGGATAGCTTTTCCTTAGAGCTAATTAAGTTGAATGTGATATTGTATGTGTATATGTTAATCATAAAATCCCGGCATAACAGTTCTAAGTAATAGTTTGGATCACTGTTCATTTCTTTTATCGGAACAATATTTGATTCTTATCAATTGGGTGAAAATGATAGGAAATTCTCAGGTAGTTTTCTATTATTAATTTGTTCTATTACTTCAAATTTTTTATTTTTTATTTTGATCATAAGTGATCTTGGTGTAGAAATTAGGTTGTGCAATAGAGATATTCTGTTGCTACAAATATTGATGTTGTTGATCAAATGTTTTTAATATGGGAACTGTAGATTACATTATTGATATTTCATAAAGGAACAATTGGAGGCTATTTGGCGGATTTGCTCTTGATATGGAACGGTGCTGTGTTCTGTTGCAAGAATGTTTATGAATGAAATTGACGAAAAGAGGGGATCTAAGGAATCAGTGTTGTGGCTTAAGAGATTTAATCAGTTCTAGTTAAGTAATATTAAAATAAAGGTATGCATTATATAAAGATATATTAAAAAGTATGTATTTAAAACAACTTGCCTAATATCTTTCCAAATTTGGCACATGCCAGTGAAACAATTTGTGTAGAGGAACAATGGCCAACCGTAGCTCCCAAGGGCAAACTTCATGAAATGAGAAGCCATCTCTGGAGTCATCCAGAACTGATTTGCAGGTGGAGTGAAAACCCCTGGACTGGAAATAATGCTGCCCTGAACAGCTCCTATAAAACGAACAAAGAAAAAAATTCTGAATCTGAAAAAGTCAAATTAACAATGAGCATTTATTAATTTACTAGAATGATTTACCTGGTATTGCCCAGGTCCTAAATAAGTTCCACTACTTAAATATAACTAATACATCTACAGAAATCACATCTCCAAACTGCCTTTATTTCTGTGCTCTGTAACCATGGAAAACAAACAAAAAAACAAATCAAAAAACATAAGATGTGGCTTAAAACTCCCCATTAATTCCAATTCAGGCATGTACATAAAAGTCCACTGGAGAGAAAGATTTCGATTCGAGAAATTTCAATTTTGCCCTTCGTGAGCAGAACCAAAAATCTCAATTTTTATGCGTTTACTTAAAAAACCACAAAAAATAAATAAATAAATAAATAAAAAATAATAATGTAGTAATAAAAACATTTTTTTTTGTTAGAATGTGAAAATATATACACAAATTTTTGCTGAATTATAGAATTCTGTTAATTTTACTTTTTCGGATGCAATGAAATGAGTATCAGATAACCTAAAAAATGCAAATTTCGACATATTTATAAAAAATTTAAATATGAAGGAATTGTCCTATGGATTTAATTCAAACATCATTAGAAAGAACATTCTTCGATCTTTCCAATGGTGTCAAGACAGAAACTATGTGATAATATATATTTTCACTAAGGAACCAATTTGCGTGAAAATCACTTAAAATGATGCTAAAACATAAAATAACTAAAAAACCAATTTATAAATTTGAAAAAAATTTGGGTCTTGAAGTACCTTTGTACCAAATTTCGTCGCTTTGAGATTTTCTGCAGCAGATGACACACACACAAACATCTTCTTTTATTCTACCACAGAATTTCGTTGATCCACCCCTCTCAAATGTGACAAAAAATTGCAGAAATGTAAGGGGGGCACTAACTGGGAATTTTTTGCTTAAAGAAATAAGTAGAATTCCATTGATCTGTCCTCTCAAATGCGACAGAAAATTATAGAGAGGAGATAAAAATATTATCTACGACTAATCAATTTATGACAATTTTAAGTGCATGATTATAAGATAAAATAGTAATATTTTTATCAATAAATTTATTTTATTTGATGCTGAATTTTTAATATTTTTTTCTAATTTTGTTCCAATGTTTGGGGGAGGGGGGGGGGCTATTTCAAAAAGTTTTAAATTGAGATAAAAAGTGGGGGAGGGGTGCATTTTCCTGGGAAGGGTGGATTGACAGAATTCTATGGTTGTAAACCTATAGTTGTTAACAGTTTACTTAGTGATTTCCTTTTCATTGGAGAATTAAATATCCCAGTCTACCCAATTGTTATGTGAGCCAGTAGACCACTGTGTCCACTCCCACCCAACATATTCTATGTCACCTGCAAGTGAAGATATCAGCAAAAATAAATGCTTGCAAAAAAAATTTCCTTCTCCACTTGCTTCCTAGCAAAATAAAATCAACAGCTAATTTAAAATTTATTGAATATAGTCAATGTCATATTACAGGCTTTTGCTTATAGTAATAAAATAAGTAGTGTTGTTGAGACCGAGACCACCCGACCTACCAGAAAGGTGTAAGGTAACTGTTTGGATGGCCGGGAAGTGCCACCCAATTTAGACCGGAACCCAGTAGGGGAGGCATCCACAGGGACCGTACCCTCCTTCCCCTACCACCAACCTCTCGAAAGGACTTGTGGACCCACATGTTTAACGTGATCGTACTCCGCATGAACACGGCAGCAGTTGTTAAAAAAAAAGTGAAAAATTCTCTAAAATAAAAAGATGAGAAAGGACACTATAGACTGCTTTCTTGATTCAGTTCTCCAGACCTTTTCCATTATTTATTGCAATATTTCTTTTTAAACTGATCACCTGAAAATGAATACCAACCAAAATCTTGTATAAATAAATTGATCTGCAAAGTTTGATGTCAATAATAGAATGAGTGGGGCAGAGGCATAACTAGAATTAAGTTTGGTTAAGCAATGCTTACAGGCCTGAGAAAGCCCAGATATTTTAGGCACCCAGAATAAAACAATTTTTTCCCCAAAAAAATTTATTCTTAAATAAAAATATTTTATTGTAATTGTAACAACTGCACATATTAAATTATTTATAAATAATTAAACTGACTTTTTGATAAATAAATAAACAATTTTACACAAAATATCCATTACTTGTTAAATATGAAAATGTTTTTCAAAGTTTGGAAAACATGGGACCTTATCAAGTGCACGGGAATAAGGATGAGGGCAAGAGTAATGCACATGTGGCTTCAATAGCTTCATTTGGCAATTGCTTTCACTTCACAATAGAGAATGGAAGAAAAATAAAAGTTAACATTTTTATTTTGGAAGGCCCAAACAAAAAATAAATAAATCAATAAATAATTTTGAAAAAAAAATGAAAAATTGGGGGGGGGGGGTAAAACTACTTAAGGGACTAAAATTAGTAGCTACACAGCTGAAAGAGATTCAAAAGTTAGAACTTATAAGGACGAGTCAAACAGTTGAGCTGAATAGAGATACTCTGTTTTGCATGCTTATAACAATATTCTAACAATCAAAAATGTGATAAATACTTAACATAATAAAAATGGACTCCATAAAAAAAATCCTGGAGCTCGTACACATATCTTACCAGTGCTCGTTAAGGAATCAGGTGACTGTACTGAAATATTTTCAGACTGCTGAGATGTAGAAGCTCTATTATTTAAACCTTCCACAGCTTGTTTTTGCTGTAGAAGTATCAATCCAATTGCTATATCAGATGGAACTAAATCTTCCTGGGAAAGAAATGCACAGAAATATTTAAGGAAGTGAAAACTATAAATTATACAAATGTAAAACTGAAAATGATAAATAAAAAAGTGAAAAAATAAGATAGAAGAAAAAACAGTGTTAATAACTATGTAAATGAAAAGTTAAAAACATATATTTGAATTCTTTCACTGATGTCTAGATAACTTTAATCAGCAAGGCTGAAAAATTGCAATCCATCACTTGCCACTGGCAAGTTAACTTTTTTACAAAGTGATGAAAAGCTACAAACAAGTTTGGCAACTGAAAAATTTGTGCTGGCATCATTAACATAACAATAAAAAGTGGACACAGTTTAAAAGTGAGTTTTAGGAGGGTTTAAAAATGTGTAATTCTGTCAAAATCTTAAATTAAAATATATTGAAAAAAAAAAAAAAAAATCGGCGAGAGAGGTGTCTTATGCTTTAACAGACCAAAACCTCTCAGAAAATGCCTAAGTAACCTTTTATAATAGGAAACAAATAAGTTTTAATGAAAATATGGTCTTACAGTAAAAAAGTCACAATTAATATATTTCTAACATTGCCAAGGTTTTATGATACAGAGGTGGACTTCCAACTTAGAAGTTTAGGCTTAACTAATGAATGGTTGGGAGATCAAATATTACTCTCATGATATCACTCAACATTGTACAGGAACTATGTCTTGGTTGGTCGTTGGTCTTTGAGCTACAGGAAAGTTATTTTATAAGCGACAAAAACGTGCCCAAGTTGGATAGAAAATATCATGTGCACCCAGTGATGTTACCTCTTCTGCTCCATTGGATAGAAAAGAGGTTTGCAAAGTTACACAAGAAGGTAAGATATCTATCAGAAAAATTAAAATTGCAAATGGCAAAAATTCACAATACATGAAACAGAAAAAATGTCAATCAAGCCTCAGAGTGACATACTAGGTAAATTGAGGGAAAACATTCTACTAAGGAATGCCCCAAAGTTGAATATAAATATTCTACCTTAAATCAAGTTAAAAATTTGAAACTGAAAAATAGTTTTCGAATAATTGTTGTTGTTTACTTAAAAATTCAAAGCAAGTTGGCTATCTTGAATAGGATTTCTAAGGAAAAGCAAATTAAAGACCTTAAATTAGCTTTAGGTGGGGAAAATGAATGGAGATTTATAAATACAACAGGATAAACATTTAAATACCAAGGTAGTTAAAGGCTGAAATAGATTAGATATCAGCTTATATAAGTGGTATCCCACATTGTACTATATACTCATATCAGACGGGAGCCTGATGACTGCTACAAAATATTTTAAATTGCTAAACTGGTTACATTATGTTGGATTACTTACTAAACAATATGTGAATCCTAGGTGTATAAAAAAAAATAAAATTGTAGTTCACATTAAGTTTTACAAAAATGTTATTTTGTTCAGCATAAATTCTTCTGATATTGCAACTATACTATTAAAACATGATAGAACAGCTGCATCCTACTGCTAGCTGGCATGTTTGTCTCATTGATTTTGAAGCTTACAGAAATGATTGATTCTGAAGCTTACAGAAATGATTGATTCTGAAGCTTACAGAAAATGATTGATTCTGAAGCTTACAGAAAATGATTGATTCTGGTAGTTGGTCCAGAAGTTCATTTTTTTAATGAAGCTAACAATCCTGGGAGTTGCCCCAAACTGTCAAAAATAAAAACATCTGAAGAATACAATATGCACTCTTCTAGACTAAGAATGATATCAGGTAGTCAAAATAAGAAATAAAGCATATCAAGAACACAACTTAACACCTATAAAAGTTATTAAAGGGGCTTACCTCAAAATGATAAGCAAGTAGCTTAGAAATTGCTGAGTAGGCACTCTTACTTTGTTCATCTTGTTTTTTACAACAGCAAAACATACGTAGCCTGTAAAGAAAAACAAGATCAATCATGCATAAAGCATTGATTACGAAACACTTTCCAACTGAAATGCAATCCACTGAATGTATCATATCTCTAAAATGCGATACATTCAGTGGTGATATTTTTTTAATCATCACAGAACTACAGTAATTTATTTTACTTGAAAACTTAAAACATCGTCCAAAAAAAAAATGAACGTTATTCAAATGACATCATCAAAATATAAACAGCCTACTTCTTTATGTAAAATCAATGAATATTTCATTCATATCACCTACATTCTAGACTCCAGAACTAAATAATTTTGCATTAAAAAATTCAGCAATTCTTATACAACTCATTTTCCAACTTGATTTGTTTACATTCTGCATACGTTAAAATATTAGGCTTCGTTGTAGAAATAATCAAAGTTTGATAATTATTTAAACTCAAAATTATTGTAATTGCATTGGCGTAGAATATAGATGCACAGAAGATAATAAAAAATAAAGTGGTTTTAGGATGGATGCAACACTAAATCTAAAAGAACTTTAAAAAACACGATTTTTACTCTGGGAAAAAAGATGGATGCCACATTTTATTTTGAAATGGATCACGTGATCCCTTCATATTATATGGGTGCAACTATTATTTTAATTTTTATTTAAAGAACTACTGAACATATTTTGCTGAATTTTTTTTTATATATTTTATAGGATAATTTGAATATTTCCTAAAATTTTCAAAGCAATTTGTGAATTTTAACTTCGCTTAAAAGATGTTTAAAAAATTAAGGTCCCATATGGTTCAATGTATTTCATTTTTACAACCCGGGTTCAATCCAAAACTAATTAGGTGATATTATTCATTTACATTCCCATATGTCCCACAGACCATCTTAATTACATACTAAAATTTCATTTTGATAAAGTCATTTTTACAGCAGTTATTGTGCAAACGGACAGACAGACAAACAGAATGACCAAAGTCATAAACACGTTTCAACTATGTTGTAAAGTGAATAGAGAAACACTAATCCATGCACATACAATTTTGTCATGCAAAACTTTAGCTCATTCTTTTAATTAATGTTCTAGCCATACCAGCAGAAATACATGGGGTTGCACAGGATACTACTGAAATAATATTAAAGTAATACGAAATCTGAAATATTTTAGCAGTAAACTTGCTTCCAATTGATATTAACAAACCATGAAAATATATGCAAATCCATTGATCCATTTTATAAATATAAGTGGTCATTATGGCCAAACAAAAACAGGCATTTTAATTCATTTAATTCCACAGGCAGGCAGGCAGATATGGAAGATAACACTTAAATTAAGAACAAATTCTTGATTCATTGGCTGAAAACAGATTCATCGAAATCAATTATTTATTTCATATTTAGCTTAGCCAATTTTCCATTTCATATATCAACATGGTACAAAATCTGATATATTTTAACCATAAATCTGCTCCCATTTAAGCTTAATAAACCAGTGGAAAAAGTGTGTAAATTGGTTGAGTTGAAAAAGTGTGTAAATTGATTGACAAGCAGCTGTTTTAGAGCCGTAAACAGCAGACAGACAAAAATAGGTAATGTATTTGCCATTGACCTGGAAATAATACAATAATGGTACAGATAAAGCTCATATCAAACAGTGCTTGGAGTCATAAAATTACCTTACATAAATTATGCCAAATTAGATTGCATATTGCATGAGATATTTAACTTGAAAGCATATTTTGGATTTTTCTCTTTTATACATGAAAGTGGTACAAAATTGGAAATATTTTGAGCCATAAATCCAGTAGTGGCTCGTTAGTTAGGAATGTGGTAAAAATTCATTGTGGTGAAAAACTCATTGTTAGTAGATTGTCTTCAAATTTTCGCAAAATTCTTTAATAAAATGTTCTTTAATAGAATGTGGTAAAGATGCTAATGAAGAACTAGATTTTTAACACAACTATAAAATTTAAACATGTTCCATTTATTTGGGAACAAAGGTCATCCTCCTTTCTTAACAGTCATTTATTCCAAAAGAGACAAACAAGCCACACAAACGAAGAGTTTCTAACTCAAAAACAGAAAATCAACTGAAACAAAATAGCGCATGCGATATGAATAAAGTGTTCTACAAGTGGGTGCAATTTTTGCAGCAAGGCACAGATAAAAAAAACTCGCTCATCATACTCACTACTATGCATCAATCTGAGCATGAGCACTGAGGCTTTTAATAGAGGCATGGGGGTGACAGGTTTTGCAGATGGAAAGATGATTTCCCCACACACTTTGAAGATACACATAGAAAATTACCCTTTCTGCTTGTGTTGTGACTGCAAACATTTATTTACATTCCAACCTGATTTCAGTTCAGATTCAGTGTGGGAAAATTGTACAAATGCAATAAATAATTAAAAATATATTTTTGAAAAAAATTATGGGAGAAGTGCTGCTGCAGTTTAACAAATCAATAAAAAAAGTACAAAAATCCATTTAGTTATAATCAGTCATGAACAGGCAGAAACAGGTTAATTCTTATTATTCTGCACATTGATTTCAGGCAGAAACAGGTTAATTCTTATTATTCTGCACATTGATTTAGAGTGATAAATCTTGCATCCGAATAATCTCTAGACACAACTTCATTGCCTAAAAATAATTCTTCCAAATCCATTGTGTGGTTTAGGTGATATTTAAATTAGAAGTGCATATTGAAATTTTTTGTTTATATATTAGATAAAAAGGTTTAAAATAAATATACAATGAATGCAACACTCCCTGCAAAAATATCTCATGCAAATTATATTTATATCACATAAAAATTAGCTTTATGTTTTAAGTAGCAACCAAGAATGACTTCAATTTATTTTATTAGGCTACACAATGTGATCACATTGAGCCTCTGATTATTTGATAACATTAACCGAATGATAACTTTAAATAGTGAATAATAAATCACTTAAAAGCATTGATGAAATGGAACAAATTTAATAAAAATGTACTAAAAACATTCTAATACATACTTTTAATGGCTTCTTAACAATAAGGCGAAGAAAAACTCATTGTTAGTAGATTGTCTGTCTTCAAATTTTCGCAAAAGTTCTTTAATAAAATGTTCGCTTTCATAGTGTTTCAAAAAATTTCTGTGTTTTTTTGATAAGTATCATGGTTCAGTAATGACTAATAACAATCCATTTACTTCAGAAGAAAAGATGGGATTCATAGAATGACATTCCGGCATCCCTATATAAGGTGATTTTCGCCTGTTGCACAATCTGGCGCAAGTCTTTTTGACCATTGTTGTCCATTTATTATCCTATTTTTTTATTCCTACCATTTTTCATCAGAATATTGAAATTGGTAGTCCATCCATTCAGATGCTTTGTAAACATTTCACAATTTATGCCAGAATGCCTATCTTTTCTTTCTTTAGCATGAAAATCAGTAATTTTGATTAAGGTTTCTCCTCTTCCCTACCTTGAATGCAGCCAGTTGGAGCTTTGGTAATCTGATAGCAATAGCAGAATGATTATATTATCTGTGATTACGGTAAGTGGCACCTACTGTACTAATATACAGAATGTAGCTCATTAAAAATAATGTTTGACATATCTAAATATTAATAGTGGTAGAGATGGTTTCCAATAAACTTTTTTACCATTTAGACTACAAGGATAGGCCAGGTACAAAACTATTAGTCACAATTGGGTGCATTTCTGGGCATCTTTGTGTAATTCAAGAAAAGCATACTGTGCATGTGCATAACACAGCATATTTTATCTCAAATTTTATACCCATTTCTTTATGGATTAATTTCAATGTTATTCACTATATTTAAATAAGTTTATCTGTTGCACTGAACTCTTTCTTATCCATGTATATTTTAGCAGCTTAAAATATGAAGCAAATACATTATTAGTGGCTTAAAATATGAACTTTCATATTCAAATATTTTACTAGCTTAAAAGTGAAGGATGTTAAGTATTGAATTTTATTTTATTCCGATTCAAGTAAAATTGTTTTCTTAGGAGAAACTTTAGTAATTGCACTATGAGGTAATATAATAATTGCATTTTATTAGGCAGCTGTATAAAAATTAATATTATTGATCAGGAGCAGTGTGTGTCTCAGAATAGGAATGCAAGCTCTACAGGCACATGTGACAACTTGTTTACTTTGTCCCCTTTCTATATTCGATTACTTCATTATATTCTTTAATAGCATTTAGTATTTAAATGATATTAAAGAACAATCAGAAAGGATAACACCCCCTTTACTTTCTCCACATTACATAGTGTATTTAAAATTAAAGTAACTTTAATGGGGGGGGGGGGGGCATAAATACTTCAATCTTGAATTTAGATTATTTTATACTTTTTAAGCATCCCTTAGCATTTTCAAGACTGGGGATTTTGTACTGTGTTTTTTACCCCTTTTCTCTATTTTTTTAAAATATTATATATATATATATATATATATATATTCAATTCTCTATTTATATTAAATATTATATATATATATACATATATATTTATTTGTATCGGAAAGATCCTTGTTTTATGTTTATAAATATGCAAATAATTAAATACTATCTGTATTGAAAATTTTATGAATACAGCTATGCACAGGCTGAATTAGCTTGCTAGACATGCTGAGAAAAACTAGTTAGAAATTGTAAAAAAAAAATGAATTATATGCTGCCATCTATTTAGTTTTTAGAAAGCTAATGTACAAAGATTAGCTAATGTACAAAGATAAGCTAATGTATAAAGATCTCTTGATGACTAAGCATGAATGTGGCTTGGAGAAATTAAATTGGAAGGCTTAGCTCTGCTTGAGCTACATTCACGCACTGCCAGCTAGGGGTAAATGTGGCGAGTCTAGTTTCAACATAAACTAATTAATGCAATTAGCCAGGTGCCCAATTAACATGGCATTTCTTTAGCACATTTTGAAAAATAACATTTTAAGCATTCAGTTGGAAAACAATCAGTAAAAGTATATAAATCAAGGAAGTTTTAATCACATGGAAATCCCACAAGGATTTTAGCTATTAGATAAAAATAAATGCATACTTACTGCCACTCCCACACTTTTTTTGCCTTTTCTGTATTTGTTGCATTTAAATTTATGTACATAGGTTGAGGCTCACCACGTTCCACATCTGCAACTCTATGACCAGATCCATTACTTCTGAAACTTCCATTAGGATCAAACACAAGAAGTATTGCAAGAAGCATTAAACCAAAAAGTGGCCAACTGCACACAGATACAACCTGAAATAGGTTAAATGCAACAAGTGTAAAAAATATTAAAGCATTCAAAACCATTATTATGGCTTTTAGTAATAAATTGTAATATGCAATAGAGTGAGTTAGGACTGAAGGTAGTTCAAATGAGCAAAAGTTTGGATAATTGGACCAATGAATAAAAATTAAGAACAAAAATTCAAGACCATTTTAAAGGAATAAAATGCTTCCCCCACCTTTTGCCTACATATTATAACAGTTTTGTGAGTCATGAAGATTGTGTATTTAAAAAATGGTTAGATATAGAATCTACATGTACTTTTCTGGCACAATAGTTGGCCAGAAAATGGTTATGCTGATGAGTGTTTTCTCAGGAACTGCATGCAGAGAATAAACTGTAAATTTTATCATTCTCAGATTTTTTTATCAATTCTTACTCCAAACTTATCCATTCTCTACTATCAAAATGAAATTTATAATGGAATAGCCAATTTCTTTTCATATCTGATACTGTTAATTTTCTTACATCTAACTTGATTACTAATTTACTTCCTCCTCTAACATTTTTTAACTTTTCTTTTTAAAATCTCTGTTTTCTGACTTAACAAAAGATTTTTTCAATATTGTTTTAATAACACCAATGGTGAAGTGCTAGGGGAGACAAGATAGACAGCATCTACCTAAATAATTTACAACTAAGAAATTTCATTTTAAATAAAAATTATTTAAAGCAAATGATTTAAGATGCAGCCATATTTTTGCTCAGACTGGAGACAGAACCTCAAGTGCCAACATATTTTTCAGAAGAGATATCTACCGAAGTGGTTATGGGTGTTCCATCAGGTGATTTTGCATTGGGAATGGGGCTAAATGCGAATGCACACAACACAGTTCTATCATTTAACTGCCGTATAGGCCAGGATGCATCTATCTAAGCTATGGTAAATTTTTTAGGAGTGAAGATTCCCTTTCTTCCTTCATGATCAGGTTTTTTTTTTTAATCTAAATTCTTTTGTTTATTGTCCGAGGACTCTGGAGAACCACTTTAAAAGTTAACAACAAATATGATTTAGAGAATCACTCAATTATAGGGATTCTAACATTCTTGATACATAATTTTTCTCTCCCTCTCTCTCTCTATGTGAATTATAAATTAAACTTTTAATAAGTGAAAAAATAAAACTTGCTGACTGGTCTATTTACAGGATGCATCAATGACTTCAGTTCACCTCTGAAAATGAGCAAATAAAAAAACTAGAAAATAACTTACATTTTTGCATTTTAAATACTAATACATACCTGAACAAAAATAACCAATTCCCGGGGTTCACAGATGTGATCATGAAGTGTAAAAGCCCATTTTGTCCCAAATCCATTCCACACAGCTTCAATTATCATAACTAGCAGTCGAAGGTATAGAATCTTAGGGAGATGGCGTCTTGGTTTATCCTATGTAGAGAAATAATGAAACTAAACAAAAATAAAATTACAAAGTACTATCACAAGCTACTACAAATTTGGAATTAAAAATATTTTAGTAAAAAGAAAGAAACACAATAAAATGTTATTGATTGGTTTTGGTAACAAAATAAGCTTTATGAGGACAGAAAAAAAAAAAAAAAAAAACATTCACAGATCATCTAGCAAAACACAAAGCATGTATATATTTTTATATTTTTCTATATGTACAACATATAGAAAAATATGAAATGTTTGCTTCACAACAAGGCCCTCCCCTCTAATTTTTTATACTTAGTAATACATGTACAATAAAGCTGTTTTAAAGTAACCATCTGGTGTTCCAATAAAAAATGGTCGGGTAGAGATGTCGTTTAATAGTGGTACATTTTTTTGGGGGAAAATCTGATGTCATACTTAAACAGGATTTAAAATGTGTTAGTTTTTTTAGCATTTTGCTAAAAGTAATCTTATTTTGCTAAAGCATTTTCTGTCATTTTAACTAAAATGCTAAAGCTTATGAACCTCACGTCAGTTCTATGATTCAGGATAGCATGTACGTTTTGGGCAAAAAGAATTTAAGTTGCGTATGAAAATAAAAATGATGCAAAAAATTCACCCATTTTCAGTTTGCAAATTTTAAAATTGGTCACAATGGAAGAGGACAAGACTAGAGGCTAGAGACAGTGCTAGAGAACATGTTTTTAAAGCCCACATAGCTATTAAAACCTACTCAAGCTAAGTACAAAAATAATGCTATTGCTACTAAAACCCACACAAGCTAAGTTAAAAAAAAATTCTGCTATTGCTGTTGAGACCAAAACAAATGTAAAATGTTACACAGCCTACATTAAAACCCCCAAATCACATAGAGAATGCACAATGGGGATTACAGTATCATGATCTCAATATTTTTAGCTATCTCAGCTACTGGGAAGGCCAGATAGCTGAGAGGTATAAGGTATTGTTTTTGCATGTTCTTTCGACTGCTGGGTTGTGGGTTCGAATCCCACCTGCAGACACAGATGTGGTGTCTGTTCAGGGTATAATGTGATAATGTGATCCAACATCATGTGATGGCAAAATGGTTCACCATCTGGCTGCTAAAAATGAGCAAATGATTGGGTAATCAAGTGCCCAGTCTGTATTATATATATATTTCCCAATTACAAAACATGCAAAATTCTAGAAGCAAAACTGTAAATAATAAATGACTAAAATGCGGCAAAGGCAAAACTAATTACAAATCAGAGATTAAATCTTTGCATCATCACATTAATAGCACTTTACAATGGACATTAATAAAATTTTGGGGTTTTGAGGTTGGAAAAAGACAAATTACATTTATACTACTTTTTTAAAATTAAACCTACCAAATGAACATTTTAATCATATTCATTATGACGTGCTCATCACTAGAATTGAGTATTTACTTAAATCTTCATCAATTTCAAAATAACAATAGCTGTTCTAATTCTTATTGTGTTATTTCTTTTAAACATTCTATTCATAATTCTATTAATTTTAATAATTTATTTAATAATTACAATCATTTATTGCCAATTAAGGATGTGAAAGGATTAAAGGCTTTTAAATATAACAAGCCTACAGGAAGAACTATTTTTAACTATAATGATATTTCAATGTCTATTTTAGATAATGAATATATTTGCAAAGATACTAATTATGTTAATTACATTAATCCAAATTTAGGACATATTGTAACAGGTGACTTAGACATTGTTAAAGATGTTTCTTTAAGAACAGTAATGTCTCTTGGTACTAAATTTAGGTTACCATATTGCAATAACTCTCCTAATGTATTAAAGTCAATTAATCTAGACCGTGATAAATATATTTACAAATTAGCATGTAAATATGTACTGCCATTAGATGCATGTAATATGTGATACTTTGTTAAAAATTATTAAAAATACTATTAGTAGTATTAAATTGTCTACATCTTTATATGTATTGATATATATTGATAAAATAAAAAACTCTATCACTGATTTACAAAAATATTTTATTATTACTTATGTTTATAAAACCTCTAATAATTATGCTAAATTCTATATACAATATTTGTTAGATTATTTAAAGAAAAATAATCTATTTAAACTTGATTCACACTCTTTAATAAGTATCAAACAGAAAATTATCAGTATGTATAGTAATTTAAATATAAATTCTAAATTTTTAAAATTTGCATATATCGTTCTCATTCCTAAATTTCATAAAAATCTTATTAAATTCAGAACAGTTACTAGTGGTCATAATATATATTCTACTATTGCTAGCAAATTATTACTTAATATTTTAAAAGTACTGAATGATAGTTTATGTTACTCTAGGAATAATTGCTTTATTCTAGATAATAAAAAAGAATTAAAAAATAATTTAGATTCTCTATTATTGGTTTCCAAAGATCTCTTTAATAACATTAATATTACCAATCTTTATGATGTAATTTTAGCACAATATAATGCACATAATTTTAGCACAATTAATTACTAATCATCCTGATCAAATTATATTTCACAAATTTCTCAAACTTCTATACTTTGTACCACTGAAAAAGAATGACAGAGGAAGAAAAATTCGTTTTTACTTTCTTTTGGGAAGTAATGGGTAAAAAAAAAATAAGAAAATATATTTGGAGATAAACCAAAACATAGGGAAAATATCACGGACACTTCAGGTGAATTACAAAGAGAGAATGAGAGAGAGTAATAACATGGAGTGTGGAGAAATAAAGATAAAAAATATTTGAGTAGGGTATAATAAAATCGGACACATTGAGACTAAGAGAAAATATCACATTTTTATTATTTTTAGTGAAGAGAAGTAAAGGACAAAATTTTAGTTTCTTTTCCTAGTTATAAGAAAAAAACAAAAGTTATAAGAAAATTATGTTCAAACCTCAATCGTTCTATTAAAGTTCACTTTATTAAAATGTTCTGTAAAGAATGGCTTCTAATTAAATTTACAGTTTTCCAGGTGGGTGCTTTGGTACTCCTTCCAAATATGTTCATGAATATGCATATTTAAATATAAAAAGATAACAAAAGTAAATCATGTTGAATAATAAAATAAATGTAAAAGAATAAGTTTAAAAATTACATTACATCTTTGTACAAAAAAGAAGTGATGTATGATAGGTTTTTTGAATACTCTTAAGTATTCTATATATTCTATACATTCTACATTTGGGTTTTCTATCATAGGAACTTAACTCTGGTGCCCATACATAGGCAATAAGGCAGGGGCACGGTTCCAGTCCTAAACATTCTGCAATATTTACTTTTTCAGGTTAATCTTTAATGAAAAATGAAATGTTTTGTATTTTTCAACAATCTTTTTTTACAAAGAATATTGTTCAGATGCTCATTTACAGTGTTAAATTCTTGAATATATCTATCAGGGGGGGGGGGGGATGCTCCATCCTCGGATCCTTAATCCGTTCCCCCCATCCCCTTGAAAAGCCCACATGGGTGCCCAGCCCATGCTACATACCAGATATTAAATTGTGAGAAATATTTTGCATTCATTATGGAAGATTTCTATTAAAATGGAATGTCATAATTTTAACTTAACTTTATAAAGTTAGCAATGTGCAAAAATGACAATAATCTACATACCTATGAAAAGTTAAATTGGATCCTTTTATATCATTTTATATTATGTTACAACCATAAACCATATTTGTTATTGGGGAAATTGAAACCAAAATTTTTGAAATTAAAACAAAATATAGGAAATAAAAATAAAATATCAATAGATTCAATAGCATGTTCGTATTATCTGCCTCACAGTTGACTGTGTTTGCCGTCATGCCCAGGAAGAGCTTTAACTTATGGAGCCAGTGCCAGTAGTGTCTCCATGTATATAAGCTCATTGGTATTTCCTACTTTTTCTACTTATTGGCAACACTAATATTTATCTCTTACAATTGGCAATAGTTGATTTGCACTTTTATCTCTTGAGTGACAACAGTTATTTTGCAATTTTAGCAAAAGCACATTGCTTATATCATCGACATGGATTCTTTTTCTGGTAATTTCATGATTTATTTATTATAATTCTACCTTTTTATACTTGTAGGTGAGTATATGGAGTTCATAGATATTATTTATCTCTGTAATCAGAAACAAGCATTTTTCTTGGTCAATTTGGATAAATACTCAGCTCTGAAGCCAAATCTATACCTCATTGATCCCCTTCTTAAGACTAGCACTTTTCCAAATTATCGGCATGAGTGCTTCGCTTTTTTCTATTTACTTATTTTCCAATTCTCATCATTGATATCTGTTCTTTATTCATAGATTGCTAGCTAACTGCTATACATTGTTTTATTTTTATACTCCCCTGAAATGTTGAATCTTTATTTTTTACAAATTAAAAAGTCGTAGTACTTGCTTGCCCAAATTTTTATTTTTCATAGTAGTAGCTAATTAGAAAGAATTTAAAATCCAATTTTGTTAGCAACTTTCTTAAATGCTTAAGTTTTGGTTATATCTGGGTGTTACAATCTATCTCTATTATATATTGTATATATATATATATATATATATATATATATATATATATATATATATACAGGGTGGCCGAAAAAGATTGAAACATGCTTTAATTCTCTACCTGTTGGAGATAAGTGGGTAATGTAAATTGCAAAAATGCTGAAAGTAAGGTAGGAAATAAGACTACGTTAATGAAATAGTCCTCCCATTAATTTTCAAAAAGTTACACTTTTTAAATTTTTATACAACCCTCTTAGACAAATTTGGTCAATCAGAAAATTTTTATTTTTAATGCAACAAGATCATTAAAAAAACTCTACATATCTGTATCTTTAAAATTGAGTGAGTTATATTTAATTGAAAATTGAACATTGTGAATGGGGACCATATAACAAATTAGAAATGTAAATTTGTGACATATCACAAAAAAGATAAAACTGGATGATAATACATGAGACATTTTTGAGAATTCAGCGTAGGCTCACAATGCAATCACGGATTCTTAAATACTTTTCAGATTGAGACATGCCATTTTTTATTTGAAACAATTAAAATAAATAAGTAAACAAATGCAAGTATGCATTTGATTTTGAAATTTAACATAATTTTTCAAAACGAAGAATAGAACTCACAGAAGATTTTTTCTTTGCTTTAACTCTAATTTAGCCGTTTCAAATATTTATAGTAAAATATTTTAAAAAAACTGAAGAATGAAATGCAGACAATTTATTTTTTAATTTATGTATTTATTCCCAGTATTATTTCTATTCAGTAAAACTAAACTTTTTTTTTAATATTATTCCAAAATAAAGAAGATTAGAAATCATTCAATGAATCAATCGTCAGCATGTTTAGTTCTGAACTGACGAATTAAGAACCCGTAACTGGTTGTGCATTATGGTATTTTTAACAAATAACAAGTTTTTCAAATTAACAATGATTTATGCTCCGTGTAATAAAAATACTGCAGAAACTGCTCGGGATTTTGGACTGCGATATCCAAACTTGCCTGAAATTTCACGTACATTTGTTTATCGGATGATGAGGAGATTAAGAACTACAGGTTCATTTCATCCAAGACCTGGTCCTGGAAGAAATTGTTTGTACACGGGGGACCAAGAAATTGACATCATCGCATATTTTTCTTTCAACCTACGAACAAGCATTCGAAAAGCAAGCAGAACTTTGGAGCTATCTAGGATGTCAATTGCAAGAACACTTGGAAAATACCATTGGCATCCATTTTGTATTCATGGACTTTAAGCACTTCATCCCTTCGATTTGGACAAGCGTGTAGCATTTTGCAACTGGTTATTAATCCAACAAGACATCAATTTGAACTTTGTTAAGAACATTCTGTGAACTGATGAATGTTTGTTTAAGTATTTGTTTAAGTTTGATGAATATTCGAATGTTTGTTGTGAGTATTAATGGAGCAATCAATACTCACGATGATCATTATAGGGATAATACGAAACCATTTTTTATCTGTAAAATGCAGCACCAGAGAAAGTTTTCTGCATCTATATGGTGCAGAATTTGGAATGGAAAACTGATTGGTCCTGTGTTTTATGAAGGAACTCTTACAGCTGAAAAATACATGCAGCTTATTTTAAACGGTACTGTAGCAGATTTTATGGAGACAACAACATTACTGCTTCTAAAAAACATGTATTATCAACAAGATGGCATGCCTGCACACCAGGCTATAATTGTGACAAACTGGCTCAATGAAAACGTTGATAAACAGTGGATTGGTTTGAAAGGAGCCACCGAATAGCTCCCCAAGATCCCTTGATTTTAACCCCTCTCGATTTTTACTTATGGGGTCGTCTTCGAACACTAGTTTATAATACTCACCCACTAAACGAAATTGACCTTAAACAAAAGATAATTGATGCCTGCAACAATATTAGTAGTGAAGAACTCCAAAATATTTACAGAAGCATTATTAGAAGAGCTCAGTTATGTATTGGAGTTGAAGGTAAACGTTTTGAGAATGCTTTGTGAATTACATTTTGTGAATTGTATTTTTAGTCTTTAAACGAAATTTGTCTCTTTATATCAGTGGTCTTCTATCAATGTATGCATATTTTAATTATATGCCCCCACCACGTAGTTAGTACCACTGCTATATATGATCTCTGTCTGTGTAATGCTTTATTTAGATGCATTTGTGATAAAAAATTTTGACACATATTAATGTATTTTTGATCTAAACAATTTCCATCGTCAATTTGTTCATGATCCCTATTTTCACTGATGAAACAGCCTTTCACATGGTACGGAAAAGTGGCATAAGTCAGATTTCTTCCTTTATTGTAATTCAGTTGATTTAAAAGATACAGATATGCGGGGTTTTTTTAATGATCTTGCTGCATTAAAAATAAAAATTTTCTGATTGACTAAATTTATCTAAGAGGGTCGTATAAAAATTTAAAAAGCGTAACTTTTTTAAATTAATGGGAGGACTATTTCATTAAAGTAGTTGCGGCAGCAAAGACATCTATCAAAGATGCCTCACGAGCCAAACCCGAATTATAAGAACAGAGGATGAGCTAGCTTTTGCTCAGTGATTATAATGTCGGTCTACGAAGCATCAGGTCCCTGGTTCGGGACCACGGCGACGCAAAAGCACCACAATGGTTTCCCTGGAAGCTTGAAACACGCAACCTTTCCAACGACTTCGCCTCTCAGCACGAGATGGCAGCACCACAAGGAGTCAGAAGCCTTGACACTCCCTTCCTGGTTGACCACAACTGTCCGTCACGCCGAGGCAACACGCCTCCCGGCCCTGACGTCACGCCGAGGCGACACGCCTCTCGGCCTCCTCATCAGCGAGGGGAGTGTGCGGCAGCAAAGACATCTATCAAAGATGCCTCACGAGCCAAACCCGAATTATAAGAACAGAGGATGAGCTAGCTTTTGCTCAGTGATTATAATGTCGGTCTACGAAGCATCAGGTCCCTGGTTCGGGACCACGGCGACGCACAATCGCCACATAGTCTTATTTCCTACCCTACTTTCAACATTTCAGCAATTTACATTGCTCACTCATATCCAACAGGTAAAGAATTAAAGCATGTTTCAATCTTATTGGGACACCCTGTATATATGCAATGGCAGTTGCAATAGTTCAGTGAAGAGACTTTTCGGGTTACAAAAATCTACTTCATTAGATGACACTCATAAAACATAGTTACTTAAGACCGAACTCCTCATCGGCGACCAGTTTACAAGAAATCTCAATGTAGTCTGCGTTGGTTCACATAATGTACAGTTATATCGAAGGGGGAGGAATTGTGACAACTTGGGACACAGACTGTCTTTGAATTCTTTATGCTTTAAAAATGTGATGGGGAAGCAGTTTTATATGAGAAAATTTATGCAGAGGTTAAGATTAGTGACCATATATATTGTTGTTGTTTCCAATCCCCTTGGTGTAGGAAAGCCTACACCAAGTCCAAAAGACCCTGCCGCAAAAGAGAATCACAGACAAATTCCTGCTCAAACAACAGCTGTCCCAAGGAGACGCCCATACAATCTAGGAGGTGAGCAGGAGAAGCAGGAAGGGAACAAGGACAAGTAGAAAAAGATTTCTCCCCCTCCATGAATTTCATACTACGGAGGTGTCTGCTTCTAAGTTGCGCCATAGCCGTTTGGAGGGATCTTGAATGCTTGCACTGCAGAGAGAGGCCAGGGCTCTTTGCGGCATACCAATGGTGAACAGAATTCATTATAATTTTGTGGAGGGAATGAATTTCCGAAGGACGCAAGATAGAAGAACTGGGGTCAGGGTAGTCACAACCCTCTCTAGCCAGCTCATTCGCTATGGACCAGTGATCATATATGGTATGGTCAAGGAAAAGAGGAAGTGCTGGCAGACTTTATTAATATTAGTGATGTGGTATAGAATTTAATATAGTTGCAATACGTATTTGATATGAAATAGGAATTTGGAATAAGAATTTTTTTAAAAAAAAGGGTGTGTTATTCAGGAAAGCTTAAAATTTCTGTATCATATATATATATATTATTTATATTTTTTTCAACTACAAATTGTTAAAAAGGTTATAGCCAAAGCATTGTAAAGATAATTGTAAACTGATATACAAATGACTAATGATAAAATGCAAAATTATATGAAATACAAGAAAAAGTTGGATTAGCTATAATGCACTGATGAATCTTTAAAAAAAATTAAAGATAAGTCTAATAAAAATAATGTATAAAATTTTGAGGCTCTCTGCAAACATGAGGCTCAAGCAGTTACTTGGTCCTTGGGATACCCTTGTAAGAGATGCGATGCTTTTTTACAGCATGACTAAGGAATCCCTGATCATTCTTAGGATACAAAATTTCAGATTTGGAGGCAAATATTTGCAACTAATTAAAAATCTATTAAAATTTGTTAAATTATTACTTTGATAACTTTCATTTCAGGATCTACTTCTCATTTATGAACAACTCTTATTTTTTACACTCATAATTCACATTCTTAAACAAACATCTTGATGCCACACACACATGGTCGATCATGCTTTAATAGTGTGGGAGACCCAGACCGCTCAACTCACACAAAGGTATAGAGCAGCTGTTTGAGTGGCTGGATACTTTAATAGTGTGGATTTCTTAAAATAACAGAAAATTTTCATTTAAACAAAAGGAACAAATGTAACAGACAAACGTTAATGCAAAATTTCTGAAGACTTTTTCTTTCCTTTTACATTTTAAGGGTATTTTTACTTTCCCTGCATTACATGGTAATGTATAGGGAAAGTATTGGAATCATGCTGTAAATCGCAGTTCGAGTTTTCGACGGATCTACACGTTTCGAGACCTATAAAATACGAAAAAACTATTTTTAGCGTGACGTCTGTGTGTGTGTCTGTGTGTATGTCTGTCTATGTGTCTGTCTGTGCAGATTTTGTATCCACTCTAACTAAAACACTAATGGACCGAATTTCATAAAATTTGGTAGGTAGGTCACTTGTGGGCGAGTCTGGTGCTGATTAATTTTGGGTACGATTCGGGATAAAAGAACCCGCCATTTTTTGCGAAATGGCCTGCAAAAGCTTGTATCCATTCCAGCGGAAAAACTAATGGACCGAATTTCACAAAATTCGGTAGATAAGTTACCTGTGGGACAATCTGGTGCTGATTAGATTTTGGTATGATTCGGAAAAAAATAACCTGCCTTTTTTTGAAAAATGGCACGCAAAAATCACCAAAATCTAAAATAAAACACCACGTATGCTCAAATATAACTAGATATAGATATTTTAGTTTTTCGTATTTTCTCTACACCATCTATGAAAAGAAGTCCAGTTATCAAATGAGAACGAAAATTGAATTAAAAGCGAATTAAATGTAATTAAAATAAAGAGAACGTGAATATAAGTCTGCAGGGAAAGTCATCTGCAGGGAAAGTTTTTATATTTATATTGTAAATTTTAATTAACAAATAACATAACTTTCATTGCAAATTAGATTTAAGTACATTATTTCAGACCTGTACAATAGTCCCTCTGGAACTAATCCACGCTATCAAAATATCCAGAAACAAAACAAAGGAGAGGCTTGTCAAGGAGTATGTCACATAGGTTTGAAGCCACATAGGTTCCTGTTGGTCACCTTGACAACTGGATTTGCCTCTATGCTTCAAAAACTCTACTAAAACAACAGAAAACCTGAAATGATAACAGGTATACATGAACACTAGTTTATATACATCACTCATATAAGACAAAATAAAAATATTTAGAATGTGAATCTGCACTTGACTTTGTAGGAAATTAATGTTATGAAAAAATTAAATTCCAAATAAATCTTGTTAATTAAAAAAGGCAACTAACCTTTAATTTATTAGGACTCTTATGTTCGCAATTATACTCATTGAATAAATGCTTTGAATCTTTTGTTGTTGTTGAGGGGGCATTCATTTACCTCTTTGGTATTTTACTGTTCATTCATTGTGTTTTACCTGTTGTTTCTTTCCTCCTTAATTTATTTCCTCTTTTTCCTTAGCTCATCATTGGCAACCCCCTTACCCTGCTTCTATCATGTTTGCTGTTCTTAGTCACTGATCTAGCTTTCACAAGTGAAGGTTGTACTTCTTTATGATGAAGACAGTTGTTTTTTACGCTTGAAAACATTCGATATTATTATTTGTGTGTTGTATGCTGCTTTTAATGAAGTTATTTTACTTTTATTACTTTAGCAACAATTTAAACTGTACATAAAAGAATTCTAATTCTTCTTATTTTGTACTGTTGCTGACATTCTAAACATTTTATGTACTACCTGACAGAACACATTACAACTGGTTTTGATACCATTTTTTTCCTGGACAACTAAGGACTTTAGAGAAAATACCATTTTTAATTTGAAAAGAGAAGTAATAGTTGTTCATTCTAAAAAATGGCCAAGGGTAATATTGCTAAATATTGCCATTTACAAAAACTAGTTAAGAAATGTCAAAATACATCTACTTATTCAGTATAATTCTGATGCACGTGCAAGTGATTCGAGTACAGATCATTAAAATTCATTTATAACAGGTTTTTACTTACTTTTCATTTAATTTTGAAAAAAATATAATACAAACTATTTTAGTGAGATTTTCCTTTTAAATCTAAAGGAATTTTTTTCATTATTTTAAAGGTATTTTTTAGGTCATCAACATCAAGGCCCTATTAATCATGCACGTTACAAAAAAATTATATAGAGTTCTAGTTTTTTACATAATGTATCCATACACAAAATTTATTTCATAGCGGTATGTAATATGCATTTGTGCATAGTCCAAAGTTAAGTGTCTACACTACACAAACATATTCCCCCCCCCCTACTAGTGTTATCATTAATGTTTGCACCTCTCACTGTAAATTGTGAAATATGATTATTTTAGTTGATTAGCATGATGAACTTTTTGCAAAATTCTCAATTATGAAAAATATATCTTGAATTCATGTAACATATTTTTTATTTTTATAACAACACAATTTTTTTCTTTTTTTTTAGAAGCCACAGCTACAGATTTTATAAGCAAACATTTCTTTTTATGTGTAAATCCATCAATACGAACACATTTTCTTTGCCAATTTTTTACTAATATTATGAATATAACCAGGTGATTTTCAATTGAATTGCCTTTTTAAGCTTTACATCACATAAAAATTTGATTTAGATTAAAAATAAAATTATACTCTGTTATTATTTTTTTGTAATCTTTTTTTATGCTAGATACGAAGGAACAATATGGCTTCCATTAGCTTTGTTACCAACTGCAGAAATCAAAACCTATTTAAAATAATAGTAGTAACACTCCTGAGGTAACACTCATGAAATGTACAGGGAACACATATATTAAATTTAAATATTAAAAATTATATTTTAAAGGAATCACTTGCATTTTTGTTAATTAAAATATAAAACCTTATTTTTTAATTCATGTACAAAAGCTAATCTAGTTTGAAAGCATAAAAAGAAATTTTCTCAAGAGTGGTGTTTTGAGTTGGGACATGCAAATTTATTACTTGAAAACTAAAAATAATAGAAAATAGCTAATATTTTAAAAATATAAACACTTTAATGAGTACATTTTATTAATTATAAACTAATGTACCAATATATATTCTAAAAGTATAAAAAAAATAATTTTATTAGCATGAAATATGGGTTCAAAAATTAGGACATCAAACAGGCGTTCATTTTGAAAATCATCCAACCATAAGATGAAAATATATATATAATATATATATATATATATATATGTTTTTTCCCACATACAATTCTTCACAGCTACAAAGCTTTCAGTAACACAATCAACTATTAGTTCTCATGCAAGAGCATAATGTAACTTTTAAAAATCTGGTAAATACATTGCCGACATAATAAACTCACCAATAACTGTCAATAATTCAGTTGACAACAAATTATATAACTCACACAGCTTGTGATCAGAGGTTGTACGAATTATAGAATTTTGCAAATTATAGATCATTGCTGCATAAACTAATGTGTAAAAATGAGACATTGGTACATCCTGGGTCAAATCACTCTACAATGTATTTAAAGCAAAATCAGCTAATTTTATAAATTTTGCTACTTGTTTGTAAAATTTCCGAACGTAGACTTAATTGTCATTTAAAGATTTTTGGTTATTGTTTTAATATTTTTTCTTACAGTCTATGAACAGTCATTATTTTTTGCTCTGTAATAAAATTCTGTATCGATATAAAGTCAAGTTAATTATATCCCAGAGCTAAGCAAAGCAACTCAAAAGCAACTTTTACTCCTTTATCATCAGAATCAGTATCAGAATTAACTTTTGCAGAATTTAATACAATATTGTAATTTATTACAAACTGCACTGTTTACATCCAAAATGTATTGCAGATTATAGGGTTGTGAATTAATGAGTCGACTACATATATATATATATATATATCAGAAACAAGCACAGCAATATCTTCTTAATGGTTTATGTTAGCATTTATCAAGACTTTTAAATAAAAAGGTTATTTAAAAGAAAATTTAAATATTTATTTTTAATGTGTTTTTGATTTTTTGGGGAAAAAATGTTGGAAAATTTATGGACCTATTATCCTTTCTCTGAAAATAAATAAGCCTCTTAAAGGTATTGACTGAAATAATCATATAAAATTTTATTTGAATTATGCTCAATTTATTTGAGATATTCTGCTTACAGATATCATTGAAATAATGGTATATTTATAATCAGAGATGCTCAAAACGTGTAAATCCATTGAAATCTAAGAGAATGGTTTTTGTGAACCTTATCACAATACTTTGCACTCACAAAAACTATATATTGTAGGGAAAGTAAAAAAAATATAGGTAAGTTCTAACCTATAACTTCTCAATGCTTACCATAATATTCTTAGCACTATTTCTGCAAGAGCAGGAAAAACAAAATCATCGCTTCCAATACGCCATCGGCGATTAAACATAACAAGGCCAGGCATTTTTAAAATCTGAAACCAAATCCAATGCAAATTTCAAAACAAACATAATTGTAATATTACATCACCAGGAATTAAGTATAACAAGTTCAGGCATTTTAAAAAACTGAAACAAAATATAAAGTAAATTTCAGAACAAATTAATTACAAAAGTACACCAGATATTAAGTATAACAACACTATTTATGGGTGAAAATCCCAGTTGGAAGACCAAAGATATAAAATAGTCTAGAAAAAGAAATGATTTCCTCTTATTTGAAGCCTCTAATTTTTTACTATCTGTTCTCATGGCTAAAAAGTTATATGCTTATTATAGATACTTGCCACAGGTCAATTAAACAATGTAATTTGGCGATCAAATAAAACAACTAATCGGCCACATCTCCGAAATTTACACACTGTGTATTTCTTTCCTCCCTAATTCTCATCTCTCATATGCATATCTCATATAATAAAGAAAGATCTCTGTGTATGCAGTCTGTACTATAAACTTTATGCATTGTAATTTGAAATTTGGTACACAGGTACTTCTTGATGTACACAGGTGCATCTCACCATTATTTTTTTTAAATTTTGAATTAGTTTTTTAGTTATTTTATGTATTACCTAAATTTAGGTCGATATTTACACAAACCAATTCCTTGGAGACTAAAATATTATCAGAGAGTTTCCATCTTGACACCATCGGAAGGATCAGAAAATTCTCTTTCAAACAAAAATAAAATAAAAAACTATTATATGGGTACATGGGTACATATACGGCTACTCCACCTGCTCATTTTAAATTCTAGGCAATACCGGATACATTTTCTAGTATATAATATATATATATATATATATATACTTGGCCTGAGTCTAATACTGTTTATTATTTTCGAATGTCTATTTTCCACTTGTCCTGAGTCCTATACTGTTTACTATTTTCGAAAGTCTCCATACTTATTATGTATCGTTCAATTGTATTCATTCCCACTCGCATTGACGAAGTGAGGTGAAATGCTCGCCCACTCGCATTGACGAAGTGAGGTGAAATGCTCAGTCACTAGTTTATCTTACACGTGGTGCTATGCTTTTGATTTCACATTACAGTTCGTGGAGGTATTGTTTTTCAGCTTTGTATAATTCAATTGATTTATTTTTCTAATTCCACTAGCCAGTAGACAGTTCCAATGGTGTCTATAGTTAAATACTATCGCCATTGTCAGAAACTGGCTATTCTATCGGTTTTAATTCGAATTGTATGGCTGTCCTGATGAGAATGCAATTTCGAACTGACCGCCATTTTTTGTGTGGTTTCGATTGATTGTTCTCTATTCTTGATCTCTTGTCTTGAGCTGATTATTATTGCCTATTCTCATTTTTGCAGAGTTTTATTTTTATTTACTTTTATATACTTTTAATTGTGATTTTGAATCCTAATATTCTTCTCATCCCCCTTTCCAATGTAGTGATATGTAACCTTCTATCTTTATCCTTAGACTTGGCTTATAGTTACTCATTTGTAACAGATATGCTTGAGATGGGTTTTTTTGTACATACAGTAGTTTATGCATAATTTTCGATTAAAATCCTTCATTTTTATATATATATATATATATATATATTACATATTAAATATATAGTATAACCATACTCATTGATTTCACAAAAAATCTATGATAGATTGGTTACTAAATTAAAACTGCCAACTGGCCATTTACTACATTCGAATCAAACATTCGAATTTGTAGGTCTATTAAAATACAAAATCTGACCAACTTCCCAGGAAAATTAAACATACATCTATTTTTTGCGCTATATATAGAATAAGATGAAATTAATAATAAATCATTAAAAACAACTAATGAATTAGAAGATATAAAATACTTAAAAAAAAAAACAGAAATGAGAAAGCAATGTAAAATAAGTCATTAAGATACAAAAGTTTAAGGGGATTACCACTATTAAATCAATAGTAAAAAACATAAATAAGAAAAAAAAAAAAATAATGGTCAAGAATAAGAATATGCAAAATCATCTAGGGGGGGGGGGGGCAATAACATCTTGTAACTATGTATAAAAAGTTTATTTTGAGTCCCTAAGAACATTCAAAAGTACAATTGTGATAAAGTCTAGGAAAATGAAAGAAATTTAACCGTAACTGAAAGATAATATTATTAAACATATCTACTTACGAACTTCATGTTAAAATGATAGATAATCAAAGTCCTTAACTGTTGCCATAATAAAAAAGCATACCTTACATATAAAAATTTGCTCAAACAGAAATCAAAGTTAACTTACAAGTAAAATACTTGTTATTAACAATTGATTAAAAATATCAATTGATTTCAAAGGCATAAAACAGTCTTCTTCATCAGGATAGAAGGACAGAGCAACTGAACCAGGCACAAGAAAGTATGCATAAATACTTTTACTAGTACCATTACTTTATCTATCATGATGAAGGAAGTTGTTTTATGCCTTTGAAATTGGTTAATACTTTTAATCAACTTTTTATGCTGTTATTAAAGTATTTTTATTGCAGATATTAGTATGCGTTTGAAATTCTTTTACAATATTATAGCAAAGGACTTATTGTAAGGACTTATTTAGGTCAAGAAAAAAAAACACTCTAAAATGGGATATTTAATAAAAAATACTGCATATAACTATTTTAACATCTTAAGTAGAACCTTTATTCAATTATTGCAATAGAATCTTTTATTCAATGATTTCATTAGAATCTTTATTCAATGGATATGTCGATGAGTGGTCCTTATGTTACAGTAATGGTCAACACCATATCTAGAAATTTATTTAAGATGAGGCACAAAATTATTAAGACTGGAAGCATCAAACAACCTCTTGAATGGAAATTTGTATGTTTCCTCTCCTTTGAATCAGATAGAAATTATTTTAATTTGACTATAGTTGAAGTACTTTTAGAAAAATATATATTGAGGTAAATCATATTTTTTATCTTTTATAAACATGAAACAGGTAATATATAAAAATGCATCAATAAATACTTATTGAAACTATTTTAAACTTACATCTAGCAAAGGTTAAATATTCTAATTAAAATACTCAGTAAAATAGACACATTTTTCACTTTGCACATCAACAGCATATATGTCGATGATGACATTTTCATCCACTCATATATTGATAAATTGCATTTTAATAAGCCAGTTAAATGACTGTAACATATGATGTTTCGAAGATAGTTTTTAGTTATAATGTCAAAAATGACCAGTCGGCTGATGTTGTTGAAGCATAAAATACAGTCTTGAAACTAATCAATTCAATTCAAAATAAATAAACCAGACCAACTTGATTGAAAACTGAAATGGGATCCAAATCACAAGTAAGGTTATCAAAATATGCTGTGGATACTTTGAAAGAAAGTAACAGGGATATTTTTTCTAACATTTTTATGTTTTTCAAGTTATTTGCTGCATAAAATACAGTAAATAACTTGCAAAACATAAAAATGTTAGGAAAAATATTCCTGTTACATTCTTTCAAAGTATCCACAGCATATTTTGATAACCTTACTTATGATTTGTATCCTATTTCAGCTTTCAATCAAGTTGATCTGGTTCATTATTTATTTTGAATTGAATTGATTAGTTTCAAGACCCCCTCCCTCTAGCTATGGTCTTCCAGATCACAGCCAAAAGGGGACCTGAGGAACTTGGGGTCTGGTGAGGGACTGGGAACCAGAGGAAAACATTGTTTTAATATTATGATTATGAAGCAGGGGGTTTTTTTGGGGAGGGGGGGATTTTACTTGAAAATGGATATAATTTAATTGGATAATAAATAATTTAAGCTCTAAAAAGTGTTAAATCTCTTGATTTATAGTTATATTTCCCACATTTATAGTTGCATTTCATGGCAGGCTCTTAACAAAATTTCAAAAATGCCAAAGCATACTTTTGAATCCAGTGGAACATAAAATTTAATATTGCATTTTTACTGAAATTTTCAATTTTTCACACTGTAGTATACAAATGCTTATACAGAACAAAAATATAAATTCAATAAAATTTTTAGATAGCATTCTTAATTAAAAGTGCATAGGCATAGTTCATAGTTCTTCATTCTTTTTTCTACTCAAAACAAGGGAGCAATGCCCTCGAATTGCTCACATGTCAAAATTATTTTACAACTAGTGGGTACTTGTGAAAAATCATGGAAAACATTTATATATTGTATCTCAAAGAGTTCAAATATACTGAAGTCACCTCAGGAAATATTCAAGAGGGATTAAGGACTAATCTCACTGCCTAAGCCCTCCGCAATGGTTTCTCTCCCCATTGAGAAAGGTTGAAACACATGAAGTGGGAAAGAATTTCAGAGCCCAGACTTCTTTGTTACTCACATTTGAAATTACTTATATTTGATGTTATACTCATTACATTAAAGTAATTTAGAAGAACACTATACTTGCAAGTACATGTTATGCTGAGTCATATTGGGACATTTAAAGTCCAATAAAGGGAAGTCTATGAAGAATATAAATATGGGATATTTTCTTGGGTCAGATTAGCACTATCAGATTGGTCCCTTTTATGCACTATCAGACACTGCCTAAAATAAAAAATTGTGACCATTTTCAGGCAGACTAACAGCTCATGAGCAGTAACAAAGCATGAAAAGAATTTGGGGAAACAGTGATTACTTAAACCACCTGCTACCAAGCGGGGCGCGGTAGCCCATTGGTTAGCGCGCTGGAGTTGCACTCGGTAGGCCCGGGTTCGATTCCAGCCACTGCCAAAACTGCCGCCGTGTTCATGCGGAGTACGATCACGTTAAACATGTGGGTCCGAAAGTCCTTCCGAGAGGTTGGTGGTAGGGGAAGGAGGGTACGGTCCCTGTGGATGCCTCCCCCACTGGGTTCCGGTCTAAATTGGGTGGCACTTCCCGACCATCCAAACAGTTACCTTACACCTTTCTGGTAGGTCGGACGGTCTGGGTTTCAACAACAACAACCTGCTACCAAGCAATTCTCACTTTAATTGTACATTATTCGAAATATGTTCTATATATTAATAAATTTGGTGGACAATTAAAAAGAAAGTAACATGATAGTGTATTGTTTGGGTAGACATTCTAACCCAGTTTCCCTTCATGCTTCACTACTGTCCACAAGTATCTACAGTGATAAGTTTCCAGATTATCAGCTAAAGTGCACCAAAAAATAAAAATACTATGGCACATTAAATTGTAAAAAGCTTAAAGGAAAATATAACTTCTTTTATGACTAAATGCAAACTGAATTGACTCAAAGAGTTGGCAGTATAGGGGATGTGGGATGAAAGGCACACTAGCATATATTTCTGAAATGAAACTGTTATATTATTCAATTAAGGTTAAAAAAATAGCAATGATTTATAGCCATTCTATCATTATTTCGGTTACACTCAGCAATGTTTAATTTAAATGGACAATAGGAGAACGTGTTTTGGTCAGCAGAATGTAAGTATTTACCTTTATTCTTATTTTCCTTTAGAATTCAATTAATACTTTGTGCTACAATGGTCACAACTAGTCTCACAACTACTTTCATTGGTGACTTAGTAAGTGAAACAGTTCACTCGACACAGTTTCTTGCACGAGGAGTACAATTCTACTAAATTAGCATCCAAGTTTGAAATATTTTTAAATAAAATATAATGAATATCAGATATCTTTTTACAACCGCAAAGAACAATCCTAAATGAGATTAGTATTATAATAATCCACAACCCCGAAACATACTCTTAAACTTAAAATAGCCTTCATTTAACTTGTTTTAACTAGAACGCAGGGTAAATTAAAACAATCGCAAATGATATAATAGAAATCCTTAATACTGTTTACAAACATTTTCTTACTTGTTAGCAGAAACACTGTTTTATTATTTTATTTGCGTTATTTATTCATTTTTTTAGTTAGCGGTAAAATGATCTCTATAAGCAGCGCGAACTTCGATGCATCTCTCCGATTACAGAATTAGAATGAAAATTAGCAAATTTGATTCATAAATTATATGAAACATCGCATGCTCAGAGTTTAATTTAAGTCTATACTTTTAAAAGTAATTCAGAATAAACAGGACAAAACCACCGACAGCTGCCCAAAACCTTTAACTTATGACATTTAAGCTATACTCATTTTCCTTTGCAGCAGAAAATACGTAAGTTGAGAGCGCACTTTTTACACAAAATTATTTATTTATTTATAATTAATTTTTTAGAGCTACATATATTTTATTTCATAAAAATATAATAAGCTTCATCATTATTTTAGTATTTAATCTTATTTTAGTTTGAAAATATAATATTTAGGGCTAACTAAATTTATATGTACATGTAAGTTTAATGAGAAAGTTTTCAATTTATAAATTAAAAACAACTATGAGTTTTAAGAATTTTTGTTAAAATATTGGGCCTTTATTTCATCTGATGGAATTCGTGCAGAGAACTCCAGGAGAAAATACTACCACTGTTTTATTGACACTTTACAGTGTTGACAGCACGCGCACATGTATATAAACTGCATGAAGACTAGACTTCATGATAAACTGCAAGAGCGACATGTGAACAAAGAATGATGTGAATTTAGTTGCGGAGTGCAAAACTGCTGTGTTGCGAACGTTGTTATCACAGATTAATAAATATTCTGTGGTTATACACAAAGAACACTCGACACATACACAAAGAACACACTTTGTGTTATACACAAAGAACACTCGAAGCCCGAAGCGGACGACCACTATTACTACTACTGCATGTGCGTTCTAAACAAGAAGATTTAAATATTTAAATCTCCTTGGAACTAAACCACACAATCGGTAATGGCAGACAGGGCTTGCAAAGAGGTAGAGGAATTACAAAGTACTGTGCAAATATTTTTTGGTGCGAGTACAATCACCACCATCGTGGATCATGATAAATTTGCGATAGTGACACGGTGTGAATGGATGTGATTGGGGATGGTTCATAAAACGAGAATTATAGTTATTTATTTTTTTTATTTTAGTCGTCTCCGTGACCTTATTAAATATGATTCGTTTTCCGTAGCTATGGGTAATATAAAACTCGCACAATCGCAATTTCGACTTTATACTAATGATTTGAGACGTCAAGAGTTATTGAATAACTTATGAGCGAACAAGTGACCTATCTAAGTACCACACTAACTTTATGTTATGTGGTACTCAGTGGTGTAGTCGTAAAAAAAAAGGTGGGGGGACGCTCTTTTTTTGAAGAATTTTAGCCAATACTGTATAATTTCTGTGATTGACATAGGGCTGGGAAGTATCGCTATACAAGTATCACCCATATAAAATGCCTTGAATAACGACCCTAGTCTCTAAATGTATCGTGGATTTTGTATTGAGATACTTTTTCAATTGTATCCAGTTTTTTTTTTGTTGTTTTTTTCTTTTTTTACTTTCCAACTCGAGCTCTTAATATGTTGATAAAATCAAAAGAATAATAATTATTCTATTTAGTTATTTATTAAAAACCAAAAATTGTGCTCCAAAGCACATGATTCTCAGCTCAAGAAAGAAAAATCAATTAAGATTCTTGCATTTTGAAATGAAATTATCTCAAAGAGCCTTTCAACTATTATAAGCTGCAAAGGGGTTATATATGTATATATAAATTTAAAAAAAGAGCATCCCCTTACAAAGTAAAAAGTGGGGGTACGCTTGACATCAGGAGGAAAGGTGGGGGTCTGCATCCGCCCGCGTCCCCTCTCGACTACACCCCTGGTGGTACTTAGTCACTAACACACTAACTTTATCCACTTTACCACACTAACTTTATCTTATGTGGTACCTTACCATAAAGTATCTGTAGTGATAAATACAGACCCGATTGAAATCTTCTCAAAACAGTGATGCTATTATTACCGAGAAATATTGTTATCAAGTAGATGATAATCATCTGGTTAATGAAGAAAATAACTCGTCTTCACTAAAAATACTCAGATTAATTAAAATTCTAAAAATAATGATCAAAATCATATTTTTAGAATTTTAATTGTAGCTTATGAACAAAAAATTGATAATAATTCAGGGAATTCTATAAATATAAATATTGCAAATCTGCACACAAAATGAATGAAACATGTACGTCATACACATAATTCACAAAAGGCAGTTTTTAAATTTAATAGCTTTAGCTTGGTAGACATTAACTAGTAAAAGATAAATAATAAATATTGTAAAAGCTGAACAAATGTGCAAGAATATCAAAAGTCCTTGCCAATGCCAATTAAACCAAATCAAATGAAATACATCAGAGTTAGCATGGAGAAAATTATTTCCCATTGAAATATTTTATATGAATGGTAAAAATATGGAATCCATAAAATCTATTATAAATCCCATCTAATATTATATAAATTTAGTAAAATCCAACGAATAATGTGAGTAGATAAAACTAACCAATTTCCTTGTGTTGATGTTCAATCTACTAGTAAATAAATAAAATCAAAATTGCAGGGTGAGGAGTCAGTCACATTTCTCACCTTTAGTCATCTTTTTTTTAAATTGGTCACTTTTTGTCATCTTTTTCAATTTTTATCAGCCTTTTCAACCTTTTTCTGACTGTATTGGGTGAAAATGTACATTTTACCCATATTTGTACATAATTTTCATTTGGTTGGTTGTTGGTTTTCAGTTGTTCACGTACAATCACACTTTTGTAGTTGGGATTCGACAATTCAATGGATTTTATTCAATGGATTCATCACAAGATATTCATGAAGTTTTTAAGAAACTGTTTCTCGATAGTATTCCTGAATATTTTTCTCTTTCACCTAAGAAAATGCGATACTTAATCACTGATGGACTGGCTCCTTATTTGCAGGAACTCATGTTAGAAGAAGCATAATCATCATACATTGAGTTGCAATGAAACAACCAATGTCAAAGATAAAAAGGAACTGCAAATAACAATCACATTTTGGTCTAATAGCAAATGTGATATAACGACACGGCACCTCAGAACTTTCTTTTTAGGTAAAGCTGATGGTGAAACATTGCATCAAATACTATGTGAAGCTGCACTTTTTGAGGTTAATTTATCACAAAATAGATGTCTAATGCTTGGATGAGACGGACTTAATATTAATAAAAAAATATTTAGACTTTTCGATAGTAATGTCCAGGAGAAACAAGGAACAAGACTTATAAACATAGGTACCTGCAACAATGGCATAATGCATATGTAAAGGCATTGGAGAGTTTAGGTGAAGAAGCTTCTGAGCTGCTAACCAGAATTTACCATTATTTGGATGGTTGGCCTGCCCGTTGGGAAGAGTTTGAAGAAATCCAATCTAAATTTAATATTCCACACCACAAATTTTTAAAACATGCAACAACATGGTGCCTTACCTTGGGGCTTTCAGGCAACAAGATTTCGAAGCAGTGGGACATTATTTAGTTCTATTTCCTTAAGCACATGCTTCTGAAAAAAAAATTCGGCTGTTCTTCAATCCAACTCCTACAAGGCTGTTGTGAGTGCTTTAAAGAAACCTTCGATAAAAGCTGAACTTCATTTCATTATTTCATCAGCAGAACTAAAGTTCACACAGTGTTTTCAGTGTCAAGCACCCATGATCCACAAATTGCACGAAGAAATAGAGAACATTCTTCAGACCTTCATAGCTCGTGTTTTGAAGACTTCTGTCATTAGAAATATCACTGATTTTTCTAAAGTTGATCTTGATGAACTCTTCACAGTTAGTAATCTACTTCCTCTTGAAGAACTTGTCATTAATGAGGAGGTCACAGACGAACTTTCTAAACTGAAAAAACATGATAAGTTGTTGTTTCTGAAAGAAGCTCGAAATCCTTACAGTACTGCTTGTAAACATGTGATGGAAAAGACTTGCTTATCAAATGAATCACTTAAAAATTTTAGATTTTTGAACCCAAAAGAAAGAACAAAGACTAGAAGCTGCAAAGACATATTGAATGTTGCAAAAATTATGCCATTTCATGTTTAACTAGATTATTTATTAAATGAGTGAAAGCTTTACAACTGGAGAAAGATGATACAGCATTTGAAAGCAAAACTATTGATGATTACTGGCAACAACACATCTCAAAAAGGGACTCATTATCAAAAGATATTAAGTTTCTGAATGTTTCAAAAGTTTTAAAGGCTGCTCTTACTTTGTCACATGAAAATGCTGACATAGAGAGAAGATTTTTCATTTCTAAGCATATTTTAGGAGAACATAAGTCAGCAATGACAGATTTTTGAATAGCATATTGATAGTGAGGGATGCCTTGAAACAATATCCCCATTTTCTTTTTGTATACATTGATCCAAAACTTAAGTATGGGCAATAATCACATTCAAAGTATACTGTCTTTATGGAAGATTGTAAGAGGAAAAAGAAAATCGAATTAGAAGAAAAACAAAAAGAACAAAGAAGAAAGGATTATGAAGAGAATATGATAAAGGTGGAAAAGATAAAAAAAGTCAATTGAATGTGAGACTACGGCACTGAATGACATGAAAAAAGAACACCTACAAACTAAGGAGGCTAGAGAAGAACTCTTCTCTGAAGTTTCAGCTAAACTGAAAATAGCATTTGAAAAAAATTATTTAAAGGCAGCAAAATTGGCTCAAGGCATGCTCGAGTGTGTAAAAAGTATGCAAGAGGAAGAAAAAGTGCAAGAAAAGGAGGTTGAAAGCATTCAAAGGAATCTTGAGAAACGAAAATCAAATATGATTATGTCATATTTTGCTAAGATACCTAAAAAACAATAGGCCAGATGGTTTTTATTTTCCTTATATACATAATGTATAAGGAAAGTATTGTGATGGCGTAGAAAATTCGAATTCGAGTTTTCGATGGGAGAGTACATTTCAAGCATTCCTGATTACGAATCAAACATTTTTGAGGTGATGTCTGTGTGTGTGTGTGTGTCAGTGAGTCTGTGGAGACGATATCTCACGACCAAATGGAGCGATTCGTCAAATTCCCACCAAATATCCAACTAGCTGATCCTGAGTTTAATAAACCAAGAAAGATCGATGCATTAATTGGCGCAGATTGTTTTTATGAACTTTTAAAGACAGATAAAGTTTGCTTGCCAGATTTAAATTTAATTCTACAATCTTCGGTATTTGGATATCTTGTATCTGGAAGTGTTTCCAATTTTGAAGAAGAAGGTAGAGTGGACTCATTTGTGGGATAGAAGAAGACTTAAATGCTACCATTAAAAATTTCTGGGAAATAGAAAATGCATATATTGAAAAGGAGGAGGTGACTAAGAGTGAGGAAGAAATATTTTGTGAGAAGCACTTTTTAGAAAAGCATAGCAGAGATGAAATGGATAGATATAAAGTTCAAATGCCTCTAAAGAAAGATCCAGACTGTTTGGGTGAATCCAAACGAGCAGCCGAGCGTAGACTACATTCCTTATGGAAGCACTTAATTAGGGAACCAGAGTTTTTGTCTCTATATCAAGACTTTATGCATGAGTATGAACACATGAGACACATGGAAGAAATTAAGGAAAATCAATCTCCCGACAGGGTATATTATTTGCCACATCATGGTGTCTACCGCCCAGATAAGAGTACTACTAAGTTAAGGGTAGTGTTTGATGCTTCGGCATTAACATCAACTGGAATATCTCTAAATTCATTGCAATTTAATAGAGGAGTTATTCAGGATGATTTATTTTCAATAATATTAAGATTCTGGAAGAATCAGGTGGCATTTATTGCGGATATTTGTAAGATATATCGCATGATTCTCGTAGACCCGGTTCAGAGAGATTTGCTTAGAATTGTTTGGAAGACCAGTCCTCATGAGCCAGTAAAGGTGTATAGGCTTTGTACGGTTACTTACAGATTGACCAGCGTACCGTATCTTACTACAAGGACATTCAAACAATTAGCATAGGATGAGGGAAAAGAATTGCTTCTTGCAGCCGCAGTCACTCAAAGTGATTTCTACATGGAAGATGTTCTGACAGGTGCGGAAGATATAGGCATTGCAAAAAAAATACAAGAGGAATTGATCCAACTACTAGAGCACAGAGGAATGACACTCCACAAATGGTGCACAAACGAACCTGAGCTTCTGCGCAATCTTTCGAAGGTTGATGAAAGTTATCTGTTCACATTTCAAAATGAAACAAAGCCTCTTGGAATATTGTGGAAAACGCAGGGAGGCTGTTTTTCCTTCAAATCCTCAGTGGTGCAACAGAGCATCTACGCAAAACGAGACGTACTGTCTACCATTGCCAAAATCTTTGACCCCCTAGGGTTAATTGGTTCTATTATAACCAGGACAAAGATATTTATGCAAAGACTTTGTTACAAATTGATTGGAATGATCCACTTCTAAACCAGGAAATGGAGGAATGGCAACAGTTTCTAAATTCTTTAGAGGCGATTAATGTCCAAAGATACATTTTTTTCAGCAAGACAGCAGTAGTGGAGATGCATGGTTTCGCAGATGCCTCATTTCGAGCTTATACCACAGTTATATATGTCAAATGCATCTCAGAAATTGGCAACATTTCAGTGCATCTATTGTGCAGCAAATCCAGAGTCGCTCCAATTAAACCAGTTACTATTCCGCGGCTGGAGTTATGTGCTGCAGTCCTGCTAGCTCAGCTGATGAGAAAGGTGGATATGTCCCTGCACTTAAAACTGTCCAGAATTTGTCTGTGGTCAGACTCCACGATAGTTCTTGCCTGGATCTGAAATATGTCTCACCAACTAAACACATTTGTGGCCAACCGTGTTTCTAAGATACAAGAGTTGTCAGAGACTTACCAATGGCAGCATGTCTGTTCCGAAGAAAACCCGGCAGACTTAATATCTCGAGGACTGGATCCTGTCAAGATCCTTCACAATGAACTTTGGTAGAATTGACCTCAATTTTCAAGCCAAATGGACTCTTTCAGTGATCTTGAACCTTCCCCAGCAACCGAGAAGGATGACTACATGTGAGAACTAAAAAGAGACTTGAAAGTGACGTTGACAGAGACTGCTAAATCTGTCAAAAAATTTAAACTAACTTTACAGACTGAGGACTCTTTTCTTGATAATATCATAAATATAAGTAACAGTTACATTAAACTAAAATGTGTGGCAAGTTATATTTTCAGGTTTTGTAGTTACTCTAGATGACGGAAGGACAAAGAGATGGGCCCTCTAACGGTTGTAGAGATGGAGCAAGCAGAGGCATTCCTGATCAAGGGAGCCCAGGCAGAAGCTTTTCCTAAAGATATTTCTGCACTCCAGGGTGGTAAATCAGTGTCCAGAAATCCTTAAAGTCCCTAAATCCATTTCTGGATAGCAGACATATCCTTCGTGTTGGAGGTTGCCTTAGCAACTCCATCTAACTTTTGCCCAAAAACATCCAATTGTCCTACCCAATAAACATAAGCTAACCCTAATAATTATTAGATATTACCATATTAAAAATTGTCATGATGGTCCTCAATCTCTTGTGTGTTTTGTTAGACAGACCTTCTGGCCATTGAGCGGAAGATCTTTGTGCAGAAAAGTAAGCCACTAGTGTATAATATGCTTTAAACATAAACCCATTTTGTCAGAACAAATTATGAGTAATTTGCCTCAAAAAAAAGTTACTCCTACTAACCCTTTTAATCACACAGGAGTTGATTTTTGTGGCCCTTTTTATGTAAGATACAGGAATCAAAGAAAGGGAATTTGTAATAAAATTTATGCATCCATTTTTATATGTTTGGTGACACGTGCTGTGCATTTAGAGATTGTCTCTGGCTTAACCTCTGAATCTTTTATCACCAGTTTGAAGAGATATTTTAGTAGATGTGGTAAAAGTGCTAAATTGTTTACAGACAATGCAACCAATTTTGTTGGGGCTAATTAAGAAATTAAAAAATTGCATAGCCTTGTGCAAAAATCCTGACGAGAATTTGGCTAGATATTTTGCATCTGAAGGTATTGACTGGAAGTTCCTACTCCCAAGGGCTCCGAATTTTGGCGGGCTTTGGGAGATTGGTTGAAGACCCAAACCATCCGACTCATCCTTAGGACCTGAGCAACCATTTGGACGGCCGGTTTGGGAGACGGGTGTAAAATCTTTTAAGAACCACTTGAAACGTGAAATGGGGAGTGCTAAATTCACTTATGAAGAGTTTGTCACAATTACATCTCAGATTGAGGGTATTCTAAATTCTCGGCCGATCAGCCCTTTACCTTTGGATGGCGACGAGCTGGAAGCTTTGACCCCTGGTCACTTCCTTATAGGCAGACCAATAAATGCCATCATAGAACCAGAATTACTGGACTTAAAGGATAATCGCCTCAGCAGATGGCAGAGAACCACCAAAGTGGTGCAATGTATCTGGAAAAGGTGGAAAAGGGACTATTTAAATAACTTACAGCAACTTTTAAAATGGATGTTTGAAAACGATAATGTGAAAATTGGTAATCTTGTTCTACTTAAGTAGGACAACTTGCCTACCTGTAAATGGCTGTTAGGAAGAGTTATAGAATTGTTTCCAGGTTTGGACAATAAAATAAAAGTTGTAAATGTTCGAACCGCAAATGGTATCTTAAAAAGAGCCATTACAAAAATTTGTATTATCCCATTAAAGGATAATTAAATGTAGTGTATGTATTTAGTGTTTTATTATATTGCAATATTTGAATGTAAACATTGCAACGCCGGGAGAATGTAGCTGCCTGAGCTGTTGAAATTTATAACGAGAGATGGTGCTGCTCGCGCTGATGTAAAATTAATTAGATGAGTTGTGTTGTATTGAAAAAACATTGTGTTGTGTTGGATGTGAATAGAGACAGTTTGCATTCCATCTTTGTGTTTGTGAAATAAATAAATAATTGCAGTCCACTATTGTGTTATTGACTTGTGTGAAACCCACATTCTTATTTCCCCCAACAGTTATCAAATGTTGCAGTTAGTGATACTGAATCTGTACCTAGTTAAAAGAGTCACAAGGTGAGTGAGCTTTTTTTAGTAAACAATGACATAGAGAACATAAAAAAAAAACATCTCTAAAATACTTGAAGGTGATACTGATAATTCAGCTTTTATTGAAATGGTAATGGATCAGCTTTTATTGAATGGGTAATGGATCCATACAAATGTCCTAAGTTTTAAATATGTCACTCTTACCTCCATAGAAGTCGAAAGTTCATTCTTAATTCCAGTGCCGGCCCTTGGCCATTTACCGCCCTGGTGCAAAAAAAAATTTGCCGCCCTGACTAGGAACTTATTTTTCTCTGGAACAAAGGAATTAAACACACACCTCTTCAGTTTATCGGAAATAAATGCTGCTGTCTAGAGGGCTCGGGTTCGAATCCCGAATAAGGCATGGAGGCTTGTGTGGCTACTGTAACTGGATTTCGATCTGTTGTTGCTACGTTAATTGAATTTAAAAAAAAAAAAAAAAACTTCAGATGCAACACTAACAATCTGTTCAAAGTTGTCTCGGTAGCCTATGAGAAATTTTTTAAGACAATCTACATGCTCAATGCAGGTTGATATATCTGTGTTCGGATTTTGCATAATTTGGGAGACAATGTTAACCTGCGATAACACTCCATACCATATAACAATAGAAAATACGAAAGTGAAAGATTCTAATTTTTCTAACAAACAGTGAGCTTCGTGCTTTGTAGGTAGCTCAAATGTGCCATCATCGAGTATTTGTGATAAGCTATCACACACTTCTGATAAACTACCGGCTAATCGGTTGCTCATGTCCCTGTTGACGAGCCGGTCGGTCTGGGTCTTCAACACTTCTGATAAACTACGAAAAATACGAAAGTGAAAGATTCTAATTTTTCTAACAAACAGTGAGCTTCGTGCTTTGTAGGTAGCTCAAATGTGCCATCATCGAGTATTTGTGATAAGCTATCACACACTTCTGATAAACATTGCTCCAAGTCCTCTGGACGAGCCGGACGGCCTGGGGCTTTCACACTTCTGATAAACTAAATCGTAAAAGTTTTGTTGCCTGAATTCACTAAGATTTACCTTAAAAGCGATTTCCCATCTAGTATCTGAAATCGCTTTTAAGGTAAATCTTGATATATTGTGAGTTAAAATTTCTCATCTTTTAATCGAAGAGGAGAAATAGATAAATAAACATTGTATTATACTAAAAAAAATCAACTACCTGATAACTTACTTTTGCAGCATCGTTAATCACCAGATTAAGTGAATGAGCGGAACATAAAAAGCTTTTCTGCAAAATCTAAGTTTGCAATCCAATGTCTTTCCCTCTCATGTTTGTACCATAGTCATAACTCTGTCCTCGAATATTTTCCATTTTCAGATCATTTTTTGCCAAATGATCAGTGATGAAAGAAGTTAGACCAGTACCGGTTACATCTACAATTTTGCTAAAGCCAAGGAAATGCTCTTTTATTTCAACTTTGTTTTTTACATTGTTGAACATAACAAATCTAATGACTACGGTTATTTGCTCTTGACGACTAAAATCCGGAGTACAATCTAAAATTAAGGAATAATACTTGTTGTCTTTTATGATAGCTGATTACGATAGTTAAGTTTTACGATAGATGGTTTTATTTCAGAAGATAATAAATGTATTATCTCATTTTGGATGTATGTCCCAGGTAGTGGGGAGAATGTTTTTCATTTCTTTGAACATGCTGGACATGTTCAGCAATAAAAAGATCAAATTTTGCCAACATTTCAATTAGTTTTAAAATATTGCCATTGTGTTCATGAAAAAGTTTTTCACTGCTACCTCTGAAAGCCAAATTTTGTTGTGCTAAAAATTTAATACTTTGCATTATTCTGAAACAAACCTCCTGCCAGCGTGTCTTTTCTTGGTTAATCAATTTTTCCATATCAGAATCAACAGTCTGCTCTTTGCTCAAATGCCTTTTGAAGTCAACGAACTTAGTAATGTACTCAATATGATGGATACTTTTTCTGTTGACTTAAATGTCTGGATAAATTTTGCCAGTCAGAAAATCTTTCTTGCGTTAAAGGAGAATTAATGTTTTCAAAAATCTTGCAAGGAAAATAAAAAGCGCGATTCTTAGAAGCTGAATATACAAGCCAGTCTCTATTGATCATTTCTCCATTCGAAATCTTCCTTTGGTAATATGCCTTATATTTTTTTTCTCCATTCTTCGAAGTGCCACCCCTTCAAGTATGCCGCCCTGGTGCGGGAGACTCCTTCGCACCAATGTTAGGGCCGGCCCTGCTTGATTCAAAAACATATTTAAATGGTAAAGTTTCCCCTTCAATTAAGAAAACCCACCTAATAACTATGTGTAACCACAAAAATAAGTAAGTGATATAATAAACAATTTTGTAAAATTAGTTATATACTAGCTAATTTTACAAAATTATTTATCTATATTAATGTGATAATACTTTGAGTTATTAGCTATATATAGTATAAAGCTAATAACTCTAATTATTATCTTTATGTAATATGATTTTTTTTTAAACACTATCCATTTAATAAATGCATATTTTAGTTGCCTATTTTGACATATTATTTTGTTTATTTTCTTGCCTATTTTAGTATTTTTTACTGCCTGAACTTCTGAGCTTTACTTATTAAATTGCCTTCAGATACACTGTTTCTCATAATTATAAGGGCAGTCATTTTTTCTGAAAATTATATAGAAAACATTTACATAAGAACATTATGTTAATTATATACAAAATTTGAATTATTCAAAATTTGTTACCATAGTTTTTATAGCATTATGTGACAAATCATATAAGAATGTAGAAAGTATTAAAATTTTGCATCATTTATTAAGTTCACAATTACAAGGGCAGTTTAGATATTTGTATTAACTTATTATATAAACAATTGAACTTTAGTTCCATATGCAAATTTTTATATCTTATGTCCTACTTTGTGTAATTCACAGGCAGTTTTTCAGTTGCAAATGATTTTTAAAATGCTTCGAGAAAAGTATTACTTAGTGGTGCTATCTTTGTGCGTTTGAGACTCTTTTTAAACCCTCAATAAATTTTGTTATGGGTTCTGCGAACCCATAATATTTTTGCACGTATTTAGTGAGGAAAATGTACTCATATATGTATAAATTTTATTTTTCGTTATCAATTCTTAAAGTTTTTTATTATTTATTCCTTGTTTACTATATACAAAGTGTATATAGAAATTTAGCACTCAGACTGTTTATTGTATAAATACAAGAGTTTAACTCAATGATTTAAAGAGAAATTTGTTGACAATTTTAACATTGATAAGAATACCAAGAATAAATTTTACATTTTTTTAGTTACTTTTATAGAGATAATTGAGTTGGAAATTCACACAGTATCTATATATTGTATATAATAACATTGCACATACATAAAATAATAAAAATCTAGATAAAATAAATAATTATCTAGAGAAAAAATATATGTTTCTATACTTAACTATAATTTGCTTCATTTTAGCATTTCATGTGTCTTGTGCCAAATAATCTGACTAAATAAAACTTAAATTAGACTTAAATCCTTTAAAAAATCTATAAGTCATTCGATTTAAAATTTCCGGAACCCCTAATAATTTTTAAATGTGTTTTCCTATGAAATTTGTATAGAAATTATGTCTATTTGAAATATTGCTAAAGAAAAGTGCTAGAGATAATCAAAATATTTTCTACCTTAAAATCAACATTTTTATTTATTTACAACACAATATTTTGTATTAAAGAACTGTGTAATGATTATTATTTTCAACCATTGATTAATATTAAATGTACACAATTTTTTTCAGTTTTGAATTTTTAACTTTAAAATGCTGTTTATAATAGTCAATTTTTTTAGATTTCTCTTGTTTCACTATTTTTTGTTGGTCTTTGAAATATTAATAGTTTTATAGATTTTTTAATGCAATGAAACTAAAATCAGTTAATTATTACCCCAAGTTACTTTAAATGATAAAAGTCAACAGGTTTTGAAATTATCATAGATAATCTCAGAATTTAAATTACTATTAATTAAAATTATCAATTATAGAAAAGGGAATAATTTAATTGGCTTGGAAGTTATTTTTTCATAATGAAAATGTAAATTTTACATATACAATTTAATATACAAGAAATTTTGAATTGTATTTTATGCAAATATTTTTTTAAAAAATCCAAAATTTTCAAAGAAAGGAAAAAACAGAATTTTTCTCCCAGGCTTTAGAACACTAATTATATGACCCATGAAAGAAATTGTTGCCATACAAAAATGTGAATTTTTGCATGGCAACAATTTCTTTCCTGAGTCACATAATATAACTACTTTTTGACAGACTCATTTTTACATTTGTTGGTATATTAGTTTTCTATCTTGCACGTTTTTCAAATTTTTGTATGGTAACTATTTCTTTTGTGGGCCACGTGATACAACTATTTTTTGACAGATCCATTCTTTGTTCATACTAGTGCTGTGAGACAAGTGTTGTCTCACAGATCCTCTTTTCTTCCTGTGAAATCACTTTATACTATTACTGTTTTATTATATGTTGAATTTAAACATTTTTGTTTAAGATTTTTCTTTTTTTGCTTTCCTGCAGTAATTTTTTTAGTGATTTATTTTACATAATAGAGAAATGTTTATTTGTCTGTCTGTACAGTCTGTAGTCACACTGCTTTGAAATTTGGTACACAGGTGTTTCAGGACCCAGGAAAGTGCACCTCAGCAGAGGTTTCTATGGATTTTTGATTACTTTAGCCAAATTTTAGTTTAATATTCCATTTGAAAAATTTGTTTTGATTTATAAATTCTCAAATTCCAAAGATCATCGTTTTGGAAAAGACAAATAGTATAGTAGTATACATTATGATTAGTATACCATGATTTTTGATTTTGACATTGGCGATATTTTGCCAAATTCAATTTTCATTTGTAAAATGTAATAATGGTGATTGGCAGCATGACTACTGCTTTGACATAATTCTTGATATTTCAAACTAGTTTTTCAGTTATTTTATGATTTTAGCATTTTCACACAAATTAGTTCCTTAGTAACTGAAAATATCACAGAGTTTATTTTGACAGCATTAAAGAACGTTCATCAGATCAATGTACTTTCCTTTCCAACTTTGTTTCAATGAATTCATAAGACAATTCCTTCATATTTATTTATTTTTTAAAAATATATTGAAATTTGCATTTTTTTTTTAATGTTATTTAATATATTATATATCATCGCATCCAAAAAGCTTAGTACAATTCTATAATTTGTCTAAAAGTTCCACATAGTAAAAGTTCCACATAGTATATCTCAGTTACCTTACACCTTTCTGGTAGCCGGCCGTCCAACTGGTTACTCTAAGTCCTCTGGACGAGTCGGACGGTCTGGGTCTTCAACACCTTTCTGGTAGGTCGGACGGTCTGGATTTCAACAACAACATAGTATATCTTCATTCTAACAAAAAATATGTTTTTCAATTTTTTAAGTAATTTTAATTTTTGTCATTTTTTAAGTGACTGCATTGAGAGATCATAAAGTATCTTCCTTGAAGTCCATGCACCTTTTTATTGGCAAATTTTACTACACATGCCCACCTAGCAGTTTAATCAATGCCTTGCCTCCTTATTTCTTTGCTTTTGTGGAGAGCATGCAATTTCCAGATTGAAGTCATTTAAAATTGTGTTCAAATGTATTATTTAAATAATGGGTGCTTATTTAATTATTTATAATAAATAGTGAGTTCTTATTTAGGACCCGGGCAACATTGGGTAGATTGTTCAAGTTTTGAATATATAATTGTTGAGTATATAACTTGGAAAGTTTAAAAGCTTAAATACGTACAGATCAAACTACTGTTAATGCAATAAAACTAATAACACTTTGTTTAAAGCAGCATCCAATACAAAATTAATAGTGTCAACTAGTTTTGAAGGCAAAAAACCACCTTCTTTAACAGGACAAGCAAATAGTGAAACTTTCACTCTGATGAATGAACTTTAATGAATGAAGGTTGTGCTACTTGTTTGTCCTGACAAAGAAAGCTGATTTTACCTTTGAAATTGGTTGATGCTATTAATGTTGTGTTGGATGTTGTTTAAACGAAATTTTATTTATGTTATTTTAAAGTTTTGCTTTGAATAGTCTCAAGGTAGTGAGGTAATCAAGGTAGTCTCAAGGTGATCAAGGTAGGAAGTATATGTAATACATCTCTGTATCTATAATTAAATATGAAAATTATAAAAAATACTGTTAAATAAAACTTGATTTTGCTACATTGAATGTCTAACTTGTTATGATTAATACTAAGTTCAGATAGGGCTAGCATATAACATGCCTTCAGACTTCACTTACTGAAGATGCTCCTTCCCTTTCCTTACCAAGTATTTTAAAATATACCTGCACTATTAATAAAAAATGTCTGTGTGTGCATTTAAAAATTAAAGCTTTAGACAGTAATGAAATTTGGTAGAGATATTTCATGTCACCATACAATATGGCTCAGTGAATTTTTTTTTTAAAACTCAAATTAGTTTAAAAGTTATGAACATTTAAAGCCAAAATTCAGACAAAGTTTTGCCATTTTTAATCCATTTATGCCACAGACGATTTTGCTTAAATGCATTTTTTTTATTGCAGGTGCGAAGAATATCTCACACTTTTGGCCTAGACATTGAATGACAACTGTCATCACAGCAACTAGGATATAAAATACAAAATTCTTTGCGAATTTAAAATATTTCATTCTAATATTTTAATATCATTATGAGTATTACGCTAAAAATAACATAAATCTGATGCAAACTTACTGAGATAGCATTTATTTTTTTTTAAATTTTACTTCTCGGGTAAAGTATTTTTTGTATACATTCTGAATTATTCATAGTGCTGTTTTGTTTTCTCATTATGAGGTATTCCGAAAGAAACATAAAATATATTAGTTTGATAATTTTGAATTTCTAATTATGCTAGAGCTTAGTTTTAAAGTAAGATTTGGTCAGTAAGTAAGTCAGGCCCTGCATGCATATATATATATATAGGCTATAGAGGTATATATAATACAAGTAAAATAAAAATTCTTCAATTTATATATATATATATATATATTGTAGAAATCATGTAGAGATAATCCAGGGAAAAGACATTTTAGTATAGCTTTGCACATTGCCAAGCTCCTCATCAGCAATTATCTCGTTAGAGATCTCAGAGCAGTCTGCCTGGTTGTTGTTCACAAGTATAAATTACATTTACATTTATGGTGGAAGGGAATCTGATGATGACGACATGGGAAACATGCTGTCTCCGCATTTCTTATGCTTAAAATATGTGATGGAGATGCAGTTTCATATGAGAAAATATATGTAGAGGTTAAGTGACCATATATGGTATAGTAAAGGAAAAGAGGAAGTATGGGCAGACTTTGTTAATATTAATAGTGTGGGATAAAATTTAATATAGTTGCAATAAGTGTGTGACATAAAATAGGAATTTGGAATAAGAATTATGAAAGAAAAGGGTGCATTATTGGAGAAGCTTAAAATTTCTGTATCATATATATATATATATATGATACAGAAATTATGTAATATATGATACAGAAAAAAAAAATATATATATATATATATACACTTTGTGTCACACTAAAAAAGGGTCTAATTATTGTTTGGCAAATAGCAACAAATTTAGCCTAAATTACATTGTTTAAAATATCAAGCTAAAGGGTAACTCTTACTACCATGGTTTAAAAACATTACCAAAAGTATCCATGAAATTAGAGAGTCCCTATACTTCTATGATTATATCTTAAATACTTATTGATAACCTTCTTCAGGTTTTTTTGCTCAACAATTAAAAATATAATTACTTTAAAATAGTTAGCTATTTAATTATGATAATGATTTTGTCATCATTTTTGCATTACAAATTATTCGTAATTTGATCTGAAAAAGTTAATTCTAATTAAATAAGTATGTGGTTTATATTTCATTAGAGGATTGTATAATAATTAAATTACATGTGCCAGTGGATATTATGAGTGCAAGAGTTCAAGTCTCTAGCCAGAAAAAATTGTCGGGGAGGGTGTGTGTGATTTTTCTTATTTCAGGTAGCTCGTAAAATTAAACATTTATTCTATTCTATTCTATTTCGCTCTAAGGAGCTAAAAACACAGAGGATATGGCATTTTGCCTTGCTAAAGATTGAAATTTTTCTAGATTTAGTTACTCAGGTGGAATGGGTCACAGTGAGGCAAAAAATATTTTTGATAAATCTTTTAAGATTAGGTGGTAAAATGATCTTTATTGGGAATAGTGACTTCTGTACGTAGTCCCTTGAGAAACGTATAAATGGCGCTTTAAATATATATTTTTAAAAGTAGATCAAAATAACGTAAGCGTACATCAGTATAAACGTAAATCTATATTGATGTACGTTTAGTAAGATCAGGCGGATGAGTAACACGAGAAAACAGCTGACATAAATAAACACAGCTGTCACCAAACTACTTAAGTTGAGAAGGTTCATGTACGTTTTTTAAATAAAACATTTTAATTAATTTTTTTTAATATTATGAAATGTTTTAATCAACTTTTGGAGGTGTTTCTATTTTATTAATTTCAATATATTGGGTATAAATATTTTTAACTAATCTTATTTTATTTTTAATTCAATGTTTAGTTTTAAATTAACACGCTCTCAGTTTTGTTCAACTAAGCATATCTTAATTTAAAATTCAAATTTTCAATTCATAAATACAGTGTGGATTATTTTTAATTTTGCGTCGCGACCTTCATTTCTTTTTTTTTTAAATAAAAATACTACTACTTTTATGCAGTTGACATTGCACATCGCAATGACCCTACATGATTGGCCAATTCGAACAATGCTCTGAGCTGCTTCGTGGAGATGCGATTCTTGAAGCAAGAATTTGTTAATAGTTATTAATTTTAATGATAATAAAATGGTAGACTGTGTGAATTTTTTTTTATTTATTTGACATTTGCATATAAACTTTTTCCTTTGCTAGAGCTATGGAAGAAAGTAATAGAATAAACCGACGATCACGACCTCGACCCTATGATTTGAGGCGTAAAGTGCTATTGAAAAACTTCTTGCGCGAACAAATGACCTATATGCCACAGACCCGATTGACATCAAATGCGCAAAAGAGTGATGCTAATTTTACTGAGGAATCATCTAATAATCTTGAACTAGATGAAGATCTTCAGAATTTAAATGATGAAAATAACTCATCGTCATCTGCCTCCACTGCAAATACTCAAATGAATTCAAGTTCTGAAAATATTGATGAAAATCATTCAATTAATGAACCAAAAATTGATGATTCTGTTGTTAACAGTTCAGATAATTCCACAGATAAAAATACTGCAAATGTATTGTCACACGAACCTAAATTTCTCAGATTTTCTAGTTTGATGAACTTAAGAAGTCAATCGAAGAAAAGAAAAGTGAAAGGTATTATAAAAGCCAAACAAATGTGCAAGACTATCAAAAGTCCTGTAAAGTCAAGGTCTTTCAAAGTTGGTATAGAGAGATTGTTTTCAAGTCGACGAATTTCAAATGAGCGGTCAAAGGATAGAACTACCAACAATTCTTCTAAATCTGTTCTGTCATTATTTAAATCTCGTAGAAAACAACGAAAACATAGAGTAGATACAACTGATGCATCTGTTGGTGTTGAATCTACTAGTAAACCAACAAAGTCAAGTTCAACTACATCTAATCAGTCTGTTCAAACTGACGATAATTGGTCTAAAGAAGAATTGAACAAAGTTCAGCAATCTAATAGACTTCTTCGAGAAGAAAATAGGTTACTATCTGAAAGTTTATCATATTTTATGTCTAGTAACTCTATTGAAACACAGAATAATCATCACAATTTCCCTTTACAGTCTTCCAATAGAAATATTAATGGTAAGAGACGATTCTCAGATTGTTATGATAGTCAATCATTTAGCTCTTTATATAATTATGATAGCTGGAATCCACGATCAAGAATTTTACGATCTAAATCAGTTCAAGAGCATAGTGACAGACGTAATATATCAAGAAATAACTACCGTACTAGAAGTATGAATTGCCATAATAGAAATGACTTCTCAAGGGAACCAGTACCTTCTGCGTCAGGATTTAATAGATATTCAGATGTTGGTATTCCTCGAGCAAGGCGAAAAAATATTCTTGCAAACTTACCTGTAACTAGTGCTGGTAGAGGTGTTCAAAGACGTTCCTCTATGCCAGAAAGAATTCTATCAGAAAATGATAGGTCAAGGATTTGTCGTTGGTCTGGTAGTTTTCGGGACAGCAGTAGTAGAACGCCTTTTCATTCTCTTCCATCTGAAGCTTTTTATTAGAAATTTTGCTCTCTTTGTTGAGAACACTTTTATAAAATATATTTACTTATTGGGTATTTTTCTGTGAATGGGAAGTTACAATTTGTTAAGCATAGAGTCAGGATAAACTGTTACCCATTATTAGCATCTGTACGCTAATAGTTAATATAAACTACTTATATCTACTTCAAATACTGTTGTATTATCAAGGTAGTTTACTATTGGCTTCATATAGGTCTATCAATCATTACATCTACACATATGCATCATAGCTGATGAGTCGGATGGTCTGGGTCTTCAACATATGCATCATACAAATGTAAAGTGAGAGAAATTACCAGAGTGCTCAAAAATTGAAAAGTACTTTATTACATTTTCACATAATTTTTTTATTACATTTTCACTTATTTGACTTTTAGGTTACCATTTTCAAGTACTTAAAAATACTTTTTTCTTAGTAAGTGCTTGAAAAAATCATTTTCAGCTTTTTAAAAAAGTTAATTGCTTTCAAATCATGCCAATATTTTTATTTATTCCTTCTAAAGTTTATGGAGGTAAATAAAGAATGTTATTAGTCGATAAATCATTAATCTGGTTAATTAAGACACATTTTTTATAGTATCTTTTTTTTATGTGTTTAAAAAGTTTCTAAAATTCATAAAGAGTGCCAAAACTTAACTCCTGTCTTTCCAATTATGCATTTATCTACAAATCTGGTACTTTTAGCCTACATGTACATCCATATCAATCACTCTGAGGTAAAACTAATGGCTTCAAAACAGATTGCTTTACACAGGGCTGACCCTTGTATCCAATTACAAATCTCTAAAGTACATAAGATGTGCTTCAAAACACATTACTTTATGCTGTGAACTCTGCCTATACTTAGTTTAACCTGTTTGAGTGAGCTTCATTATAATAGCATGTTTTCATGAAATTGTCTTGCCTTCTATTTTGAAGTACGCAATTGTTAGCTAATTAGGATCCAACTTCCGAGTGCACACGAAGTAGCTGTATATTTCCCCATATTTTATTGTTTGTAAGTAATATCACAAAATAAAATTTCTAAATAACTCTCCTATCTTAATGAAAGAAACTAGGATTCAACTGTTATTTTAAAAATATTTATTATCTAGAGCTCAATATAACAAAAGTGCTGTCAAAATATTTTCTCAAGCTCTATGAACATTTAATAAAGTTTCAATATATTAATAATGTGCAACACTGCAGACATCATCATTAGCTTAGCAAATTGATCAGACATCCATATAATTTTGTCAGTAAAGAAGCAAACAGGAACTTCAATTTCAAAAAAATTATTTTAAGTTTAGTGCTTGGTTAGCAAAAATTTGAAATGATTCTTACATCCATGAACAGTTTAAACAGGACATAAAATATATTTCTATTATATGAAATATATTTATGTATTTGAAGTATGCCAAAACTTTAGAGTCACACAGATAGTTAAACAGTAACTTATTAGTTTCATAAACTCAAAATCTAAATGAACCATATAGAATTAACCAAGATAATTCTCGCATCCATGAATTACATTAAGTAAGATTTAACAGTAATTATTTAATACTAGTAGGCAGAGATCGACATAACGTCTCGATACACATATTTCGTGACTATAAAATATGCAAATACGCTTTGTAAATTAAATAATGCATATTTTTATGCATTAAAAATCATCTATTAAGAGGGTGTCAACAAGCCACAAAAATCCAGAAAAAGTCATGAAATCGATCATAAATTTCCGCAAAATGTTAAGCATTTGAAAACAGTCATGAAATTTGAATTTTCCTGTTCTGGAAATCTGTTTCCCTGTAATTGCAAAATTAGCGATTCCCACATGATCAATGATTATCTTTCTCACACTTTTGAAATTTATTTGAATTGAGTAAAATTTTTATAATATTTTCATGTTATATATAAAAAAAACTATTTTTAAACATATTATTAATGAAATAAATGGCTAAAAACTGCATTTTTTTGTGTGTGACACTGTATTTTGTTTAAATGTGAAAATATTTTCTACTTACGCGATCTGTTTGTATCAACTAAAATTTTGATAATTATTACGGTAAATCCGGAGATCAGGTCACCGCAAATTTTTTTCTAAGTACAAAATCGGGCCAAGTTGGCCTGTGGTTGGCGCTTTCTTCCGTGTTTTTAAATTGGCTCCACCCATCCTCAGTGATGTCATTTACCGTCATTAGAAATAGGCTCCTCCTACCAAAATGATGTTTTGGTAGAAGAACCCTATTTCTAAAGACAGACTATTGTGTTTGTTCTAAACAAGATTTTCTAATATAAATGATAATTTAATTTAACTTAAATAACAGTGAATAATACTAAAAAAAACCGTTACAAAATCAGATTTTTGTGTATTTTAAGAAAATTAAATAACTTTATAAAACTGCAGAATAAAAAAAATTAATAATACTCATGTAAACGTTCCAAAATCAGATTTTTGTAAAATTTAATATTTTTATGCTACAATTTTATCTGTGCATATCGCACGTATCAAGATCGCTTTCTCCATCTAACTGAGGATCCATATAAAGGAAGGGGTTTGACCTACAGGTCCGTGTAAGGGCAGGGATTCGATCTAAAGATCGAAAATTGTGGAACGGATGTATCGGTGGTCCGTACAAGGGCAGGGGTTCGACCTAAAGGTCGTTCTACACCGGAACGGGGCCCCCAGTGATCTCCGGTTTATTAGGAACGGTCGCCTGCGGCGCCCAGACACAGAATATGCTACAATTTTATCTGTGCATATCGCACGTAGCAAAATCATTTTCTCCAAAATAAATCATATAACGAAAGAACAAGCAAACACGCACAACAATGGCCAAAAATATTGATAGAAATGTTCTTTTACATCAAAAAACTGTAGCAAACACAAAAACGTATTCTTATTGGATGTTACACAATTTCCACCGAAAACATCCGATACAAGAGGTTACCAGATTGCAACATACAGCGCTCACAAAGTGCGTGGCGTCTTCTCCGATTTAACCTCACAAAGTGCGTGGCGTCTTCTCCGATTTAACCAAGGTGACCTAATCTCCGGATTAGCCATTATTACATATTGTTTGGAAAAAAAATACTATTTGTCAAATGTATTATTAATTAAATGAAGAGCTGTTTTGCAGCACTATCATGAACAACTGCATTTGTACGTACGTTATCCTTCTTATATTTTGCTTAAATATGACTTTATAGGTTTGCATCGTATAAAATTTTTGTAATTATTTTGTGTTTTATATAGAAAAACTTTTTCAAATGTATTATTAATGAAATGAAGGATAATTTTTAGAATAATGATATTAAAATAATGATTTGAGTACTTAGAAGTAATTCTAATAACTTTAATTTAAATAAGTTAATAGAATAATAAAAATATAACAAAATGCAGCAGGTTTAACAATAAAATTTAGACTGCCTGTATTTTGCTTATTTCTGGACAAGCACAGATAAAGAGAGCATTTCTTAAATCTTTATATTTTTTCAACATAGAACATTTTTTTCTATTGAGTAATAACCATGAAATTGCTTTTATATAAAATACAATAAATATTTGGAAATTTGAGGGTAATTATTGATTTGCTAAAAAATAAAGTCGAGGTATATTTAATTATCTGAAAAAATTCTGGGATGATCTTTACTAGTAGGTACCTGTGAAAAATTTATGTTGTTGAATTCCAAGGAGTTCAAATATACAGAAGCAGAGTGTCCCCCAGGATTAAAAAAGGGCAGGGTGCTGTTACTAGAAAAAGGGCATATATTTTTTATGTTTGAATAACATTTATGCTTGGGATTTTTGACGAAAATCAGAGCATTACAAAAAAATGTAAACATTTTGTCGCGTATACCTCTAAGTCTAATAGACAAAAATGTAAATATATTTTCTTGTTTTGTGGGAAATAGGGTCAAGATTGTGAATATATAAAATTAATTTCAATTTTTTAATATCTTGAACTTGTTTTTTGAAAAACTTAAAAAAGTATCTGTCCGAGCAAGTGTTTTTTTTTTTTTTTTCATTTTGCTTATTTTCATTGGAAATATCTTCAAAACCATAAAAGACAGATATAATATAAATAGTAAAGGATAAAAGTGTGTATTAGGAAATTTAGTTGCTAAATCTATATTTATGTTTTGAAAATGTGCTTATAGTTTTCGAGTAATCGTTTTTTCGAGTTGAAGAGTGAAAATTTCCCCTTTTTCAAGTTTGTAATGCTATCTCAAAAACTAAACCTGTAAACAATTATGCAAAAATATAGCTCTTTGAAATCCCTACAAGTGTATATAATTGAATTTTGGATGAACTCTTTGTTTGCGAAGTATAGTGGTTATAATTTCGATATTTTAGTATTTTAACCTGGGTTTTCCAATGTGTGGGAAAGCTTTAATTTACTTAAAATGTTACTATTGTTTCAGCTGAATCTGTTACTTATTCCTTGGTGAAATATTTGTGCATAAGTATGAGATAATCTTATTTTGTTTAAAAAATCAGAGCATTAAATGAACTTTGAGATTCTAAAAATGTGTAATGATTTGTTAGGTTTGAACAATAGAAATGAAAATATACATATTCAAGTACATATTTATGTGCCGCCAAGCAAGTTTATAGATTATAGGTCAGGTTGATTTCAGGTCAGATAAGTTTAACTTATATACTGAAAAACAAGTTCGTAAAATAATTTTATATTTTAACCTGAAGTCTATGGTCAAAGCATCCAGATAAAATCGTTGTGAAAACTAAAGTACTAACTAGCTATAAACAGTTAGCGAGTCATTTGCAGCACTTTGAAATCCTATAACCAACATAAATGCATCTGAAAAAATCGAATAGCTTTATTGAACTTTACTGAAGTTTTATTTTGCAAAATGTTATTCACACACACACATTCCTAACCATTTTGCCTTCATCGGACTGGAGCCACCATCACTAAGGTATGAAAATGTTTCTTTTGTTGAGAACAAATTTATCATTGAATAAATGCTATTTTTACATCAAATGCAATTATAGTCTTGAGCAATTGGGTTTATTAGCAATTACAATTATTGAATTTATATAAATTTAGAGTTTATTAAATTTTAAAAAGATAATATTAAATTTTGATGTTTAGTATTTTCTCATTAGTCAATGAGGTTTGATGATTTTAAGGGCTAAGATATATTTAAATGTTGAAAATATTTGTTAATTGCTTGTTATTATATATTGATTACAAAAAAAAATTTGATTTAAATAACTAAATAAAATTCCAGAAAGCTCCATGAAATCACCGTATAAAGTTTTGAACTATGGATTAGCAAATGCTTAGCTGCTAAGTTAATCATTATTCCATGGAGGAGAGTTATTAATAGTGCAAGCAACGTACGTTCATGTATCTGCGCAGCATCCGTACCTTTAGCCATAAACTTGGGTAACGGGCGAGTACGCGAACACAACTACTGCATACGTCCATAAAGCGGGCGTATCGTTATTAAATGAGCTTGATTATTATTATTGCATGTGTCGTCCGCGGAGCGGGTTAAAGACGAGTCTGCTAATATGAGGGGGGTTATTTTGTGTTTCAAATCTGCTATGAGGATGTCGTGCAAAGGGGCTAATCTGTTAATCCATAAGACCACATAGTGCGCGTGTTCATAACACAATGTCACACGATTTGCACACGTCTGCACAAGGTATATATATCGTTATTGCATGCATTGTACGCGGATTATATACAATCGTTAAAAGAAGGTGCTTAATTTTGTAAATATATGTCCGTGCAGTCCGCGTATCATTATTGACACGAGTGGAGTTTTCATTATATTGTATGTAACGCGTAGTGGTCAGATCAGGGCCACCCATAAAAATGCCTGGGTTCCCCTTCATATTTCATTTCCTTCTTTTGTGCATTTTTCATGCCTTCTCCTCCCTCAAGAATTGTTGGAGTCCGGGTACCACTTGAGTGGTGTCCGATCCTCTCTAAGGGCGGAGGTAGACAAATACACTGTCGATAGCTATTACACTAACTACAAATGGGAGTACTCTTAACCGTGACTTTCGTGCGTAGCGGAGATACACAGTCTACAGCAAGAAAGTGTATTAAGAGAATTTCCAAAACGCGACTAGGCTGGTAGCTAAAGGCAATTAATAAACAATATAAAGAAAATAAGCTCTCCCATATTTCATTCAAGCCGGCTAAAATCACCGCACTAATCTAACAGTTTTTCTTCCCCACTCTTTCTATCATCCTCCGGTTTTGGCGGAATCAGCGTAAACATCTTCCCGCAAATGGTGCAAAGAACCCTAGTCCGGAAATCTATATTTTTAAATATTTGTTTTAGAGCAAATACACTTACAGGGTTTACATTTACAGAACTTTATAACTAAAATGCATATCAAACATAAAATAATTTAACTCTTGATAAAGAAAACTGTTTTGAAAGTTTTCACCAGATGGAAGAAGGAATGTACGTGCTTATTATTCCCCTTTCCGTTTTGTTTTTTTCTTCTTCCAGTGGAGGAAAGAAGTGATATGGGGCTGTCAATCCTCTTTTTATTGGCACTAGATCACCCTTTTTCTTTCTTTGAAGGAGGAGGGAGCGGCAGGGGGGGGGGAGGGAGATAGACACGATCAAAATTTACAGTAATAAACGCAGAGAAAGGGCTCCTGGACTTATCAGAAGTAATACAAGAACTGGTTTATTTTCATTTGAGGACAAACATTGCTCTCTTAACAAAAGGCTAAGCCGGGGATCTGATCTGTTAGCAAAAGGGCAGGGAGGGCGCTCTTCTCGTACAAAGGGCAAGGAGGGCGCTGTTCTGGTAAAAAAAGGGCAGGCAGGGCGCTGCGCCCTTTCAAAAGTGCCTGGGGGAAACTCTGCAGAATTCATTGAAGTATGGCAAAAGAATATTTACTTACTAACATGGTGACCATAGAATTCACCTCAGAGTATCCCACTGCCAAATCCCTCTCATTGAGGAGGGAAAGGCCGGAGTCCAGAGTTTCTTTGTTGCACTTGAAATTATGTTATTTGGTTTAGATGTAGATGTATAACACACTTAGAAAGTAGAAATTAAACAAATATTTTATTAAAATCGATATATATGTATATTGTATATATATATATATATATATATATGTGTGTGTGTGTGTGTGTATGTATATATTGTATAGGTATGTATATATATATATTTTATTTTATTATATCCTTTTTGAATTGAACTCTATTATCAAAATATATTCGATTGTTCATTAATATCTGGCATTATCCTTTTTGTTCAGTAAGTTTGAATTTGACTTTTCCAGGTAATCTCCCAATGGCTTGCCAATAATTTATATTAATATATAATTGTCAACTGCAGAAATTACCTAGGGCTATTTGAGATTAGGCTTGAGAATGGCTCAAAGCAAATAGTTATTTTCCAATTGATTTTTATGATTGATTTGGTGCTTATACCTTAACACCTATCACCTTTGTACTCGGTATGTCTGTTTCTTTGGTATTTTCCATTTTTATTTGTTGCTGCTTTGTGCACTGTGAATTGGAATTGCAGTAAACATTGATCCTTTTTCTTAATTGGCTTTCGTATTTAATATATATATATATATATAAGGTGTCTCAAAAGTTTATGCACTTTAACATAAGCAATAGATATCAGAAGAAAAAGAAAATAAGAAATGCAGTTTCATCGCTATATATTTAGTAACAACTAATAATCAATATAAGACTATAGACCAGGCTTCCGGAAATCTCCCGTCCTCACCGGGTTAAAATTCAGCGAGGACGACCAATTTTTGGAAGTTGCCGTCCTCTCGGACGGCCTTGAGATTAGATTCCGTAAGAAAAATAAATAAATAACAAATTGTTGTAAAATTATGACGAAAGCCATCATTTCCCGTGCCATGAATGAAAATTGAAATGTCGGCACCCGCCCTCCCCCCATAAACTTAGCTAGTGTGTATTATCAATGCCTTCTTTCTAGGCGAGCCGTCGGATCCGCATTGTAACCACAAGAACTAGCTATTTTCTCTCCCCTCATCCTCCACCCAGTGAATCTGATGACCGAACGAAAATGCGATAGTGTAGTCACGATCGAAGTGACATGTTCTGTTCTCCTTTTCGAGGTCTACATGTGTCGAAATTTCGAATTTTAACAAGACCAACAATACCAATGCTTAAACCCGGACCACGCCCGAAGAAATTTATAAATGTAGAATGAACTCGGCCTGAAGATCCGATCTCAGCAGACCCGAATGATTTGTATTCAAATATGTTAAAAACAAATTTGTCAAAATTTTGTACGGAGAATTTAGTTTATCTTAAACATTTATCTTTACGTAGCTGAAATAAAAGCAATAAGTTCATGTATTCAATTTAAATCCATTTTAAAAATAAATATGTTCGGCCCGGTCGTAACGGACGTTAAAAAAAAAAAAAAAAAACTCAACCCGGCCTGAAACAACAGATAACTCAAGCCCAGCCCGGACCTAAGCCCAAATCCTATTTTAACTCTTTAAAATCCAAACTATAAAATTTCCATTTGCTGTAATAGACGGAAGTAAGTAACAAGTTTGAATTTTTGGATTGGATTTTTCTAGTTTCAGCCAGAAGTGTTTTAATTTCTACCTCACTTTGGTTTCAACTTTAAAACTAAAACGTTTAAAATTCATTCATGGCATTTGTTCCAGTTGTTTGACAACTGAAGTTAAGGTATGAAACATCTATTCAGTCCAAGAAGATTTTAATCTTGATTGACTACATTCCCTAGAAATTAAGAGTGCTAATGAGGTTTAAACTGCTTAGAGACAAGAGGATTTATATGATTGTTTATTTACCACGCCTTCAAGTTACCAAACATTGGAAAAAGGAGAGATTTCTTACATATCTTACCCCTCTGCCTCTACCCATAGATTGGAATTCCGGTCCTTTATCGGCGACTCCTCGTCGGCGGGTAAGCGCAGTGGGGGTGGTGTATGAATATGCAGTTATCGCATTGATATAATAACCTAGATATAATAACCTTGATTATAGATATAATAATCTTGCAGTTATCGCACTTCATCGTGAGGCAGTTGGTTCTAATTTATTATTGTTGTGCGATGTATTTAAGCACATATATTAATGAATATAAAGTGAAAAAAAAATTCTTAGGAGGACGGGTGAAAATTTTCGAGGACGAGTAAAAAATTTCACTAGCCGTCCACGCAGACGGGCTAGATTTTGCCGATTTCCCGAAGCCTGCCATAAACATACCTGTTTGATTTGCAGGTTTCAATTTTAAACGAAGTAAACACAAAAAAAAAAACTTGTTTCAAAAATTTATGCACAAGTAACAAAAAATAAAGTTGTTAAAAGAATGTGATGTCCATTTCGTTTTATAACTTGAAAAACATAATCTGGTATTGACAGAATAAGAGAATGAAGAACTTCTGGGTCTAAATTATACCAGCAGTTTTCAATTTCACACTTTAATTTGACCAAAGACGAAAACTGTCATATATTCGCATAAACGCTTCTGGATAGGATCCCCCAAAGGTTTTCTGTGGGATTCAAGTCAGGTCTTTTGGCTGGCCAATCCATAAGCATAATGCTATTACACTACAACCAAAGTTTCGTTGACTTTGCCGCATGAAACAGAAGTTTGGTCCTGCTAGATTCGCAGCTTCTGGTAATGATTTTTTAACGTTTGTTGCTAATTTAGTGCATTTTGCACCATTAAGAAAGGCTAAGGATAACGTACCATTAAAGCAAAACGCTCCCCACATCATCAAGGAACGACTTTTTCTACTGAAAAAAAAAAAAACCTCTTGGTTCTTTGCATAGGTCATACCAGTATGATGTCCATCAATATTCCATTTCTTTTCATCACTAAATATATCAGTTATCTATTGGTCATCCCAGTTTGTGTTTCAGAGCGCATTCCATAACACGTAATTTATGATTTTTAGTTAAATTCTGAATTTGTTTCATACGTGCAAGCATTATATTGCAATTACTTTGTAAACGTCTGTTAATAGTAGATTGAGATACTTTTAAACCCGCTTCACTTTGTATTTCAGATAACGACAGTTCTTGAGTCGATGCTAGACAAAAAGTTTTCTGTCATCTTGAGAACTGTTACATTTTGGACGGTCTGATCTATCTTTTACTTTATAATCGCGCTCTTTTTGTAGCAGAACATAAATGCCTCATTTTGACCGATTTAATATTTTCATGATATCAAGAACAGACTTTCCATAAGCTTTTAATCTCCAAATTTCACACACTTTGTCTTTTGTAAACTGTTTCATATGCGACATTGTACTGAATGGTGAGAGGTGAAACGCAGCAGTCTTATATATAGTGGGCAAACATCTGCAGAACTGTTTTATGCAAATTACTACCTTATTTGCATACTTTATTTTGATTTTCAAAGTTTTGTTACTTGTGTATAAACTTTTGAAACAAGCTTTTGTTGCTTTTTTTGTGTTTAATGCGTTTATTGAAATCTGCAAATCAAACAGGTATGTTCATGGTCTTATATTGTTTATTACTCGTTATTAAATATATAGTGATAAAATTGCATTTCTTATTTTCTTCTTCTGATATCTATTGCTTATACTAAAGTGCATAAACTTTTGAGACGCACCTTATATACAGTCATGTTTGTGAAAATTGCAACACCACAAAGGGTCAGATTAGAATGACATTTATACCATATATTACTAATGGTGATACAAACAAATGATTACCATTTGAATACAACCACATTGCTGGCACAAAATCAGCATTTTGTGACGTCACCTTTAGTAGCAAAAACTTTTAAAAGTTGTGGCATTGCATCAAAGAAAGTTTGGATGTGCTCCTGAGGTGCTGCCTGCTAGGCTTCTTCAATCCGGGTCCACAGTTCATTGGTGGTGACTGCTGGAGAATAGTAATAGCCCAGTCACCGAGTGACATATCTCATACATGTTCAATCGGTATCCTCCACAAAAGAATGCTTGTACACAGTCCTGTGTGTGCAGCAAATGCATTCGAACCTCAGAAACAGACAATGCCACACCTGTAACAGTGCTAACACTCAAGAAGAAGCTGTACGGTTTGTCACAGCCATGCAGATGAGACGTCTATCATTCCGTGTTGTCTTCACAGTGTGTAGTTCGCTGCTGAATTTTCGATTCGTCCTGTTTTCTTCGGTCCACTACTTCCACACTCGCATTACTGTCGTGGCATTATGCCCCGTATGGGCAGCAATGTCCCAGTGTGAAAATGCTCCTTCCCGTAGGCTGATTATGCATCCTCGTTCGAACTCTGTAATTTTTTTATAAGGCATTCTCTGAAGTTGATGAGATATAGTGACTCCAATAGAACAGTTTTCAACTCACGAACACCGATACCATACATATCTGGCTCTTCCACAGCCCTCTATTTATACTCCTCATACAACCGACCATTCAGGTGTTGCAGAGTCTAGGTATACATATTCACTCTGCATTTCTAATCAGTTGTATGTCCTGGACATTTCATTCTAATCTGACAATTCCTTCATGGTGTTGCAATTTTCATAAACAGGAATGATTCAAATTTAATATTAATTGAATACACTATAAAACACAATTTTTAAAGACAAGAAATCAAGTTAACTAATTAAAAAATATGTAATACAAAAAATGAAACAAAAGAAATTTTCCAAAAACATATACACAAAAAAAAATACCTTTTATCATTTTGTTTAAATATTTAAACTAATTTTTGTTGCTTCATTAATTTTGGTTTATGTGAAAGCAGTTTTTATTTTATCCTGTAGATGGATATTAATTCAGTTTCTTTGTTCAAGATTTTAATTGCATAATCGAGTGTTTGCACAAGATTATCAATAAATAATTTTTCCGACTCCCCAATTTGCAGATGAAATAGCTTCATATGTTGTTTTCTCTGTGACACTTTCCCTCCTCTCTGAAATGAAAAACAAAAAATAAAATTCCTAAAAGTTTTATTTATTTTCCAGCATTTGTACATCGTTATATTTAAAAAAGATTATGCCTTTGAGAAAAGGAGAAACTATATTAAGAATAGTCAAATATGTGAAAAATATTGCAATAGATAAAATAACCTTTCTTATACCACAACTCTCAATAGTTTTTCTAAAATATGATGAGTCATTATTTCTCAATATTCTGTCTTTCTATCTGAAATGAGCAGTGGGACAGGAGACACGAAGGAAGAAAGGAATGTATATGCAACTGACATTGACCCCTTTAAGAGATCAGTGTAGAAAACCCAGACCACACGACCAACCCATAGGCTAATGGTATAAGAGATCAGTGTGTCAATGACCTTGTTGTCTCATGTTTTGCGATATGACATTGTATAGTTATTTGTTATTTATAGTAAACATGGCTTTTCAAACAAAAAAATTAAAATATATGGCCAATTCCAAGCTGAAGGTTGTTACTTACAGTAATGAAAGTAGCAATTGTTCTAGAAGGTTCAATGAGAACGAAAAGCTCCTCAGGGATTGAGGGGCGGGGGAGAACGTTGGACACGTAACAGAATTTGAAAAATGGAATCCATACTATAATGAAGTGAACAACATAAATGTCTTAAATTCAGTAATTGAATAACTATGTATATTTTGTGCAAAATAATTCAGGAATTGTTACTTGCATGAGGGGGAAGGGGTTAACATCAATAACATGATTCGTGCTCCACTCACAGTCTGATCTACAGGTATCTTTTTATTTCCAGTGTATAACCCGATCCTTAAACTTTCAACTTATTTTCAGGGTTCAGAGAGTAAACTGAAAAATATCATATTTGTTTTTAAAATATAACTAGCCGAATACCCGTTGAAAATTAACGGTTTCGCAATAAGCAACCCCTGAATAATGTAAATTTTTTAATAATTCATGTTTCACATTTATTCGGCAAATCGAATATTTTGGAGCGTAAAACCCCCTAAATAAGAAAATATTGGGAAACTTAAGTTGTGCATTTCTTCCATTCGAATTATCTACCCATATGCCACATCTACCCATATGGTAAACGAACCAAACAGTAATGAAAGCAAAGCAGATAGTGAAGATTCGTAGAACAGTGTTATTTCTGATGATGAATCTGAAAATGCAATTGATTCTTCAGATTCTGTGCGTACTATTATTACAACGCCGCCAGCTTCAGTGGCTGTTTTTTCGAATGATGTTTGGACATGTGATTTGAAAGATCTGAATTCTTTGGATTTTTTTAACATACCTGGAATAAATCACAATATCATGCCGCCTAATTTAGATAAGGAACTTGATTTTTTTTAGCATATTTTTTGATGATGAACTAGTAGAATTTATCGTAAAAGCAACTAATGAGTTTGCAAAGAAAAAATGGGAGGAAAATCTCCTCTCTCCTTCCACATCGAAGACTCCACCTGTTTCAAATGTATTTACACCTGTGACAGGAAACGAATTTCGTGTGTTTCTCGCACTAGTAATTTTGACGAGCATTGTCAGAAAACCAAATCTTAAAATGTATTTTTCTAAGAATCCAATTATCAGTACTCCTTTTTTTAATTCAGTTATGAGTCACGATCGATTTATAGGAATATTACGTTACCTTCATTTTACTCTTGATAGTAATGCCCCAAAACTAGATAAATTGAAACCCGTGTTAGATGCATTAGTTTCAAAATTTAAATCTATATACACTCCTAGAAGAAATGTGTTCATTGATGAATCTTTGTTCTCATGGAAAGGAAGGCTGGCATTTCGTCAATGTATCCCCTCGAAAAGGTCCAGATATGGAATAAAAATATATAAATCATCAGAATCGGAATTTCTCCTTGTGTACACTGGAAAGGACACGGAATTATCAAGCTCTGATGGTGGGTATGGAGAACGCGTTGTGAAAACATTTCTAAGTGAACTTTTAGGAAAAGGATATACTTTGTATTTGGATAAATTTTTTACCTCTCCTGTACTTGCAAAGTATTTGTTGTCTAAGAATACGCATATATGTGGTACAGTTTTAAAAAATCGATAGGACATGCCAAAGAATTATCCATCTGTACCTAAAACATATATACACTAAAATTTTTAATATTTTGATAAAAGAAAATTTGTATAAAAAATATACATCAAATAGAAAATAAGTATTTCCTTTCTTCCTGAAAAAGTAGAATGCTGTGTTGAACAGGTGATTTTTAGTGAATTTCTTTCGAGAGTTAGGCTTAGCGCAAAAAATTAGCCGTCTTTTGGGAACAGTTCAGAAACAAAACGCTCTGTCCTTTGGGCCACGGCAGTTTCAGAATGCCGCCGTCCCAAAAGGGTTAAAGTAGTAAATGTTGGAAATCTGAAATTTCACACTTTCTTCCTTTTGGGGGCGCGGTAGCCCATTGGTTAGCGCGCTGGAGTTGCACTCGGTAGGCCCGGGTTCGATTCCAGCCACTGCCAAAACTGCCGTCGTGTTCATGCGGAGTACGATCACGTTAAACATGTGGGTCCGAAAGTCCTTCCGAGAGGTTGGTGGTAGGGGAAGGAGGGTACGGTCCCTGTGGATGCCTCCCCCATTGGGTTCCGGTCTAAATTGGGTGGCACTTCCCGAACGTCCAAACAGTTATCTTAGGTAGGTCGGACGGTCTGGGTTTCAACAACAACAACAACACTTTCTTCCTTTCAAGCTATCTACCCATAGACTAAATTTGAAGCCTCCATCTTATCACGAAGCATGTTTCTTCTATCACTTCACCTTTCGAACATTTTTTTTGTGTAGCACCCCCTTAATGAACATTTTTGTCAAAACGTATTCATCTTTGGTTTTTTTATCAAATGGTTAGTCCATATACTAAATTTCTATCACATTGTAAAGGAGGCGTTTTTCATTTGTTCGGCAAGTCGAATATTTTATTGAGCGGCACCCCCCCCCCCCCTCCCCCCCCCCCTACAATAGCAATGTTGGAAAACTGAAATTGCACACTTCCTTCCTTTTCAACTTTTTACCCGTACACCAAATTTGAAGTCTATCTCATCGCGAAGCATTCTTTTTTTATCATTTCACTTTACGAATGTTTTTGCAACACCCATAAAGCACAGACATAAATGCACACCCTTAAATGAACATTTTTGAAAAACTCTGTCTCTGGTTTTTTATCAGATGATTGGCCCATATACCAAATGTCAAGTCTCTATCACATTTAAAAGGAAGCGTGCCTCATTTATTCTTCGGAAAATCGAACATATTAGTGTGCGGCACCCTTTAAAGTAACAAATATTGGAAATCTGAAATTTCACACTTTCTTCCTTTCAAACTATCTACCCGTAGACCAAATTTGAAGCCTCCATCTTATCGTGAAGCATGTTTCTTCTATCACTTCACCTTTCGAACGTTTTTTTTGTATAGCACCCCTTAATGAACATTTTCGTCAAACTATATTCATCTTTGGATTTTTTATCAAATGGTTAATCCATATACTAAATTTCAAGCCTCTATCACATTGTAAAGGAGGCGTTTTTCATTTGTTCGGCAAATCGAATATTTTAGTGAGCGGCACCCCCCCCCCCCCCCCCCCTACAATAGCAATGTTGGAAAACTGAAATTGCACACTTCCTTCCTGTCCAACTTTTTACCCATACACCAAATTTGAAGTCTATCTCATCGCGAAGCATTCTTTTTCTATCATTTCACCTTTCAAATGTTTTTGTGTGGAGTACCCACCCCCTTAAATATACATTTTCGAAAAACTCTATTCTTCTTGTATTTTCTATCAGATGATTCGCCCATATACCAAATATCAAGCCTGTATCACGTTTTAAAAGGGGCGTTTCTACTTTATTCCGAAAATCGAGCATTTTGGTGTGTGGCACCCTCTAATGTAGAAAATATTGGTAAACTGAAATTGTACATTTTCTTCTTTCCAAGCTATCTACCCTTACACTAAGTTTTATATCTGTATCTCATCTCAAAGCTTGGTTTTTTTTTTAACAATTCACCTTTCGAACGTTTTTCTTTGGAGCACCCCCCATAAACGAACATTTTTTAAAAACTATATTCGTGTTTTTGTCAAATGATTAGCCCTTATACCAAATTTCAAGCCTCTATCAAATTTTACAGGAGCCTTTTCTCATTTATTCAATAAATCAAACATTTTGGTGTGCGGCACCCCCTTAAGTAGAAAATATTAAAAATCTGAAATTGCACACTTTCTTCCTTTTGAATGATTTACCCATATATCAAATTTAAAGTCCCTATCTTATCGTTTTCGTGTGGAGCACCCCCATCTAGAGAACGTTTCCAAAAAATTCCATTTTTTCCGGGGGTTTTATCGAACGACCGAGCTGTGTACCAATTTGCAAGTCTCTATCTATTAAGTGTGATAGACGGATGGACAAACGGACACTTGACAATTAGTATATATAGATTCAATATAAATAATTTTACCTTGTACTTATTCCTTACTTTCACAAAAGAAAAGATTGGAAAAATGTCTGGATTTTCGAGGTTGTGCTGTATAATAATTATTTAATTCAAGCGAAAGACAAACTTAAAATATTTTTATTTTTAATGTTATTTAATTCTTTTTTTTTCTCCACTTTTAGTTTTAAAATGATACGAGAACTTCAGTATGCAATGTTACTTGGTTTTGGTTCTTTTTTCTTTATAGGCATATTGGAATACATTTTGGTTTTAGCAACTCAGAAACAGAATAACTGTGAAAGTATTTTTTATTAAATAAGTAAAAAATTATCATATACTCGAGCATAAAGTCAGTCAAAGTTTCAAACCATAAAAAATTGGATGAAAAGATTAGATTGACTTACATGCTGAATATAAAAAAAAAATGTTATAAACAACCAATAGTGTGTTTTGTTTATCAAGCTAAATTTCAAAGTTGGATTTATATGCTGGAATATATGGTAAATAAGCATTTAAATGAGAAAATTTTAAACCAGAAATAATTTTCTTAACTTCAGAGTTGATTTATTAACAAGTAGCTAAATATTGAAGAAATTTAGTAAAATTTCCTAGACCAGAAAAATATTTTTAGGTAGAACATCAGTTCTACAAATAATAATTTAGATAATATTGAAATAAATTAACCATACCTCTAATGGCTATTTAATTAAAATAGGAATAAACATGAATTCTTTCTTATTATTCCAATATTTCATTCATGTTTTAAGTCATTTATATTGTAACTTATAGGCTTTTAACATATGAATACATACATATTGAATCTTCTTACAGTGCATCAATGTTAAAATATTCTAAAATCAACACAAAACAAGATAGACTTTCTGTCATCATATCTGGCCCCTCAAAGCCAAAGGTAAAACTTTCTTTTTTATTATTATTTTATAACCCCGACTGAAAAGTAACTTTTCCTAAACAATAGTAACCTCAAGACCACATAAGTTGCCAATTAAAAAAATATATATATGAGAAACAGCATGCAGGAAAAAGACAAATAATAAACAAACTCACCTGTTGTTCAATATTTTCGATTCTAGTACCAATTATCAATCCAAATAAATCCTAAGCGGATAGCGTCAATTTCGTCTGATGACATAGTCTTGAAATACCAACTCTTGACCCCGTCGACATGTCCAAAGACAGGAGGAAAACTTGTTATAAGCATAAAAATTGAATATTCCTTTTCAACCATGACAAAGTATGTTATATTAAATTGCAGTAATCAAATTTGTATTTTGTGTTCAACTTTTGCTCTCAATTATGTAGAAACTATCCACATTTGCATGCACATCTAGATTATGTAACTTGGCTAATATGTAATGTTGATGCTAATTGACTATTAGCTTGCAGATTTTTGTAGTTAATAATTAACACACGTCTCATTTTCGCCAAAAACAACGGGCATAAAATCAACCAGACAACAGGAAGAGAGCTCATGCTGAAAAAAATATGTCATTTTTCAACTTCTAGAGAACTCTCGTGTGTGCAGTATCTTTCTATTGGCTAATTGATCTCGCTACTTTAGATGAAAACCCAACATAATCTTGACTCTGAAATATATAAACAATTGGCCATGCATTTCATGGGACAGCATTAATTGTTATAGAGTAAAATGTTTAGTGAGAAATATTTTTATATATTTGCTAAATTATGTTGGAACTTCATATTTAGATATGTATATTTAATATAAATGTACAAAGTGTTTTATATATATTTAAGTTTCATTATATATACTGTTTCATTTTATATAGTCTTTTAACTTCGGGATGATCCATTGGAACTCATATTGTCCTATGTAATTGATTGATGTTCAGTACATTGTCAGAGGAGAATGGCAATTTAGAGACAATTATATTGTTCATTTGCTTTTTGATAAAATGTTATTTATATAATTTTAGAAATAAAATATTTTTTTGTAGTTTTATGCATTTATAGTGTTAGTTGTCATGTATATATATGCAGGGTGTCCAGTACTATCGGTGCCCAGTGGCTATTTCCTCAACCGTTAGTCACAGAGATATGTTCTAAAATGTTTTAAATTTTAAAATCGATTATCTTAGAAATAGTTTAAATCAATAAATATATTTCTAAAAGAAATACGAAATATAAGTTTTTATACGGCCCCTTGGTCCTACCAGTTATATTTAGGAAAATCATTCTCATACAATTTCATGCAAAATAAAAAAAAAAAACCATTCTTTTACGACCAAAATTCACCGAGTTATATCTGCTTAAAGTTGGAGCACTTTCTATGCTGAGAAAGGGGGGCTATACACAAAATAATTGGAGAGGCAAATATTTCACAACAATTTCATTATTTTTTGCAGCAATATATACATTACACTAAACAATATTAAAGTTATATGTTTGAAACACACAAAAAAAAAATGTCAAAAATACAGCTTGTACTGACAATAGAAGTAAAAAAAAAATACAACTTGTGTTAAGTGATATAAGGAAAAAAGAACAGCCTCGTTGAATTAGAAAATAAAACATATTTTAAAATACGAATATACGCATTTCAGAAACTGAAAATCATATTACAAACCACGTTATTGTAATATTTGCTCGAATTGGCTTCCTTCGGCTGCAATGCAAAAACGCACCCTTGAAGAAAATTCTTCCTGTACTTTGTGCAGTATAGTCGATGTTACACATGTGCATGCTACAAAAATACGATTTAGCAAATCTGCCGGACTCATTGATTCTTTTTCATAGACTTTATTTTTCAAGAAACCCCAGAGAAAGTAATCTAAGGGGTTCAAGTTTGGTGATCGCGGAGACCACTCAACAGGACCTCCATACCCAATAATATTATTTCCAAATGTTGCGGCTAAAACAGTACATGATTTAAGTGATTTGTGTGCTGGCATGCCGTCATTCTGAAACCACATCTGTGATAAATCTCGCAAGGAAATACATTCGTCCAAGAAGTCAGTTACTGGGCCTTGTAAAATCTGTGCATACTTTTCCGATGTTAAAGCGCCATAAAAAGTGAATGGCCTAATTAAAGTCTCCTTCCATATGCCACACCAAACATTTACTGACCAACGCACTTTATGTCTGTTCGGTCTAATGATGTGTGGGTTTTGCAGAGACCAGTAGTGACTATTTTGAGTATTTATAATACCCTGTCTTGCAAACTGGCACTCGGTCCACAGAATGTCACTAACAAATGATGGAATATCATCGTGTTTATTTAAAATGTAATTGCAGAAGTCAAAGTGACTCTCTTTGTCTCCTGACATTAATTCTTGTCCCAGTATCTGGCAATACGGATATGCACCATATGTGTATAAAATGTTCCATACTTGAGATTTAGAATATCCACATGCTTCGCTAATGCTTCTTACACTACACTGGATGAGCTAGGGCATATCTAAGAACATCCTTCACAGGTATGCGCATTGTTGAGTCCATGATTCTTGTTGATCTAGGACGATTTTGAAAGCTACCCATTTCTCTTAAGCGCTTTACAACTTTTAAAATAGTACTAGCAGATGGATGATTTTTCATTCAGGAATTTCATAGCATACTGCCTTGCAACCTCTCGCTTATTCCGATGAAATTCCCTGTAAAGTAATACCAGTTCAGTGTACTGCCTGTTATTGAACATTTTTTGTTTATCACTTCACATTTGCTACGAGCAAACACAGCATCAGAAACTTTAGAACAGGAACAAAATAAACAAAAGAACAGTTTTCAACTCTGGCAAAGTATAAAATTTAATGTTTATCGTCTGTTGCCGTTTTAGAAGGAAAATTAAATGTTAAATATTTATTGTCTGCTGAGCATTTTATCACAGACATGATACTTCATTTCAGCTTATTCAGATACTCTCTACAAATCTGTTATTTTTTAGGTGTTATATGCCTTTATTATTTTAGATTTAATGTGTGTAATTTTTTATTTTCTTCTGCAGGTATGCTGCAACTGGTCTCATTACTAGTCTATTACCGTATAAAAATTTAAATTTCGTAATTTTTACAGAAATGTTTTTATTGACTTAAACGACTCTTATGATACTGTGTAACCTCATTTATAATAAAGATCTTAAAAAGACCCCAGAAGATCTTAGTTGACCTGACTATAATACCCTTCTAAATGAAATACTATTCGATAAAAAGTTTTGCTTCATTCTCAACATTGTCAGCAAATACAATTGAAACATAATACTTTGAATATAGAATTTTAATATTTATACGGGCCCTTAAAGGTTGCCTGAAACGGGACATTTTTGTGCACGGAAAAGCAACTTAAGTCTTAAAGTTTAATGCTTCATAACGCTGTACATTTTGATCGTAAAAGGATGATTATTTTTTTATTTTGCATGAAATTATATGAGGATTTTCCTAAATATAACTGGTAGGACCAGGGGGCTGTATAAAAATTTATATTTTGTATTTCTTTTAGAAATACATTTATTGATTTAAACTGTTTTTAAGATAATAGATTTTAAAATTTAAAACATTTTTGCAATTGGAAGTATATCTCTGTGACTAACGGTTGAGGAAATAGCTATTGGGCACCGATAGCACTGGACACCCTGTGTATATATATATATCTTAATAAATAAAGATGTCTATATATATGTGTGTCTGTCTATAGCAGGAAATCTAAGTATCGTACGGTTATGAAATTTGGCATCCATGTATTTCAAGACTTGGAAAGGTGCACCTTTGCTTTTTTTAACACTTTCCATAGTTGAAAAGTGTTTGACTTTGGTCATCCTGTCTGTCCGTTCGCACGATAACTGCCATAAAAATGACTTTATCACAATGAAATTTTAGTATGTTGTTGAATGGCTAGTGGGACATATGGGAATGTAAATGAATAATATCATCCAATTAGTTTTGGATTGAACCCAGGTTGAAAAAATGAAATACATGGAATCCTATGGGACCTAATTTTTCAAACATTTTTTAAGCGAATTAAAATGCGCAAATTGCTTCGAAAATGTTAGGAAGATTCAAATTATTCCATAAAATATATAAAACAATTTCAGCAAAATATGTTCAGTAGTTTTTAAAATAAAAATTTAAATAATAATTACACCCATATTATATGAAGAGATCACGTGATCCACTTCAAAATAAAATATGGCATCCATCTTGTGTCAAAAATGTGATTTTTAAAGTTCTTTTTAATTTATATTTAATGTTGCATCCGTCTTAAAATTGCTTTTTTTTTTTCTTCTGTGCATCTATATACTGTGCAAAAGCAATTATAATATTGTTGAGTTTAAATGATCATCAAACTTTGATTATTTCTACAATGAAGCCTAATTTTCACGTATGGAGAATGTAAACACATCAAGCTGTAAGTTGAGTTGTATAAGAATTGCTGATTTTCTTTAATGAAAAATTATTTAGCTCTGGAGTCTGCAATATAGCTGATATAAATGAAACATTCATTAATTTTACATAAAGAAGCAGAAGATTCAATAGTATTGCTTTTCTCGATAAAGTTTTAAGCATGGAGTTAGAAAGTACTTTACTTAAAAACTTAAAACCATGGAGAGAAAAGTAAATTATTGTAATATTATAATAATTTTGAAAATATCATTGCTGAATGAAAGGAATGGAAAAAAGTTTATAAATGAAATATTTACTGCTTTTATATAGAGAGCCAGGTGATTTAAATTTCCATGACGTTATTTGAATAAAATTCATTTGTTTTCGATGAAATTTTCTATTATAACAAATTATTGTAGCTTTGTGATAATTTTAAAAATATCACAGCTGAATGTATCGTATTTTAGAGATGTTTAAATAAAATTGCATTGCAGTTGGAAAGTGTTTCATAATCAATACTTTATGTATGATTGATCTTTTTTAAATTTCAAATTAGTATTTTAAACACCCCGGGCAAAATATTATGAAATCAGCATTTACCACCAGCCTACACTGTGAGAACACGTGTCTGCAGCACACCTCGCGTATGCGAACAGAAAAGAGGTGGAAGTCATAGAGGAAGATTGAACGTGTTGTGAAACCTTGAGATCAGTGTGCTTCGTACATTCGTAAAGTTGGAAATGGGCTACAAACGAGACATCACTGATTGACAAAAGGGGGTCATAGTGTTTGGCCGGCGGGAACACTGTCACAAAGTTGCAGAGATTGCAGCGTTCTTGGGTGTGACAGCATCTACAGTAAGTACAGTGCATAAGCAATAGCTTTTGTCCAAAACAAATAGTTCCTGGTGATGCAATGCCAGCCGCAAAACGATACTAACCCCGAGAGATCGTCGGCATGTGAGACGCATGGCTATTGCTAATCGCTTCTGAACCAGTGACTAATTGGTGGCACAGGTTAATGCTGGACCGGGTCGGTCTATTTCCGAGCGCACCCAGTACTAGGAGCTGCATCACATGGAATTATTCAGCTGTATACCCCGGTGACATCTTCGGATCACAGCAGCCCCAAAACAGAAGACTCCAATGGGCTCAAGAACATCGGCACTGGACTGTGGATAACTGGCGACATGTACTGTGGTCAGACGAATCACGCTTCTGCTTGTATGCCAATGACGCACGTTTCTGCGTCACCAGAAGGTCTGGAGAGGCGTATCATCCGGACTGTCTCCAGAGACCAGTGCAGCTCGGGGATGGGAGTGTGGTGTTTTGGGGGTGCATTTTGGTGACTGGCATTGGACCACTGGTGAAAGTCAATAATCGGATGAATGTTGTGGATTATATCCCCATCTTGGATGACCATGTCATATGGATTTTCTGTGTGAAGAGGACCTTGTCACCGAACCTGTCTACCAAGATGACAATTGTACCGTGCATTGCACCAGATGTGTTCAGGACTGGCGTGCAGAACATGGGTTGATCTCCCACACCTCACTTGGCTTGCCAATTCGCCTGACCATGACATCATCGAGAAAATGTGGAATGCTTTGGAAATTGCAGTCGAGGAGTGTTGTACGTCCGCAGTCACTAGCGGAATTGATGGCCAGATTGATGGACGAGTGGGCCAACATCACTGCAGATGCTATGCGGCCCCATTTGGACAGCATGGCCCGTGATATCCAAGCCGTGATCAGGGCACATGGTGATGTAACCAAGTATTAAATTCAATAAAACCTTATTTCCTAATATTTTGTTCAGGGTGTTTAGTTATTTTATGTTTTAGCATTTTCACACGAATTCGTTTCTTATCAACTGAAAATATTATCAGAGTTTTCATCTTGGCACCATTGGAAAGATAAATTCTCTTTTGAACATTGGAATATGTATTAACAGATGAATTTTAAAAATATATGGTACTTTTCATGTGTTCAAAACGTCTCTCACTTTTAAATTGAGATTTAAAAAAATTCACTGGCAATAAAATTTTTGAAATATAACAATAGCTTCTTTAAATATTACACACTGCTACAAAATAAAATAAAATTCCTAAACCCATCTATTCTTTAATGATAATTTTTATAAGGTATTTTCGAGTTTTTATTTTTGATGGAAATGATCTGCCAGTTCTTCCTTCATGGCAGACTACTACCATCATCTATTAGCAAATGCATTTAAAAAGATTCAGAAACTGAGTGGTATTATTTAAGAAGTAGTGGCCACTTATTTAGTACCCGGGTAATTTGTTCTAGTATTATATATATATAGATAAATAGATAATTTATATATATAAACTGTCTGTTTCTTATACAAATTAACCGATTTTGTTCAAATTTGGTATGGTTATTCTCTATCTAACTGTGGGTAACCCATCCATGTTTCTGGTTCCAGGGGTTGTGCTGAAATATTAATAATGAAACTTTCATAGAAATAACATTGTAATCGATTTTTTTTCTGAAACTTTATTTGAAGAAAATTATACATTGCTTAGCACCAGAATTAGGTCAAATGTGTTTATGCAGCAGATGATTTCTAATGAATTTGTCTGATTTAAACAACAAAGTGATAAGAAACAAACTTTATGAATGAACAGTATTATATTTTTGATTGGATTATATTAATTACAATTTTTTGGGTATATGATTAGATTTAGATTACAGGAATTTTGATATTTTCAATTTCTTTAAATCATTTGCTTAATTTTTTTTGGCAAAGATTTTTCACATTCTTATATTTTCTATTATAAATTTCCGATACTTCCTTGAAGAATGCAGGCATAAGAAAATTAGGTGATCAAGATGCTTTCAAAGTATATTGGTGCTAAAAGAAATTATATCATCTTGAAAAATTCAGTATTTCCAAACTGTTTAATATAATGTAACTAACCTGAATGTTGCATTATGTTTTTAGTGCATTAAACCTTTATAAAAATTTCAAGTGTCATCGCCTTCTAACCATTGGGGAATAGTAGATATTACTACATATCTCTCAAAAATTTAACAAAACCTTTTTCTTTTTATGAAAAACTCTATAAAATAAGACACATATATTTTACTTTATTATTAAATATTTAATAATAATGCATTTCTCATTTTGCAATATTTCACACAAAACATTCCTAAATAAATATTTGTGCATTACTGCATACCCTTCTCTTCAAAGTATCATTTCATCAATATTAAACACTTAAATGTATTGTCCTTTTTCTCCATCAAAGTTATGGAAATGGGTGATGCAATTTTGTTTGTAACCACTGTATTAGAAAGTTATATTCTCACAAGCAGATGTTTTAGTTGTGATTTTCTATATTTAACTGATTTTTGTGAATATGAATAAAATGGTACATGTATATTGTTTATTACCATTTTAAAGTCTTCATTTTATATATTGACCAAACTTCATATATTTTCTAAATTAGTTTACAACGGTACCAAAATGTTTTTTCTTCAGATTTATCTGTGCAAAGAATTTTATATAGAGAGAACAACAAGGATTCTCTATTTATTTTTTAAGGAAATTAAATACTTTAATACAATATTTTGAAGCACAATATCATTTAGAATACATTCAAAATATTAGCAGTTGCACATATTTTGAAATATATAATGAAAATTTTCAAAATTCTGAATTTCACTATTTTCTGTAAATTGTCTAACCAAAACATAAAAATTAAGATTTTTGATTCCGCTGGAGACGTACTTTCATTCTTTGGTTGAAACACACTGGATAATGTATTCTGAGCAGACAATAAAGATAAATATTTGTCGAGATGTGAAAACAGCTGTTTATCTAACAAAGTGGATTTTATTTATCATTTTTCTAACTTTATGAATTTAAAATATATCATTCTAATTTTTTTTAATATTACCACTTTTTCATGTACAGTTTGCACAGCAGTTATTTCATCTCTGATTTTAAACAACAGCAGGGTGTGACTATGTCTTTTGAAAAACTGAATGAAATTATTCAATTAATTCCATGCAACACCATATATATTTTTTAGTAAAAAATAAAATGTTGAATAAAAAGCACAAAGCATTAATAATGGACCTAAATGGAAAATTTAAACTGCGAAACAGAATATTTTTTCTTCTCTAAAAATGTTGCATTCTGATTATTCTTTGTGTCAAAATGGACATTCATCACATTCAACAGCAAAAACTCACATTTTCCAATAATCAAAATTAAACGTGTTACCATGAATCAATTTTGTTTTCCTACAGTTAAATTGCTCTCTATGAACCATTTTAACTTATAGTATAGAGATAATTACAATAAAAAAGTTTTTCAGGTTTTATAAGTTAAGATTATATATAATGTCAAAATTGAAGAATGTGAGTTTTGCAATTAAGACACCCCTCAATTAATTATGCCACTAAAAATATGATATCACTACTCATTGCAGCATTAAAATGTCGTTCAATCAGCGATATGCTTATGACTTTAGTGCCGCCCCTAGACACTAAAATTTATGCTACCTCTAGCAGTAATATTTATGCCAATTGCAGGCATTATCTATAACATATATGCAACTTCTGGATATAAATATAATTTTCTTTCTAAATGCTAATTACTATATTTATCCCACTATATCCTAAATGTTAATGTGTCTGCTGTAGAGGTGTTTTCTTCAACCCAGACCGTCCAACTTACACAAAGGTGTAAAGTATCTGTTTGGATGACAGGGAAGTGCCATTCATTTTATACCAGAACCCAGTGGGGCCTGCATTCACGGGGACCGTACCCTCCTTCCGCTACCATCAACCTTTTGGAAGGACTTAATCCACATATTTAACATCACCGTACTCCATGTGAATATGAGGACAGTTTGGGCAGAGATGGGAATCAAACTGGTCGTCCGAGTGCAATCACAATGCGCTAACAACTGGGCTGTCCCACCTTGCTGTAGAGGTTTGCATGGGATTAGGCCTAGTCTGATCCGTGGGCTTGGACTTGAATTTTCAAACATTGTTTCGGGACAGGTCCTTAGTTTTAAAAAATGTCAGGTCGAATATATTTTGAAAATTTATTAAATGATTTTCAAATAAGTATACATGAAATTATTGCGTCAATTTTAGTTAGTTAAAGATAAATGTTTAAAAAAACTTGAATCTTAATTCTTTGTACAATAATTTCACAAATTCAGGTTTTTAAATATTAACATATTTGAATATAAATCATTTTGGGCAGAGACTCAATGGTCTTCGGGCCGGGCCCAGGTTCTATATCTGTAAATTTTTAATAGCTTGTGCTAGGTTTAAGCACTGGTTCTGTCAAATCAAACTGGGTAAACATCAGAAATTTTGGCCCGTGCAGACCTCTAGTCTGCTAAACCATATAGTCATACATTTTCTATCCTTAGAATCTGGTATATTTGTTGCACGTACAATTTGAGAATTGTTACTTCTATGAAAATGTATTTGAAGCTTTGCACCAGCAATAAATATATGCAGGAAATATATGCATGGTATGCAGGGTTTTGTTAAAATGCTTTTGATACAGGTTTAGTACAAATTAGTTATTTTCTTGATATAGATTAGCTAGGGCAGATCCAGGGATGGGGGATTCTCCCCCCCCCTAAAGTTTTTTCTTAGTAATTCTAAATACTTTTAAAAGTTTAATGCAACAATAAAAAAAAGACCCACCTATAAATGAAATAAAATTTATGTTTTGGGGTTAGTTTGTTGTATTATATATCATGTAACAAGAATTGTTAATGAACTTAGTTTCGCAATAAATGAGAAAAGAGATGCAATGATCAATAAGAAAAATTGTCAAAGTAACCCCCCTCCCCCGTTACTTCTACCTTAATCCACTCAGTAGTGTCATTTAGCCGGTTTTCAGAAACCAGTTGTTAAAATATGAATAAATTTGGAAACTGGTTGCCAATTGACTGGGATATATATTTTAGTCACAATCAATTAAAAAGATTATACATTTTTTTATCACCCAAGTTATATTTATATATCTGACAAAGTTTCAATGTTCAACATTAAAATGTCAATCTTGTGTGGCCACAGCACTTTTCTAAATTATGCAATAAACCGTTTATTTAATAAAAGTAAAGTAGATTCTAATGTAATGTAGGTTCTATTTGGGGCGAAGCAGAACCTGTTTGTGTATAGCCAAAAAAACATCCTGCATAATTTGCATATAGAAATAATTCAATAAATATAAAAAATAGTAATCCAAAAATATGAATTAGGCAAATTGTGTATATCTAGACTTGTCAAATGTTTTCAATTTCTATGGAAATCAGTTGTTAATAAGTTGCAATGACACCACTGGATCTGCCCTTGTAGATTAGTAATTTGTAAAGTTAGGACTTTTATGACCTGAAAATTGCTAGAAAATACCCTATAAAACAACAATTAGGACCTAAAAATTTCCCATTTATTTTTTTTATTTTCTTGCAAAACTAATTAAAAAAAAGAGGTGCATGTAACAAAAAAAAAAAAAAAAGAACCTAAAAAATATAACTAATCTGTTGAATGTTACTATGTCAACTGAAATTCTTATTATCTTAACTTTATTGAACTTGATCTACTGTTTTATTTGTCAGTGAGATTTAAGTCTGAGGCACTAATTAAGTTTCACTAATCATAGTAACATGAAATTTGATATGTTGTCTTTTATGGTACATTTTAATTTTTTTAATTTTCAACCTTATAAGGGCCAGCCTGCCATAGGAATGTACTAGTTTTTTGGGGGAATAACATGCTCTATAAAGCAAAAACTAAATAAATAGCTTCTTAAAAATATAATTTAACATTTTATGGTTTCTGTGCCAAACTTCTTTTATTGGGCCTATTTTGTTAATAAAATAAGTTATATAGGTTATTTTGTTTACAAAATAGGCCCTATAAAAGAAAACAAGAAAAATACATAAAAATGCAACTTTAAACAGTTCCTGTGCCAAATTGAAAGTTTTAATTTTACTAACAAAATATTATTGAATATATTTATTTTGCCATGTTCTAAACACAAACAATCCACTCCATCTTTTGATTCCTCTGGCTTTTTGAGGAAAATAGTATTTTGGGAAAATTTATCCAAAAATGCCCATTTTACTTAAAATACAAAAATGCACAATATAATGACTCAAAACTTAAAAAAATGCTTTAAAATGATTAAAAAACCTGTCATATGGCGTAAAAATTGAAAAAAAAAATGTCTTAACAAAGGTACTTAAATCAATGTTTTTTTTATGAAACACTAGTAACTTGAATAATGTTTCAATATTGTAAAAAAAAATATTTGTTCATAAAATTAATATTTGTTCTTAACATAATTGTACATGAAAATAACTTCCTTTTACTGCAAAATAGAATTTAATTATATTTTCAGTCCTATATATGCATTCCCCATACCTCTTCTCTACTCATCGTGAAATTTGCCAGCCCAGGCCTATAGAAAGTTCACTACAGTATTCAATGAGATGAGCATTCTGTTTTGGCAAGATGAAAACGTGGTAATCCTATTAAACACATTCTAGACTATGCTACAATTACTACCAGAAACTCAAAATTTTACATTGGAGCCATTCGAAGAACACCTTGCGTCAATGTTTTCTGAGTTTTTCACAATCACTCACATTAAGACATTTTTCTTATTAGTATTGATCTAAAAAAAAAAATAATAATAATAATTAATCTCATCGTTGTACTCTCCTATTAGATTGATTTTAATAGTGTACCCCCTTCTGCCAATAAAGTCATTCCTTTCATTCCGATTCAATCCTTTAGTATCCTGATTTTTTTTTTTTTTTTAATTTAGTATGAATTGTTTACAAGAAATTAACTCCAAGTAGGCCACAAATATTTATCAATAAATAAAACAATTTATGAATAGAAGCAATAATTTTGGAAATAATTATAAAGAATGTGACTTTGCGCACAATGAATAATGTGCAAGATCACAACATGAAATAATGTGCAAATAAGGTAAGTAAGCAGACATACATTTCAGAAATCTTTGGATTTTTTTTCTTAAGTGCAAACAAGCCTGAATCTAAAGGCTAAATGAGAGACAAATTATATCTGCTAAATATAAAATGGCTAAACAACAGAACCCAACAAAATAGTGCCAGCTAGTGTCACAAAAGAGAAGTAAAACAAGAAAAAATAAAAGAAATACAGGAAACAGGGTCACCCATACAAATTGTAGATTTCCGATATACATTTACCATGGGCATCCCTTCATATTTGATTTTTGTGAATTTTTAATGTCTTTGCTTTCTTTAAATTAATTATTAGGGGGTTTGGGCCCCTCTACAGCCTGGAACCCCAACTTGAGTGGTGTCCCCCATGAACAGCTCTGCAGGGAAAATGAACTTGAGAAGCAAACAAGAAAAAATAAATTATGTAATTATTTGTTTCTCAGTTTTGCTTTTTTTCTTCTATGCACACTGAGCTCGTAAACTCTGCATTTTATTTATTTCTCCTTGTTTGCTTCTTAAGCTCATTTTACATGCATTTTTTTTTTCTCGTTTTACTTCTCTTTTATCACACTAGGTGGCACATGCTACATGAATATTGCTATATTGAGTTAAAAAATTCTCCACTGCAGAATTTAAATTTTTGCAATACATTTTTGTTGAAAAGAAACAATAGCTATTACCAATTCTCTACTTTTTCAATAATTATTCGGAGAATATTTATCAATTTTTAGGAATGCACTATTAATTATTATTTAGGAATGCTCTATTAAGTCCGTCTGGCTGTATATATCTTATATCGTAACTTTTAATCTATTTAGAAACCAAGACAAAAATATTTATAAAACTTTATTAACAGCTTTTTTGAGACTTGAAATGATTTGACTCGAAGTTCCATTTCAATATAAAAATAGTTGATTACATTCATATCTAAATAATAGCATATACACATTTGATTATCTTATTTCAAAAGTCCTAACACTTATGAGCTAATAGCATATATTCATTTGGAACATAATTTTACATCCTCAGAAATGTAATGAAAGTTAAAACATGAATACATATTTTAGGAATATAAAATTAGATAAACAAATACACAATTCTAGAATTCAGTCATAATTATCACAATTCACAGAATGGTAACAGCAACAGTTAAAACTGCATGATGAATTAATTTAAGAAAGAATACATGGAATTCACATAAAATGTACAACACTCTCCCAAAATATGCAGGATACTTTAAAGACACAAAATAAATAACAGAGCAATACTGTTCTGGAGATATTAGAATTAGACAGTTTACCTTCTCTGCAGTCAGCACGATATTTTTTCGAAAGAATTGAGTGATTGAATTGAAAAGTAATTTTGCTGAATACATACGATTTTTTAAAATAGAAAAACGATTTTTGTGAAATCATAGGCTATTTTTGATAAGCCGATTCTATATGTAATAAATCACAAAACATAGCATTTCAGAAAAAATATATACTTGCCAAATTAATGATGAAGGCATTGTGTAGAAACAAATTTACAGCTAGCAAGTTTATCAATTTACTTTTAAAAAATCTGATGTGGGCAGCACATGACTTCCCTACATAATGCAATAATGATGTACAAGATCCACAACCCAATATTTTTAATGCTGAATTGTACATTAGCATTTTATGCTTTTTTTGGATGACAACCTGTAAAACTATTTCGAAGAACCAAATTAATTCATATTTCACACATATCTAACTTGGCAATTAGAAATATTGCTAGACCCTGCTAAGCAATATTGTTCATATATTAAAAAAATTTTAATAATAAATCCACCATTTTGGCATTTTCTTCAATTTAACAACATTTTTGGCATAAGTTGCTGATAGTTTGCCACGTTAGTTGAAGAGCTTACTAAATTTATTGCCAAGCATATTTAACTATACATATTTGATGATACTACTTTTTAATTTTATATAATTTTTTAGATATTTTAAAAATGTGCAATATTTTGAAAATGGTTCAAACCAGAGTTAAAAATGATTCAATCAAATTTGTGTCATTCATTTTCTTATGAAAAATTATGCATAATTTTAGGGGGGAGGCGTCTTCCAAACATTTGATCACATTTAAAATCATATTCACCGATTATGACCATACCAAATTACACTTAAAAAACGCCATTCGTTCATGAAATATCACATCTACACATGCACATATATACATAGACATCACTTTAAAAACATTCAATTCAAGTTCAGGGATATTTGAAACATTCTTTTTTTATTAAGAATTCGAATTTGAGACTCGATCACAATACTTTCCTTAGACATTCTTTATGTATGTAGGAAAAATGAGAATGCTGGCTAAATGCTATTGACTGGATTAGAATATAGGATGTAAATGACGGATCTTTCATTTTTTCAACACTGTACATATTTTGGGAAAGAGTTCTATACATAATGCGAGGAAATGTGCATATTCAGTGGTACAAATAAATATCTAATTACCCAAAGTGCAATAAAAACATGTTTTTACTGATTTTTTTTTTCTTTTTAGAGTTGTTATTCAAATTAGACAGACAAACCTTCACTTATATAAATTCAATTTAAAATCACTTAATTGAATTTAAATATTATTAAATTAATTGATGAGTAATTTATTCTGAAAAGATTATGGAAATAATTATGAGTTATAAAAACTTGTTAGGAATCAGGGTTTTTCAGGGTTAGCATGTGCTTCAGCTCTTCCTGAGTTTCTCTAAAAATTTATAACGACTCTGCATGCTCCACATAACTCATTATTCACTCTAGAAAATTTCAGTAGCCCTCAAACTTTAAACAACAGCCAAAAAAATAGCTATGCTTCGCATAATTCGATGCTTACTCTGGTATACAAGGATTTTCAGTTTTTTCCTAATTTACGACAGCGATAATGGTAAACCCTTCAACCTGAGATATAAGCTTAATTTTCTCTCCTGTATTTATTACAGAAAAATCAAGGTCATTGCTTATGTCTATATATTTTGCACTTCAGGGGGGTTAACAAAGATCGATAGGAGGTTAACGAAGGAGGATGGAGTTTTGCAATCAAGGTTTAAAAAAGTTAGTATATTAACCCCCCTGGGCTGGTAGGGTTTACCAGTTTTAACTCCAAAAGGAAAGCGGGATACAGATAAAAGAAATTTATAAACGGAAGAGGAGAAAGAGGTGTTTTACAGTGTCAATGCTATAAAGACTCGTACCCTTACAATACGAGATTCCACATTCCTTCCGGGAGATGAACTACTAGATGATGAGGTCAAGGTCAGTTAACTCTTCAGAATGCAAGTATCTGTCAATGGAGGGTGATTCAAGAAATGGAGATAAAAAAAAAAGGGATTTAACTAAACAGCTGTTATCTTAATTGCTCTTCCATAAGTTTAATGTCACAGATCATAATTACTGTACTCAAGGGGGAAATAGAGGGCGAGGTTGAAGAGAGGGAAGTATAATATAAATAGCATAATATAAGTTGCTATACAAGAAAACTTTGTATAGCAATTTATATTATAAAAGATTTTCGTACTCTCATGCTTTTAACAGGAGCCTTGAGTAAAGTTAAAATGGCATTAATTAAAAAAAAAATGTTTTTATTGATTTAAAATCTTTGCTTTACTTCCTTTATAACAATATCTTATTTTTTAAAGATATGACACCAGTGGAAGTATTTTCAATATTTTTTTAATTAAATATATGAAAATATTTATTTCAAAGCTTTTTTTTGCCATGTTACATAGAAGTTCCCCAAATGTAATGCCTGCATAAGTTCGTGTCTGACTGTACCCAATTTGACTAAAATTAGAACCTAAAAGTAACAGAAATTCGCAAAAAGAAATGATAAACAAAAGCACTATGAGTAATTAAATCTTATTTTGGCAACACTTAATTTATATAAATATACAACAAACATCTGCCCTCACCTCAGATTGATTAATACAAGTTACTATGCACATGGAAGAAGTTAACGATGATCTTCACTCATTACAAATCTCTCATATAAATTAGTTGCTTGATGGCAGATGGTTTTAAATACATATATCTGGGTTAAGACAGTGTATCTCAAACTTTTACATTTAGACATGTCAATGAATTGCCTTAAAGAACAAAATTTAAAATACAGCAATCTCTGAAATCCAGTTCTCCAGAATTTCACTCTGAGGTTTTGAAAGCAAAATTTAATTTTTCACAAAATATTTACATCTATTTAATAATTGTCTAATGGGTTTGTGTCTTTCCAGTCCCTTCAGAACATCCCAATGACCCACCTGTAAGACAATCTTTGATCATGTATAGTATTAATTAAGGGACAGAACCTAATGAAGCCAAAATTTTTATCTACTTTTAGAGAATGGGGTTTTTGAAAAAGCCACTTCAGGCCATACATAAGCCGCATTGACCTAGAAGGCTAAATATTTGTATATTTATAGTATCATTTATGGAACAGAATCTACTGGTGCTGAATTCTTGATTCCCAACCCCAAAGGTGAAATAAAATGGGCTTTTGGGGAAGACTTTTTCCAGGCACTCGAAAAGCCCCTACTGTTGACCTAGAAAGTTAAACATTTGCATATTTATATAGTATTATTTACAAAAGAGAATTTAACATAGTTTGATTTTTAATTTCTTCCTCAGGGGAGGGGGATGGGAGTGCCAAGTCCTTCCAGACTGTCTCCTAGAAGTCTCGTGCTGAAACTTTGCATATTTTTCGTATCGACCATGGAACAAGACCCAACTGGGTCAATTTTCAAGTAAAGTGGCTATTTTTGATGCCATACATTTTTAAAGAAAATAAAACATGTAAAAAAAAACTTGCAATTTATTTTAAGAGTGTTAGTTTCCTTGTCTTTTACAGAAAAACTAACTCGTGTAGTAGAAAATCTAAACTTCAAAAGGCTGCAAAATTTAGTACAGATTTAGCTGAACTCCCAATATGACAGACTGTGTCAAGTTTTCTTTAAAAATTCGAATTAGTTTAAAAGCTACAGACTTTTAAAGCAAACAATTGACTATTTTCTGCCATTTCATCAAATCCAATATATTCATTTATTGCCACTTCAAACAATATTTGAGAGCAGGAATTTTGATTAAATGGCAGACATTTTGTTGTGATAAAAAACAGCCTTTTATGATTTTATTTATTGACTTTCCAACTTTATGAATTTAAAAACCATTGTTCTAATTTTCTTAATTTGGTATTATATTAATCATTATGAGTATTGTGCTAAAATTTTATTTAAATAGGATAAAAACTTGCTGATATATAGCAATAGTTTTTTTTAATTTTACTTTTGGCAAAAAGAAACATTCTAACACTTTTTTAATGATTGGCGATTGAGCACTTATTTAGGACGTATCAAAGGTGCTTATTTAGGCCGTGAAAACCCATATTGTAAAATTGGCATGGTTTCACAAGGAAAAAATGGAGTGTGGGAATAATTTTAGTTCAAAACAGGCAACTTGGAAATTGAATATATATATATATATATATATATATATAAATTGAATTTTTTTTAATCAAAAATTATGCAAACTATGATAAGTACAAAAAAACCCATCTCTAGCATATCTGTTACAAATAATTAACAATAGATCAAAGCTAAGGATAAAAATATGAGGTAACTTATCACAATAAGGGTATGGGGATGAGGGGATTATTAGTATACATAAATCACAATTAAATAGGTATATATAAATAAACATATAAAATGAAAAAGTAAATATGGCAAAAATGAGAAATTGCAATAATAATTAACTCAAGATTAAAGATCAATATGAGGAGAACAACCAGTTGAAACTACATAAAAAAAAGGCAGTTAGTTCGAAATTGCATTCTTGTTAGGACAGCCATACAATTTGAATTAAAACTGATAGAATAGCCAGTTTTTAACAATGGCGATAGTATTTGACTATGGACACCATTGGAACTGTCTACTGACTAGTGGAAGGAGAAATAATAAATACCAAATGAATTAAAAACCAGAAATATAAAAAACAGAGATATAAACTTACAGGTACAGCTACCATGTGTGAGTCGAAATATTTGCAGGGGAACATATGGCAGAGTATTTTATATTTCTTCGTTAAAGGGAGTGGATACCGGAATGAATATACTATTGAATGTGTACGAAAAATTTATTTGAATATAAAGGAAATTGTACTGGATTTGAGAGATATTGCTGCATACTGGTTTATGCATTTTTAAAAAATCTAATACCCAATAGTAATTCGTATTTCTACAAAAGTACTTTTCTAACCAATAATTTAGAATCAACATAAGAGACAGGCAACTTCATTACAAAACAGAGTATGTACACTAATTACATAAGGGGTACTACCATCCATTTAGACTTGGATTCCAATAAAGATAATCTAATAATATCACTTATAGCATATTAATAGATAAAAGGAATGATTTTGTAAATGTGGTTCATAAAATATAAGGGTTACCACAACTTTTCGAATATAAAAATTTTATAATCACACTTGTTACCACCCCAGAGAAATTTTAACAAAGGATAAATAATGCATAATTCAATGACTTCAAATGTTTCATAGATATCAAGCAACAACTACACTTTTAAAATTTTCTAAAATTAAACATATGCAATTAAAAATCTAAGAAATTGAAGTCAACTGTTGCAAAGGTCCAATGGGAAAAAGAATCTTGTAGTGTTCCCACTACCGCTAGGTATTTTTTAAAGGGCATGCAGTCTTGCCCCTTTTACTAAAGATAAAAGATGCACCCTGCCCTTTTTTAAAACTGAAAAATTCATCTTGCTCGTTTTTTTCAATATATATTTTTTTATTTTATTTTTTTCCACAGAAGAGGATCTGAATATTTAAAATCTCAAAAGCGAGCAAGAGGGATTATATAACAATTTTGCTTCAAAGTGCACCTACCGAAAAGATTCCATTAAATTTTATTATTGTTGGAAACTACAAAAGAAAGTTTTACACATGATCAAAACGAATTTGATTGTTATGATAAAAAAAAAATGGCAGTTTTTCCAGTTTAAAAATAAATAGCAGAAACAGAACATTCACACTTCGTTAATTATGAAATAATAATAATTACAGATAATTCACAGATTATGTGCCAAAAATTATGCTGTCTTATCTGGGATCTAGTTTGAAATGCAGACAGAAAAACATCCCTTTGAAATATTTTTACTCACTTCTCTGTCTTAAGTTTCTGAAAAATCAGGATTTAAAAATCAAATTTTGACAAATCGCTAGAATAATTTAAAATAAATGTAACATGAGAAAATCTAGAAATAAGAAATACCTATAAAAGAAAAACCATTGATCCTGTTTAAAATGCAAAAACAAAGTATCAAAATATCTAGTAGGAATGATTGCAAAATTAAAAACGGAAAGGGGATTTCCATTTCTTTGATTTTGCTGTATTTTTATTTGCTAATCAGGCATTAACAATTTAAATAAACAAAAATCTAGAGAAAGTGAAAGTATATGTCAAATCACATATTAGTGTTAACAGAGGTACTAACTGTTAAAATTTTTAATATTTAATCCAAAGTCAAAAATCTTTAACTTACTTGACTTTAACTTACCTGAGGCTGCAAATGATATTACCAGCTTCATTGAAATTATAAATAAATGACAAATTCACATAAAATAGTTAACGATGTTTAAATTGTTTTCCATATTTTGTAGCAAAGCATAACAATTTTTGATATTGTTTAAAAGTCAGAATGATCAGGGTTACATTTCGAAACATTGCCAGAATTTTATATTACAAAAAATCGACTGAGTAAAAAAATAAAATGAATTCTTAAAGGTAAAAACATGAAATGTTATTATATAAAAAACTTACTCTCCCCCCAAATTTTAAAAACTGGAAAATCAATAGAATAACTTCTACTCATAATTAAGGAATTATAGAAATATGCTTGTTAACTGTAGTTAAAAAATATTTTCAAGTAAACATTATTTTAACAGATGAGCCATTATTATAAAGTGCCTTTTTAATTGAAAACACATGCTCTTTTCTTTAAAAAATGTGCCCCTTTTTTCTTAGTCTAAAGTGAACACTAATCTTGTTTATCCCGATTTTTGAATTACCTGGAATAAAAATACTGATTTTCATTTTATGTAATAGAAGTTTAAAATTTTCATTTTGAAAAAAAAAAAAAAAAAAAAAAAAAATAATAATAATAATAATAATAACTTATTTTAGAATAAAAATCTGTTACTAAAAAATATAAAAAGTGCCTGAAATAAAACTTGCCACAAACTTTTCGAGTTTACAATAATAAGATAATTAATAGAAATATTGCCAAAAACAAATAATTGTTTGAGCATTATAGAATTAAAACTAACAAAATATATATCACTAAAAGGCTAAATTTTAGAGATGGGTGAATACTCGAAAGTATTAAGATTCGAGATATCTTAATAGAATTGAATATTTGATAATCTAATAGAGATCTTTAATAGTTATTAGAAGAAATTTGAATACCTAGAATATTAAGCTAGGATTAACAGTAGGCTTTGCTATAAAAAGTCATGATTCTCCAGAAGAAGAAATTTGACAGTTTCTAGAAGAAAATTTGCTTCCACCAAATGAAACTCTTTCAACCACTGGAAAAATAATAGTCAGTATCTTTTCTTGAAGGAATTATTGAGTATTTAATTTCACCGTCATTAACATTTTTTAAAAGTGATTCTTTAGCATATCTGGTTTAATTTGTGAGAAAAAAAATAATCAGCCTAGATCTTGTTCAAATGCTTGTTCTTTTAAATAAAAATCTGTAGTAAGTTACAATTTTTTTATCATAGTTAAAAGTACCTAAAATAAAAAAACAGTGTAAAAGAATTTAAATTAAAAAGGTTCATTTCTAAATTAATGTGGTTTTTAATACACTTTTTACTATATTATTTTACTTCATTAATTTATTTATTAATGTAAATAATTAATGTAAATATTGTGTATTGACAATTTGAAATTACTATTCAGGGTATTCAAATATTTGAGATCTGGTTAATATTCAAATTTATATTAACCCATGATATAAATTTTATTCAAATTAACGATAAAAATGAAACACAATAAAAACAAACAAATCTCATAAGTAAACATAAATGATTAGTATAAATTTCAAATATACATATGTAGAAATGGTTGAAGTTTCTTATACTCGAATATATTCTATGATAAAATTAAATGGTTATTGTTTTATTTGTATATTTAAATACTATCAATATTTAATGTTTTTATCTTTGCAATTTTCATAATGGGGTTTCCACTCAATCCACTCATTCAATTTCAAGAACTAGATACTGAAATAGTGTGATTGAGCAATTTTACCATCCACAAAGAATGTGTCTGGAAATCAGTGTACTAAAGCAATTTCTGCATTTGGAAATATTAACGTGAATCCTGTCATGAAATATTTTATGCTAGAATAAATATCAATCTCCAGCAAATTGTAAAAATATCTTTCTATAACAACACATTTGAAAGTATCAATCTGGCAAAAATATAACTCTCTTGAATTAAAAACAGGGTTCACTTAATTTTCTATATATATATATATATATATATATATATATATATATAAATTTAAGGACTATATTTTTTACTGACTACCTGTGTTTCACCAATTTGAATATGCTAATTTACTTTTGATGAAACAGGTGTACATGAAATTTGGTTCATCAAGTGGTTTCACTCTCGATTCATCAAGTGATCATCTAAAGCAGCGGTCGGCAACTTTTTTCACCTCGCGGAACAGCAGCATAGTCTGTGAGCTTATGACAGGCCATATTCATTTATTGGAACTAGTTTATAACTAATGAAAACAATAATAATAAAACATAAAACAACGCAATAATTTTGGTAATAATTCTGGAAATAATGAAGGTAATATTGTTGGCAGACTGGTGACCCATGGGCTAAAAATTGCAGACCTCTGATCTAAATTGATGAATGTAAACCACCAACCTTATATGATATGATAATCCTATATGGCACACATTCCCCTAAAATGTAGAGGAAAAACCTTAGGTGCACATCTGGTCAGCTAGGAAAAAGGTGCCGGATACTGTAAATTGCCATGTCAACCTACTAAGATGATCAGACCATAAAGTGACACCACTCAACTCAAAGTTCTGAATGAGAGGATAGAAAACATAAAGGACATTTAAAAATGCAAGTATGTTCCAGGGTCCTTGACTATAAAATAAAAATCAAGCTTATTTCAAGAACAGTGGGAATTCTAAGAAAATGTTGCACATAAATAAAAGAGTATCAGGTTGAGGGGGGGGGGGAGAAAAAAAATCCTAACATATTCCTATTAAGTAGTCCCAGTAGATCAAGTATCAAATCACATATGTACATGTTATTCTACAAAGGTAATTTAACTGTTGTTAGAATTATGTGGGGGAATAATAATTGAAAATAGAAGTTGAAATTACTAATTCTTAAAAATTACAAAAATTCAGGGAGTTTTCAACCCATATTTTACTTTGTTCTAAAAATAGGACAGCATACATAACCAGTTATAGCATCATTACAAATATATATATATATATATTGATTATTTACACTTCCAATGTTTGAAAGCTTTCACAGAATCAACATAATATCCTTATTTTATCTCTGATTGATTTTATATTGAGCCTAAATTGTTTAAAAATTACTTTAAATAATTCAAATTTTGCATTTAAAAAATTACTAAATGAATAATGCTCATCTGGTTAAAAAACATGCATATGTATTTACAGGTAATTGTCTATATTGGGGGTCCCCACAGTTATTGAATAGAGGGCCACATTATAGGATATTGAATGTGCTAGTTGAATTGGATCGAAAAAGAGATATACATGATTCTATATTACCTTCTAATGTTTTCTACTTTTTGATCTCTGTTGATTATCTTTAGCTTGATGATCCTAAATTTGCATTTTTTTCCATTTCCTTTTTCACTATTTAATACTTCTTTTTATGTAGGTTTTATTTAAAGTTAGGATTTTTGAGTTGCAACTTCTCTCTATTCTATCATTGGAATTTCAAACTATTATATATATATATATGAATTTCGATAGGGCTGGATCTCGACAATTATATCTTATATTTGTTTGTGTATGTTGTCTATTTACATCTTACAATTTGATACATTCGTATTCTTTTTTGCAATATACCGGCTCTCCGGGAGTGTTGTCGCGACGCAAAGCATGCTTAACCGGGGTGAGGGGGTCACAACTTCCCCCGGCCATCTTTTGGTATATTGTTTCCATCCATACCTCTTTTCTTTTTGAAAATATTTTAATCCTCTTTTTAGTGCAGCTTTGCGCCTTTTAAGTGTGATTTCAGATGATTTTGTAATGTTGTATTTCACGGTGTTTTAATATTATATATATATATATAAAATAATTTTAGTATATCTGTCTAGAATGTGTCCCGGAAGACGTTTCTAGCAGATATACTATTCACTGATTTATTTTCCTTTTCTTTGTCATTTAATGATCTACTTTTCCAGCCCTTCCTTGTTACTTTTTACTTTTAATGCAATTAAATACGCATTATTTTACTACCAGCGGTTTGATGCTGTATTTACAGATATGCACTCCTGCACATTTTGCTTTAATAATTTTAATTTATATATATATATATATATATATATATATATATATATATATAAATTGCCAAAAAATATATAAAATAACAAATAAAAAATAAATATATAAAATAATAATAAAAAAAATATATATATATATATATATATAACGTGCCCCTGAAGATGTTTCTAGCAGATATATTACCGATTGATTTATTTTCCTTTTCCTTGTTATAAAATGATCTATTTTCCCAGTCCTTCTTCATTACTTTTTACTTTTAATGTAATTAAATATGTATTATTTTACTATCTACGGTTTGATGCTGTATTTACAGATATGCACTTCTGCACATTTTATTTTGTTTTTATAATTTTAATTTATATATATATATATATATATATATATATATATATATATAAATATAAATATAAATTAGTAAATCCAATGTTAAAAGGTATGTAGTCACTCATAATACACTATTCCAAAATTTTCTACAACATACAAAGAAATAAAAGAAATTAAGATATAAAGAGGAAATAATAAAGCGTAATGCAGGTCATAAAGACAAAGACAATCAACAAATTTCAAAAATGAGAAATGAAAATAGGAAAACAAAAAAAATCAAGCAAAAAAGCTTGCACATGGAAGAGCTTTAGGCTTAAGATAAGTTCATTTCGAAAAAATTCTCTTCAGGTCCATATATCCCTTCGAAATGAACACAAAAATGCTTGTTTCTGAAACACAAGATAGATTTTATCTATAAACTTGTGTTATATGGACGACAAGCATATAGATTGGAACAATAAAGGAAACATAAATACCTTAAAATACACTTCATTAGTGCAACCATGACAAGCAAAATATGGCTAGACCAATGTTGCTATGTGCAGAAATGAAAAGATGTGATTTGCTGTTGCCAAAGAGAGTAATAAAAACTGTACTGCGTAAAAGCAATAAAAAGAGATATTCAACAGTTAAAGCTTCAAGATAAAAAGATGAAAATATAATTTCAAGAAGGTAATAAGGGGATAATAAGAGAATTTTAGGCTAATCGAAACTTATTAACTATACCATTTACTAAATATGCAGGATATTTATACATTTTACTGGTAATTTTGAGGTTATTAATGTGCAAAGCATGAAATTTTTCATCTGATAATCTATAAATTCTAAAAAGTTGATTAAGTATAATATTTCTAAACAATTGAATCGAGTTGCAGGAATTAAAAGGTAATAATTTATTAATATTAAATTTAAAAAAATCTTTTTTATCATATAAATTAGTAACTATCCCATGAGCAGGTTCTATAATTAGATTTAAATCCAAATAATAAATATTATTACTAATAGAAGTTTCATTAGGTATTAATTCCAAATTATCCGGATAGAAATCTATATCTATGACATAGTTATCAGTAAATACAAGACAAATCAGATCATCTACATATCTGTAAATTTTATAATCTGTTGAAGTAAAGAATTCATATTGATATAGGTATAAATTAGCTAACATACTGCTACTACAGCCACCTTATGGAACACCTGAGACTTGTAAGTATAATTTATTACCTTGAAAGATATAATTATTGAAAAGAACAAAATGGAGAAGCTTAGAAAAATTGGTAAATTTAGTAAGATGAGAATGATTAGTAATATAAGCATTATATAAAGCTAAAATGACATCATATAGATCAGTGATCTTAATATTATTAAATAGATCTTTAAAATCAAAAGTTTGAAATCCTATTATTTTACCAAGTGTTTTTAATTTATTTTTTAATTCTTTACTGTTATTTAGAATAATGTAGTTATCACTAGAATCTCGTAAATTACTATTTAGTACATTTAAATAATTTAGTAATAATATACTAGCAGTAGTAGAGTATAAATTATGACCACTAGTTACAGTTCTAAATTTAATAGGATTTTTATGAAATTTAGGTATAAGCACAATATATGGAAATGTCAAAAATTTATTATTAATATCTAAATCACTATACATATTGATAATTTTCAATTTGATACTATTAAGAGAGTGTGAATCAATTTTAAATAGACTATTATTTTTTAAATAATCCAGCAGATATTGAATATAGAATTTTTTACAAATAATAGCATAATTATTAGAGGATATATATATATATATATATATAATCCAAATGGAATGAAATGAATGAACAGTACCACAAATTGGTTGTGTGTGTGTGTGTGTGGGGGGGGGGGGGGGTTGTGACCCTCACTCTCCAGTTGAAGCATGATTTGAGAGCCGCAGCAAACACTCCCGGAAGACCGGCACCATTCATCGAATGTCTTCCGACAACAGCAATTTCCAAAAATACAAGACACAAGTTACAAAAATATGAAACCAAAATTAAGTCACCAGGATAATAGTACGAAAGAAATACCTCGAGGTGGAACAAAATGTCACCTTACGCTCCGACTCATTGATGAGTCGGAGCGTGCTTCAACCGGGGAGTGGGGGTCACAACTCCCCCACAACCAATTTGTGGTACTGTTCATTCATTTCATTCGGATTTTATATTCATAAAATTGTCTGTGCTGTGTCGCGCCTACTCTTTTATTGTTTTTCTCATACACATTGTCTTTTATGGTAATATTACTTCACACATTAGATTAATAATTTTTGAAAATTTAATATGTATATATATATATATATAATAGTTTGAAAGTCCAATGATAGAAAAGTAAGAAGCTGCAACTTGAAAAACCTAACTTTATAACAAATTTACAAAATAAAAGTATAAAACAGCAAATCTTCAATCAAATGGAAAAAGATACAAATTTCGAGTCAGTAAGTTAAAGATAATCAACAAATATCAATGGTGTGAAATCAATAATAGAAAAACATATAAAATCCAAGCACTAATGCTATACAACAATTCCATTTTTTAGGCCTAGCCCTTGTCCACGTGTATAGCATTAATGCCTGGATATATATATATATATATATATATATATATATATATATATATATATATATATATATATATATATATATATATATATATAAATAATTGAAGAATTTTTATTTTACTTGTATCATATTATATATATATATAACCTCCAAATTAAGCCAGTGTTGTTAATTTCTTTTTTTGGCATGGAAGCTGTGGTTTAACTATTCTGGCAATTTGGTGATTTTATTGTTTGAATGTTCCATAAGTACTTAGAATTGGTTATTATTCCATCTTTCTAATATATATATATATATATATATATATATATACACACATATATATATATAAATGATAAAAACAAAATGTGCAGGAGTGCATAACAGCATCGAATTGTGGGTAGTAAAATAATGTGAATATATATATATATATATATATATATATATGATACAAAAGTTTTAAGCTTTCCCCAATAACACGCCCTTTTCTTTCATAATTCTTATTCCAAATTCCTATTTCATGTCCAGCACGTATTGCAGCTATATTAAATTCTATCCCACACCACTAATATTAAAGAAGTCTGCCAGCACTTTCCCTTTTTCTCGACCATACCATATATGGTCACTAATCTTAACCTCTGCGTAAACTCACTTATACGCAATTCACTTATACGAAACTGCTTCCCCATCACATTTTTAAAGCATAAAGAATGCGAAGGCAGCATGTTTCCCATATCCTCATATCCCCCCCTCTATTGTAACTGTACATTGTGTGAATCAACACAGACTGCATTGAGATGTCTTGAGAGCTGGTCGCTTACGTGGAAGGAGACGTTGTGTAACTAATCATGATTTTCGAGTGTCATATAATAAAGTAGATTTTTGGTACCCTGAAAGTCTCTCTCCACTGGACTACTGTAGCCTATATTACACACACCTACATATATATACTGGACTACTGTAGCCTATATTACACACACACACACACACACACACATATATACTGGACTACTGTAGCCTATATTACACACACACACACACATATATACTGGACTACTGTAGCCTATATTACACACACACACACACATATATACTGGACTACTGTAGCCTATATTACACACACACACATATATATATATATATATATATATATATATATATATATATATATATATATAAAGCATAGTGCTATTCTTTTATTGGCACGAAGACCATGTTTGTTCTATTTTTGGATGATTTTTTGTTTATGGTGTATCTTTATTGATCGTATGCTAATTGTTTATTAATTCACTTTTTAATATATATACAGTAACTGACCTCATATCCACAACCCTAAAATCCACAATGCCCTAAAATCCGCACAACATTTCTGAATGTAAACAAACATCAGCGAAATTTACTGTTATGAAAGAGACTTTAAAGAATGGATGACACAATTTATGGCCTTCTTCATTATTTTTTTATAGCGATGAGGATGAGACCAATAACTTTGAAGGTTTTAGAATAACTGAAACAAAGAAAAAAATCTTCAGAATTGCTTTCCTATGAAAAGAAAGTAGATTCAAATATATCCAGTATTCTAAGACAAGATGCTATTGAAGATTGGTTTAATAAAGAAAAATCCACCAGTAAACAAGTGATTACAGATAATGAAATCACAGTGAATGTAGAATCTGAACTAAGTGGTTCAGATACAGAATCGGTTTATGAAGAAGAAAAAATCACATTTAACAAAGGAATAGAACTTGGAGATCAGTATCTGAAATTCTTAGAAAAACAAAGTTGTGTTACACTACAAGAATGAATGACTATATACAGACTGCAGCAAAAGTTACAGAAGGAAAAATTTAAAGTTTTGAAACGACCAACCATTGTGTCAATGTTCGCAAAATTACAAAATAGACTTAAAATGACATAAACAAAATATTTTTACTGGATTCAAATTTAGTACATATCATTAAAGTGCATCATTTAGTGTATATCATTAAATTTGACTAAAATGTGTCTGTTTTTATTGTGTATATGTATGTATATTTATTTAATGTGCATAATCCGTTCATATGATTATTTCAACAAAGTAAGTAGTAGTAATTTTTCTTTTAGACCTTAAAATCTGCAAAATCCTGAAATCTGCACAAACGTCTGGTCCCAAGCAGTGCGGATATGAGGTCACCTACTGTATATATATATATATATATATATTGTGGGCCATAATTTAAGTGCATCAGGTCTATATTATTATGTTGGCAAAAGAAGAAAATGTTCGAAAAAGTACACTTAGAGGGTAGTTTTCAATGCATATTAGTATATTTTAATGTTGTTCTATATTTAGCATAGGCTGCATTGAGGTATATATATTCAAGTTTTGCTGTTTTTTTATTTTATGCTTCTTCTTGTGCTTTCAAACAGATATTGAAAATTTTGTACTAAAATTGCGATTTTTTTTTATTTGATAAAATATGGGTTAAAGTTCCCAATTTTCCTAATGTCTTTTGAAAAATTGGATTTTTTTAGACCAGTTTTTGGTACTCTGATTTTCCAGATCAGCAGGAACCCAATATAAAATATTTTTCAATAAATGCTAAAGTGATATTTAACTAATCAAACATCGTTACTGTTAACTTACATTAACATGTACCAGTAGAACATATACTGCCATGACTTTTAAATAAAAAAAAGCTAATTGTTTGCTAATTATTTGCTTTAAGCTAATTACTTGCTCATACCATTCAAGTCTCAAATATTTACAAACAATGCCAATTCTCTTTATGAACAACATATATAGATGGTTAAATTAATATCCATTAACTACAAGTCGAATAATTAAATAATCAATAAAATAACAATAGTAATTCATAAAATTTCATTTCTAAACAGTAAAAATACTAATTTTCTTTAAATAGATATGGTATGTAATAAGGCATGACTTAAACATCCAAACAGATGAACACAAAATAATGAAATTCGTAGTTATAACAATCTACTTTCTTTAAGCATACTTTCCCTATTTACAATACTATTTTACAAATATTAAAATTTTGTAAACTGGAGAAATATCTGTTTTTACAAAATGTTTGTCTATTTCCACACTTTTAGTGCCCCAAGTTTGAGAAACACTGCTTGACAATGCATTAGATATTAAAAGTCCCAAGCACAACACAACTCAACTCAGCCTTCTTATACACTACCTGACCTTTTAATCCATATAGGATATTGACTATTAAAAGGCAGTAATAAATAAAATATATAAGGCTTTATCATGGAAGATATTTTGAAAGGTTTTGATGCAATGATTGTGATCGTTTCTTCATTCAACAGCAAAGCCACATGTTTCTTCGATAGCCTGCGTCAGCTTTTCATATAGCTTCTCGTAGGATTCATATGGAGGGATGTCAATACGGTTAAAACTAAAAAAGAATTAAATTGCTGTATTTGCATTACATGTTAATCAATTCATAAAATATTACAGAAAACGTTTGTGTATTCAATACATAACTTTCCTGACAAATGAACCAATTTTGACATTTTGAGTAATGGTAGCTTGTGATTTCAGGAATGCGTGAAGCAGACTTGGTTGTGGGATTTACCAAATCCCGCCACACGCGACTGACACACTGACACCAGTGTTGCAAATATTATTTAAATATAGCCAAATGAGACAGAAAACTTTTCCAAATGATTGAAAAACGGCCAAAGCACAAAATTACAGTATGTACTCATTTATAAGTCTAGAAATTTATGACAAAAAAAAAAGCTTCAAAGTGTGGGGGGGGGGGGGGGGGGGGGGGGGGTCAACTTATATGTGGAGTCTAAAAAAAAAATCATATGTCTAAAAGTTATTTTTTCCCCATGAGACAATCCATCCAAAAAGGTGTGATAGTAATTACACAATCACACACTCCAAATTTTTCTGCACTTTAAAACTCTCCTGTGAGTTTACTGCCCACCCGATGCTCCCGACTACCAGTGTATCACGTCATCAAAAAATATACATACATTTTCATTTGATGTTTATCTCTCGCTTCTCAGAGTATGGCCAATAGTCATCACAAAAAATGGTTCTTTTCAAAGATGATAATTCGGTAACACGGATTGTTTAAAACTATAATGCAAGATTTTAAGTTGAAGTATTTTTTTGTTTTGTTTATTGAAGAGTATCTAATAACTGTGTTGGGGGGATAATGAAAAAATTGACTCAAATAACAGGCAGAAACCAGATATTGTTTTGATTGCGTGGTGGGTCAAGGACGCTTGGGACAGGGATGCACGGTCTCCCGTCCATTTTGAAGATGCTGGAGGTAAAAGAATGCCTGGAGCTTGTCACATGAGAACAAGCATCCCCAAACGGATGGGAGACAACGCTCATATGTCATAAGCCTACTTGCTTGGAATTGGACTTTAAAGGGTTCCAATGAAGTTTTTATTATAGAAATTAATATTATTATTATTATTATTATATATATATATATATATTTTTTTTTTTTTTTTTCAAGTGTTTTTAAATAATTCATTGAAAATTTATTTTTCTCTTTTTGGGATTGACTTATATGAGAGTTTTGGATTTTTTTCCGATTTTTTCTCTGAAAGTAGGGAGGTTGACTTACAAGTATATACGGTAACTAGTAGTGCTTATTTATTTTTTAATGTTATATATTTTACAATGAATTTCATTTTCTTGTTCAATCACTATTGCACTTTGAACAAATTTAAAGAGAAAAATCACCCATTATGTTTACATCAGATTCAATTAATTCTTCATTTGTATATATTTTATTTGTATTCCTAATTCTTCATTTCATAGTAAAAGCAAACAAAAGTCATGATATATTTTACAAAATTATTACACAGATCATATTAAAATAATTTAAAAAGATATATATATATATATACAGGTGTTTACAAAAGGTATAACATAAATACTTTAAAACAGGTCAACTGGCAAGAAATAGCCAAGTAGGGCAATGAACAAACTTCCTGCACATGAAACAGGATAAAAATTTGTATTATTTCCCACATTAACATGTAGTTGTAGTCATAGCAACCATAGCATTAGACAAGATGAGACGAGATAGCAATAGCATTAAACGTGATGGAAAATACAGTTATGCTGAATCCTGCTTCATATTGCAGATGTGTTGTCTAGCATTGTTTTGAAAATAGTAGCAGGAAGTCAGATGTTTTGATGTTAACATTATGTGGCTATAAATTGTGAATATAAGTAATTTTAATTAAAATGAAGGAATTAAATAATAAAGAAGAATTGAAGCTGAGGTCAAAATAAAATTTCAGATGATTTTTTTTCCCCTGATCAAATTTTAAATTTGACAGAAAAAAAAAATCAAAGTAAGTCTGAATAAAAAAACTCATTCAACCAATAACTTTAGGTGAAGCAATGTTTCACTTGCATCACCAGATAATCTGTCACTGATTTTAGGACAATACAAATTAGAGCTTTCTTATAACTTGATCTCGCTGAAAAATAAGTATACTCAATTTCATAAAAATCTCTTAATTCTTTACAGAAATATAATGCTTCCTATGAGAAAAGAATGAACCCCCCGAAAAAAAGTATATATATATACATACATATGAGAGATGAGAATTTGAGAGGGAAGAAATGTACCGTTAGAAAACTTCTGGGCAGTTTTTTGATTAAAACAGAATGGGGGGGGGGGGGGGATGAGTGGTTACAAGTTAGTTATTTCATTTAATTGCCAAACTTCATTGCTTAATCGACTTGAGGTGAGTGACAAGTGCCCATTTTCAGGTCTAATGGCTGGAATAATGTCACCCAATTTAGACCAGAACCCAATAAGGGGGCAACCACAGAGACTGTACCATTCTTCCCTTAACTTATCTCTTGGATGAACTTTTAGATCTTCCAATTTAACATGCCCATAGTTTACATAAACAAAGAGATAGTTTAGGACGTCACTGGGGATTGAACCTGGTCTGTATTGAGTTCTTTCTATCTTTTGAACCAAACTGTCCTATCTACTCGAAGGTGCAAGGCATCTGTTTGGACAGCCACCCAATTCAGACTGGAACTCAGTGGGAACAACATCTACAGAGACTCTACCCTCCTTTTTCTGCCAACCTCTTGGAAGGACTTTTAGACCCACATACTTGTACTCTGGATGGACACAGGGACAGCTTAGGCAGAGCTGCAAATCGAACTCGGGTCCTCCAAGTGCAATCCCAGTGCCTTAATCACTGGGTTGTTTCATTTCAATATATTGAGTTCAGCAGCATGAGTATACTGGCACTTCCATTATATAATTTCATTTCATACCCACCACATTTAACTCCATACCTCGTGCCTTCCTGACAAAAATGGCTGTTTTGGCCATTGAATTCGGTAATTTGGTATTTAAGTAGTTTACTAACCCACCAAATATTTACAGCCAAATGAAAAGACCAACCAATGATGATGTATGTGTGCAGTATCATCAGAAACTAAACAAAGGATTTTAAAATTTCAAATTTCCTTTTGAAATTTAAATTGTTGTAAGCAAACAATTCTTTTTTTTCAAGTTAAATGGTTGAAAAGCAAACAAGGTAATTTTCTAAATTTAAATTATCAAAAAACAACATATTTTTGAAATTCAAAACAAACAATAAATAAAAGATTTTTTGGATTCAAATTACTGGAAAATAAATTTCAAGCTTTTTCCATCACTAGACTGTATTATTGAAAAGAGCCAACTTTGTTAAGCAATTAATGTATTTAAACTTGTATTTCCATTGCTTTGTGTTTTATTTTTATATGCATTTTGTTTTGTCACATTCTTCTGGCAACCATGTATCTTCAGATCGAGAGTAAGAAATTGTGACAGTTTTTTAAGTTTGCCGATGTGGGTCAGTAAACTACACAAATACCAATAGTTTTAACTGTTAAGTATTTTTCTTTTCATTAGGATATTTTTATAGCATCATCATGTAAATTATGTACTATAAAACTCTGCAATAACCAATATATATAAGTTGAAAAACAAAAGAATATGTATGAGAAATGTTAGTAAATTTTTTTACAATAATTTCAGAAGTTTTAGGAAGAGTTAAGGACATTTAGGAAGAGTTAGGAAAAATTAAGGACATTTCTGGACAGATTTTATTTTCAGCAAATTAAGAACACTACAACTGTAAATACTTACCATGTATGTGCTTTTGGAAGATTATCTGTGTTTGCATCTATGAGATGGATTGTAAATAGTCTTGGACCAGCAGCTCCAGTGGAACCTGGAAATAAAAACGCATATTACATACAAATCCTAATTAGTATATTTCTACACAAATGATTGCATATCTTTATAATTAGGGTGGGTATTAAAACTTTCGCTATTTTGTATAAGGATAGTAAAAGGACAAATGTCTTTATAAAATTATATAAAAATATTTAGTATATAACAAAGCGAGTCTGAACACATCTAGAATTAAAGGTTTTTCTATCATGGTGTCAAAAAGCTTTTATAAAAAACTAGAATGAATTACCTGGCATTGGCCAGAATTTAAAGCAGGAATTTATTTATTCTGCTAGAATAAAAATCTATTTATCTGACACTCAGAAGTCTTTTGTTCAAACTAATGCATGTACAGTTATCATTCTGTCCCCAGTAGTAATGTCACGCTTCCGAAGGAAAGCAGTTCTTGCTTCAATTCATTTCCCCCCTGATCAGTCTGAAATCAATTTTTATAGTCTCCCTTAAAAATTCCTTATAAATTTACAAATAGTATAATTAAAACAAAAAAATTAATCAAGTGAACAGTTTATATTTACACAAAAAATTAGAATTGCACAAATCTTTAATTCTTGCATAAATGAATTTAAATATAAATTTATCAAAAAAAATGTTAATTATTAATTTTTTTTAAAATTATTTTAAAAATCAATTTATTGTTTTACAGGTTCTATTCAAAATTCATTGGAAAGAGTATTTTTGATCTTTCCAATGAGTTTTGAAGCTCAAAGTTCTTTTTCCACAGTCATTCCAAAAATTTTCCTTGCAAAATCTATTGCTCAAGCTTGGTTATATAGAGCTTAAATGATAACTGATATGGGTTCAGCAACAAATTTAAGACAGAGTGTAAGGAGGTGATGGGTCCACTAAATATTTCCAGTTCTAGTTCGTAAGTATTTCCTGAAACATCCATTTCTAATGATTGATTACAGATAAAGCTTAAATGATAACTGATATGGAATCAACATCGAATTCCAAAAGGGGAGAGATTTGCCAAAGAGTTACACTTCTGGGGTTTTTTCACCACTTTCGGTTAAAAAAAATTTCTTAAAACATCTATTTTTTCTTTAGAATCAGCTATATAGAGTTTAGATGATGACTGATATAAATTCAACACTGAATTAATCAGAGGAATGGTGGGGTTCATTAAGGATTTCCACTTCCGGTTCTGGAGGAAACTCATTCATTTTGCTAAACAAACTAGTGTTATATTTGTGACTTGATTTTACAAGGTTTGACTCAATAAAAAAGAAAGTTAAACAAAAGTGAGAGGGGGCAAATAATGGGGAGGGAGGTGATTCTAAATGAATAGGTCCAAAATGGCTAATATTTATTATGATAACTGATAATTAAATGACAAACATAAATAAACAATTGAAGGAAAACAAACCTTGCAAAGCTTTAAACCCTTGCAGAGGCACTCTTGAGCTACCAGTGACAAACTGTAGTAATCGAGCCCTTTGTTCTTCACTATAGCTGTCCACTGCTTTCCAAAACCATTTTACAATATTAGTATCGGGATTGCAATGTTTTAGTCGTGTATTTATCTTCCAATCTTCCAGATCGATTTTGCCAAGACCTCCAATGACAAGCTGAAGCGAAAATAAATAAATGTTACACAAAACATTATTTGCTTGATTATAAAATATTTCAAACATTTTATACACTAGGAGGCCCTGTTTTCTATTTCTACGCTTACCAACTACATTTTTATGTATCTATAGCAAAATTTCAAATGCAATAAAATTTTAGTTTTGTCTAAAATAAATCACTCAAACTGTTGCAAAAATAGCTAAAAAGCAAAACATTATTAAAAACACATAGAACATATTAGTATAAAATAGCATAAACAAATTAGTATAAATCAGAATAAAATTTTCTTGTTTTATTCTGTTTTAAAGAATAATTTACTTTTCAGTTACTATTTTATCATCAATATTTGTTTTAATAAGTTCAATCTATGGGATATGTTGGGTTATACTTTTGGATATTTAATAATTTTAGAAATTTTGCTTTTGGTTTAAACGTGTTCAGGGGTCTTATTTACATAGCCATTCTCTTTTAGTTATCCATTTTCCGATTGTTTAGGTTTTGATATTCTTCTGTTCCAAATATGTTCTATTCCATAGGTTTTGTTTTAAAAACGGCAAAAGTTCGTTCTTTTTAGGTTTTAGCAATTTAAATTTATTTAAATTGGCTAATTTGCAATTCCATTTATTGCCCTTTTTATTCCCTTTAATTTGATTCCAAATTTATTGCTCTCTGTTAAAAATTCGTTAATTCATTGCAGTTTTTGGGTTTTATTCTATTTTCAGCATTTTAAATATTTCAGAATCGTTCATATTTAAATTGTTGCCGAATTCGTATTTTCCAAATCGTTTCACTTCATTTCTTTTTAATTTTCGTCTGCTCTAAAATTCCATTTCTCTTCTTTAAAGTTTCGAGTTTTTAATTGGTTGATCGTAATATTAAAATCGTCTGTCATTAATTATTTTATCGTTCATCGATAATTTTGTTGACAGTCTGTGGCAGCGATGTTTCGCAGTATATAAGCAAATCGCGCACTTTTTCTATCTCTTTTACGCTCTCTTTTTCACTTTTCTTCTGCTTATGGATTAGAACAAGGGGATGTAAGCTATTAAGCTGTCCTGTGCCGTTAGGCACACATTCTGTGGAATGTCTTTTTCGCGACTTTTAAGTTTGTTCGTGTTTAATTTACGATGTCCAGCCCACGATTCTTGTTTCCTGCTATGACTTAAGTGCGTACTCTTAACGCTGTATATAAAATAAAATGTTTATCCCGGCTAATTAAACGTCTGATCTGTTATGAAGTTGTAGCATCTTCAATCTGTTTTTCCCGCCGTGGAGGCGAGGTTTATTCTAAACAGTTGGGAGCATCCGAAATTATTGTGTCTACAAGCTCTCGCCTGCCATGTGGATTTGAGAAGTGCTCTGACGCCAATTAGGCGATTGTTTATCGTTGTCAGTGTGCATTCTTTAAATGACGTATTGAGTCGGCATTTCCATATGAAATTACTGGACTATATGCTCGGCGTTTAGTACTGATGAGTAAAGAAGTGTCCATTGTTTCCGATGAAGAAATCGTTGATTGAGGTTTGGTGCTGATCGAATTTTCGACGTTGAGGAGCTTGCTGTCGTGTGAACGGCCCTTCTTTTGAACAGGAATGGATGGTTTTCCTCGTGATTAAGCGATTGGACTTTCGCCTTTCCATCTTCGTCTCATCTGTTGGGATCTGATGCATCCAGCATGTTCCATGACGGCTCTACATCCGGGTGATATCTTTTAAATGCTTATTTTTATTTGCTTCTGTCGGTTTAGACTATTTATTTTAAAGTTTAATTGTGTTAGTAGAATAAGACCCCTTTAGACTTATATTTAGGTCACCTGAACCTGTGGTTATCTTTTAAATTTTGTTCTAAATTCCCTTTTGGCTAACTTATGTTTTTTTTATCTAAAATTCTAGTTTCGACAAATAATTGAATAAGTTTAATATTGTTAACTTTAAAATTTAATATTCTAACGTTTTTCTACCACTATACAACCGGCCATTCCATTTATTTTTATTATTTAAGATGTTTGATTTTAGTTAATGAAATGTAAAATGTTTTAAAAATTCTTTTAAAATAAAGTTTAAAATTTTAATAAACGTTAGATTTTGAAAACCTAAAATCTGTGTTCTCTCTTTTACTTTTAATGTTTTTATTTTTAGGAAAGTTCCATTTAATTACATGTAGAGTACATATTTGTACACGTAGGGAAACTGGTCAATAGGTCAACTTTCAGTTTATTTAAGAATTCAGTTTATTGCTAGAACGTTTTCAGGTTAGATGAACTTTACAAATTTCAGATATTTTAGAAGTATTTTCAGATTTAATTTCAGATGAATTTTAGATGAAATTTAGAAGTTTGGGAACTTTTGGAATGTTTTCAGGAATTTAGAATGATTTAGAATTGTTTTTAGTATATCATAATTACAGTTTTACTACCGGACAGATAAACTCAACAGCTTCATAGTTGTAATTAAAAAAAAAAAATACATATTAAAGTCTCTCCATCTTTGTGAGTTTCTAAATTTTTAAATTACGTATGATTCTATTGAATAAGCAATTGATGCTAATATGATCAGTTTTAACAATGTATATCCCAAAATTATTTTTCTAAATCATTTTATTCACTCATATGAAAGTAAGATGTTTATTATTTGGTAACTGATGTAAAAATAGTTATTATAAGAATAGCTTTTAAAAGGAAAAATGTATTTTAAAAAAATCCACAAAAATCTTCATAAGTAATCTTAATGTGCTTCAAATCTTTGAGGCCCTAACTAATCAAGTTCCATTCATCACAGCAACAAGAAATTTGGTATGTCATTGTATTTTGCGGTACATTTAAATTTCTTTGATTTTGAACCTAATCGGGATAGCCTGTCCTGGGTCTGCCATAGAACTGGACTTTCAGCATAATTCAAAAACAGAACCAGAAAGTCAAAATTTAGTATGTCAATATTTTTTGTAGCATATTTTAATTCTTTGGATTTTGAACCTTATTGGGCTAGTCCGTTTTGGACCCACACTCATTTTTGGGGAATAACTCAAGAACCAAAGCAACTAGAAAGTCCAAATTTGGTATATCATTATCTTTTATACATTTAAATTACATAAATTTTTTATACATTTAAGTTACATATAAATAATAAAGAGGGTACTTTAAAAAACCATGTTTTTTGCTTTTACTTGTTACACCCGATCTTTTCCAATTAGATCTTTTATAGTTTTTTTAATCATATGCATTTTAGTTCAGTGGATGATGCTAGCTCATACAGCTTACGAAACACTGTTTTTATTTTTGTTGTATTTTACTTATTTCTTAATTTTCTTGTGTTTTTTATAGCTCTTTTTTATAACTCAAGTAGCTTCAAAAACTATTTGGTTTCCTATCTAATTTATCATGACATAAATGTCACATGATAAATTAGTATATTATTGACTTTGTAAGATTAGTATATTATTATTGACTTTTGAATCCTTCTACTATTTGTACACATTTTTCAGTTTTACTTTTCATAAATTCTTCTGCCGTTTATTCACCTCCTCCTATGTTTTTATTTTTCATTTTTTCCTGTTCCATTTGGTAAGTTCTTTCCTCTTCGGTTATGTGTGTTACTTTATTAACAGAAGCTGGCATTGCTCTGGTGAGTGTTGATTGTTCTGCCTTTTGTCCTGTAGCATGATGCTTTTTGTTTCTAAAACCCATTGACACCCTTAATATTGTGTTATATGCTGTTACCTGTTTGAGCTATCTGTGTTAAGGAAGGAACTCATCCTAAAATACACATATTTTTGAAGCTGGGTCAAAAGTATACATATTTTATTCAAGAATCTTTAAGAAAACTGCAAAATCCCACAACTATAAATTAGAAAGGATGAAATTGCACTTTTATTACATCAGATAGTCTGGCTTGTTCATTATAATTTTACACTAACCATCAAAACTTTGACATTACTATATAATTTTTAAAAGATGCCCTAAAGATAAAGTTTTGAATAAAGCATACCTCTAGCTCTTTCTCATCAAAAGACTTTAATAAATGCTGAGGAATTAGCTCATTGAATCCTTTCTGGAGAGCGAGAAATTGTTGTTCGATACCTCTCATAAACCTGTAGTTTACATATAACCTGAAAAACATAAATACATTTGCCCAATTAAAATTTCATTTAGGAAACAATTGTCTAGAACAATAATAAAAAAATTAGTCTATATTTAGAAAAATTTAACTTAATTAAAGTAATATTTCCCAGAAGGATGCAATTATTATAAACAAAAATTATGCAGGTAATACATGACTTTCATAACAGTAGACCTGCAAATGCTGGAACTTCAAAATCAGAAACATGATTGTGGCTTATTACTTTTGGTGCCTTTCACATGAAATGCCTTATGGATATTTTTTCTTAAAAAGGGAATTTTAAAATCAATTGAAATGCCTTTAATGTTTTTCTAATTAATTACCCGAAAGGTCCAGCAATTAAAATAAAAAATGGTAGTAAAAATAGGAGGAAAATTTCAAAAAATTAGGGATGCAAAAAATTTACTATATAAAAGTCACTAAATAACTATTTGATTAAGTTAACTGCAAATAAAAATGCCTTATAAATAAAAATTATTCAGTAAAACTTGATGAAATATATATCTGAATAGTTATTTTTTACATGTGACCACCTTTACTTACTCTTACCTTTAAGAGGACTTTTAGCAAGAAAAAAAAATTCTTACTTTATGTCATTAAGCTCTCGTTGAACACTGTGCAATCTCAGGGTACAGAACAAATTTTTATTATGTTTCTGGAAAAAAGGGACCATTTTCAATTTAAAAAAGGACCAAAACGTGACAATTTTCAATAAAAAAAGGCCAAAAATGAGACCATCCAAGGAAAGAATTGATGATATCTAATACGAATGATTGCATCCTAAAAGTTTCCAAGAATTAAAAATCTGATGTGGGCAGCACATGACTTTCCCTGCAGACTCAAATTCATTTTTTTTCTTTATTTGTTTAATAATTCATTAAATTGAGATTAATTGCACAAAATAACACTAAATTCGCATTTTTAATTCAAGTTTTGTTTTTATTTGGTAATTGGACATTTTTCTCAAAGTAGCATAACTAAATGCAAAAAATCTCAAATATCTCGAGAACGGTTAGTCCTAGAGTAATAGAGTTGTACTTATTCTTTTCCTCATCAAAAATTATGTATAAAACAAGCATTTAATTGATATATTTGAACATACGTAGCTTTTTTTTTAGATTTTGGTGATCTTTGTGGGCCATTTCGTAAAAACAGGCAGGTTGTTCTTTTCCGAATAATACCAAAATCTAATCAGCACCACAGTATCCCACAAATAACTTATCTACCAAATTTTGTGAAATTTGGTCAATTAGTATTTTAGCTAGAGTGGATACATGACATTTTTGCGGGCCATTTCGTAAAAAAAGGCAGGTTGTTCTTTTTTGATTAATACCAAAATCTAATCAACACCAGAGTATCGTACAAGTAACTTATCTACCGAATTTTGTGAAATTTGGTCAATTAGTATTTTAGATAGAGTGGATACATGAAAATTTTACGGGCCATTTCGCAAAAAAAGGCGGGTTCTGTTTTTACGAATCGTACCAAAAACTAATCAGCACCAGGGTCATACCCAAGTGACTTACCTACCAAATTTTATGAAATTCGGTCCATAAGTTTTTGAGTTAGAGTGGATACATACATTGCACAGACAGACACACAGACAGACAGATAGACACACACATAGACGTCACGCTAAAAATGGTTTTTTCGTATTCTAGAGGTCTCGAAATGTGTAGATCCGCCGAAAACTCAAGTTGCGATTTTCGGCATGATTCCAATACTTTCCCTATACATTACCATGTATTGCAGGGAAAGTAAAAATCTGATGTGAGCAGCACATGACTTTCCCTGCAGACTTATATTAACGTTCTCTTTATTTTAATTAAATTTATTTCACAATTCAATTTTCGTTCTCATTCGGTAACCTGGCTTATTTTCAAAGGTGGCGTAGGGAAAGTACGAAAAACTAAAATATCTCGAGAACGGCTAGTCCTAGTGTAATGGGGTTGGTCTTATTCTTTTCGTCTTTAAAAATTACGTATTAAATCAGCATTTAATGGATATATTTGAGTATACCCAGTTCTTTAGTTTAGATTTGGGCGATTTTTGCGGGCCATTTTGCAAAAAAAGGCAGGTCATTTTTTTCCGAATCATACCAAAATCTAATCAGCACCAGGGTAACCCACAAGTGACTCATCTACCGAATTTTGTGAAATTCGGTCCATTAGTTTTTCAGTTAGAGTGGATACAAGCTTTTGCGGGCCATTTCGCAAAAAAGGCGGGTTCTTTTATCCCGAATCGTACCCAAAACTAATCAGCACCAGACTCTCTCAAAAGTAACTTACCTACCAAATTTTGTGAAATTCGGTCGATTAGTTTTTTAGTTAAAGTGGATACAAAATCTGCACAGACAGACAGACACACAGACAGACGTCACGCTAAAAATAGTTTTTTCGTATTCTAGAGGTCTCGAAATGTATAGATCCGTCGAAAACTCGAGTTGCGATTTTCGGCATGATTCCAATACTTTCCTTATACATTACCATGTATTGCAGGGAAAGTAAAAAGGGCAGGGTACTGCTACCCAAGAAAGGGTGCTTAAAAAAAATTGAAGGCATGAAGTTACCAAGCACTGTTAAATTGAATTTTTTGCTGTGAAAAATTTATCATTGAAAAAAGCTAATTGTACATAAAAAAATGTTATAGTCTTGAGCAGTTGTGTTCATTAACAATTACAGTTATTGAATTTATATAATTTTAGAATTTATTAAATTTACAAAGGAGAATATTAAATTAAATTGCTTTTTAATATTTTCTCATTTGTCAATGAGGTGTGAATGAGATCAAAGTGACAAGATACATTTAAATGTTAATATTTTTCAATTGTTTGTGGTCATATATTAATTATAAAGATATTTTTCTGAAAACACACACACAAGTATATATATAATAAATGTTAGCTTCAATTTCAAAGTGCTGTTTACTTGCCAATAAATAGAAGAGAAAAATAAAAACTTAATTTAAACAAACAAATAAAATTCCAAAAACCTCTATAAATTCGCAATATAATATTTTAAAAAAAGACACACAATGTCCATATTGTTAGACGTAAGCCTGTAGTTGAGCGGATCCCATGCTACTGTAGTCCCGTGCAAAGGATTTATGTTAGTCATGAACCAGCATAGCGGATAAATCAAGAAATGTTCCAAAATAAATTACTAATATAACTAGACAAACATAATATGAATACATACATATTCTTCATTATTGGACAAAAAAGAAATTTCAAAATCCTTAAGAAAACAGAATATTTAAGCTAAATTTAGTTGTTTAAGTTTTTTTTTAGCCTGCTCTAGCTCAGACTTTGCTAATTTCTTCCCAAAATATGGAAAATACAGAACATTGAACATGTTTTTCATTTTTTGAATAATAAAAAAAATGTAATAAGTCTGTACTCAAATTTAACTTCAATTCAGCCCTATATTTTCTAATAACAATACAGAATATACATTCTGCACAGCGTTATTATGAGGAATAAGTAATACTGTTTTCATCACCAGATTATATTAAATTTTTCTAGATAAACTGTTAAATTCCTCTGGGCAAACTGAATTGTGGAATGGCACTATTTATGCAAAAATGAAAGATGAGAAATAATAAGTGTTTTCCGTAATATTACAGGTATTTTCCGTAGTCAGTAATTTTGTTCAGGAATTCGTAATTAAGGAAAATCCGTAAAGGGAAACATCTCTGTATTACCGTAACAATCCATCGATCCACCCCCCCTCAAATGCATCTCGGAAAATTCAGGGGGGATGCAATTATTGGGAATTTTTTTGCTGAAAGAAACATGTAGAATTCTGTAGATCCACCCCTTCAAATGTGATAAAAAAAAATGAAGAGTAGAGGCTTACTTGGAATTTTCAGCTAAAAGAAGCAATTTGTATTTTCATCAAATTTGATGATGAATTCTTTTAATTTTTTCTGATGCTTGGGGTTGTATTTTTCAGAATTTCAAATTAAAATGAAAAAGGGAAGAAGGTCGCTTTCACTGGGAGGGCGGATGGATAGAATTCTACAATAATTTTGCAAAATATTGCTAGAAATATATGCAATCACAGTAGGGATATTATGATATTAAATAACAATATTAGAAAAAAAAATTGGTAATATTTTCGGAAAAATGACTAAGACAACTATAAAAATATATACAGAAACATTACATTTAAAATATCCATGGGTAGTACTGGTAGAATATGAAAATTCAGGACACAAATTTTACAAAATTTCTGGACAAAAAATTATAAAACAAAAAATATATAATTTTTATCCGGTGAATATTACTTTATAATGAAAACAAACATTTATGTTTGGTAAAACACAAGTTTTCACTAAAGAGAATAAAAAATATTGATCTCAATTTAACAAAAATATAGCCATGAATTATATCCCTGCCAAAATGGTTGCCTTTTTGCCTAAAACATTGCTTTACCATTTTTGGAAATATCCCTTCACAGGGTTCATACCCATTTTTTAAAATAGAAAAATTTGTATTTTGCAAATATAATTAAAAAAATTAACCTTAAAATTTGACCGGAATATGAAAATAAGCTAGTTTAGTCAATCTAATATGCAACATTTAAAACATGGAGATGAATGGAAAAAGATACTAATGTACGAAGCAGTTCATGAGAACAAACTGAATTGTGCAATCGCACTGTTTATACAAAAATAATTAAGAAATTAACCATAATAATTAACCAGAATATGAAAATATGCTAGTTCAGTTAATCTAATATGCAACATTAAGAAGATGAAGATGGATGGAAAAAGATACTAATGTATTCTCGGTAATTCATGAGAAAAACTAAATTGAGGAATCGTACTGTTTATATGAAAATAATTAAAAAATTAACCAGAATACGGAGAAATGCTAGCTTAGACAATCTAATATACAGTATCTAGAAAATGGAGATGGATGGAGAAAGATACAAAGTATTTTCAGCAGTTCACGAGAACAATTTGAATCAATCGAGCTGTTCATGCGAAATAAATGAAAAACATAGCATTTTAACGATTTATGCTGAATTTGAAGAAGCATATTTATTACTTTCATAAAACATGCAATAGCGATCTTAATTTACATTACATGGATCCGTAAATGTACATTGGCCTAGATAGAAGAAAATTTCAATAGAAAATTATGTGAATTACATAACCAGTAGTATGAGATGAAGATGTTTTCCGTAGAAACTATGGAGAATACGTAGTAATCAGCATCTTTACTTTTGATAAGCAATATTTCATGAATTTCGAGAAAGTACATAAAAATAAGGATATTTTAGGACACAAATATTTTAATAAAAAACATAACATTTTAGCGATTTATGTTGAATTTGAAGAAGAATATTCATTATTTTCATAAAACACACGAGTACGATCTTAATTTACATTACATGCGGTGGTAAATCCCTGTTAATTACCATGCATGCGGCCGTAAATTTACATTAGCCTAGTCAGAAGGCAATTTTCTGTAGAAAACTATGCAAATTCCGGAACCCGTATAACGTAGTATGAGATGAAGATGTTTCCCATAGAAACTACGGAGAATCCGTAGTAATCAGCATCTCTACTTTTGAGTTTAAAATTTCAGGAATTTTGGTATGGTAAGTAAAAAAAATCTGATGTGGGCAGCACATGATTTTCCTTATAAAATGCAATGAATTTACTAATTTTACAGTAAAAAAATAGGTTTATTTTATAGTAGATACTTATATTCTTCCCAAGATATTGAATGTTTGTCAATTAGTCATCATTTTCATTGATTTAGCATCATTTTTATCCATTTGGCAAGCTTTTCATTAATTTCGCAGCATTTAAAAAAGTAGCCAAGTTGGCAACATTCCGCCAAATTCGTCACCAAAATCTTGCCAAGCATTATAATAGAAATAAATTATTATAATAGAAATAAATTATTTTTATAGCAGATGGCTATTGGTGTTCAAATACAAAAGTATTACTCACAGTATCTTTTCTCAAGAATGGAATGAGCTACATCCACGAGAATGATGTCACCAAATTTATCGCATGATATTACATATGAAAAGTGAAAAGGTTTCTCAACAGTTAATATATTTTTTTTTAATTTATGGGATTTTTGATAAATTTATTTAAAAAAATGCGCAATATCTCGAGAACGGTCCATGCTAGTGTTCATGCCAATTGTTTTCTAAGGAAAAATTACATAAGAAATATCCATTTGCACAACTTTATTAAAGCTTTTGATTTTATGATTTTTCAAAATTTCACTCACAAATTTAGGGGGGGGGGAGGGGGGTTCTGAACATTCGATAATGTTTAAAAACAATAGGCTTCCAGCATTCAAGAATTGTGATTTTTGTACCAAATTTCATTCGAATTGCTCCATTCGTTCGTGAGATATCGTCTCCACAGACTCACTGACTGACACACACAGACATCACCTCAAAAATGTTTGATTCGTGATCAGGGATGCTTGAAATGTTCTCTTCCGTCAAAAACTTGAATTAGAATTTTCGTCCCCGTCACAATACTTTCCTTATACATTATGCATATAAGGAAAGTAATAAGAATATTTCAGGACACAATTACTTTTTTCGGGCATTTTAGGACAATTACAAACCCTGAACATTGAAACGTGCATCCAAGTCAATTGTAAATGTAAACAACATACTTCATTCGTGTATCTAGAACTTTGTATTAGGACTAGCGTTTGATAAACAAAACACCCTGTTGTCTCTAGTCTGTTTTTTGGAAGCTGCGTACTGGGAGTAAAAGAATGAATACAGCTTGTGACATGAGAATGCGGAAGTTTTCATGTGACAAGCTCTATTTATTCTATTATCCCCAGCAAGTAGCGTCCAAAGATGGACGGGAGACAAAGCTCGTCTGCAATTCTAGAAGTTGGGAAAACATCTGCATCACAGAAAAGTAAACATGTGCACTTCCACGATAGTCATACATCGGGGCATTTCAATAACACCAGAAATTTCCGAGAATTTCGGCTGTTAAAAAGAAAATACATATTTTCCCAGCAAAAAAGGGGAAAAGGGATCCGATAAGGAAAAAAGGGAACTTAAGGGACTAATTGCGAAAAAAGAGACCTCATGGGGGAAAAAGGGACGTTAAGGGACTAATTGCGAAAAAAGAGACCTCGTGGGGAAAAAGGGACCATTTGTGAGGCCTGTAATGCTTTTTGTCAGTTTTTGAATGTAGTTTGTACTTACTTGCCTTAATCATTAAGAAATTTTGATATTATCAAAGTCTTCTTTTTAACACTTTCCAACATAGTTGTAAGGTGTTTATGACTTTGTTCATTCTGTCTGTCTTTCTATTCGCACAATAACTGCCGTAAAAATGTCTTTATCAGAATGAAATTTTAGTATGTTGTTGAGATGGTCTGTGGGATATATGGGAATGAAAACGAATAATACCACCCAAAACCTGGGTTGAAAAAATGAAATACATTGAACCTTATGGGATATAATTTTTCAAACATTTTTACGCAGAGTTTTCACAAATTGCTTTAAAAATTTTAGGAAATATTCAAATTATCCCATAAAATATGTAAAAAATTTTAGCAAAATATGTTAGGTAATTTTTTAAATAAAAATTGAAGTAATAATTATACCCATATTAATTATATGAAGAGATTGGGTGACTCATTTATAAATAACATATGGCATCCATTTTTAACACTTTACAACAAAGTTGAAAAGTGTTTATGACTTTGTTCATTCTGTTTGTCTGTCCGTTAGCACGATAACTTCCGTAAAAATTACTTTATAAAAATGAAATTTTAGTATGTTGTTCAGGCGGTCTGTGGGACCTATGGGAATATAAATGAATAATATCACCCAATTAGTTTTGGATTGAACCCGGGTTGAAAAAATGAAATACATTGAACCTTATGGGACCTAATTTTTTAAAAAAATTTTTAAGCGGATTTAAAATTCACAAATTGCTTCAAAAATTTTAGGTGGTAATATTCAAATTATCCCATAAAATATATAAAAAAAAAAAATTCAGCAAAATATATTCAGTAGTTTTCTAAATAAAAATTAAAATAATAATTACACCTCTTATATGAAGAGATCACATGACCCACTTCAAAATGAAATATGGCATCCATCTTGTCTGAAAATCGTGATTTTTAAAGTTCTTTTTAATTCATATTGAGTGTTGTATCTGTCCTAAAACTGCTTTATTTTTGCTTAAATTCTGTGCATCTACATACTGAAACAATGCAATTAACACTTCACTCAATAAGTCTCCGGTCTGACACATATATGGCAACACTGTTGACAGACCCATATGATTTCTGGATAGTACCAACCTTCAAACGATACATGTCAAAATTTCATGACACTCTGACAATTAGTTTACAGGTTACAGTGGTTTTAGTGACCCCAGTTTTGTAATTTTCAAAACAATGGATAAAAAAAAATTTCGTGTGTTGATTAAACATTGTTTTTTGATGGGAAAAAATACAGTTGAAGCCAAACAGTGGCTTGATAAGCGTTATGAAGACTCTGCACCAGGGAAATGAACTATTATTGACTGGTATGCTGAATTTAAACGCGATCATACAAATACCGATGATGCTGAACGCTCTGGTCGCCCAAAATCGGCAGTTGTTCCGGAAAACATAAAAAAAGTCCACAAAATAGCTTTGAAAGACTGTAAATTGAAGTTGCATGAGATAGCTGACACCTTAAAGATATTAGAAGGTACAATTTTACACGAAAATTTGAGCATGCGTAAATTGCTTTTGAAGTGGGTGCCGCGTTTGCTCACACCGGACCAAAAACAACAAGACATACCCCGTGTCACAAGTCGATGAAAACGATGGTCAAATTATATGAATTACGCTTGAAATTGCTTCCTCACCCACTGTACTCTCTAGATCTAGCCCCTAGCAACTACTGACTTTTTGCAGACATCAAAAAGATGCTCCAGGGAAAGAAATTTGGCTCAAATGAAAAAGTGATTGCCGAAACTGAGGCCTATTTTGAGAGCAAAGACAAATTGTTCTACAAAAAAGGCATCGGAAAGTTAGAGGAGCATTGGAATGAATGTATCACTCTTGAAGGAGAGTATGTTGATGAATAAAGTCAAATTTCTAAAAAAAAATTGTTTTTCTTAGTTAGACCGGAGACTTATTGAGTGATGTAGTACAATATATTTGAGTTTAAATGATCATCCAAATTTGATTATTTCTACAACGAAGCCTATTTTTCACTTATGTAAAATTTAAACAGCAAAATATGTAAAATGAGTTGTATAAGAATTGCTGCATTTCTTTAACACAAAATTATTTAGCTCATGGAGTCTGCATAGCTAATATGAATGAAATATTCATTGATTTTACAGAGAGAAGGACGATTTTTTTCGATGAAGTTTTAAGCATAGAGTTTAATTACTTGTTCCTCCATGGTCTTAAGTTTTTAAATAAAATAAATTATTACAGTATTGTGATGAATGAAATGAATGGGAAAATATTTATGAATGAAATGCTGCTTTTATAGAGACAGCCAGGCGTGTTATACTTTGATGGCGTCATTTGAATAAATTTCAGCTGTTTTTGATGAAGTTTTCAAATATAATAAATTATTGCAGTATTATGATAATGTTAAAAACATTACCGAGGAGCCAGGTGATTTATATTTAATTGAAGTCATTTGAATAAAGTTCATTTTTTTCGATGAACTTTTAAGTTTTCAAATATAATAAATTAATGTAGTACTGTGATAATTTTTAAAATATTACCGAGGAATGTATCGCATTTTAGAGATGTTTAAATGAAATTACATTGAAGTTGGAAAGTGCTTCATAATCAATGCTTTATGCATGATTGATCTTTCTTGTTCTTTTTACCCTGTGTAAAAATCGTGATGTTTAAAGTTTGTTTACATTTATATTTAGTGTGTGCATCTGTCATAAAACCACTTTATTTTTGCATATTATCTGTGTATCTAAATACTGTGCCAATGCAATTACAATATTTTTTATTTTAAATGATCCCTAAGCTTTGATTATTCCTACAATGAAGCCTAATCTCTATAGCATGCAGAATGTAAACAAATCAAGTGTAAATCAATCAACATAATCAAGTAAGATCAGTTGTATAAGAATTTCTGAATTTTTTAATGCAAAATTATTTAGCTCTGGAATTTGGAATATAAGTGATATGAATGAAATATTTATTGATTTTACATAAAGAAGCAGACATTTATAGCATTATCTTTTTTGATGAAGTTCTAAGTATAATAAATTATCATAGTACTGTGATAATTTAAAAAATATCAGCACTGAATGTATCACATTCTTGAGATGTTTAAATAAAATTGCATTTCAGTTAGAAAGTGTTTCATAACCCATGCTTTATGTATGATTGGTCTTTCTTGTTTTATTAACCCTTTGAGGACAGCAGACGCATCCATACATTGACTGTGAAATTGCATTCAAGGACGATACTCACGCATTTGTGTCCAGGAGAAATTTACCCTAAAAGACGACTGACACCAATGCGCGTTTTCATATGGAAGATTTTTGTTTGAATACTAGACGGCGCTAAATGTCCATTCTAACATTTACAACGTATTTTGCTAATACTTGACCTTGGTATTGGGGGGTCCCCATGAATCATCACTTCATCTAGAGCAATAAAACGTAGTTTTGTAATATAAACAAACTGATCACTTCTCGTAGACTCTGCTATGCTATAATTGAGTATGGGTTCTCGTTTTGATTTCAGTTTACTGATTGCATTGGTGAATTATTGAAATGTAAAAGAGCATTTTCTTTCAAGTTCGGGTTTTAGAAGAATGTGCGGTAGTGAATTTATTAGGTTATTTCAGATAAGAGAATGGCTACGTTAAGATGTTTTTACGTACAGAAGAATATACTCACATGGTAATCGAACAGGATAGTTATGAAAGTAATACAGATAGTGAAGATTCGTGGATTTTTGGTATTATGAGTACATGGAGAGATTTTATGAATGCAAAAATTGCAATGTTGGTATATGTGTGAATGCATGTTTTGAAATACATTATACGTAAAAGGCGTATTGATTAGTAACACAGCTATTTTCTTCTTAAAAAATTGTACATAATCTCTATTAGCTGTATAAAGTATTGAGTACAATCATTTGGATATTTTCCCTGCATAATAAATAACCATTTTAATGAAGTTAATTAATCATTTTTAATCATTTAAATTTTTAATATTTAAATAAAAGATAATTTGCATGTAATGTATACATCTAATGAAAAATAAGTACTTCCTTTATTCCTTAAAAAAGTAGAATGCTGTGTTAAATGGGTGATTTTTAGTGAATTTTTTTCCAGAATTAGGCTTAGTGCAAAAAATGTGCCATCCTTTGAGAGCAGTTTCAGAAGTGAAACACTCTGTTCTTTGGGCCACAGCAGTTCCAGAAAGTCGTCGTCCACAAAGGGTTAATGGATCTGCTCGGTATATCTGGGTCCTACTGTATATTAATTTCCTATGCAATCAAGAAATAAAGCATTTTTTCCCCTTTCTAATATTAAAAGTATCATAAGAAAAATAAATGATTATTATCTACATAGAACCATGCAGTTATATTTTTTATTAAGGGACTTTCAAGATGATGAAGAAGGCAGTTATAAAGAAGTGTTCATGAGATCCTGTCAATTTTTCAACTGTTAATTTTTATAATTCTCATATAAATTAAAACATTCTTTATGAATTTAGAAGATAGTAATTATTTAAATAGTTACATAATTTATAAGTATCTGTTAGCTTTTCAACATACCTGAACTCAGTGTACACCAGACTAAGAGACCCCTTCTTGAAGGCTTAATGGGTGGCCTCCATATTGTTATTGATGCTACAATACACATGTCAAAATTTGTAAGTTTTCAAAAGATCGATAACATTATTTTATATGTTGACCTTTGATTCTAAATATTTGATCCTTTTGATACAAACCATCAAATCAGAATTGTTTTTTAATGGTGGAACAGTTGAGACCAAACCTAGAGTTATAATAACAGGGTGAGTACACTTTCCTTAAAAAAAATTTCAAGCACTTTTTAAGGACTTTCAAGTACCATGCAATTACAATGCTGTTTAGGAAAATATCAGCGACAGCTTAACTGCTAGGGAAATTTCCAAAGAAAGCAGAACTTCTCAGAAAAAACACAATGCTGTGTTGAAAAAGTTAATCTAAAATTCAAGTATTTTCCCGATTTTCAAGCACCTATATGCACCCTGTAATAATATCTTATAAAATGCCTCTGTGCATGCTACACCCTTACTATATTCTTTTCACAAACAGCTTTTTACTAAATGGTAAAACTATCATTTTGAGTACAAAGGTGCCATAATTCACTTTATTTATATACCACATATTGCAATATTAACTACGATATACAGTTTTTACTGTATCACATTATAAAATTTTAACATAGATTATAACATTTATTTAACTTTCTAAATAGAAAAGAGTAACTTACCTCACATATTCTCTCTTATTTTCATCTGTTACCGGAATTTCTCTACCATTAGGCTTCAACTCATGGACTTGTAACTGACCAAAAGCATCATGCTCCACCGAAAATGAGGTATCAATGATTGTTGTTATATTGTTGTCTCTGGAAAAAAAATAACACAAAAATAAAACCCATTTGATGCAAATACAAGTGAATTAGATTACGATGAAAATTACTTTATAACAGAGCTGTTGAGTGTACATGTGTATGTCAGTACTATCTTTAAGTTCATTTTGTAGATACTTTTGACGTGAATAACATCTATGGTTAAGGTATCTGGCTGAAATTGAAGTGTTACAAAAAATGTACACACTTAGGTTTGGAAATATATGTAATTAAATGAAAATATAAACAATTTATACTTGTTTTGTCAGACATAGAGCATCATTTATCAATATACAAAAATCGTCTCAATATTTTGAACTATTTTTATAATAATAAAAAATAAATAATTTTTTTTGTCCGAGCGAGTTTTTGTTTCCCTTTGCTTAATTTCACTTGGAAGATTTTCTAAACTACAAAAGATAGATATAAACAGTAAAGGACAAAATTGTTCAGTAGAAAATTTTAGTTTCTAGATTAATCATTAATGTACCTGAGCTCTTGACAGTTTTTGCGCAATTATCTTGCCGAGTTAAAGAAGATCGAAAATTTTCTGTTTTTAAAATTGTAATGCTTATATCTCAAAACTAAAAGTGAACAGTGAGTAAATTCGTAGTCCTCTGAAAAGCCTACTAGGATATATAATTGTATCTGGGATCAGGTTTTTAGTTTTCGAAATACTGTGGTTATAATTTTCAATATTTCAATATTTTAAAAAATTTAAGCATAAATTACAGACACAAATAAATCATAGATATAAAGGACATTTAATCAAATAAAATCATCTTATGAGACGTATAAATATTAAAAGGCCAGAGCGCTTTCGGGCATCACCATACCTTTCATCAGTGGCTATATGAAAAATTACCTTGGAAACAAGCCTATATATAGACCAAATCGGCAGACAAAATTTGCATAAATCAGCTATAAAATAATGGCAATTAAATGGTATTTTAAACAAACCATTAAGGATTAAACAATCACAAAATTACAATAAAAAGTGTTAAAAACAGGAGATTTAAAATTTAAATGAGTACTAAATATAAACACAAAAGAAAAGACAATGAAACATGCCCAAATTTCAGCCAAGCATAAATTACATTAAAAAGAAACGTCACAGATAACTGTGTAGAGGTTTGACATGCACAGAGTTGAGAATGAGTCGCCAAACGTAACTTAAAATCTGCACAGGACCAAAATTACAAATGGAATCATGGTACATATAAATAAACAGGGATTCATAAAGAAGAATATCATGAGGGTTATTGCAACGAATTAAAAGGAAAGTTTTTCAAAAAAGGGTTGAAAGTTATTATAAACAACACATTGGGCAAGAAGTTTACCATTCTTGATGACATGAGCATGTTCAGCTAAACGGATACCAATAGTACATTTAGTACTACCAAAATAAAATTTGTAGTCATTATCAGGAGTTAAAAGGGGGTATAAAGTACACCACAACATGGCTTTTAAAGTTATCTCTATCCCTAAACTTATTCATAGGAATACGATTGAATTAGGTAGTAATATTTGAGTGAGCAGGTTTAAATTTAAATTCATGGCAAAATTGAATGAGGGGACGGAAAATCTTCGGATGATATGGAAGACTAGATTTATACAGCATAAGGTCAACAACAGCAGCAAGTTTAATACTCGGTTGAATAAATTTACGGCGAATATGAGAAAAAAATTTATAAATAAACTCAAAGGAATAAGCAGCTTCATGGCCAAGATTAAAGATAAAATTAATTTCATTAGTTAAATCTGGAACAGAAGAGCAAACACTAAAAGTACGATTAAAATAAGTGTTAAAGGAAGTTTTTTAGAGGATATAGAATGAGTTGAATTAACAGGGATACAAGAATTAGTAAAAGTGGGTTTACGAAAAATAGAGGTATGAAAACCATGTGAGTTACGGGAAACAAGAACATACAAAAATGGCAAAGAAAAATTGGACTCAAGCTCAATGGTAAAATTAATAGAGGGGTAAAAATCATTAACTTTATCTAAAAGATTAAAGAGATCATTTAAATCATGATCTCAAATAATAAACACATTGTCAACATAGCGGCACCAAAGATTAGGTTTAAGCGTTAAAAAAGGCAAAATCTCGTCCTCGAGCTCCTGCACAACAGCTTCAGCAAAAATGCCAGATATAGGACTACCCATAGGTGCATCAGAAGTTTGCAAGTAAATAGTGTCGCAGAAACCAAAATAATTAGTCTCCGCAACAATGTTCAATGCAGAAACTATTGCGTCGTTTGAGGGAATCCATGTGTCGAAAGCCCAGACCATCCGGCTCGTCCTAGGACTTAGAGCAGCAAATTGAATGGTCGGAGGGAATCCATGTGTGTCAAACCTCAATGTAATTTATGCTTGGCTGAAATTTGGGCATGTTTCATTGTCTTTTCTTTTGTGTTTATATTTAATACTCATTTAAATTTTAAATCTCCCATTTATAACACTTTTTATTGTAATTTTGTAATTGTTTAATCCTTAATAGCTTGTTTATAATACCATTTAATTGTCATTATATAGGCTTATTGTCTATATATAGGCTTATTTCCAAGGTAATTTTTCATATAGCCACTAATGAAGGGTATGGTGATGCCCGAAAGCACTCTGGCCTTTTAATATTTGTATGTTTTATAGGATGATTTTATTTGATTAAATGACCTTTTTATCTATGATTTGTATCTTTAATTTATGCTTAAATATTGAAGTCGATGTGATACCACTTTAATTATCAATTATTTTAAATAATTTTGAAAACGTGGTTCCAATTTCAATATTTTAGCTAGCTATGAATGTTAAGCGAGTAATGTGTAGCTCTTTAGCCAAGCAAGGGCATATAATTGGTTTCGGAACAAGCTCTTATATGAGACTGAAAACAATATATAAACTTATTGAACTTCATTGGAGTTTTATTTCACAACATGTTATTCATGCAACACTATTTCAGCTCCTTCTGACTGGAGCCACCTTTGATTATTTTGACAAAAACAAATGAAGACCTTTTATTGCTGCATATACATCATACCACACATTTTATCATACAGGATTCTTATGACAATCCACATATCCCCTAAAACTTTTAAATCCCATGTCACAGTGCCATGGAAGTAATGTGTACCTATAGGAAAGTGACTGTGTGCAGTTGAATGACGCATTTATTATGCCCCTAGTGGCAAAATAAGGAACTGAAAACTAACTCAGAGACCAACAGAGATAGACAAAAAGTCTACAAAATGAAAGAGCAGTGTTTGATTAGTGCAAAGCAATACTTGGTTCAAGGAAGCTTGGTAAAGAAACACACCACTGGGGCAGTCCTCCCGGCCACTCAACCAGCGGCTCATACCCTAGGGTAAGTCGAGTGGTCTAGGTCTTCCATACCACTGAGGCCTGCAATTGTGTAAATCCTGTGATGCTACATGCTGTTGAGATGCAGTTTGTCCTGAACCCAGATGTGCGTTGGCACTAATGATGCACATTTTGAACACTGTGTGCGTAGACTACTCGGCAGGTTAGTTGCACCTGTAATGCATGAACTTTGCATTACATCTAAATGTTTACTAATTTCACATATCTGGACTTACCTGTAAGTGTTTCTTTTAAAACAAGTATTCTTTTGTACTAATTAAATACTGCTCTTTCATTTTGTAATTGGGCTGTTTTTCTAGCCTATCTCGGTTTCTGAATTAGTTTTCGTAAGTTCCATATTTCGTTCTACGGGTGATAGAGATATTTAATCAATTGCACATGGTCCCTTTCTCATAGATACACATTACTTCAGTGATACCACTGTATATGGTTTAAAGTTATAGCAGGGGGGGGGGGGGGGGGTAAATGGACTTTTTGTAAGAAACCTGCATTTAACCCTGTAATGACAAATAAAATTTTTGGTTCAGCATTTTTTCTGTTAATTATTTTATTAGGGGAGGAGGAGGGGGGTAGTAGTGTTAAAATTAAAATTTCAGAATACAATAAACTACTAAAACAATAAAACGATACAATATTTTTCTGAATGTTCTGTTACCAATTAAAAATGTCTTTAAAATTCATGCACAGCTTCCTAAAAATTGATGTGAAAGTAAAAGAATTTAAGATAAGACATATAAAACTGCACACTACATACACAGACAGACATACACTGCACTATTAATCCTACTTAATTTTGGTCTTAAAATAATTTGACTTATCCAGCAAAGATTAAGTACATTTTCCTGATTTTACCATCTGAAATGTAAAGCTACAATTTCGGAATTTTGGTTACTGGCCAAGATTTCAAAAAATTATCTATGGCTATAATACTGGTTAGGACATATGCAGGGTTGGAACGGCTGAAGAAGCAATTTGGAGCAGCTTTGGGAGCAGCAAAATTATCAATTTGGAGCAGTTCGGAGCAGTAAAATTGCCAATTTGGAGCAGTTGGGAGCAGCTAGTGTACATGATAGCTTCCATAAACACTGATGGATTTTCACGAAATTTTATATCCGGCATTATTATCGAAAAATCTAGAACTAGATAGAATTTTTTTAAATTCGAGCGACATTTCATAATTTCTATGGCAGTATGAGACAAAAGTTTGTATAATCATGCATAAAAGGGTATAATCATGCATAAAAAGGTATAATCATGCATAAAAGGGATTATTTATGACTCAGTGATTATGAAACTTAACAGCTTCAAGCACTGTAGTAATGCCACTTAGCTGATGAAGATTTCAGTAGTAAAAAATGAAAATATCAGTAGTTTTAAGATGACTTTTTCAGTAGTCAGGTTAAGAAATGAAATATATATGCTCACATAACACAAAAATGCATGTGCAAAAAATTATTTAAGCAAATATATGTAATTATGCATTAATATATATATTTATATTATAAGTTTTATCCAGTTAAAAAAACTTTATATTGAAAACAAACATTTCCGTTTGATAAAGCACAAGTTTTCACGAATGATAATAACAAATATTAATCTTTAACAAAAAATAAAATATAGCATTGTATTTATAGATGTAAATATATCAATTTTAATATATCCTTGCTAAAATGGTTTTTTTTTTTGTCTAAATCATTATTTTTGTACCATTTTTTGGAAACTATCCCTTCAAAAGGTTCATACCCATTTTTCAAAATAGGAAAATATGTATTATGCAAAAACAATTAAAAAATTAGCCTTAATAAGTAACCAGAATATAAAAATAAGCTAGTCTAGTCAATCCAATATGCAACATTTTGATGATGGATGGAGAAAAATACTAATTGTCTCTCGGCGATTCACGTGGACATATGCGAAAATAATTAAAAAAATCAACCTGTAATAATAGCCAAAATATGAAAAAAAACTAGTTTAGTCAATCTAATATGCAATACGTAGAAGATGGGGATGGATGGAGAAGATACTATATAATGGACTCTCACCAATTCACGTGAACTCATGCCAAAATAATCAAAAAATCAACCCTTAATAATAGCCAAAATATAAAAAAAATTAGTTTAGTCAATCTAATATGCAACATTTAGAAGATGGGGATGGATGGAAAATATACTAATGGGCTCACAGCTATTCACGGGAACATAAAGTGAATTATGTAATTGCGCAGTTTATGCGAAAATAATTAAAAAATTGACCTTAATAATTACTCAGAATATAAAAATAAGCTAGTTTTGTCAATATAATATGCAATATTTAGAAGATGGAGATAGATGGAAAAAGATACTAATCGACTCTCGGCGATTCACAAGAACTGAATTGCGCAATTGTACTTACTGTTTCATACCTGCTAACCTGGGAAAATTGGAATGTATAAAATTTTGCGTGAATGACATTCATTTATAATGATTTTTTTTAAACTACACACGCAAACGACATTTCTAATGAATTTAACTATGTACAAGTGCCTGCTTTAAATATCAAGCTAGTACTGGTAGAATATGAAAATTCAGAACACCAATTTTAGAAAATTTCAGGACAATAAATTATAAAACAAAAAATATATAAAGGTTTTATCCGGTGAGAATTACTTTATAATGAAAACAAATATTTATGTTTGGTAAAACACAGGTTTTCACTAAAGATAGTAACAAATATTGATCTTTAATAAAAAAGAATATAGCACTGAATTATATTCCTGCCAAAATGGTTTCCTTTTTATTTGCCTAAATCATTGCTTTAATACTACTTTTTGGAAAATATCCCTTCACAGAGTTCATACCCATTTTTAAATAGACAAATTTATATTATGCAAATATAATTAAAAAATTAACCTTAATAATTAGCCATAATATGAAAATAAGCTAGTTTAGCCTATCTAATACGCAACATTTAAATGATGGAGATGGATGGAAAAAGATACTAACATACTCTCGGCAATTCCCGCGAAGTAACTGAATTGCGAAATCGCACTGTTTATGCGAAAATAATTAAGAAATTAACCGTAATAATTAATCAGAGGATGAAAATAAGCTAGTTTAGTCGATCTAATATGCAACATTTAAATGATGGAGATGGATGGAAAAAGATACTAACGTACTCTCGGCAATTCACACGAAGTAACTGAATTGCGTAATAGCACTGTTTATGCGAAAATAATTAAGAAATTAACCGTAATAATTAATTATGAATATGAATATGAAAATAAGCTAGTTTGGTCAATTAAAAATGCAATATTTAGAAGATTGAGATGGATGGAAAAAGATACTATTGTACTCTCGGCAATTCATGAAAATAAACTAAATTGCGCAATCGTAGTGTTTATACGAAATTAATGAACAAAATAACATTTTAGCGATTTATGCTGAATTAGACAACCTTTGAAGAAGTATATTTATTACTTTCATAAAATAAGCGATCGAGATCTTAATTTACATTACATGCGGCCGTAAATCTCCGTTAATTTGATTGGCATTACCCTGCATTTTATTATGGATTTGCTACGATCCCGGGTTTGGTAGAAATCAGTGCTAAAAAAGCGGAAAATCGGTGTTTCCGAGGAATTATACCATGTTTGGTTAATTGATAAATTTCAAACAAAAAAAGCCGAAGAATTTCGCAGGAGATTGATTTCCTAGTAATGTTAAAATATTCAAATAAATGCGGAAATGCGTAAAATATAGCAATATATGCGTAAAAGCGTACAGAGCAGTTAAAATGCGTAAATTTTACGCATAATGCGTAAAAGTTGGCAGGTATGATGTTTATGCCGAAATAATTATAAAATTAACCTTTCAACGATTTATACGAAATTTACCAATTTTAAGAAGTACATTTATTACTTCCATGGGAGAAAAAAAATATATATATATCTTTTACATTCCACGCAGCGGTAATTCATCATTGTCGCGGTGATTTGATTTGTATTACCGTGCAAGCGGCCGTAAATCCCCGTTGTCGCGTTAATTTGATTGGTATTAAAGCGCACACGCCCGTAAATCCCCGTTGTCATGCTAATTTGATTGGCATTATTAATGCCCATGCGGCCGTAAATCCCCGTTGTTACGTTGATTTGGTTGGCATTACCGTGCACGCGACCGTAAATTTACATTGGCCTTCACAGAAGACAATTTTCCATAGGAAACTATGCAAATTCCGTAATCCGCAGTATGAGGAAGTTTCTCGTAAAAACTACGGAGAATTCGTAGTAAGCGGCATCTCTGTGAGCAAGTAGGTCGGCAAGTTGGATTTGATCGTCGGCATTGATTCTTTCAGAATTTTGAATAAAAAATTGATTTTCCCTGTAATTTCCCTGACATTTTAGTTCACTTTCAAATTCCCGATTTCCAGAGTGCGCAAGAATCCTGTTTACTTCTCCCTACTGACCCATCATTAAATCAACGGTCAGCGCGGTGACATCATTCTTTAGCTTCCCTGTCCGGCGATTCTACTGTTCAGTCATAGATATTGGAAAATTTAAAATTTGAAGATAGCAAAGCACGCACTGTCAGAGTCATGAAAGTACACAAGTCCAGTTTTAAAGAAAAACTTCGTTCACTTTATTTGGTGAAAAACACAACTCGGCATATTACACGTACCTGGTAATTTTCCATGCCGTAAAACATCAAAAATATACTATGTACAAAAAATTTTTAGTTGTAAATGACTAGACAGAGATTTCTTGAAGCATTTGGTAGTAAGTTACTATACTACCTCTATCACTTGCGTGTATTTCAGCCACCATCACTTGGCAAAGGGAAACCAAAGGATAGAACATCAGGAAAATCTTTAAAGCGGCTTCCGAACGTTTGTAAGTAAATTTAACGTTCAATACATGCTGGTCCAAACTGACCACATCTGCATCCGTTTCGACTATTCACCGTCGTCAAACGATATTCCGCAGTGCTTCTGTCAAAAAAACATTTCTGTCTGCCTGCATCAGACCATCAGTGTCTATCTCGTCTGACTTCTTCAGACGTCTGATCTCGATCGACCTCTTTCGACCTTCTCATTTGCTTCAAGAAACCTCTGCCCTATATATCCGAGAATGGACAGTTCCGGAAACGCCCCCGGATATGCAAATCAGATGCGTACGCATTGAGAACTGATTTGCATGAAACCTCATGTTGAAAAACGTCACGGTTCACGCCGGTGAACGGGAAGAGTCGTTCATATTAAATTTGCATAAACGCCCGTTCACAGGAATGTGAATCGCGATGTATTGATTATTTCCAACAATCGGCCCCCTCATGCAAATCCTTAAGTCTCAATGCATATGCAAAAGAAAACTTACTCTGAGAAACCAAGGTATATCAATAAACACCAAGGCCCCCAGTATCCTATCAAACATATAATGAAGGAAAAAATTTAAAGTATTATATCATTATTAAATTTAAAATAAAATGCATAAGTACTTATAGCATCTGAAAAATAGTTAAGTATTGTCGACAATATTGTAACAACAACATTTCACATCAAGTAGAAATTTATATACAACACAACTTCAATGCTTAAGTATCAGCATTCAAAAATTGAAATTTTAGTTTAAATTTAATTATAAGTATCCAAAATTTAAGTATAAGCACATTATCATATTAAACAAGTTAACTTTAAAAGATTAAGATTTTGTATAAGCATAGAATTTAAGTTTACTTTAAATTTGAGTATAAACACTATAATTCAAAAAGCTTAAAAAAATTTAGTCTATTAACACAATATAAGTATACATAATTAATACTATTAGACTGCATTGATATACCAAATATTTAAAAATACATGATGCAAGTAATTAGATAATAAAATTCCTTTATCAAAACTTTCAACACATACTTTTTACCAAGTTGAAAAATACAAAATTTTATACACATAAGCTATTATTTAGCATCATGCGGGTCATGGAAAATGGATGTATATACAAAGGTGTAAAGTGAAAAAGATTCAATATCACAAAAATTTATACTCAAGATATACTATCTTATATCAATGAGGTTTAAGATAAACAATAATGTATATATATGACATCTTAAAAAAAAATTCCCAAGTTGTAAATTCAATTTAGTATTTAAAATTTTCTTTAGACTAAACATTTAATCTCAAAAAGTTTTGATTTAGTTTTTAAAAATTTTATTACAAAATTTAAGTATTATTTCCTTAGTCATTGGTTTAGTAAAGTGATCTGCTAAGTTATCTTTACTATTTACAAATTTAACATTAAAAGATTCATTGACTATTAAATTTCTTAGGAAATGATATCTAACATCAATATGCTTAGTTCTATTGTTTTCAATTGGAGAGTTAGAAAAATTAATGGCTGCTTGGTTGTCGCTAAAAATAACACTGTTACTTTTATTAAAGTTTAACCCAAGTAAATGACATTCTTCAATTATGTTTTGTACCCATACCATTTCCTTAGCGGCTTCAGTTAGTGATACGTATTCAGCTTCCATGGTTGATAAGCTGACACACTTATGTTTAAAGGTACGCCAAGAAATAGGTACATTGTCAATAAAGAGTATCATGCCTCCAAGTGAAACACGGTCATCTCGGTTTGCAGCAAAGTCAGAATCTGAATAACCATTCAATTTTAACTCCTGAATGTTAGATAAATTCAACATATAGTTTTTAGTCTTTTCAACATATCCTAAAAGTCTTAACAATGCATCCCAATGCTTAATTCCAGGGTTTTCTTGAAATTGAGATAATATATTGATGGCGTAACAAATATCAGGTCTAGTCCGACTAGATATAAAAGCCAAACACCCAATTAAGCTCCTGTAAGGAAAACTTTGCATTTGCTTTATTTCTTCACTTGTCTTTGGACAATCTATTTTACTTAGAATATTCCCTTTAGAAATGGGAAGTGAAGTAACTGGATATTTATACTGTTGAAACATTTGACATACTTTATCTATATACTGACTTTGATGTATAAAAAATTTATTGTCACACTCTTTAAATTCCACGCCTAAAAGTTTTCTAATTTTTCCTAATACCTTGATATCAAATTCTATGCTAAGTAATGAAACAATGTGGTCTATGTCCCTTTGATACTTTGAGAAGAGAATTATGTCATCCACATAGACTAGCATAAGAACTTTGCTATTGTAAATATATGCACAATTACACCATTGAAGTTTTAAAAAATTTAATTCTTTTAATTTGGTGTCAAGTTCATTAAACCATTCTCTTCCACTTTGATGAAGACCGTAAATGGCTTTCTTCAACAAACAAACATAATCAGGCTGTTCCTGATTGACATAACCTTGAGGCTGTTTCATATATACCTTTTGACTCAATTTAGCATAGAGATAGGCAGATTTGATATCTAATTGGAAATGCATCCAGCCAAGCATGCATACGAAAATTGAGAAGAATGCTCTAATTAAGTTGAAGTTAACAACAGGGCTAAAAACTTCATCGTATGATTCTCCCTTTTTCTGACCATACCCCTGGGCTACCAAACGAGCTTTAAATCTCTTGATTTTCCCTTTCTCGTCTTTCTTAATAGTGTAGACCCATCTATTGCCTATATGCTTTTGTGAGGTGGATGCAGGAACTAGTTCCCAGACACCCCTCTCTTGCATTACGGCCATTTCTTCATCCATAGCATTACACCATTTTTCGGACTGGGAAGATTTAATAGCAGCGTTGTACCCTTTTGGTATATTTATTTCAATATTGCTTGCTTCTGGTCTGCCTCTGACCCTTTTAAGACCTTTATTTTCCCGAAAATTAAACAGTTGCTGATCAAATTGTATATTCCTTTTATCACAATATTTCTTAACATCATTGTGCGACCTCAGCCTTTTATTATCTCCTTGAGCGTAATAATACACATCGGTTCTACTCCCATCGGGTCTTGGAACCGTCTTTCGCTGCCAAGCAATATCCGAGCAAGGAGTCATACTGGAGTCAGCAGGAGAGTCCGTTTCCTCACTGGATTCAGACGGATCGTCACCAGTGTCTTCACTCTCTCCTGCCCCCCCATCAGACTGCTCTCTCGGATATTCCCCGTCGGAGTATTCTGAAAGGTTATCTCTTGATATCCCTGAGGAGATATTTCTGGGACAAATTGGGTCCAGGATGCCTTCCACTACATCACCCTCATCAAACCTCACATTGCAGGTCTCAATTGTTCGTTTCTCCCCTGACAAAAATATCCTATAGCCCTTAGTTTTAGTAGCATAGCCTACCATCACCCCTTCTGTAGCTTTCATGTCTAACTTCTTTCTGAGCTGACTGGGTTTGCCTACATATGCTCTACAACCAAAGGTTCTAAGATGTTTGACTGAAGGTTTTCTACCACTGTAGAGTTCATGTGGAGTTTTTGTCTTAAATTTGTGACATATTCGATTTTTAGTGTATGCAAAACACAATATTGCTTCCGCCCAGAATCTGTCATGTAATTTACTGTCGTTCAACATGGCTCTAACACAGTCAAATGCGGTTAAGTTGAATCGCTCTGATACTCCATTTTGCTGTGGGGTATATGTGTTAGTCCTCTCAGCCTTAATACCGATATCCTTCAGGTAATTTTTGAACTTATCATGGCAGAATTCCATCCCATTATCCGTCCGGATACATAGAATTTTAGTACCTAACTGCCTTTCTTCTCTGGCCTGAAACTCTTTAAAATGTGAAAATACTTCTGACTTCTGTTTCATGAGGCAAACAAAAATTTTTCTACTATAATCATCTGTTATAGTTAAGACATACTTGTTCCCACCATATGAGGCTGTGGGTAAGGGACCACACACATCCATGTGTAACAATTGCAATGGTTTAGTGGACCTTATCCTACCGGTGGGTTTATACGATACTCTCCTAGACTTAGCCAATTTACACGATTTACAATTTAACTTTTTGTATTTAAGCCTAGGAAGTCCGTTTACGGCAGAAACTTTGCTGGTTTGGAGGAGATATTCAGCGTTTATGTGGCAATATCGTTTATGCCAAAGACAGTTTGTACTATTAAGTTCAGTTACAGAACTGCTAGGCTTAGATATTGAACTATCCACATTTCTATTCTGCTTAGTTTTTGTTTTGTCAGATTTAAATTTAGTTTCTTTAAGATTAGGTGCTATTTTTACTTTGTCTATTTTTCTGGAAGCACTAGGATCCCTATCCTTGGATTTCTTATCCTTTTTGTGTTTCTTGTCTCCATCTCGATCCCTATCTTTAGATTGACGGTTTTCTACGTTATGTTGTTCCTGGGTACTATACTTAGGTTTTAAAAAATATAACCCATCCTTTCTTTTTGCATAAAAGAATTTCTCCCCTTTAGGTGTAAAAAACCATAGAACCCCATTAGCTCCATTAAAACTAAAATTTTGTTCCTCAAGAACAGATGCAGCTAATAAATTTCTCCTAAGTTTAGGAGAATACATAACATTTTCCAATTTGATAATACTTTGCTTATCCTTAAATTGGACATACATTTCCACCGTCCCGATAGCCTCAACTGGACTTTCGACATCCCCTACTGCTAGCGACATTGAAGTGCCTTTGCACTCATTAAATTTTGAAAATAACTTAATGTTATTACAGAAATGTCGCGTAGCAGCAGTGTCTACTACCCAGCTGAGTCTATCGCTAGGATCGATTACAGTATTAGCCTCAATCTGTGGAGACCCAAGAAATTCCACAATACTAGATCCATTATTTCTACTGCAATTAGATTTAGTATGACCTAGTTTGTTACACTTAAAACACTTAATTTTACTTTTAGAAATATTTACATTATGACTAGAAGTATTTACATTAGACACATTATGAGATACATTTGGAAATTTAAGTTTAGACACTTTTACTCTATTTACAAATTTCTTAGAAGTAAAATATGCAGAATTTGAACTCACAGTTTTGGAAAAGTCACTTGCTTGCTGCCTCAGCCGGCTCTCTTCCGCTGCTAGCTCTGCTTGTATTTTGCTGAGCTTGAAGTCCGAGTCATTCCATCGATATATAATTTGAACGATACCTCGGAATTCTTCCGGAAGGTACCGTATCGACTGGAATGCTACATATAGGTCTTCAATGGGGTGTTTCGCGTCTTTAAGCCTCGTCACGGCCTTCCGCAGTCTTGAGCAAAAAATATCAACAGGCTCGTCTGGCTCCGGCCGAACGTCGAAGAACTCATCTAGTAATCTAACCAGGTTGGCTCTGGAAGGCGCTTGAAAATGTTCTTTCAAGGTATTCCATACTTGACTAGGTTCGTCGGTGACGTTTATCAACTCCTTGTATTCCGAGGATAAACTTTGATAAATGATGGCTAATGCTCGGTCTTTCCGGCGATAAAAATCATCATAGTCGCGGCGACTTGCATCTTCCTCGATAGGCTTAGCACTTCCATCTACGTGTCCGAAACATCCTTCTCCCTTGAGGACGAATGAGATGTCGGTACACCAGGTGACGTAGTTGTCCCGCGTCAGCAACTCCGTTCTACTTGCCTCCATGGCCACTCGTAGTTTTGAAGAAGCAGAAGCAAAAGTTCTTGTACACTGTTTACGTTTACACTGTTGCGTTTCGTTGTTCACACGAACTTCAAAATGGTGCCGTGTGCGGCCCCCATCTGAACACTGGAACGATTTCTTTAAAGATACTTGCACTTATGACTCTATTGGGCGTTGAACTGGCCCCGTAACCGTTTCTGTTGGAAAATTTAAAATTTGAAGATAGCAAAGCACGCACTGTCAGAGTCATGAAAGTACACAAGTCCAGTTTTAAAGAAAAACTTCGTTCACTTTATTTGGTGAAAAACACAACTCGGCATATTACACGTACCTGGTAATTTTCCATGCCGTAAAACATCAAAAATATACTATGTACAAAAAATTTTTAGTTGTAAATGACTAGACAGAGATTTCTTGAAGCATTTGGTAGTAAGTTACTATACTACCTCTATCACTTGCGTGTATTTCAGCCACCATCACTTGGCAAAGGGAAACCAAAGGATAGAACATCAGGAAAATCTTTAAAGCGGCTTCCGAACGTTTGTAAGTAAATTTAACGTTCAATACATGCTGGTCCAAACTGACCACATCTGCATCCGTTTCGACTATTCACCGTCGTCAAACGATATTCCGCAGTGCTTCTGTCAAAAAAACATTTCTGTCTGCCTGCATCAGACCATCAGTGTCTATCTCGTCTGACTTCTTCAGACGTCTGATCTCGATCGACCTCTTTCGACCTTCTCATTTGCTTCAAGAAACCTCTGCCCTATATATCCGAGAATGGACAGTTCCGGAAACGCCCCCGGATATGCAAATCAGATGCGTACGCATTGAGAACTGATTTGCATGAAACCTCATGTTGAAAAACGTCACGGTTCACGCCGGTGAACGGGAAGAGTCGTTCATATTAAATTTGCATAAACGCCCGTTCACAGGAACGTGAATCGCGATGTATTGATTATTTCCAACAATAGATAGCAACTTACTTTGGGCGCCAAGAAAACTGAAATGTAGCAATTTGCGGGAAAACTTCGTACCTGGATTTCGCGGGAAATTTCGGTTCTACAAGGCGTAAAGAAAAAAATTAAATTTGGCGGATTTCGGCTCTCGGTAAAATTAATATTTGGCGCAGTTCGGCGCTCAGGAAATTTAATATTTCGGCGCAGTTCGGCACAATTTTTGTTAGAAACTTGGTTTTGTTTACATCGCGATTCTCGTTTCGCGGGAGCGTGACATCATTTTTAAAATGATTATTCCGTTCTCGTGAACGAATCGCGATGTGGACAAAACTTGGCTTATCATGCAAATCACCTTTCTCGCCGCTCACGCATCCTGTTTTGCATATCCAGAGGGCGTTGCCGGCAACGGTTATGTTCCGGAACGCACCCATCTTCGGATATAAAGGCTAGACACTTTTCTGGTTTTAAGTGAGATCGCTTTGGTCATTAGACCGGTTAGTCATTCGATCGATATACTGATCGATGAAAGGATCTAGAAGGATCTAGATCGGGCAGACGGATCTTCGTAAAGTTATGTTTCGATGTTGTCGAAAGTTTCGATAAAGTGTTTATCGGTGAACGCGGATATTTAAACTAAACTTAGTAGTTTTGATGGTTCTCAGTTAAGGAGACCATGTTTCCCGTGTTGTGGACTTTATAGTGCTGATCTGGAAAGTTTAAAGTTTTTGCCATAGCGTGTGCCCAGCTAGTGGTGGCGTCGGAAAGTGCACGTGGTCACGTAAGTGTGAAATGCTATTATTCCACTTACTTGTGTAAATAATACTTAAACCAGAAACGTGTCTAGGCATGGAACTTACACTGAAAAACCTTCATATGAGCTGTAGTGCTCATGTTTTGTAAATAGTATGCTTTAGTGTTTTGCTTACCTGTTCTCATGATATATATTGTAAGCAAATACAATGGATTCACTCTTCAATAAAAGTGATTTTGATTTAAACTGGAACTGTTCTCATTTAACACTTCTACTGCTACTTGTATTCCTACAACTACTATCTAACGTTTGTTATAGCTGCAACACTCTGTTTTAAATTTTCAACGAAGTTGTGGAACCAGAATTTCGTGGCTCATAGTTATTCTATCACCAGCTTCATCAGAAATTTAATTATACGTTAATTTTCAATATATAACTTACGGATATGATACATAATTCCGTCAATTTTAAAGAAATCGTTATATTTGGCGCAGATATGCGCAGCAATGTCATTTCGGCGCAGTTAGGCGCAATTGGCGCAGCTGTTCCAACCCTGCATATGTTCTTTGCAACATTCTAAACTGCTTCGAGAAATATATTTTATTGGCACATAAGTAAATTTTGTAGAAAATGGTAACCAGAAAATCCTACAATTTTAAAACTGCAATATATTTGCTTTCTAATACCATACTTGACTGGGTACACAAAAAATATGCTAGCCAATTTTGTCAAGTAGTGCCAATTTTTTTACCATTTATTTTTTTATTTTTATTATTAAAACTGCTATATATTTTAAATTTTTATTAATCATATGGCTTTATTTAATTTTAAAATAACAATGATAATTAATATTATAAGGATATAATAGATGCTAATACATCAAATTCCCAATTATTGATGTCAAAATAATGCATTTCATAATGCCTAATTAAGATAAAATATGCTGGTGATCATGTACCAATTTAGATGTTTGAGACAGTTCAGGGAAGATTTTACAAATAACTAATAAATGAAATGCTACATTAAAAATCCACAAATGTAATAAAAGAAGATTTTGCTTTGAAATTTACAAATTTATTTACCAAACTAGCCGCCTTTGGCGACCAGCCTGTTCGCTACCCTTGAAAATTCTGACCGTGGCAAACTCGTTGGCGCGACCTACCAGAAAGGTGTAAGGTAACTGCTTGGAAGGCCAGGAAGTGCCACACAATTTAGACCGGAACCCAATGGGGGAGGCATCCAAAGAGACCGTACCCTCCTTCCCCTACCACAAACCTCTCGGAAGGACTTGCAGTCCCACACGTTTAACGTGATCGTACTCCGCGTGAACACGGCTGCAGTTTTGGCAATGGCGGGAATCGAACCTGGGCCTACCGAGTGAAATTCCCGCGCGCTAACCACTGGGCTACCGTGCCATCCGCGACAATCTCCATAACTTTATTTTTATTCGGCAATTTTGGGAATCGAACCCGGGCCTACCAAGTGCAAATCCCGCGCACTAACCACTGGGGTACTTCACCCTCCGCGATATTCTTCATAACTTTCTTTTTATTCACCCAATTTAGACCGGAACCAAGTGGGAGAAGCATCCACAGGGACCGTACCCTTCTTCCCCTACCACCAACCTCTCGGAAGGACTTACAGACCCACATGTTTAACGTAATCGTACTCCGCGTAAACACGGCGGCAATTTTGGGAATCGAACCCGGGCCTACCGAGTGCAATTTCCGCGCGCTAACCATTGGGCTACTTTGCCCTACGCGACAATCTCCATAACTTTCTTTTTATTCATCCAATTTAGACCGTACCCTCCTTCCCCTACCACCAACTTCTCGGAAGGACTCACGGACTCACATGTTTAACGTGATCGTACTCCGCGTAAACACGGCGGCAATTTTGGGAATCGAACCCGGGCCTACTGAGTGCAATTCCCGCGCGCTAACCACTGGGCTTCTTCGCCCCCAGCGACTATCTCCATAACATTCTTTTTATTTACCCAATTTAGAACGGAACCCAGTGGGAGAGGCATCCACAGGGACCGTACCCTCCTTCCCCTACCACCAACCTCTCGGAAGGACTTCCGGACCCACATGTTTATCGTGATCGTACTCCGCGTGAACACGGCGGCAGTTTTGGAAGTGGCGGGAATCGAACCCGGGCCTACCGAGTGCAATTCCTGAGCGCTAACCACTGGGCTGCCTCGCCCTCCGCAACTTTCTTTATATTCACCCAATTTAGACGGGAACCCTGTGAGGGAGGCATCCACAGGGACCGTACCCTCCTTCCCCTACCACCAACCTCTCGGAAGGACTTCCGGACCCACATGTTTATCGTGATTGTACTCCGCGTGAACACGGCGGCAGTTTTGGAAGTGGCGGGAATCGAACCCGGGCCTACCGAGTGCAATTCCTGAGCGCTAACCACTGGGCTGCCTCGCCCTCCGCAACTTTCTTTATATTCACCCAATTTAGACGGGAACCCTGTGAAGGAGGCATCCACAGGGACCGTACCCTCCTTCCCCTACCACCAACCTCTCGGAAGGACTTACGGGCCCACATGTTTAACGTGATCGTATTCCGTGTGAACACTTCGGCAGTTTTGGCAGTGGCGGGAATCGTACCCGGGCCTACCGCTAACTTCCCGCGCGCTAATTTACAATTTAAAATGACCATATGCTCTCTAAGCTCTTAATTACATCATCCTCATTCCATTGTTCCATCATTTAAAATATCCATAAAATTTAAATATCCATCGTTCCATCATTTAAAATATCCATAAAATTAAAATATCCATCGTTCCATCATTTAAAATATCCATAAAATTAAAATATCCATTTAAAAAATCCATATCGTTCCATCATTTAAAATATAAATATAATAATTTCTACAGTGCATATGTTAAGCTCTTATTTCATTTAAAATCGGAAGCGCGGGAAACGGAAAGTAAAAACTAATTCGGTTTCTTATTGTCCCACCCATCGCTATGCATATACAGAACCGTGACGTCACCTCCACCTTGACGTCCCCACCCACCACCTTCCCTGCTTCAGCGGGGGAGAAACGAAGCGTCACGCCGAGCGGAACGGCGAGAAATTTAAAATCATGACGTCTTTAAAATTGCGATCCTGAAGGCAATTTTCATTATTTCTGGACCAGATTAGACTTGTAAGAATGCCAGATGTTTGACCTTTCTGAAAATGTAAATTATTAGTCGAAATTATGAGTACTTTTCACGATGCGAGAATTTAAAAACCAAAAATCGTTTTCTTGAGCAAAAAGTGACTTTTGTTTTAAAATCTTTAAAAAATATTAGAAATCGAAATTCAGATTTGAAATTGATATATTTTTACTCGAAATTCTCTGCTCTTTCCGATGGTGTAATTTGTTTTTTTCTACGATGTCTGGATCGTGGAGAAAAAAGGGCAAAAAGGGCAAAAAACGGTCGAAATCGCATAAAACATTAAATAAATAAAAAAATAATTAAAATTTTAAAAATTGGTTTTCACGTGTCCCCTTCCCTCCCCCCCCCCGGTCTCCGATTGCCAAATTTCGTAGCTCTCCGACGCGCGGTCGCGAAACGTATAGTGTATAAGACAGACACACAGACATTGCCTTTTATTATATAGATATTTAAGAATTGTTCCTGAAACATAAAATTGTCATATTTTTAAAACCCAAAATACAGAATTTAAAAAAAATTAAAATTTACATATTTGAAAAAAAATAATAATAACTGTACCCTGAGAAAATGACGAAGAACTGAGAAGAACTTTAGTATTAGAAGTTAATCAGAAGTATATTTTGAATCCCATTTTAATGTTAATATTTTTTCTCCTAGCATTTTAACAATGAATAACTCAGATTAGTTGTTTGTTTTGGGAATTGATAAAAAAAATGCTATTTTTAATATTTAAAATTCTTTTTTAACTAAAATCATAATTGAAAGGAAATAATAAAATTCTTTATTGCTCAAGATCAATATAAAAACAATAACAATTGAGCTTAATAATTCTATTGATATCCTAATAATAATATGTAAAAGGAATATATTTAAGAAATAATCAATAATAATGAAAGTAATTAAATCAAATTTAGAAACTTAATTAAGCATTCTAAAGTAATATACAAATCTATACAATGCTAAAAAATGTTACAACACATAGCTAGTCTATGGGCTGGTTTATCCAATAGCACATGCTTATATGAACTCCACGCTGAAGTGTACTACACTTTCACCAAAATCATCCTCGAAGTTACTTTAGAAATCAACTGTATACTAGTCAAGTATCCATAGCACAGATCAACCATTCAAATATATGTTGTTCTGTTAATTAAATTGAATAAAAATATATGAAATATTATCATTTTCCCCTTCACATATACCCAAAGTTACTATCAAACAGTCATTTTTCCCTTCTTTCTGAGGTAGTTACAGGAAATATGAATAAGAGGCTCTGCTGTTAGTAGTGCTACATGCCCCATGTATTCTTAAATCAGCTCTGCCACTATGCATTATATACAGTTAAAAATAGCACACAAGAGAACTTTATAAATTTCTGCTTTTGATTTTTGGATTGCCCTCCCTGAACTAGATTTATATGTTGCAAAAGTACTTAGTGTCATTTTTTAAAAAGTAAAAATACAAATATGAAAACTTACAGCATCCACTTTAAGCTCCTTTGAAGTTCGGGGTCGACTGCTTCTATGTCATCCAATGTTATGGGCTTGTTTAGAAGCATTTTATAAAAAGGTAATGTAAAGCCACCATCTATGTAATGACCGTGGAATACAGCAAGTCCAATGACTCGACCCACAAAATGGAAATAGGAAAGATGTTCCTAAATGGAAAGTGGAGAATTGTTTACTGAAAAAGTTAATGTAACAATAATATAACAACAATGTAACAATTTATTTTTATAATGTAATAATTTTGTTTGTTTACTTTTCAATACCAAAACACAGAAAATGAACAAGAATCTTCAGCACATAGTAATTTACTATGCAAGCCCAAAATCAGTTCAATTAATGTGCCGTCCTTAGCAAAAAGGCTTTAACTATATATTTTCTATTTTTTGACTCTCAAGAACTAAGATTTAGATAAGTACACAGGTATCCACCTTTAAACTTCCAATGAAAAAAAAAAAGATCGATAAAAAAGGATTTTGCTAATTTGGTAAAACATCGATAGGGAGTTTGGAGGAGGAGGGGAGGGGTGGGTGGGGGGTGATGACCAAAGTTGTGCCCTTCTCAAAATATTCAGAAAAGAATATAACTAGGTCCCAAGCAGGCACATAGTAGGGTGAGAGAAAAGGTAAGTGAGAAGGAGAAGGCCTTGATCTTGAGAAAAAGTTGGATTAGACGGAAGGGGGGGGGGAGGTAAATTATACACTTAATTTGCCCCTTATCTACCCAAATCCATCCTTCTACAACGAACAGTCTTCTTTAATTTCATCAACATGAACTTTAGTTGGGATCGCACATGGTAGATCTGGGTTTGATCCCTACCATCCAAAACTATCTCTGTGTCTAGTGGAGTATGAGCACATTAAATTTGTAGGTCCGAAAGTCCATCTGAGAGTTGATGGATTAGGGGAAGGATGGTATGATTTCTGTGGATGCCACCTCCATTGGTTTCCAGTTTAAATTTGGTTGCACTATCCTGGCCATCCAAATAGTTACCTTGCACTTCTGCATGGGTTGATTTAGTTTGGGCAGGAAAAGGCAAAAATATAAACTTTAAGTGTAAAGTCCTTTTGATAAGGATCACACTGATACAATGTAAATATCAATTTTATAATGCATGTCACTATTTGACAATGTACAGCAACTTGAGGATATCTTGAGCAAGAAATTTGAACAAATAAGTCCCTGACATTGGCAATTTCAGAAACTACATTTTAACAGAAATCTATATAAATAAAATTTTGAAAATCTGTCTGTATGCTTGTTTGTCTCATCATCACAGGAGAACAAACAGCTGCAGTGAACTTCGTGAAATTTTCTGGATAGCCATGAAATAATCCAACTTAAAACGTGGTTCATGTTTAAAGTTTCTAGATCTAGGAGTTATCGAGATATTAATAAAAACGAACCTCCCATAAAAATAGCATTACGCAGATGATATTTTTCTTGCCAATTTGTTTGAAGAAAAATATATCATGTCGCTTTGCAAGGGAATTAAATCCAATGTATTTATACAGCAGGTTATTTTATTAGATCTTTTCTGAATAAACAATAAAAAAATGTATATGAACATAAATTTTATCGGAATTAAACTTTAAACTAGATTGTATCAATTAAAGCCTTGGGTTTAAAGATTACCAGGAAATTATTGGTATTTTCTGATTTATTTTGGCAAAGATTTTTAAACTCATGTTCAACTCATATATTGTGTTTAGCCAATTATTGAAACAGAATAAAAGTAGTATGAGTATACTTCTAATACCATTTTAGAGCTTTCATTTTGGCATATATTGATTTAATTTCAGATTTTTAAATACATTTGTATGCAAATGGGACCAGGATGTTTTATTCTTCAGATTCGCATGTGAAGATAATTTTGTGCAGCGAGAACATATATTCTAATACTTTATAGGAGAATTAAATTAAATACTTAATAGAATGTTTTTAAATGCTACAAGAATTTGCACATAATGAATTTTGAAGTTTCTTTATATTATAAATTCCATACAAAGAAAGGGTATACTGCATGTAAATACAATAATGCTTGAAAAATGTACTCAAAAGAGCCTAAATATGGCTTAGTCATTTTTCATACATAAAAATATTTTTCATGAAATGAATGTCTAGTTTCAATTTGAAGTAAATATTATTTTGCAGTAGATAATTTACAGAACACATAAATTGTGTGAAGTTTGGCTAAATCCACATACATACTAGAAGAACTACCTGACATTGCCTATACATACAATTCAATGAAATGAAAACTTTCACATCTTATTTAAACCCATTTTCTGTTTCATTAAACCATATGTATCAATTTTACAACAAATGGTATATATTAAAAGCTTTTGACCCAAGATAATTTTAAAATATCTGGCAATATTGGATATATTTCTATTAAGTATTAATATATTACATTAGCAACTGCTAATTTGTATATTTTTTCACATTTCAAAAGAATAACGTGATAATTATTATAATCATCATCAAGCAGAAATACATGATACAAAAAATTCAAATTTCAATGCTACCTATTGCATATGACATATAGAATGAACAAAGTTATTAATAAGAAATAAAATTTCTGTCTTTTCACTGCAATGCAGTTAAAAATAAAGCCAACATTTTTAATAATTCACCAAATTTCCAAGCACTTTAAGAATGATTTGCCAGAGTCAACACAAAGTATTTTTTTAATTTAACTTTGCTAATTAGAATAAAATATAAAACCATGCAACCGTTGAAGCAACAAGCATTGGTGGATCTGTTTTACTCTTGTTAGAGTCCATTAACGCTAAATAGCCATTAATTACCTTGGTAGTAAATAAACTGTTTGTGTGTTGCAATTTCAAAACTTTTGGTGTGAACAACAAATCCGCCATGCCATACAACTGACATCAAATGCATAGAACTCTAGAACTAATTACCTAGCACTGCCTGGGTCCTAAATAAGTGTCTGTTATGTAAGTAATACAGATAACATTACTCAATTTCCTAAAGTCTTGTTTTGAACAAAAATTATTCCCACACTCTGCTTTGTTCATTCACAAGCATACCCATTTTACAATGCAATTTAACAATGACTACATAAGTATGTTACTGCTCTCCATAGCAACAAACACATCTTAGTTGTGACATCATGAAGATGATAGAACATCTTTGCTAAATTTTGATTCAAATACTATTAGCCCTTGAATCAAAATTTACAACTTTTATAGATTCATTTAAAAATTCATAGAAAATTCAGAAATAGAATAATAATTAATATATATATATATATATATATATATACAGTATGCTAAGATATCACTCTGTATTCCCAATAAAAATCAGAATTGTGTAAATCTTGATTTTGCTAATGCATGAAATAAACATTAAAATACCAGTATTTCAAAGTATTTTCAAACAATTTTTTAAATATGAAGGAACTGTTCTACAAATTTTGTTCAAAGCTCATTGGAAAGAGCATCCTGTGTTATTTGAATCTATTTGTATAAAAAGTACTCAAAACTGTGCTTTAAAAAAAAGTTAACCGGACCTGACCTGAACTAACACTGTATTGAATTTCTTAGTTGTGGGTTGTTTATATTTTCTGCTAAGCTACAAACAGGACAACAAATAGACTAACAAACAGATATCTTGTTTTATCATTATAGACTGAGCTTGCACAATGTTACAAGGCTAGGCTCATAATCACAAAACCAGGAAAAATTGAAGTACTCCGAGGCTCGGAATCATGCCTTCAGTGTAGAACCAACATCTTTTTGTCCCCAATAGCAAGAAACTTGACATACAAGAAGTGTAACAGATAAAAAAATTACAACAAAAATGAAGCTTGTCATTGTCCCATCCTTGTTTTCCAATATCGCTCTGTAGCAAAAAACCTGCAAAGAGTCTTACACATTCAACGCGGTAGGGCACGGTAGCCCATTGGTTAGCGCGCTGGAGTTGCACTCGGTAGGCCCGGGTTCGATTCCAGCCACTGCCAAAACTGCCGCAGTGTTCACGCGGAGTACGATCACGTTAAACATGTGGGTCCGTAAGTCCTTCCGAGAGGTTGGTGGTAGGGGAAGTAGGGTACGGTCCCTGTGGGTGCCTCCCCCACTGGGTTCCGGTCCAAATTGGGTGGCACTTCCCGGCCGTCCAAACAGTTACCTTACACCTTTCTGGTAGGTCGGACGGTCTGGGTCTCAACAACAACATTCAATGCTGTAAGGGTTTTTGCGAGAGTTTCTGAAACAGAACGATATTGTGAAAAAAAAATTCCATATGGGGCAATTGTAATTTTTTTTTTATTTGTTAGTTATTGTATGCCAAGTTCATTGTCATTAGGGGAAAAATGTTTTTTGAAACTGATTTAATAATGTTAAATTGCCTTTTAGCTTGTATAAACCTTCATTTTCTTTAATTTTAAGAGAAAAAAATATTTCCTCCAATGAATAACAGCATTAGAATACTTTATTCTTAACACAATGGCTGTCATATGAATCACCTTTGATGCACAATACAGTTGCAGAAGTCAGTGTGTTCACATACTTCTTTTAAAGTCAAATAACATTTTAATAGATTAAATACAATGTACATAAATTACTTGTTATATTAGAAATATGAATAATATTAAAAGATAATAGCAGTACATACTGGATTGACTGAAGAATCATGATTGATTTGAAGCGTGTATATATCATCTCTGGTATATTGAAATAAGCCGTAATAGGGATTGAGCATTTCATGAGATAATAAATAAAGCCATTCCCTAAAAGAAAATAAATAATTTAAAAGACAGCTATGAAAATTGAATAACTAAATTTGCAAATATTAAAAGAATTGAGTCACTTTAGTACAGTTGACTCTAGTAAAAATATATCTATAATATGAGTTTTAATGAATTGTTTTCATTAACCAAAAATTATACTCTTTCGGCACATTATGTTCATATTAGTTTAAGAGGATATTTTCCCTTTAGCCGCTTGTTTTATTTTCTCCATGTTAACCCATGGAAAATAGTTCATAACCTCTAGTTCATTTAGTTTTTAGAATTTTTTTAAAATTTTTTTGCAGAACACAGATGCTGAAAATAGGAATATCTGCTTCGTTTTTTTTTTTTTTTAATCGCTAAAATAATTAGAAGTATTTCTAATATTTTTGTAAAATTAATGCATTACTTTTCGATACATATTAAAAATACTTTTAACTATTTTATGATTTAAAAAAAAAACCCTAAACCTTTCTCTTTTCAGAATGTATGCTTGGCCAAAACAGCTAGAAAGTAAATCCTAAAAACTAAATGAGCTAGACATTAGGGACTACAGGCAACCCTTGAATAACAAGGTACACAAAAATTTATATAGCACGGTCAAAAATTGCACCAACTTTCGAATAACATGGTACTTCAATTGTACAGTTCTTAATTTTTCCTCTTTAACAATTTTAAGAAGAATTATTTTTCACATTTGGCTAAAATTTTGTACAGTTGGCAACGTACTCAGCGAACAGTGTTATTTTTTATTGCTGTTATTAATAGTAACCTCATTTGAATTCAGGTTATCAGCAGAAGTGTTTCTTTCAAGCATACCTCTGGGGGAGGGATCCCCCTGGACATGAGTATTCACCCCCCCCCCAGAGACATTTTATATTAACATAGTTTCTATTTATGTGAAAGCATTTAGATACATTTACATAGGGCAAATAGAAAACTTGCACCCCCCGCCCTCCCAGTCAAAATATCCTGAAAAAACACTGATCAGCAGGATCAGAATGAAATTTATTCAGTGCATGTTTAAATAAAAATTTGTTTTAAATCACTGTGTGCATAAATTTAATTTATACCTAATTACATTATATACATAATATAAAAATTTGCGACTATAGTTAGAAAAGTGAGTTAGAAAATAAAGAAACACCATTTTTTAGCGTTAATGATTTTAACAATCAAAATTTTTCCAGTGATGAGAACCTTCTACCCATTTGAAAAAACCAAATTCGCCTTTTGAATGATGACAGTGATAAGGAATAATTAATAAAATGTTATGTAAATATGTAAGTAATAAAAAAATGTATATTCCATAGATTAACATGGGAAAAAAAACAATAGAGAAAATATCTTAAATTACAAAAAATGTGTTTCTGTACTAGTCCACAGGCAACACCTATGCCTCATGAGTCACATGTGACTCTTTGAATGTTTTAAATGTGGCACATATACGATACAAACAAAATAATTGCACTAATTTTAAACAGCCTAATGATATTCCTAAATTGCATGTACAACATTATAATAAAAACAGAGCTGCTCTATGCTGATCTTCTTATATGTTGAAAATGATATTTTATTGGGGTGGGTGTATTGCTTTATTTTATATTGGACAGGACTATAAATTATACATGTTACTATTGGGTACCCATGAAAAATTATGGAAAAACTTTTATGTGTTGTATTTAGGAGAGATTAGGGTATTATGGCACATGGTTGCTAATTCCTCTCTGAGAGAGTGAGAAACCACTGAGGAGGGATTAGACACATGAAGTGTAGAAAACCCAGACCACACGACCAACCCAAAGGCTAATGGTAGCTTTCTGTGTGGCCGGAGACACATGAAGTGTGAAGTTTCTTTGTTAGTCTTCACTGAAGGGGACTAATCCAACTGGTCTCTAAGAGTTCTTTTGTTACTCACACTCATAATTATATTATTTGTTATTAGAAATTGAATGTAAAAAAAACATGCTTAGTACCAGTCATTTTCAGAGGATATAAAGATGTTCAACTTTTTTATTTTTTCATCAACAAGGCATCTATCATTATCAATGTCATCAATTTGCATTTACATTATTTAGAATGAAAATTATACACACAAAACCTCCAGAAGGTAAAGATGGATGGAAAAAGATACTTGTGAAGGGCCAAAATACAAACTAAATTACGCAATGACACTATTTATGCAAAAAATAATTCGGTTTAGCAAAATATTTATTTTTACTCGAACTATAAAAATTAGATAGTTTTACTGTTTTGATGTGGAATAATGATCACTGAACTAAAAATGGATACAGATAGATACTTTTACATTCTTAGCAATACACAATGATATGAACAGAATTGCACAATCAAGCACTTCAAAGAATTTAAAATACAATTTTACTACAAAAAGTGATTAATTACATCTTAAATTTTTCTTTTCACATTTAAAAGGTAAACAAAAATAATGTAAAGTTCAAATATTTAAATTTAAACACCAAAATTGAAATATTTAAGAGTAAACAAATCCATTTTAAAAATTTAAATTACTGGTACTTTACCGCTTTCAAACATTAAACAATTGATAAATCAACACAACTTTTAATTATTGTTATCACATGACTATATTTCAGTGTGTTCTGTGGCAACTCTGCAATTTCAGATCCAGATAAAGAAACATAAACACATAGCAACCATTTTGTAAATGTGTCAAGAGGTCCAGCTAAATACCCAAGTTCAGTAAAAAGTTTATAAATGAAAATCATTCAAATGTGCTATCATTTCAGTGTGTTCTGTGGCAATTCTGCAATTTCAGATCCAGATATAAAGAAACATATACACATAGCAATAATTTTGTAAATGTGCCAAGAGGCATAGCCAAATACCCAAGTTCAGTAAAAAGCTTATAAATGAAAATCATTCAAATGCATTGCCTAATTAAGACAACATTTGTAATCAAAAGAAAAATTAAAATGAAAATACTACTTTTTAGTAAACCTTAACTAAAAAGATAGGATTCCAGTTTCTTTAAATGGTTTGTCTAATGTAAAACAACTATATTAAATCAATTTAGTAATATAGATTAATAGAGAAAGAGCAAAAGATTGTTTTTAAAGAATGATAGTTTTAAATGTCTTGAGATGTTACATTTTTGTATTTTAGGAGAGATATAAAAATATTATCTTAAAATCATACTACAAAATGTATCAAGAGATGAAGTCGAATTAATGAGGAATGGGAAAGAATATGGAAAACAAATCAAAACATTGAAAGTTTGGTTCAATATGTACCTTCGGTACACAGCAGTGAAACATATTTTGCACATGCACACTTAAGATCATAAATTTTAAGCACTTTAAGTAAGTAAATCAGAAGAAAATTAGACAGGTGAAAAGAATCTACAACATAGCAAAATCAACATACCTAGCTACTCCTCCATAATCTAAACCTTCTTCAGACCTAAATTTCACCATCAGTCTCTTCCTTAAGTCTTTGGGACGCATTTTCATTATTAAACGATAAGATTCCTGGAACAAAAATAAACTTAATCTCCACATTTCAAAAGAAATAAGAATTTTGAAATAAAATCTTATCTAAAATATTGCAAAATACAAATGAAAACCCTGACCGACCTTACATTTTAAATTCAATTCAAACATCAGTAATTTTGTGATGCTTTAACCCTTTCGCGACGGTCGGCACGCCCGGGTGCCGACTGCGAACTTGCATTCAATGACGTATGGCACGCACTCGTGCCGGAGAGAACTTTACCCTAAACGGCGACTGGCACGTATCGGTGTTTCTACGTGAAACGTTTTCATTTGAATTTATTTGTCTACTAGATGGCGTTAAATGCCCGTGGAAACAACTTAAATGTATTTTATAGATGTTTGACCTTGGCACAAGGAGAATCTAATGAATTATTTCTCCATTTGGAGCGGTGAAACACATGGTTCTGTAAAGTAAACAGAGCACTTCTCGTAGCATCAACAATTTTATAATTGAGTTCCGGGTCTCCTTTTGATTTTAGCTTTTAATGATTTCGTTGGTGAATTACAGGAATATAAGAGAGTATTTTTTTTTAGGGGGGGGGGGGGGGAAGGGGGTTAAAGGAATGTGCGACAGTGAAATGATTAGGCTATTTCGGATAAAAGTATGGCTGGTTTGAGACTTTTTCTTTCTGTGAAAGAATATACGCGTATGGTAAACGAACCAGACAGTAATGAAAGCAAAGCAGATAGTGAAGATTCGTAGAACAGTGTTATTTCTGATGATGAATCTGAAAATGCAATTGATTCTTCAGATTCTGAGCGTACTATTATTACAACGCCGCCAGCTTCAGTGGCTGTTTTTTCGAATGATGTTTGGACATGTGATTTGAAAGATCTGAATTCTTTGGAGTTTTTGAACATACCTGGAATAAATCACAATATCATGCCGCCTAATTTAGATAAGGAACTTGACTTTTTAGCATATTTTTTAATGATGAACTAGTAGAATTTATCGTAAAAGCAACTAATGAGTTTGCAAAGAAAAAATGGGAGAAAAATCTCCTCTCTCCTTCCACATCGAAGACTCCACCTGTTTCAAATGTATTTACACCTGTGACAGGAAACGAATTTCGTGTGTTTCTCGCACTAGTAATTTTGACGAGCATTGTCAGAAAACCAAATCTTAAAATGTATTTTTCTAAGAATCCAATTATCAGTACTCCTTTTTTTAATTCAGTTATGAGTCGCGATCGATTTATAGGAATATTACGTTACCTTCATTTTACTCTTGATAGTAATGCCCCAAAACTAGATAAATTGAAACCCGTGTTAGATGTATTAGTTTCAAAATTTAAATCTATATACACTCCTAGAAGAAATGTGTTCATTGATGAATCTTTGTTCTCATGGAAAGGAAGGCTGGGATTTCGTCAATATATCCCCTCGAAAAGGTCCAGATATGGAATAAAAATATATAAATCGTCAGAATCGGAATCAGGCTATAAATGGAATTTCCTTGTGTATACTGGAAAGGACACTGAATTATCAAGCTCTGATGGTGGGTATGGAGAACACGTTGTGAAAACATTTCTAAGTGAACTTTTAGGAAAAGGATATACTTTGTATTTGGATAAATTTTTTACCTCTCTTGTACTTGCAAAGTATTTGTTGTCTAAGAATACGCATATATGTGGTACAGTTTTAAAAAATCCGAAGGACATGCCAAAGAATTATCCATCTGTACCTAAAACATATATACACTAAAATTTTTAATATTTTGATAAAAGAAAATTTGTATCAAAAATATACATCAAATAGAAAATAAGTGTTTCCTTTCTTCCTGAAAAAAGTAGAATGCTGTGTTGAACGGGTGATTTTTAGTGAATTTTTTTCGAGAGTTAGGCTTAGCGCAAAAAATTAGCCGTCTTTTGGGAACAGTTCGGAAATGAAACGCTCCGTCCTTTGGGCCACGGCAGTTTCGGAATGCCGCCGTACCGAAAGGGAGCTGGCTCTGGAGCAGTGGTCTCCAAAGCAGGGTACGTAAGTCGATATGTGGGGGTAAACCAAGAAAATTTGTTTTTGTTTTTTCTAAGACATGTTTCATATTGACAGAAAATATAAGAAAATTAATTATGAATAGTAAATAATTATATTTTTAAATTCATGATCATGAACACAATAATATTATGATTATATGAATATTACTTTTCTAGAAAGCCCGTTTAGAGCAAAAAACATTCTTGCAGTATTCTAAAATGGAGCCTTATTAGAATCAATGCTCATTTCTCTCCATATTAAGTAAAAGGCTAGATGCAGCCAATTTCAAATATCTCTCATTAAATTATTTTCCCTCTCTATTTCATCGGACGTCCATAATTACCTCGTTAAATCTAGAATCTTGCTAAATGTGGGCACATCATAAGTGAATTTTTCTATACAGATTATTTGAATCATTACTCACAAAAAAAAGGTTATTATAATCTAATTTCAGAATTGTGAAAGTAGTAAAGAGATAGTTACTTCAAAAATATCTTCTCTTGACACTTCAAGTCTGCAGTGGCCTGACTGTGGTTGCAATGCATGCAACTCCTGCCGTAGTGCAGCAAGCTTTTGTACTAAATCTCGTCTCTGTTTGGAATAAGGCATATCTAAAATTTCTAGGGAAGGTGGATTTATAGGCAGTGGGGGTAGCACAGGGTTCATGATTGGCGGTAAACTGTTAGAATTGATGGCACTCGGAGCTGTAACATTGGCAGGTGTTGCTTGAGAGATGTCATTTGTTCGACCATTTAGAATATTAGAGTTCTCTTCTACCCCATTGCTTCTCCTAGTGCTAGAAAATGGAAATAATAAAACATGCTAGATACACATGAAAGATAGCAAAAAATGTAGAAAAAGAAAATATTCTATATACTTGTATAAATCAGGGTTGGGTAGTAACTGAGTAAAAGTAACAGTGTTTTTTTATAATAGAGGTTTGTATGCTATTTATAATTTTTTTAAAGTTAATTTTAAATCAGGAAAAGGACATTTAAACCACTTGAAAAATAGATGAGTACCTGATATTTGTCAATATTGTGTCCCATGAGCTTTAAGAATAATAATAATAATAAGTTAGACAACTTTTACAGTATTTGTTTAGAATACAATCTGTTCTACATATTTTTCAATAATATTAAATGTACTTTTGACTTCATGAAAATGTGTCATTTCTGTCACTGTCCCCCAGTGATGAGTCAAGTTTTCATCTCCAAATTACCTTATTAAGTAACATAAATAATTGGAAATAATCAAGAAGATCTAGAACTTTATACTTACTTAAGCATATTCTGAACAGCTAAACTAGTAGATAAACGAGGATCTGTAAACTGAGTTGTGCGGTTGTTATGATCAACATAGTACACTCGACCATTTGATGTATGCCGCATTTCCCAGCCATTAGGTAACGGACCTAAATCAGCAACATTAATTCCTGCTAGATCCCTAGGAACTCTTGGATCATGCCATGTACTAACTCCAGTAGCTACATGATAAAAATATACTTGGCCTTGTTGAGTTGTTCGAATTTCTGAAAATTTAAAATCGTGTATATTACAAACATAGGAAGTTTAAGTGTAAATGACATGCAAATATTCAGAAAATAAATTGAGTATTAGAGAAGTACTAGAATTTTATTAAAATAATAAATCACCTATAATTTTGGTCTCCTATAGATTTTTACCTTTTCATATTATACCTTAAGTGTCATACAGCTATGAAAATTGGTACAGAAAAGTAGTGATTTTGTAAATTCTGATTTATTTTTTTATTTATTTAATGCTAAAATACAATTTTAAGCAATATTCACACCAATCTCTTTGAAGTTATAAAAAATAATAATAATAATCAGAGTCTTTTTTTTTTTTTTTTAACACCATCGTAAAATAAGAATGATCTTATACTTTGTATGGAATCCAGACTCGATTTTCCAATTTTTAGTACATACTTTTCTGCAGAACATTTTCACATTTTCAGGATTTTAATGTAAAATGCAATAAATAATATATGCATTGTAGTTTTTAAGGCAAAATGCATTAAATATGCATTGTTAGTTTTAAAACAAAATGCATTAAATATGCATTGTTAATTTTAAACAATGCATTAAATAGACAATGTTGGTTTTAAGGCAAAATGCATTAAATCTAACATTGTGAAATCAAAATATGTAAAAATCATAACATTTACTTTTTAAATATTTCTCCTCTTTAATATATATATATCTGCCTTCATTTGGTGCAATTTTTAAAAAGTAAAAGGGTATGATTCCATGATACCTATTTCTCCTTTACACAATATCTCTGAAGAACTTCTGTGCATGTTGTGCTGCTATGGTCAACTAGGAACAATAAGAGCTTTGGGGGAAATAAACAATGTCAGACAAATTTACATTATGATAAAAGTAATGTTAATTGACTCACTTATTGAGTGGCCATGTTAACAAATTTGAATGAAGAGGTTTTTAATTATATTTGATTGGATTAAGCAAATCATCTTTGTAAAAAGGTATTTATGCTATGGAAAACACATGGGCACTTACAGGGACTGCACTGGAGTGGAATGACATATACTTTCATTTTTAGTTTTATTGTTTCTATTTCAGCAAACTTGGTGTGTATTGACTGTGGTCCATATGGCGCTCATATAAGGTCTACTTAAAGCACTAGGTCTACTTAAAGCAATTTTCTTTTAAAAGATGTCCGGTATGATCGCTTGTGCGACTAGTAATTGATAAAAGACAATGTCTGTACACACATAGTGCAGAAGAAAATCCAAGTGATGCAGAGCTGTGAAATTTGGAACAGAAATAATTCTAGACATGTATGAAGATTCTTTGGAGTGAAGTAAAAAAAATATAATTCAATCTGTCATTTATATAATGTTGAAGGAGAATTTTGAAAAGTTTTACAAGCCAGCCTGCTCCTTAGCAATATATATATATATATATATATATATATATATATGTGTGTGTGTTGTTTTTTGTTGAAACCCAGACCGTCCGACCTACCAGAAAGGTGTAAGGTAACAGTTTGGACGGTCGGGAAGTGCCACCCAATTTAGACCGGAACCCAGTGGGGGAGGCATCCACAGGGACCGTACCCTCCTTCCCCTACCACCAACCTCTCGGAAGGACTTTCGGACCCACATGTTTAACGTGATCGTACTCCGCATGAACACGGCGGCAGTTTTGGCAGTGGCTGGAATCGAACCCGGGCCTACCGAGTGCAACTCCAGCGCGCTAACCAATGGGCTACCGCGCCCCCATATGTGTGTGTGTGTACAGGGTCTTTCAAAAGTCCGTATAAACTTTAAAAATTCATCGCACTGAGGTACAGTTTGTACCATAAGTATTGCCAGGATAAGTTTTTTTTTTTTGACGTGAAAAAATTTTGTAGTTTAAAAAATCCCCTATAGGTGGCACTTACCCGAATACATCTTCCAGAAGTATGCAAATGATGCTGTTATAAAAGACCTGTAGTCCTCTGTAGATTCTTCATTTGATTCATTAGTAAACGGTGCAAAGAAGAAGTTTTTGCGAGAATGTTAACTTTGATCGAGAAAGTTTTGTTAGTGAAGCTGTATTATGTGAGCGAAGAATCAGCATCAGATGCATTGCGAAAATTCTGATTTAGGAAAAATCTAAAGGACGGTAAAAGTCCTATTACCTGTTCAGGGTTTCCTAGGCTTGTCACATGATTTGACATGTACAGTAAGTTATTTTAATTGTCTTTCTAATGCGTTCAGTGCCACCTATAGGTGATTTTTCATGAACACAATGGCAATTTTTTAAAACTAATTGAAATGTTGGATTTTATCCTTTTATTGTTGAACACGTCCAGCGTGTTCAAAGAAATGAAAAACATTCTCCCCACTAACCTGGGACATAGAATCCAAAATGAGATAATACATTTATTATCTTCTGAAATATATATATATAAAATCTACTATCGTAAAACTTATAAAAGACAACAAGTATTATTCCTTAATTTTAGATTGTACTCTGGATTCTAGTCGTCAAGAGCAGATAACCGTAGTCATTAGATGTGTTACGTTCAACAATGTAAAAAATAAAGTTGAAATAAAAGAGCATTTTCTTGGCTTTTGCAAAATTGTAGAAGTAACTTCTTTCATCACTGATCATTTGGCAAAAAATGATCTGAAAATGGAAAATATTCAAGGACAGAGTTATGACTATGGTACGACCATGAGAGGGAAAAACATTGGATTGCAAACTTAGATTTTGCAGAAAAGCTTTTTATGTTCTGTTCATTCGTTTAATATGGTGATTAACAATGAGTTATCAGGTAGTTAATTTTTTTAGTATAATACAACGTTTATTTACCTATTTCTCCTCTTCGACTAAAAGATGGGAAATTTTATCAAGATTTACCTTAAAAGCGATTTCAGATACTAGATGGGAAAGTCGGAAACCTTTACGATTTGCTTTATCGGAAGTGTCGAAAGCCCAGACCGTCCGGCTCATCCTTAGACATAGAGCAGCAAGATGGGCGGCCGGTTTATCGGAAGTGTTGAAGACCCAGACCGTCCGACTCATCCGGAGGATTATCGGAAGTGTGTGATAGCTTATCACAAATACTCGATGATGGAACATTTGAGCTACCTACAAAGCACGAGGCTCACTGTTTGTTAGGAAAATTAGAATCTTTCACTTTTGTATTTTCTATTGTTATATGGTATGAAGTGTTATCGCAGGTTAACGTTGTCTCCCAAATTATGCAAAATCCGAATACAGATATATTAACATGCATTGAGCATGTAGATTGTCTTAAAAAATTTCTCATAGGCTACCGAGACAACTTTGAAGAGCTTGCAAGCGTTGCATCTGAAGTTGCCATATCTTGTGATATAGAAGCTGTGTTTCCTTCTGAACAGTTTCGGCGAAGGAGAAAAAAGAAAAAAAAACTTTGATTATGAACACGAAGATGAAAATGTGAATGATCCTAGATAATTTCTGAATAAATTTATTTTATGTTATAACTGATACAGCTTTAAATTCCATGGAAAACAGATTTGACTTACTTAAATCATAATGCAGTATTTGGTTTTTTTTTCAATTTTGAAATGATATCGAACTTGAACAAATCAGAGCTTTTGAAACTGGCTTCTTGAATCTAAAGATCTTGAATCTAAACTAAGTGATAAAACTGTTATAAACAGCCCTAAAGACATAAATGGTACGGAACTTGCAGACGAACTTAGTATAATTACCAGTTTTTTGAAAACAGAAACTTCGTCAAAAGATGTCCTACAATCCATTTATAAGCATGGATTGACAGGGACTTTTCCCAACGTTTAAGTAGCATTAAGAATCTTATTAACGCATCCTACACCAGTTGCTACTGGAGAAAGGTCTTTTCAAAACTAAGACTGATAAAAAACTATTTAAGATCAACAATGGGCAAGAAAGGCTTTCTGATTTAGCCTTAATATCAATTGAGCATGAAATGTGTGATAATTTGGATATAAAAAATGGTACTAGAAAATTTTGCTAATGTAAAAGCAAAAAAGATAAAATTTTGTTAAACATTTCTTTCTCTTATCGTTTTCTATAATAAAAAATAATTAAAAATCTTTTTTAATTTGTTTCCGATAAACTGAAGAGATGTGTTCAATTCCTTTGTTCCAGAAAAAAATAAGTTCTTAGTCGGAGCGGCAAATTTTTTTTTGCACCAGGGCGACAAATGGCCTAGGGCCGACACTGGCTATTACACATCCAAATAATGGGCCTACTAAAGCCATCTCAGAACTTTTTAAAAAAAGCAACTGGGTCAGTTCCTGAAGGCAGCTAGTTATATACATAAAACTGAAGACAATTTCTCCATCACACCCAGAAGGACACTAAGATACTCTGCCTTTTTAGTGAGTCCTCCATTCTGGGACATGGAATTTCTCCCTCACAGTTTTGAATATTGTTGTATCTGCATGTGTTGATATCATTTAATTCAAATTCGTACAAGGAATGCTGTATGGGTGTTATTTATGTATATAAAGGAAAAGTGTGACATGGTTGAAAGACCAAATTTGTGTTTTTGACGTGTTTAAATATTGGAAACATTGTTCAAGTTGAATTTAATGTGATTTATGTGCGCAAATGGCTGTTCATGCATGTAAGAGTCTGTGGACACAATATTCAAATAGTGAATGGAGAAGTCTAGAAAAACATTTTGTATGATTATATAGTCTGTGAAGTATGAAATGTTACTTATTTTTAGCAACTACAAACATACAGAATGCATCCAATTTTTTTTTTTTTAATATAAAATAAATAAATGGCAGCCAATTATATAAAATCTTTTGATAATTGATATACATGATCATTCTTATAAAAGGTATACATTTTTATAATCAAGAGAAAATAAATTATAGAGTAATTTATTATCAGTAGAAAACAAATAACACTGATTTTAGAACCCAGAATGCCCTAATAATGAGATGTTGAAAGTTAAATCACAAAACAATTTATAATTGTATAATAAACTTTTCATGTAAAAATTACAAATAAATCAGTCGACTTCTTTCTAATGCAGCATTTTTGCATTATAGCACATTTTGCAACAGTTTTGAATAGTGTTGCCATCAATGTAGCCAAAAATGTCAAACATCAATCAAAGTAATGCAAAGTCAATATATATTTTTACATAATTGTTGTACAACTTTACAATTCATTAAGGTATTGATAGAAGAAAATCTTTTATTAGTCCTTAATCCATTTAGAAAATCAATGACCGTTTCAATTGACTTAATAAGTCATGCTAAAGTGTTTTTCCTAACCTGGAAAGACTTATTTAATCTGACTTATTCAATAGTCCAAGAAGACCGTTTGGCCAAAACCAATAAGAAGTATGTTGCTCCATTTTTGAAAACATTGAAAAGAATGTTGGGACTCCCATAGCCTTTTTCAGACAGTTGTCTTAAAGTTTCGAGGATCAAGGAGTACTTTTTCAAGATTTCGTCTTTCTGCGAGCTTCTGTAAACCCATCTTGCTGGAAAGAGAAGTTTGATCTTGGAAATATTTCCTACAGGGCACTGGATCCCATTGACAATTCTGAATAAATCAGTAACCTTCATCTTAGGCTTAGGCAAGAGGATTCCCAACTGATTTGCTGATTCTTACCGTTATCTCCCTCTGTAGGTTTGGGCTTCTTATTTCTTGGCACCCAAGACATAATCATAGCTTGTTTCTTAAGGTTTTGTACATCTTTACTTCTCTTTCATGTTGTATTTGGAGAATTAATTTACATTCAGGATCGCCAAACGATGGTTGCACAAAAGAATGACCTAAAACATTTGAACCAAAATGCATTGATGTTTCTTGTGTTTGTAATATAAAATAAGGCCTAGTGACTTGAGAAGAGGGCGATTCATCGCCATGTTATGCATACAGTGGATTGCCACCCCGCCTGCCCAGACAAATCCATTTGAAGGGATTTGCAGGAATTTTAGGGTTTGTTTAGCTAAAGCTAGTTGACGGCTTAGCATAAACCTTGGTTTTACACTCCCTTGTGAATATTTTTGTAGAATTCAATACAGGAACGCCTATTGTATTCACTACAGTAATAAGAAATTCTTAATGTTTTAATTTATTTGTAAAATATATTCTCAATGCCTTGTCAACAATTGAATTTAAAAAATATTCTCAATGTTCTAATTAATTTGTAAAAAATATCATAGACTGGATTTTGTTTTCCTACAAGTCAATGTAGCCTATCCCTTGGTTCTCCATTTGGCAAAATATTGGAGAATAAGCATTCCCGAATCCCCATAGGCAGTGACACTGATGCTCACTAGATGGTGCCAGTACAAATGTATTACTTGATCTGAAATTTTTTGATGATGTTGACTCACCATACATTATCAGGTTTGTGACTCACTACAAGGCCTTCCTGTAACCTATTATGAGGTCACTTTATGATCCTCTACAAGGCTTGTCCAAATTATCCCTTTAATCACTAACTTGCTCGTCATCTGCAGTACAATTCCTTAATGTGGCTTTGATAAAATGATAGGAGGGCAGTTCTGTGTAATCACATTCTTATGGCAATATTAAGCATCTTGAGCCTAAGAATGCTTCTGCTTATCAGTATAATGTATGTCTACCATGCGATGGCCCCGGGTTTGATCCCTGGGGTTACCACAATACAATAACCCTGGGTTACCACAATACAATAACCCTGTGCATTCCAACCAGCTAAACATATATTCATTAATTTTTCACTTAATAATAATACAAATAAAGTAATGGTGTAATACACCATTTTTTATAATAATAAATGTATCTTACCATAGCCATCTGGTAGCTCAACTGCTTGATGTAGGTGATTTCTAGACAGATAATTTCTATGCCTCGTTGATCTTCTTCTAGAATGCCCACTGCTCCCACTCACACCATTACTAATACTACTAGAATTGTTCTCGGAGCTAGGCGTAGAATTGATATTATTAAAATTGGAATTAGAGTTCGTATTTGCATTAGATGAAGAATTTGAAGAGTTATTGCTGGTAGCAGTGATGCTCACTTGACTGTTATTAGCTCGATTATTGTTGTGCCCATTAGATTGTTCTATTTCATACGCTGTCCTGAAAAAAAAAAAAAAAAAAAAAAAAAAAAAAAAAAAAAAAAAAAAAAATTATATAAATAAAAGCATTATATATATATATATATATATACATATATATATATATAAATATATTATATATATGTGTGTGTGTTATAGATGCTACAGAAAACAGAACAAGGAAATTATGTTTCATTATTCCTAGAGGAATTTCTTTTGCTGCCCTATAAAACTGCCTAATAAAAGTATAAATGAATGACATGATGTAAAAGCAAACAAATAATTTTCTTATCTAAAAATAATGGACAAAATATATATCATACAAGAGTATATATGAATTAAAGTTAATAAAATGTTTTACAAAAGATATATATATATATATATATATATATATATATATATATATATATATATATATATATATATATATAAAATAAAGCTTAAAAGCTATATCAGTTTAACAAATTGAATGCCTGTTTGTTCCTTACGTATATAAATTATGTTTTTGACAATTTTTTTTATTTTATACCACATCTACATTTCGAGTTCCTAAGTTCAGGGGTTTTCATTGATAAAAAAAAAAAAGAATTAAAACTTAATACTCTAAAAGAATTAAAGAATAGAAACAGCATTAAGGCAGATAATTTTTCTAAAAGTTTATTTGAAGAAAATAACATCAAAATAAATTGATTTTATTTTGTAAAAAATGTTTTTCATTGAAATGTTTTGGAATTATGAAGCAGACACTTTCCATTTAATTTTCCTTGTCTATATAATAATGAAAATTTTAGATGAATTAATTTAAAAAATGGGCAATATTATATTTTGAATTATGTTTCATTAACTGCAGCAATGGGATTAAATAAGAATAAGGAACATAGTTTGAACTTCATAATCTGATTGATTCATTTTTGGAAGATATCTGTTTCAATTTTGGAAAATATTTCCAAGTTTAGCATATTTTTATCTGTGCTTAACACTAGAAAGACGAAAGCAGTCATTTTGACCGCATAACTACTTTGAGAAAAAATTCCTCCAAAACGGCTAATCCCAGTCCATCAAAATTTTATAACTTTTCTTATTTTCTTAGTTATTGAAAACACAGAAGAAAATTATTCTAAGTTTTATAATAAGAGAACAAATCAACGATCTATTTTTGTATGGCGATCACTGATTTTTCTATGGCAGTCAAATTCACCGTGGTCTGTTGTTCCAGGTAGTTCGAAATATCCATCGTTCTAGTGTTAATTAATTGTTGAAATGTAGTTGTAATATTTATGATTGATAAAAATGTAGTGGTAATAACTAGTATTACTATTGAATACAAATTTCTTATTTTGGCATATTATGACCTTGCCAACTGGTTCGTAAAAGGGATCAGAATGCTTTATTTCTTACATTTATGATGCCTATGAAGCTATTTTTCACAAGAAAAAACTATTCTTATTTTTAATTTCCTTTTTACATAGGCTAAGGGGAATGTTTTTATAATGGTGTGATTTAGAACTTCCTGTATAGAGTATATCTGTCAGTTGATTAAAACAATAAGACACTATTTCAAATAAAGTGAAAAAAAATATTAAAGTGAGTATTTACCACAATTTCCAAAAAGTAGGCTACAGCATTGAAGAGTTTAAAAGTAAATATTTACCATAAGTAGGGTTTACAATACTGCTGCTTATATACCAAAAAAATTTTTTTTCACAGCATTACTGTTACCTGAATAAAAAGCCAGTGACAAAAATTGTTAAAATACTAGATAAAGATTACTTTTAAGTGTGGATGGTTACAAAAATACACTAAAGCTACATTAGATACATAATGGTAGCACTTTTTTATATATTAAATGTGGTAATTATACATCTGCAACATTCTTTCAGAAATTATGGTAATGATAAATTATGAAGTCAGTGAAAGTAAAAAATTGAATTATCAATAATTTTGTGAACTTTGCAAATGATAGAATTTTAATTTAGGGGTAAAGGATGAAACAACAAAAAATGTTCAATTTTTTTAAACTGATAAGGGTGTAATGCAAAAAGATTAAAAATAATTCATAATTACTCAGAACTAATGAAAAAAATTTTAATATAGATGATTCCAAACTGAATAATTAAAATTACTACAAGCATTGCACTGTAAAGGGTGCGGTAGCCCTGTGGTTAGCGCGCGGGAGTTGCACTCGGTAGGCCCGGGTTCGATTCCCGCCGCTGCCCAAACTGCCTCCGTGTTCACGCGGAGTACGATCATGTTAAACATGTGGGTCCGTAAATCCTTCCAAGAGGTTGGTGGTAGGGGAAGGAGGGTACGGTCCCTGTGGATGCCTCCCCCACTGGGTTCCGGTCTAAATTGGGTGGCACTTCCCAGCCGTCCAAACAGATACCTTACACCTTTCTGGTAGGTTGGACGGTCTGGGTCGAAGAAGAAGAAGCATTGCACTGTTAATACAATATACTGACATGAAGACAAACTTTCTTAACTATTTAGCTAGCATAGAATTATGAAAATAACTAACTCTCCCCCTCCCCTTTTTTTCAATGAAAAATCCTGAAAAATACAAAGGGGGGGGGGGGTGAAATAATACACACATATATATATATATATATATATATATATATATATTAAATTACAGTGAGACTTAGGGGAGGCGGCGAATAACAATAGGAATTTACTATTATTTATAAAAAGGTTTACAGGTTTGAATGTTCATTCACTCTTCAGAGCCCTATTCAAGAAAATTTAATAGCATTTATACTATCTAAATTATTAAATAAAATTAATGTCAATTCTCATGACTTGCAAAATTCTAGAAGCGAAGAGTTCCATGAAAAACAAGTGCTGACGTCAATTCTGGTCTAGAAAACAGGTCATGCAGAAATGCATTTTAATGGAAAATTTTCAATCTTCTTCAACTACAATCAAAACAATTAACTACTGTCAAAAACAATTAAAGACGAAAAAAATTATAAACTTTGAGAAGTTATGTGACTATTTCAAAAAATGTAAAATGATTCATTAGCATGTAGGGGGTCTAAAATGGAAATTTTATGGAATGCAAAACAGTTATTAATATTTTGCAATGCTGCATATTCGTGGTGGAGTAGGGGTATTATCAAAATTTCATGGTATATTTGCTCTTGCTATAAACAGTTTTTTTTTTGTTTTGTTTTTTCATGATTCATGATAATTAGTTTATTGTTTTATCATTCACACACAGAGAAACATGTTGTACTGAATGTAGTACTGAACCACTAATTGTTTTTATCTATTACTCACAAAAAGTACCTTGTTACAACACCATGGCGAAGTTTCTAGGAGAAACACTAGACATAGCTGATTTACTATTTACAACAAACACTTACAGAAGAAGAAAAAAACTTACCATATCATCAAAACTTCCATTTGGTTCTAAATTGCAGCATAAGAGAATGGCTAGTAGTATTTAATTTAGATGACCTGTTTACAATACCTTTATTTATCAGATATTAATGTTAGTTTTTATCTGATAGTGAAAATTTAATACATTACTGAACTCTGTGATATTTAAAAAGATATGTTAGTAATAAGAATGAACAATTTTAAAATTGTGAAAATAAAATATTTTTGGAAAAGCAGAAAACAAAAAGGATAGAGAAAGAAAAAAAAAATACTGTGGAAAACCTTTACAAAGTAAAAACAAAGAATGCAATCGGAAGCCTGAAAAGGGGGAAAAAATGTAGATCTTTGGAAGTTTCAAATAAACAAAACAGACCAAAGGCAAGAACTGCATAACACAAAAGAATTTGAACAGATTGGAAAAGGAAGGTATAAAGGAGAAAACAAAAAGCATGTAGAGCTGAAATATATAGGAAATGCACAGAAATTAGATGATAAATATTTCAGAAAAATGGAAATGTTTTAAAGTTAGGAAGACAGATTTCAAGACACTTAATTAAAAAAAAAGAGTTCACAGTAAATTTTTAGAAGTTTTTTTTATTTCCTCTCAAACGTTACAAATTAAACAATTTCAAATTTTCCCACCCTTTAATTGTAAAATTATCTATATTTAGAAAGCATATACAAACCAAATTAGATTGTTACTATCAGAGCAGCAGTTGTTAGTTACTTCTTAAATCTCAATTGAAACTGCTCTACTCTGGCATTTTCTAAACATGTTATAAGTTATTATCTCACCTCAAAAACTTTTTAAGAGAAGTAAATTTCAAAATCTTGAGAAAATAATTCACAAAATGTAAATTATTTTCAAGGAAAGCATTTGAGTCATAAAGCTAAGAACACTTAAACTAACCTAGTTGGTTTTTCCCATTGTGTAGACCTAGTAAAATGATTTACATAGTAAACTCTTCCAGATGCAGTTCTTCTCTCTTCCCAACTGTAACAGCAATTAAACTTATAAACATATGAAATGGATTTATAAATTAAATCAGATATTCCCAAACAATATACTGTATTTCACAGTGTATAAGTTGACTAGGTTTTTAAGTTGATATTGATTTTCAGGTAAAAATGTTAGATATCAGTTATGCTCATAGTATAAGTCAACTCTCTATCTTTTAGATCACATCCAATGTATTGCACCATTTAATAGAGCATACTGTGTGACTTTTCTCAGAAGTGGTATGAGAGGAATGATGTGATTAGCATTTTGGTCAGTAATCTCATACCAATATAACATCATGATCGACACAGTTGATCTATATTAAATAAATAAAATTTCCAATATGAGATTTCCCTTTGATTTTATGAAATGCAGGTGTTTTAGATGTTTATAAGGTCAATTGTTGACCGTCTGCATGTTTAACAAGATGTGAGCTAAAACTGTCGACTACCTTTACCTCGATAATTTTCTAATCACTTAAAATCTTAGTATAGATATTTGTAAATTCTGACACAGTAAATAGGTAAACTGCCAGGTAAAGAATTTTTTCAGTCTTTACAGTTCAATGATTTCTGCACATTCAACCACTTTGCAAAAAGTGTAGCCTGGAATTTTCACTTTATTGTATAATTAAACACTGAATTTTTAAAAAACTGTGTCTATCTTACAACCTTGACTTATATGCCATGAAATACAGTAATAGACTTGAGAGTAATTTGCACCCCAAAAACTAAAAAATTATATCAAGACACAAATAACTTTGTGGTTAATAGGATATGAAACAAAAATATGCTAAATTAGAAGCATTCAATCTTATACAAATCAAATAATTTCTTTAAAGAAACTGTTTTGACAAACTAATTGAAAATTTAGCAAAATCAGAACAAGTACTAGCATACAATGAATCGCGTGCTATATTAACTTAAAATTTTAAAAACTGCCGACTAGAAAATTAGTAAAATGAAGTCAGCAACTCAGTATAATACAACAAAATAAACAGAAAGTTGTATTAAAAACAAATATATTTCAATCTGCTTGAACTGAGAATGAACTGCAGTGCACAGCTCTGACAAACAAAACAATTTAACATTATAAAATGCAATTAAATAAACACTTCAACCCATTTTAAATCATTAAAACTTGATAGAAAGAAAGGCAATAGGAGCAACTAGAATTATTGAATAACATAACAGGTTGAAATCATTTTTTGAAATTAAAATTAAAATGTAACGGTAATGAAACAGAACATTAAATGCAAAAAGTGGTTGATATTGAAAATATCAGGATGAGGATTTTATTTTCATATATATATATGTGTGTGTGTGTGTGTGTGTGTGTGTGTGTGTGTGTGTGTGGAGGAAAATCAAAAATTTTAAAATGCAAGGTTAAACATGGGAAAACAAAGAAACAAAGACTCATTCCACAGTACATACAAAATGGATAAATTTTGCATTTACTTTCATATAAAAAATATCCTAAAATCAGTTTTGTATTTTTTAAAAAATTTCTCAATTTTTTGTTGTTGTATAATACATAGCTAATTAAAAGAAAAACAGACAGAGAATTTTAACTAGCAAATACAGAGATGGCTGCACACTGACAAGAAAGCAGTGCTGTACAAATCGGCGGGTAATTTTTTTTCAAACTTCACCCCTAGCCATATTTTTCTATTGCATAGATTCTGCAGGTTATAATATGATAGCAAATAAGTCACATTTTATAAACAGTAAGTATTATATTTTATTAACACTTAATGAAAGTTTTGTTAGGATCAAGTATAAACAGTAGTCAATTTTGAAAGACATTCCATAAATTCAATTTTATTAAGATATCTTATTCACAGCATACAAGTTTCATGGGACTCATCTGACCTGTAGGGGTAAGCCCAAGAAATTTAATATTTTCTTTTTGTATTTTTTCCCCAAAAAAACAAATGTTATAATGACAGATAAAAATAAGAAAATAATTAAAGAATAATAAATATTAACTTGTATTTTTAAATTACATGACCATGAACACAATAACATTATGATTATATGAATATGTATGTACTTGAATACTCATTTGGAAGGTAAAACATTCTTGCAGTACTATAATATGGAGACTTTGTATTAAAACCAATGTCTATTTAGAATCAAAAATAACATCTGTATTTACCATGGGGTATGTGATCATAAAAGTTTGGAGGCCACTGCTATAGATCGTTGGTTCCCAATTACTGGGTCACAACCCAAATTTGGGTCATGAAGAATAATTTTCTGATTAAAAAAATATGGTTCTTCAATGGAAAGTAAACATACTATGACAAATGTAAGGAAAACTTGAGCAACGTATTTAAACATAAATAAAATAATAATGCAGCATACAGCTGTTTCGAGGATATGCTGGATCCTCTTCATCAGTGCTAGTGAGCTAGCAAATCCTAAGTTAAGATGAAATAGGGTAAATTTTATCTCATTTAGTCCTAATTTAATTATTCCATTTACTCCACTTTGGAGACCACAACTCACCTACAGACCAGATGAGTCCTGTGAACTTTATATGTTGTAAATAAGATATCTTGATGAAATTGAATTTATAGAATGTCTTTCAAAATTTAGCCAGCCCATTTCATTTACTTGACTTTGAGTTTATTAGTTCTAAGCCCTGATGGAAAAGGAATCCAGCATATTTGCGAAACAACTGTATACAGCATTATTATTACTTTCCTTATATACATAATGTATAAGGAAAGTATTGTAACGGGGACGAAAATTTGAATCGGAGTTTTCGACGGGAGAGCACGTTTCAAGCATCCCTGATCACAAATCAAACATTTTTGAGGGGATGTCTGTGCGTGTGCGTGTGTGTGTGTCAGTGAGTCTGTGGAGACGATATCTCATGAACAAATGGAGCGAATCGAATGAAGTTTGGTACAAAATTCACAATCCATGAATACTGGAAGCCCATTGTTTTTAATCGTAATTGAATGTTCAGAACCCCCCTAAATATTCGAGTGAAATTTTGAAAAACTCATCAAAAAATCAAAACCTTTAATAAAGTTACGCAAATAGACATTTCTTATGTAATTTTTCCTTAGAAAACTATTGACATAAACTTTAGAATGCTAGCATGAACCGTTCTCGAGATATTGCACATTTTTCAAATAAATTTATCAAAAAATCCCATAAATTAAAAAAAAAATAAAAATATTAACTGTTGAGAAACATGTTCACTTTTCATATGTAATATCATGTGATAAATTTGGTGACATCATTCTCGTGGATCTAGCTCGTTCCATTCATGAGAAAAGATACTTTGAGTAATACTTTTATATTTGAACGCCAATAGTCATTTATCTTCCATAAAAATAACTTATTTCTCCATCCATAACGCTTGGCGATATTTTGTCGACGAATTTGGCGGAATGTCGCCAACTTGGCGACTTTTTGAAATGTTGCTAAATTAAAGAAAATCTCGCCAAATGGATAAAAATGACGCTAAATCAATGAAAATGACGACAAATATATATATATGTATATATATATAATAGTTATAATAACATTCCATATATTGTTTTAGTACCCAAGTTTCATAAATCACCTGTGACTTTTCGAACTATTACTAGTGGACATAATTCTTACATTACTAATGTTGATAAATTATTATTAAAAATATTACATGAAGTACCCTTGTCAGATGAGATCTCTAATAATTATTATATTGTGAAAAACAGTTTTGAATTAGTTAAGAAATTAAAAACTCTTACTAATATTCATAGTATTTATACTTATGATTTCAAAGATTTGTTTAATAATATTGATATAAATGATCTGTATAGAATTATTTTAGGAATTTTTGAAAAATATAATATCAACGTAAAATATTCAAATTTTCTTTTAAAAAATTACTTAATTTCACTCTTTATGAGAATTATACTCAACATGGTGGTACTTTTTTTAAACAACAGTTTGGTATCCCACATGGGGAGTGTGCCTCATCATTGTTAGCTAATCTGTATTTATTCTTCTATGATAAGAACATTAATCCAAGCTTACATAATATGCACATGTTTAGATATTTAGATGACATATTATGTGTATTCCTTAATAATATCCCTATAGTATTTAACTCTTATCCTAATAATTTACAATTAAATGCAAGTAATAATGACTCTAATGTTGCAAACTTTTTAGATTTAAATTTACAAAATTGTAATATGGTTATAAACTTGTATGATAAAAAACAGGATTTTAAATTTAATACATCAAAAATTCAACATTTTGACTCTTGTTTGCATATATCTGTTTTTAGAAATATTATAATAAACCAGGCTCTTAGAATCAATAAAATTTGTGATGAAAATTATAAATTAGCGCATTTTATGGAATTATTGTGTACAGCGACTAATAATGCATATCCTCCCAAGTTCGTTATTAAAATTATCAACTCAGTGTATCAACTTCTACTCGATAACATCCAAGAAAACTTTTCCAATTATAGTGGCTAACATAAAAGATATAAATAGATAAATAAATAATTATTTATTAATTATATAAATAAATAAAAATGAAAAATAATAAAATAAGTTAAAAAAATTAGAAAAATCAAAAAATCGGAAAATAAGATGCATTAATATTAATGTTTTGAATTTTATTTTCACTAAAAAATTGTAACTTTAGCCAGTTTTGAAACTACAATTTGAGCGCCCTTATAATGGTGTATAGTAGCATTCTCGTTTATGCATTTTTTCTATGAATTACTTGTTTAGTAAGAATTTCATTTTTGCTTCATGTTCATATTCTGAATTGCTTATACGGGTAATTGTCCGGTCTCTTGCTCTGATTCACTGGACGGGTCTGGGAGTATTACTGTGAACGTTTCTACTCCCCTCCCTGGTTGTATTTTGACTTGTTCATTCCAGTGCTTCTAGATAATTTAAGCTGTTAGGGTTGATCATGTAGACATATGGTGAAAGAAGAAGGGTTCATGAAGGGGGTTTGAGAAGAAGGGTTCATGGTAATACAAATTTTCTTAATGTTTCCCATCTTCATTTTTTCATTTTTTGATGCCTGTAGTCTGAGTTTGAGTATTTATAGTAATGTACTATTGCTCAATCTGAAACAGGCATTTGTTTGGGTTAATTAGAATTAAATACTCAGACCTGAAGAGGAATGCAATTCTGACTAATCATCGAATTTGGCTGTAAAGACCAAACAAATCAGATCATCAACATACCTGTAAATTTTATAATCTGTTGAAGTAAAAGATTTTTCATAATGATAAAGGTATGAATTAGCTAATATACTGCTACTACAGCTACCTTGTGGAACTCCTGAGATTTGCAAGTATAATTTATTACCTTGAAATATATAATTATTGAAAAGAACTAAGTGAAGAAGTTTAGGAAATTTGGTAAATATAGTATGAGTAGTATGATAAGTAGTATAAGCATTATATAGAACTAAAATTACTACGTAAAGATCAGAGATCTTAATATTATTAAAAAGATCTTTAAAATCAAAAGTTTGAAATCCAATTGGTTTACCAAGTGTTGTTAATTTATTTTTTAATTCTTTACTATTATTTAGAATAAAGTAGTTATTGTTAGAAAAATGTAAACTATCATTTATTACATTTAAATAATTTAGAAGTAATTTATTTGCAGTAGTAGAGTAAGTATTATGACCACTAGTTACTGTTCTAAATTTAATAGGATTTTTATGAAATTTAGGTATTAGCATTATATATGGAAATTTAAGAAATTTATTCTATATACAATTTCTGTTAGATTATTGAAATAACAATAGTCTATTTAAACTTAATGTACACTCCATTAATAGTATTAAACTGAAAATTATCAATTTGTATAGTGATTTAAATATTAATTATAAATTTCTTAAATTTCCATATATAGTGCTAATACGTAAATTTCATAGAAATCCTATTAAATTTAGAACAGTAACTAGTGGTCATAATACTTACTCTACTACTGCGAGTAAATTACTTCTAAATTATTTAAATGTAATAAATGATAGTTTACATTTTTCTAGCAATAACTACTTTATTCTAAATAATAGTAAAGAATTAAAAAATAAATTAACAAAACTTGGTAAACTAATTGGATTTCAAACTTTTGATTTTAAAGATCTTTTTAATAATATTAAGATCTCTGATCATTAGATAGTAATTTTAGCTCTATATAATGCTTATACTACTTATCATACTACTCATACTATATTTACCAAATTTCCTAAACTTCTTCACTTTGTTCTTTTCAATAATTATATATTTCAAGGTAATAAATTATACTTACAAATCTCAGGAGTTCCACAAGGTGGCTGTAGTAGCAGTATATTAGCTAATTCATAACTTTATCATTATGAAAAATCTTTTACTTCAACAGATTATAAAATTTACAGATATGTTGATGATCTGGTTTGTTTGGTCTTTACAGACAACTGTGTCATAGATATAAATTTCTATCCGGATAATTTAGAATTAATTCCTAATAAAGCCACTATTAGTAATAACACATTAATTTTTTGGACTTAAATCTTATTATTGAACCTACTAATAGGATAGTTATTAATTTATATGATAAAAAAGACTATTTTAACTATTATAAATGACTATTATAATTTTAATATTAATAAAATCTTACCTTTTAATTCCTGTAACTCAATTCAATTGTTTAGAAATATTATACTTAATCAGCTTTTTAGAATTTATAGATTATCTGATAAAAAATTTGCTAAACGTGACAAACCAGCTTATTTAGTATAGTTAAAAAGTTTGGAATGGTAGATTATACTTAAATTCTCTCCTTAGTATCTTATTTTAGACAGATATCCACTTTCTCTTGAATCAGCATTACCATGTATTTACATGTTCTTACTGTTGAATATCACCTTTTATCGTCTTTTTGCATTACTGTTATTTCTTTCTCACGTTTGGCAACAGTAGTTCTCAACTTTTTATTTTTTGAGATTGGCAACATGTGTCTCTTTATTCAAGGCTCCAATGGATCAGACGTATGCAGTGTTTCTTCAGGTATTCCTGTTTCCTATTATTTTTCAATTTTTATTCAAGTTGTCCAAGTTATCAGTGTTTATTGATATAATCTATCACTGATATCAGAAACATGCATTTTGTGTTCATTTTTATAAAATACTTGGACTTGATAAAGAGTTTTATTTAAATGAATAATTCATTATTAGGCCTAAGGCTTGTCCACGTGTAAAGCTTTCATGCTTGGATTTTATTTAATATTATTTTATCGATTCCTTTTCATTGATGATTTTTTTTTTTTTTTTGTCTTCAGCTTGATGACGAGAGGTTTGCATTTTTAATTTTCACTTGATTGATGATTCTCTGCTTGACACTTTTATTTGGGGTTTTTTGAGTTGAAACTTCTCTCTATTCTTTCATTGGATTTTCAAACTTTTATTATTATTGAAAACATTTTATTTATATGCTGCATTTGCGCAATAAAATAAATGTATATTGTTTCGTCATTCTTTTTAACTTAATAACTTTAGTATTTTTAATTATTCACATTTGCAAAGTATCCTTAATTCTTTTAGTATGCTTTGGTATTTATGACACTTTTATATATATATATATATATTATATATATATATATATATATATATATATATATATATATATATATATATATACATACATATATATACACACACACACAACAGGTTATTACTTAATTTTGCTAATTATGTGGCAGCCATAAGCCTAATGGCTAATAGCTTCAAAATTTGGCTAATCAATTTCTGTGAACTAGTAATTACTTGTTCTAATAAGTTACTACAGCCAAGTAATAAATTATGTATTCACTCAATTACCCTAGTGACTTATGTACCATTTATGAAACAGTAACATCAAAATGGATTTAAAAGTAGCAATTATTTAATTACTTTAATTATTCTATTTAAAATGTTTAACTCATACAACTTATATTATTGCATTTAAATGATATTAGTAGCTTATTGTAAAAGTGGGTAGTAATAAGCCAAGGCTGGTTAATAAAAATATGGCATCTATTAGCCAGTGGCTACTAAATTTTTAAATTATAATTTATGCTATATTACTAATACACTAAAAACATTCATAATATTGAAATGTAAGTACCGTATATTCCGGCGTATAACGCACGCCGGCATATAATGCACACATATACTTTTAAACTGCATTTTACAATATTTAGGTATATTCGTCGTATAATGCGCATCCATTTTTTACCGGAAAACCCTGAAAAGTACATGTGCAAAACTCTTATCTTTTGAAATTATTTATTCGAAAGTTTTCGCCAGGCATTGGAACAATAGTATTCTTCTAGAACTACAACTCTAAAGCGCAAGCAAAGAGGGGGAGACAAATAGGCACCATGGTGCAGGATTATTCCACTCATTTATACAGACTTCGTTTCCTCCTCCCTTTCGTGTGACGTATGAGGAGAACGATTTATCTTGGAATAAAGGCGTTCACGCCTGTGACTTTTTTCGCTCTCTTCTGAATCATCAATACAGTTAGTAGTGTTTTTTTTTTTAGGCCTAAATATGGGTCATGAGAAACAAAGCAAACACAGTGCTGGTTTTAAAATCAAAGTGATTAAATTTGCAAAAGAGAATGGAAATCGTGCTACAGCGAGGATGTTTGGTGTTGGTGAAAGTTCCATACGTGAGTGGAGAAAAAATGAAATGACAATCATTAATATGCCAAGGAATAAATGTGCTTTAAGTAAAGGAGTAACAAAATGGCCCATCCTAGAAGAAAGCATTGCGAACTGGGTCCTAGAAAATCGCCAGAATGGATTAATCATAACAAGAAACAGTGTACGTTTGTTTGCCTTAAAGTGGGCAAAAAAGAATGCAAGTGAAAGTGAAAATTTTAAAGCAACTTTGAGTTGGTTTAGCCAATTTATGGCGTAAAATAATTTAGTTCTGCGAGAAAAAACAAAAGTTTCACAAATACTTCCTAAAGATTTGGACAATAAGCTAATAAGTTTTCAGAAGTATGTCATAGACCTACGAAGGCAAAAAAAATTATTTACTGTCACATATTAGTAATATGGATGAAACTCCAGTAATGTTTGATATGATAAGAAATAAAACTTTGGATGTGAAAGGAACAAAAACAATTTGCATAAAAACAACAGGTCATGAAAAATCTCACTTCACCGTAGTGCTCTCCTGCTTAGCGGACGGTACCAAATTAAAACCTATGGTTATTTTTAGAAAGAAAACGATGCCAAAGTCTAAATTCCCAGAAGGTATTTTCATTCATGTGCACGAGAAAAGATGGATGAACGAAAATGGAGTAAAATTGTGGATAAAAAATGTTTGGCAAAAGTGTCCAGGTGCCTTAAAGAATCCAGAAAGTCTATTAGTTTGGGACATGTTCAAATCTCATCTAACGGATAATAGAAAGAAATTGCTGACAGAGATTGATTAACAGAGGTGGATTAATGTCGTTAGTTCAGCCTTTAGATGTGTGTATCAATAAACCATTCAAAGTAAATTTAAAACGTCTTTGGAATATGTGGATATTAGAAGGTGAAAAAACATTTACAAAAGGAGGCCAAATGCATCATGCCAGTCTAGAAATAGTGTGTGAGTGGATAATAAAAGCATGGAATGAAATCAAACCTGACATAATTCAAAAGTCATTTAAAAAATGTAGTATATCTAATAATCTAGATGGAACAGAAGCTGATTATTTATATATGGATCAGAGTAACAGTGACTGTGAAGGTGAAACAGAATTCGACGATGTGCCTGAAGATATAACGGAAGACGAATATGACAAACTTTTCATGTTATCCAATAATGAAAGTTCATAAGGTATGTCATTTTTTTGGAATAAAAGTTTTTAGATACATGTACAAATCTTTTTTTCATTCTCATCATTTCTTTATTTTTGTAGCTATCATTTTTATATCTGGCGCATAACGTGCACTCGTAATTTCTGACTTTACTTTTTGTGTTATAAGTGCGCATAATACACCGGGATATACGGTATTTTGTTGTTATAAATTATGGATACTGCATGCAATGGGAAAACACTTGAATATTTTACAAGAAATATTGTGAAAGAGTGGTTCACAATAAAAAACATTCTGGTGATTATAAGATAGGTAAAAAAAAATATATTGTATTAAAAGGAGTGTGTAATTTTTATAAGGTTGGGAATTGCTAATTTAATTTATTTTTTCTGAACAATGGCACTAAAAATATTTTTATATTATATAATTAATACTCAGGAATAACCATGAAGTGTGGTGCATTAAGCTAATAATGAAATGCATGCATTTTGTTGTTATAAATTATGGATAATGCATGCAATGGGAAAACACTTGAATATTTTACAAGAAATATTGTGAAGAGTGGTTCACAAAAAACATTCTGGTGATTATAAGATAGGTAAAAAAAAAAAATACTGCATTGAAAGGAGCATACTATACTGAAAGCAATACTGTATTGAAAGGTTGGGAATTGCTGATTTAATTTATTTTTTCTGAACAATGGCACTAAAAATATTTTTATATTACATAATTAATACTCAGTAATAACCATGAAGTGTGGTACATTAAGCTAATAATGAAAGATCGATACTTAACCTTATGATAAATCAATGTGTCATGTTAATATACTTGTACATGATACTTATTGTGTATCATTACAAGCCTTCAATAGTATCATTTAAACAGTTTTTCTCAAGTTGTGAAATTATTTTCTTTTCCAAGATTACATTTTTTAAAAATAGTGATTGTGTGATAAAAAGAGTGAATAGTTTTTAACTGAATATCTGATAATTGTTAATTTTGTGTCTCCTGAGCCTTAAAAGAATAATAATAAATAAGAAAGATATCTTTTGCAGTATTTGTTGTTTAGAATGTAATCAGTTATTCCACAGATTTTTCAACAGCATTTAAAAGCATTTTTCAAATTATTAAATGTAGTTTTGACTTCATAAAAATGCAAATTTGTCATTAATGCCCCCCCCCCCCCACCCAAGTGAAGAGTTGAATTTTCATCTCCTAATTACATCAGTAAAAAAAAACAATTAATGGAAATAAGTGGGTGAAGCTCAAGAAATTACGATTTTAACATTAAAATCCCTTTTAAAATGTTTAACAATATTTTATGAAAGCGTTAATGTCCCCGAGAATCAGTGACTTTACAATGTTATGAAAAAAAAAAAAAAAAAAAAAAATCACCCTTTTCATTCGCTAGATGGCGAAAGCAGTAATTTTAAGTCAGTTGAAGACCACTATTAGAGTGTTGTTCCACATCTGTTTAAAGCTTTGGAACTTTCCTATTAACAGGTAAGTGAAAAACATTGCCTGTCATTCTTGACAAGTATTTAGTTATTATTAATATGAATGAAAATTTTAAATTATTGTGACTCCTGTTAGTACACAAAAACAAGTTACGCATAGTGCATACTATTTTTTATAAAGTTAGTTTCAATTTCCATGCAGAACAAAAACAAACCCATATGTTATTTCTGTTATGGTCATTTCTGGCATGGGAATGTAATGAATATGCATTAAAATTCCATTAATCAAGTTAAATAGCTCTATCATCAATTAGAAATCTTAAATGACACTTCAAACAACTTATTCCAAGCAAAAGTTTCTAGAAAATATGAAGTTAAAAAGAAAAAAATGTTTTGGAACCTGAAAATTGATTAAGCCTTATAATGAAAAAACTAATTCCACAAATTATCTTTCGTGATATAAAAGTATTCTTGAAGACCTTGTAACCTGTTCAAAATATGTTGAAAATGGGATGAGTTCTTAAAATAACTGCATCTCAAAAAATACATTCAAAATAGCTAGAATAAATAGAGACATTTTTTCTATGAAAATTGAGTGGTTATGAATTTCCATGAATAAGAGTTATGTATTCATATTAATTATGCAATCTATAGATTATTACATTTCTAAATTATTGGGAACTTAGCAATTGATAAACTTGATTATACTTATTTACATTAGTCTCATTAATCTAATAATTTTATGGCTGAATATATGATGGTCAGTTTTTTAAAAAAGAATCCTTTTAACTTTATATTTTCTAACAACTTTGCATGGAATAAGTTCTTGAAAAAATCTTTTAAGATTTCTAATGGATAACAGAGTTGTTTAATATGATTAATGCAATGTTAATGCATATTCATTACGTTCCCATATTAGAAATAGAAATGACTGTAACAGAAATGACATATGGGTTTGCTTTTGTACTGCACAAAAATTCAAACTAACATTAGGAAATAAAGTATGCACAATTCATAACTTATTGTTATACACTAACAGGAGACACAGTATTTTAAAATTTTCATACATATTAATAAGAGCATATCAGAAATGACAGACAATAAATATACTAATCAAAAATGAGTAAACAACAAAATTAGGTTTTTGCATTTGTTTGTTAATAGCAAAGTTCCAAAACAGATATGGAACAAAACTCTAAATGGTATTTTCAACTCATTTAAAATAACTGTGGTTGCCAACTTGTGGATTAAAAGGACTATTTTTCAGTCCATACTAAAATGTCACCGATTCTCAAGGACATCAGCACTGTCATAAAATATAATCATTAAATTTTGTATAAATAAGGGATTTTTTTTTTTTTTTTTGTTAAAATCGTAATTTTTTTTTTAGCTTTACCCATTCATTTCTATAGTTTATGTTAGTTACTGATGCAATTTGGAGATGAAAACTCGACTTATCACTGGGAGGACTGTGACAGAAATGGCAAATGTATTTATATGATATCAAAACTGCATTAATACTATTAAAAAAATATGTACAACATCTTGATTTTAAAGCCCAAAGGACACAAAACTGACAATTATCAAATATTCAGCCTTATAATCATTATACTCTTACATTGTTATAACTCTCTTTCATATAATTTTAATATTTTTGTTAATTATAAATTACTTTCTAATTTAATTTTTGGAAATTTCAACTATAAAATTTTAAAATGCAACATTCATAAAATTACATTATTCAGACCAGAATATAGATGACGTTCATATGATAAATTTACCAATATACAACGCATGGACTTGCTGATCCTTACATTAAAAATAGATACATTGGGAGTTTTAAAATACTCACCCTTCAGGCAATTCATCTGGAGAAAGAGACAGGTTACCCAGTCGGTCAACAACCACATTGACGCTACCTGACCCGTGGCCATCCCTTGATAAAAGACTAATTACAATTTGGCCTTTAACAGGTTCTGGATCATCAACATGACTTCTGGTTAAATCTAAGCGTTGATCTGTCAAAAAAGATTAAAGAAAAGTAAATACACATACCATATATAAACATGGTCGTTCCACCCTCCATAACCCACAAAGAACTTATAAAATTTCCACAAGTAAATGTTAACTATTAATTATCTGCAAATATGCTTCTATAAATTAATTGTTCTAAATACAATAGCCTTTGAAATAATATTTGTTAAATACTAAATTGAAAATAAGAAGCAGTATTTTTTATAATTATCTATTACAAAATTTCAAGATTTAAATCCAATGAAAACATTCTATATATTAATGTTTCAAAAAGCGTTTTAGCTAAGAATCAAAGATCTTGGCTAATCTTTTCAGCAAAAGTATAAACTACATAATTAAAGGGAGTGGCATGTAGATGGCTTAAAAATGTGCATGATACATTTATCTATTTAATCAGCCCACAAGTTATTTCTAAAAAAGTTTCTCAAATTTTCGTAACATTTGCCTCTGGATGGAACAATTTGACAGAATTTTAACCAGCAAATCATATCTGTATGAAAGGTGCAAAAGAAAGTAATGATTCACGAAAAATAACCCAAGAAGTATTAGAGCTACTATATATTTTTTATGCAGGTGTATAAGATACCCCTATGGCACTACACAACGTGTCAACTTTGGGGGATTTAACCCTTTCTTAACAGGGTATTGAGGATTATCTCGTTTCTTGATAGAGATAGGGGGATAAGATAATTACAAAGTTGCAGAG